>OX637407.1:3727500-4927500 GCA_951799425.1 Ilex aquifolium
CTTATTGCATATGCTAAATGCAATCGTGTTATCTACGAAAGTGATTTTGTTATGCTGTTATTTATTACGAGGGACTAGTAATGTTTAGGTTGGGGGGTGTGATTAACCCTAATTAATGCAAAATGTAATTAAATTAAAAGGTCAATTGTGTAATTAAATAAAGTTAAACTAGTCAAAATAAATCTAATTAGGGTTAATGTGTGAATTAAGGATAATGCATTGAATGTTGTTCTTTTCAGGTTTTTATGGGTCAAAACGACGGGAGCCAATTATCAAAGCATGGAGAGCAACTTATCAAAGCATAGGGTGTAAATTATTAAAGCTCAAAACAAAGGGAGATCAAAGTGTAAATCAAGATCTTCTTGATATTTGTAATTAAATATCTTTTAGGATAAATATCTTTTAGGATATTTGTAATTAAATATCTTTTAGGATATTTGTAATTAAATATCTTTTAGGATAAATATCTTTTAGGATATTTGTAATTAAATATCTTTTAGGATAAATATCTTTTAGGATATTTGTAATTAAATATCTTTTAGGATATTTGTAATTAAATATATTTTAGGATAAATATCTTTTAGGATATTTGTAATTTGGATGCCTATAAATACCCCCCTTGGGGGCTTGTAATGGGGATCCTTCTCTTGTTTCATTTTTCTTGTAAAGAACATTTCTTCCTAGTGGAAAACACTCCAAAGGTCTTGAATCTTTTTCTTGAATCATCTTTCAAGTATTATTGCTTTATTTACTTTCTTGAGTTATTGTTTTCTTTTTATTAGATCTTGGTTGTGAATTAAACACCAAGAAGTTGTTGTTTTCTTTTTATTAGATCTTGGTTGTGAATTAAACACCAAGAAGTTGTTGTTTTCTTTTTATTAGATCTTGGTTGTGAATTAAACACCAAGAAGTTATTGTTTTCTTTTATGTTTTTATTATATCTTGGTTGTGGATTAAACACCAAGAAGTTGTTGTTTTCTTTTATGTATTATCATCTCTTGGTTGTGGATTAAACACCAAGTATTTATTGCTTTCTTTTAATTTAAGTATTGTTTTCTTTTACTTCCATTGTTGGAGCTTCCTTCTTCCCCTTAGAGGAGTGAAACTCTTCCACTTTTCTAGAGCTTTACCAAAGCCGTGAAGGGTGGAACGTGATTCACTCATTCTTTGTCGAAGATCGGCTCCTTGTTTAGCTATTTTACTTTAAAGCATTTCACTTCTAGTGCTTGAGCATTTTACTTTGTAACACCTTTTGGGGATGAGTACCATTCATCATTCTAGCTTTACCATAGCTATGAAGGGTGAGTAGTCCTCATTCACTCTTTGGGAAGGGATGATAGATATGTAAAAGATTAATCCGGACATTATGTTTGTGTATCACATTTATGCTTAAATGTTCTATACTCCACTTGATTTTTGGGTGATTGAATGCACCTAGCAAAGTAAAGGTACTTTGTATAATCAACGGATCTTTCTATGATAAATGGATGACTCCTACATGGAAAGATCCATTGATTCAAGGCAAGTACCCTAACTAACTCTTCATGACAAACTTTCAATGTCCACAATTATTGCACTTCATTCCTATCTTCCGATTAATTTGCCGTTGACACGGGAGTTAATTGAGTTATAAAGCAGAAACATAATGCACCGGATAATCAACTACATATTCTGATTCCCGAACCAAAGAGTGTTTGTTACATTTAATCATCTTATATTTTGTCTAGAAAAAATACCCATTGGAAAGAATTTTACATTCTATCCAAAACTTCCCACAACTTCAAAATCATAATATTTCCAGTTACAAGTCTTTCTCACTATTTACTTCAAAGAACACCAACCATAGTTCCCTGAGGATTCGACTCTGGACTCAAACCAGATTATTACTACAACTTGACCGCCTGCACTTGGGTGTACACATTTCGGATCAAGTCACACATTCTCTCCTTCTTTTCTTCATCTTGTCTTTGGAAAACTCATTCGTGCTTCTCTCTCTTTTTTCTCTTTTCATTTCATTCCCTTTTTCTTTTAAATCAAAATTATTTGACTAGATTGACTTCTTTTGTATTTTATTTCTTTATTTGCTCATCTCCTTCTACCCTTTTGTTTGACCTTTTTCCATTTTCTTCTCTTTTTTCATATCAAGAAAGTCTGCTTTTTAGAAAATGTACAGGAAAATTAGATAACCCAGGTAGGGATTCATAATTTTTTTTTTTACTTGGTAAAAGACATGGTTGTACCGAAAAGAATTATCATTTTGAGGCTCAATCATGGCTAACAAGAGATTATGTATCAACAGAAATGGATAAAGCTCAAAGAAAATTCAACTTCAAGCAGTTCAGAATCTTTTTGAATCCTCTTTGCTTGTGGACGAAGATCGTCAGATGCTATGACACCTTTTCTAATAAGCTTTTTGTGCTATAACAAGAGGTCGAGCCCTTGTACTAGAAATGACAAGACTGTCTCACTATTGTTAATAGTCGATGGGACATGCTAGTCAGCCTAAAATCTAATGTTGGCCGATTCAACAAGCTCCCCACTCAACGCAAGTTATGCCATGAACACACCTTATTGGAGGAGATTTCTTCCTTTGATGAACATTTCGCACACTTGGAAGCTGCCACTCCCGACACTGCGGCCTATATTGATGATTCTTTCGACCAAACCAATTCTACCACGACTAAACTTAAGGCCATTAATGACTCCTTGTTTAGTTTGGAGGCCACTTTTTGCAATCTTGTACGACCTCTCGAAAAGTAAAAAATAAAGTTGGCCTTTTTTTTTTTTTTTTCTTTTTGCTTTAGTTGTCCCTTTTTTTTATTTGCTCTTTCATTCTTCATGTGACTGTTGACTTGACTGCTATTTAACTAGAAATTAATACCATAAATCACACGTCTATCGTTTGAACTTCGTGCATGAATATAGCTATTCTTTGTGCAATGAATGTTGACATTTCACTCCCCTGCCATAAATCAGCGTGACTATTGGCTGTTTTCAAGGTATAACAATTAATATAATCTAACATTGGCCTATATAAACCCCTTAGCATTGCAAGAATTTTGCACAAACCAAGTTTTTCCAAATGTTTAATGTACTTGGCAAACCCTTTGAACCTCCTGACCTAGAAGAGAAAGAACAAGAAGGTAATCTCCATGATCACCAAACCTTTTCTCCTTCAGTCTTAAGCATCCTTATTTCCCTTACTTTCTTCCTTAGCATACGCAGTTTACTTTACCAACATCTCTCATGTCTGTCTAAAAGACAAGCACCTCACTGCACAACCTGTATTAGTTCCCTTGGATCATTTTGGGGAAACCAAATGTACGAAAGAGGTACTATGGCATCGGTTGTGCCTGATCTGCAGGAGTCTAGAGCAAGCTCTGAATTAGGTTTTAGGTGCATTTGGCGATCATCTCACACAAGTTCCCTTTTTTGGCTTCCCATCACTATAATGAGGAAAGTGATAGTGGCATACATCCTTGCCGATCATCTCACACAAGTTCCCTTCTTTCTTTTTTTTTGTGTTTCCATAAGTCAAGTTGTCATCTTCAAACTGGGACATGCATTATTCAAAAAAGTTTATATTGGCATAGAATATTGTTGTACTTTATTCATCCATTAAATCAACTGAAATTGTACAAAGTTTCTATGAATAGAATTACAACTTTATTTATTTCTCGCCCCAATGTTTACTTTTGCTTTTGGGTTGCACAAAATTTAACTGTTAGGACGTGTTTTACCATGGTCGTCGGCCTTGATAGGCTGTCGATCATGCCGTTTGTGTCTATTGGCCTTTTCTGCGCTCTGTGGCCTCCCAGACCGTTGGCTGATAAGACTTTAGGAAATGTCCATTAATAAAGCAATTATGTATCTCTCCATTTAAGTCTTTCAAATGGTCAATGCCTTCTTTCTTTACTTCAACAACTTCAAATGGCCCTTCCCAGTTGGAAATCCACTTGCCAAAACTTTGGTCGTTTAAAACCAAAGATAGTTTTGCCTTCCAAACCAAGTCTTCGACTCTGAATGCTTTTATCCATAACCCTTTTATTGTATACCGAGTGACTCTAAGCTTTAGAACTTTTATGCAATCCCATGCTCCCAGCCTAACTTCATACAATTCTTCAGGTTCCAGAAACATTGCTTCATTATACTCGGCAAGGCTTAGATTATGTTGAAAAAAAACCCTTATAATGAAATTAAGGGGATCTAAGTGTCATTGATAAAGAAGTCAAAGGTCAACGTGGAAGGAAGTGGGACCCAAGTTCTAGATAGCTAGGTGCATCTAGACGTAATTTCCCCGCACGGATGCAATCATTGGTATATCTTGGAATTGAAATACTTTGGAATCTGACGATACGAATTGAATCCGTCTAAACAAAAGAAGTTTGTCCGGATGCACCTTGGAAGATGTGAATTCCAGAGGTTTTGCACTTTTCAAATGTGGGAATGCGTGTGAATGAACATTTGACTATACAGTGTATTACCGCGTAATTCTTCCGTTAGGACGCTTATGTTGACCAAGTCAAAGAAGTTTAACTGCCTTGCTTTCGTTTGGATGTGTCTGCTTAATATGGACTCACCTCCAAAGATCTGCTACGATAATGTTGCCCTATTAGGTGTCTAATTGTAATTGATCCAGGATTTTGTTGTCTAAAACTTCTCCGTATAAATAGAGAGGAGGTTAGTTTTAGAAGGAATATCTTCCTTAGCCCATTTCCCCAAGTTTATTGTGAAGAATACTCACAGTCTGTGAGTAATCTCCTTCTTACTCTCTAGTTAGTGTAGGGTTTTTGGGATTGTGTATTGAATATTTTATTTATGCAATTATTTCTTTATGGTACTTGAATGATTTATCTTTTTATCACTTCCTGATTGAATGAATGATTTTTAACCAAAGTATTGTACTCTTTATACTTATTTGATTATTCATTAACTGGATTTGTTTCTTGGTATGGGTTATTCTTATAATTCCATGCGAGTTTACAATACTAGTTCTTAAATTCGTATCTTCATATCAATCAACTTTTGGTTTTCAAAGTTATATTTCCTGGTTGATTACACTAACGTTGAAAGTCAACTGAGATAACATATAATTGCATAAGTAGGATAGTTCAGAGTTTGCCAAGCTAAATCTTTTCCCCTTCTCATTGATTGATAAAGCCAAGCAATGGATGAATATTCTAAAATCACACTCTATTGCTGATTGGTCTACACTACATAAAGAATTCTTTAAAAAAAAATTTCCCATTCAATGTACAAATGTTTTAAAATGTCACATCATAAATTTTGCAATAAAAGAGGGAGAATTTTTTTATCAGTATTGAGAGAGATTCAAAGATCTCCTCCATGCATGTCCTCACCATAGGTTTGAAAGTTGGACCCTTGTTTGTTTTTTTATGATGCTCCCACTTTGTTGAGATGATATCTCAGGGAGAGTTTATGGATAAAAATTTGGATGAGGCTTTTAAGTTTTTCGATACACTGTTTGAGAGTTTCCAGATATATGACTCGGCCTCACCTGCCAGTTCTCAGAATAGTTCTACCACTTTCCATGGGAGAAAGTATCTATTAAAGGAAGATGACAATCTTTGAGCTAAGATGACCACTTTATCTCAAAAGCTTGAGGCTCTAGAGATGAAGAAGGTTAACGAGGTGTCTGCTGTGCAACCCACGGAACGTACATGTGAGATATGTGCTTTGGAGGGGTATTCTATTAAGGAATTCCCACGATTCCTGCTTTTCGGGAGGTTTTGTTAGAAAACTCCAATATAGTTTCAAATTTTCAAAAGCCATATAATAACCCCTACTCCAAAACATAAAATCAAGGGTGGAGACAACATCCGAACTTTAGTTGGAGAAGTCAACAACAACACCACGCCCAACCATAACAAGCTCCACCACCACCACCACAACAACAATAATACCCACCATATTTGCCACCCCAAAAACGTAGCTTAAAGGACATGCTTAACCAGTTCATGGAGGCCCAGATGTAATACAATGATCAAAACACACAGGCCTACAATGAATTCAAAGAATTCAAAGCCCAAACTAAACAATCCTTTGATGACATGAAAAGTCAACTATAGAAAATAACCCAGTCTATGTCTATATATGAAAAAGGCATGTTTCCTGCCCAACCAAAACCACTACAGGGTCAATTTCAAGTAGGTACTCATTCTAATATGGATTCATCCCAAGAAAAAATCCAAGATGTCACCACTCTTAGGAATGGTAAAATAATTAAAAAGGTCGCACCACAAGCACACACTGAGTCTACTTCTACACCTGTGATTGACCTTGTCCAAGTCTCCCCCGAGGAGACTGAGTCTAGAAAGGTTGAGGATCCTCTATATCCTATTTCATCTCCTTTCCCTCAAAGAATCAAGAAACCCAAGAAGCTTAGTAATCATGCTGAGATTTATGAGCTTTTTAAACAAGTCAAGATTAAAATACTGTTTCTTGATGCCATCAAACAGGTCCCTTCCTATGTGAAGTTCTTAAAGGATTTGTGCACTATAAAAGGTCATCAAAATATTCAAAAAAGGGCCTTTTTGACTGAACATGCTAGTGTCATTATTCAACATAAGACTCCACCTAAATTCAAAAATCTAGGGTGTCCCACTATCTCTTATGTCATAAGGAATTTCAAAATTGAGCAATCTCTACTTAATCTTGGAGTAAGTGTCAATCTACTCTTCTACACTATCTACCAACAACTAAGATTAGGCGAGCTCAAGCTTACGAGCATCATTTTATAGTTGGCAAACCATTATGTGAAAGTCCATAAGGGAATAGTTAAGGATGTACTTGTTCAAGTAAATAAGTTTTATTTTCCTGTGGACTTCATTATGTTAAACACCCATCCAGTTGCACACTCGGGTAGTCAAATTATCATTTGGGAATATGAATCTTGAGCTTAATATTTTTAACATAGCTAAACAACTAGGTGAGGAGAAGGAAGTAAGAGAAGTGAACTCTATAGAATCATTGACACATGATCATATCAATAGGGCACTTGTAGGGGATTCTTTGGAAACATGCCTGGTTGAATCCAGATCATCTGAAGTTGAGTCCACGTTTGAGTAGGATTGTCTGAGTCTAGCTAGGGAGCTAGAAGTTTTTCTTGTTCATTTTTTTGGGCCAGTGGTGCCCAAATTTGAGGAGTTAGCTCCTAGTGGTGAAAAGCCACTTTCTTATATTAAAAAACCACCAAAACCTGAATTGAAACATCTCTCATCTAACTTGAAGTATGCATTCCTTGGAGAGAGTGATGAACACTCAATATTTCATTATTTCATAGCCTTTCACATCCAATTTAGGCTTGCTAATTGTAAAACCTGAGAAAATTTGAACTTTTTATGAAAAATGGCAAAACAGTAATTTGCCACTATAGTGCGGGTTGAAAACTCGTATTTCTAAAGAGCTCAGATGAAGAAACGAACCTCACCATTGGATTCTTCTCGTGAAATCTAGTTACCCAGACAATTTTCGTCGAATTCTGAGATAGTCGATTTTTTTACGTTTTTCGAGGCGACCGGGTGCCGGGTGACTTAAAAAATGACCCCAAAAATAAAATTTCTAAAATTTTATTATAATTTCAAGAAATTTCATATAAAAATATCTTGAACTTAAACCGGGACGAAATTTAATCGTTTCGGGACGAAAACGGACCCAGGAATAGGGAACGCGTGGCGCGACGTGGACCAAGCGTTAAAGGGTATAAATAGGAGTAAAAAAATCTGATTTTCCCCCAAAAATCTCTGCTGGGTGCTGGGTTCTAACATTGGAAGAGGAAGAGAGGGAAAGGAAGAAAAAATTAAAGATTCAAGACTTTTCTCTACGATCTACAGAGTTCCGCCGGTCGGAATCCTTCGGGCCAAGTATTAAAGTTGATCTGCGTGACAAGGGCTACACAACCATACCGAAAAGGACGGGCTTCACCAAAGATTCAAAGACGGGATTTTGGGGAAAGTTTGGTTTTGGGCAAGGTTTGGATTCTTGAGGCTTCCTAGCATTGTTTTACACTTCAAGAGATAGTGTTTTCATCCTAACTAGGTTTATTTCCAACCTAGGATGCATATATGAAATGGATGGGCTTTTAGTATTTTAACACTTGCCTATTGTAGTTGATTTAATGAAAATGGGTAAATTCAATTCTAGTATGAATTGGTAATTAGAAATTGCTAGTTTGTGATTTCTTGGAAGTTTTGATAATTGGGTATGTGGAAATCACTTAATCTGATTTTTTTTGAGTCAGGTGATAAATTTGGGCATTTTATGTGAGTACATGATTTGGTGCTTCGAAGGTGTTTGATAAAATGCCTATGTGAAATAAAGTGTGTTAATTGCATGAGATTATGTGATAACATGCTTGGGGAAAATTGTTGTAAAATGTAAATGTTGATACATGCTCATGATATATTGACATGATGAGGATTTATGGAAATTATATACTTTGGATATAATTGCCCGTGGAATGTGTTGAAATGTGGTTGAAATAGTTCATATGACATTCATTACATATTGGACATGATATTGATATTGCAATGGTTCATTACATTGCATATGCACGGAAACATCACATTTGGTGGGTGTGTGTGCATGGTTTGATCAAACACCATTCTTGGTGGATGATACTTGGGCTCGGGGAAAGTTGGATTGATGATTCAACTGAGTCGCATAGTTTGCATGAAAAACTTGTGTCAGGTATAATAAGCAGGGCTAAATTCTCCCTTGGGTGCAAGACCTGATTACTTGGTTCATGCACTCCCCTGTGGTGAAATTCCGGAAAAGTGTATCGGTGTACGGAACCGGCGGTGCGACACCAAAACTCCGCTACCCAACAAAAACACATGATTTTGTTTTATAACAAAGACACATGGTTTATTTTAAAAAGATCATTGGACGTATATCATCAATGGCGGATTTATACATATTGGCATTGCATTTTGTTGTGGGAGCCGGAGAGGGCTCGGGTTGAAGTGCATGAGTGAGTCTTATCTCATTTCATGACATGACATGGTGATTTCCAACATTTAATTGCATATTATTGATTGAAATGGTTGTTGCTTGTTGAATGTTGCATGTGGACATTTCATATGCACTTAGGTTGGAGAGTGGCCTCTTTAGGAGATACCCTATTAAGCGTGGCTCACCCTTTATGGGAAAATATTTTAGATGCGGGTTATACACTGGTGGACGGTTCGTATTTGGGGCCTCAAGGATGAAGAAAAGCCAACTTGTGGCTTTTAATTCACGTTTTGTAAAACTATTGTGAAAAACTATGCTTTTGTAAAACATTCGCTAAGTTAGTTTTTGGGCATGTAATGTATGTAAAAGAATTGTAATCGAACTCATATAGACTATTTTTAATGTAAAATTGCATATTGATATATGAGTATGGATAAATGGATCCGGTATGGTCAATGTTGTATGATTGCATAGGTTGTGTTTTGGGTAGAGCTCCCCATACAGAGGAGACTCTACTCGAATTTTGTTAAATTATGGATCCCAGTAAATGGGGCATAACAACATGATATCGAGTTATACGGTATCCACGGGTATTCTGCGGGTTGATGGGTAATCAACGGATTGACAAAAGACCCCCGATTTTTGGGGCGTCACACTAACTAACTAACTAGTTTCACTTAGTGCATTTTGTAGCTTAAGCCTTTATTTTGGTGTTACAGGTATTTTGGGTATAAACATGGAGTTTTAGCATGGATATAATGGCAAGGAACAAGGTGGCAGTGAGTTTGCTTGGGATTAGATGAAGCCGAGAGCCTTGCAAAGTCAATTGAAGAAAAGAGAAGAAATGCAGGTAGGAAGACAAAAAGACAAGGTTCAATCGGTAGGAAGTCAGTTCTATTGGTAGCTGAGCCCACAGAAGTTTACAAGTTTTCATCAGAGAAGTTCTACTAGTAGTTTTATCACGGTCTACTAGTAGTTGAAGCCCCATTACTTTTATCAAAAGAGTCCTACCAGATTAATTACCGGTAGGAGAAGCTACAGAAGTTCTTGACAAACAGAAAACTACTGGTAGGTCTATTGTGCTACCGGTAGGTCGAGGCAGATATTTCTAGGAAGCTTAATTAAAGATCAGATTTTGCCAAATCTTTTGGGTATTGTCAACCAATAAAAGAGGGACATAATTTTGATATTGATATCTTTCAAAGAGCTGAAGATTATCCTCCCTGACGATTATAAATAGAGACCCTTTGGGGAATCAAGGGGGAGGCTAGAGAATACGTTTTTAGGAGTTTTCTTTTACTTTTTTTGTTAGAGAATTTTAGGGTTTATTGTACAAAATTTTACTTTAAGTTCAATTATTTTCTTTTATTTTTTCAAGCAATATTTAATTTAAATCGTGTTTACTTTTGAAGATTTGTTATTTACATTTAGTTTTTCAATACAAGCAATTAATTTCAATTTAGCCTTTACTTTTATGCATTCAATTATATCTTCTTTAAAGCTTTACTTTATTTTCATTCTCATAAGTGAGTAGTCTTCTTCTGGATGATCTGAGGAAAGAGTCCCGAACCTATGAAATAGGGTGTATGCCTTAAACTAGGGTTTTAAGATTTATGTGATTGATTGAACATGTTATGCTTTTGAAAACCTAATTGGTTTGCATACGCCCTTGTTATTTGTTTGCAATTAGGCTTGGTACAAATAATTGTGGTGTTTCATGCAACCTTTAGAGTACCGATTCTTCCATCATAAACCATCTTTAAATTGTTACATTAGTATTTTTCAAGTTTTTAGTTGAAAATCATCCATCCATAGTAGTTTGAATATGAAATTAGATGAGTTATATATTTAAGGTAGAAACTCTTATTCATAGGTGGGACAAATTCTGAAGATTATCCAGTTTTTCCATTTATTGAATTTTAATTTCATTAGTAGTTAACTCTCAAAATTCTTGAACTCAAAGAGCTTTTTAACTTTATTTTTCATCACCTTTGATTCCAATTCTTTTCTTGAGGAGATGACCTTGGACTTTTGTTCAAGTTACTACACGATATCATTCTCATACGTTCAGAAGCTTTTGTGAAAATACAACCCCTTTAGAGGGCAAGCAGAGAGTGAGTGTTATCTGCTGGTCATCTTTTCTACACTTTGGATCAAGAGTCCAAACTGTTAGAGGTCTTAAAGCATCATCGTAGTGCTATAGGGTGGACCATCTTTCCCTTTAAAGGTGTATGTCCTCTTATTTTTAGTCACACCATATTGATTGAGGAGGATTCAAAACCCTGCTGTCAAATGTAGCGAAGGTTGAAGCCTCACATGAAAGAGTTTGTCAGGGCTAAGGTTCTTAAACTGTTAAATGCTGGAATAATCTTCCCCATCTCGGATACTAAATTGGTCAAGCCAACCCAGGTTGTGCCAAAAAAATCAGGAGTTACGGTAGTAAAGAATGAGAAAAATGAGTTGGTGCCTAACCGAGTTGTCACGAGATGACGCATGTATATTGACTGACGTAAACTAGATCTTGTCACTAGAAAAGACCACTTCCCTCTCCCATTCCTTGATCAAGTCCTAGAGAGGATAGTGGTTCATGCATTCTATTGCTTCCTAGATGAGTATTCTAGGTACAACTAAATCGAGATAGCACTAGATGATCAGGAGAAAACAACATTCATCTATCCCTTTGGCACTTTTGCCTATAGGAGGATGTCGTTTGGTTTGTGTAACACTCTTGTAACTTTTCAAAGATGCATGTTAAGCATCTTTAGTGACATGGTAGAGAGATGTTTAGAAGTTTTTATGGATGACTTTTTTATGTATGGTGATTCATTTGATTTGAGTTCGAAAATTTTTAAAAATTTGCTCATTCGTTGTGAAAAAAACTAACCTAGTGCTTAATTAGGAAAAAATGTCACTTCATGGTGACATAGGGCATAGTGTTTGGTCACATTGTCTCATCTAAAGCGATAAAGGTTAACAAAGCAAAGATTGATTTAATTGGAAATTAAAAAAAATGGTAAAAGATGTGAGGTCATTCTTAAAAAATGCAGGATTTTATAGGGGATTCATAATGAATTTTAGTGCTAAATCTAGACCCATTTGTCATCTCCTTAGTTAGGATGTTCCCTTTGTGTGGGATGATGCGTGCCAAAAAGCTTTCAAGAAGCTTAAAGGTATGCTGATTTTTGCTCCCATCATATAGCCGCTCCCATCATATAGCCACCTGACTTGTCCTTGCCCTTTGAGTTGACATGTAATGCTAGTGACTATGTTGTAGGATTAGTGTTGGGGCCAGGAAAAGATAAAAAACCATGTGTCATATACAATACAAGTAAAACTGTTAATGATGCCTAAATGAATTATTCTACAACTGAAAAAGAGTTACTTGTTGTAGTTTTTGCTTTGGATAAATTTAGATCATATCTGGTAGGCTCCTCAGTTGTTGTTTTCATTGATCATGCAGCCCTAAAATATCTACTAATCAAGAAGGATTGTGACACCCCAATTTCCGGGGGTCTTTTATTGACCGTTGACCATCCGTCAACCCGCGGAAATACTCGTGATAGTCGTATAACCCAACACCACGTCATTCACATGCTTTTAATCGGATTTACCATCCACAAGGTCAATTATACCTCCATTTATGTCCATTTATGTCATAGGAACCAAAGAAAACAAAACCCAAAAGCATGCCTAAGCATTTTGAAAATTTCAAAATTTTGGAAAAACCTTCCGGAAGGTCGACATACACCTACCGGAAGGTCGCTGAAGGAACTGTTACATGAAAAAGATCAATTTCAAGAACTTCCGGAAGGTCGACATCAGTAGCAAAAACCTTCCGGAAGGTCCATTCCAGTAGCCAAAACCTTCTGGAAGGTTCATTCCAGAAAACAAAACCTTCCGGAAGAATTCGGCAGTCAAAAGAAAACCCAAGGCAAAACCTTCCGGAAGGTCCACTCCAGTAGACAAGTCCTTCCGGTAGGTTTTACTCCAGTAGCTAAAATCTTCCGGAAGGTTCATTCCAGTGGGCAAAACCTTCCGGAAGGTATTAGCTGTGAACAAGGCAAGCTAGGGTTTTTAGCAAAACCTTCCGGAAGACCGACACACACCTTCCGGTAGGTTTTCAGACTGTGAGCATAAAAATGGATTTCTTTCCCCTCCAAACCATCCTTAAAGCTACCCCATAAACTCCAAACTCATTCAATACATGTTTAATGAGATTTTCCATATAATACCCAACTCATACAATCTCTATTACAATTCATTCCATAATATATATACATCAAAATGGAATTTTGTTAAAAGTTTTACAAAACTTAAACTAAGGCCACAAGCCGGTCCCCTTCATGCTTGATGCTCTCCAAATGAGCCATCCGCCGGAGCAAAACCCACACCTGAACATTCTCAACACATTTCTCATATTCTATGGCAAAATCATATCAAAAGCATATAATTCCCATAATACAAATTCCAAGCATGTTATCAACATACTAAAATTTCATGGCATATATATAAACACATAACACACCCACAATTTCATATAACACATGAATTTACATTGGGTTCATTCCACATATCCAATTCATAGAAATCACAATTAGTAACTTCTAAATATTCATCCAAGTTAGGATTTCCTTTACCCATTTCAATACCCAATTCACCCAATTTCACAACAATAGGCAAGAGACACATAGGCTATCATCCTACCCATTCCATAAAAACATTATAGACTTGGAATAAACCTTAGTAGGAAGAAACCCTACCTCTTGAAGCGTGAGGAACGACCAAGGGAAGTTCCAAGACCCGATTCAAGCCAAAAACCCTCACTTCTCGAAAATCCCATACCTTAATCTTCGGTAAAACTTGCGCTTTTTGGTATAGCCGCGTAGTCCTCGATGAGTAGAGCGACTTTAATTCTTGGCTTGCGTGGATTCGAGGTCCGTAGCGCCGTAGATCGTAGAGAGAAGGTGAGTTTTTCTCTCTTTTCTCCCTCTTTCTCTCTATCGGCTGAAACCGGCTGAACAATGGGGAAAAATCTAATTTTTCCCCCTATTTATATTTTAGAATACTTGGCCCACAATTCGCCACACGTCCTATTTAATTCCGGGTCCGTTTTAATCCCGAAACGATTAAATTTTGCTCCGGTTCAAGTTCGAATTATTTTTGTTTTAACTTGTGTTTAATATTTCCCCAAACCTGGAAACTTTATAAAAATTTCGTGTACAGGGTCACCCGGGGCCCGTTCGTCTCGTAAAACGCAAAAAATCCGACTATCTCGGAATTCCACGAAATTTGACGTGGTAACTAGATTTCGCGAGACGAATCCAACGGTGAGGTCCGTTTCGTCATCCGAGTTCTATAAAAATTCAGGTTTACAACCTGTACTGTAGTGACAATTTACCGTTTTGCCCTTTTTCACAAAGGTTGAAATTTTCTCGGGTTTTACATTCTTCCCCCCTTAAAAGAATTTCGTCCCCGAAATTCACACACTCATGCACACACAATTACACGCATATGCAACAGTCATATAATACTAAATGACTATAAGAATGTACCTCCATCCTCAAATAAGAAAGGATAGTTGGCACGTATGGTGTCCTCACGCTCCCATGTTGCCTCTTCCACTCCTCGGTGCTGCCACAACACCTTCACTAGCCTCACGGTCTTGCCTCGCAAAACCTGCTCTCGGCTATCCATGACACGCACTGGTCCCTCCTCGAAGGTCCCATCCGCATCAACTATGAGCTCGCCCCAATCCACAACATGCGTCGGATCTGGAGTATACTTCCGGAGCATGGAGACATGGAATACGACGTGAACACCCGATAAAGTTGGCGGTAACGCCAATCTGTAAGCCACAGTGCCAACTCTCTCAAGCACCTCAAAGGGCCTAATATACCTCGGCGACAGCTTTCCCCGCTTGCCGAATCTGATCACCCCTCTCTTAGGCATCACCTTCAAGAAGACGTGGTCTCCCACCTCAAATTCCAGAGGCCGCCGCCGCCTATCGGCGTAACTCTTCTGCCGGCTCTGAGCCGTGAGAAGACGCTTCCTTATCAGGTTCACCTTCTCCGAGGTGTCTCTAATCAAGTCTGGACCCGTAGAGGGTCTTTCCCCAACTTCAGTCCAACAAACCGGAGAACGACAAGGCCTCCCATAAAGCGCCTCATAGGGTGCCATCCGTATGCTCGCCTGATAACTGTTATTGTAGGCGAATTCCACTAAGGGCAAATGCTCTTCCCAGCTACCCTTGAGATCTAGGACGCATGCCCGTAGCATGTCCTCTAATGTCTGGATGGTCCTCTCCGACTGACCGTCCGTTTGGGGATGGTAGGCTGTGCTCATCCTCAACTGAGTCCCCATGGCTCGCTGGAAACTCTCCCAAAAGTGAGCCGTAAACCTGGGATCCCGATCCGATACTATAGATACGGGTACCCCATGCAACCGGACTATCTCCCTTATGTACAACCTGCAGAATTCCTCCAGAGTGAAGGTCATCCGCACCGCCAAAAAGTGTGCCGACTTCGTAAGCCGGTCCACTATCACCCACACCGCATCATGTCCCCGTGATGTCCGTGGCAAGTGGGTCACAAAGTCCATTGTGATGTGCTCCCACTTCCACTCAGCCACTTCCAAGGGCTGGAGCAACCCTGCTGGCCTCTGGTGCTCGGCTTTAATCTGCTGACATGTGAGGCATCTACTGACAAAGTCGCCAATTTGCCTCTTCATTCCGCTCCAGTAATACTGGCGACGAAGATCATGATACATCTTCGTGCCGCCTGGGTGCACCGCAAAACGAGAGCAATGGAACTCCCTGAGGATCTCCTCTCTCAGCTCCGCCGACTGGGGAACCACTACCCTTCCCCTAAACCGAAGACTGTCATCCGAGTGAATGGCCCAGCCCTCGTCACCAGTACCCGCCTGCACTCGGTCCCTGATGGATGATAACTCTGAGTCCTGTCTCTGTGACTCGATCACTCTGCTCAGTAGGGAAGGCGTAGCCACCAAACTCCCTAAAACACCCTGAGTCCGACCCCGATAATGCAGCCCAAATTGGCCCACGGCCTCAAGCATCCGCCACTCCCGGGAAGCCACACTAGCTAAGACACCCCGTGACTTCCGACTAAGTGCGTCAGCCACCACATTTGCCTTACCAGGGTGGTAATGCAAAGTGAAGTCATAGTCTTCTAGGTACTCCATCCACCTACGCTGCCTCATGTTGAGGTCCCGTTGAGTGAAGATGTACTTCAGACTTTTGTGGTCCGAAAACACTTCAAATCGTTCACCATACAAATAGTGGCGCCAAGCCTTTAAGGCAAAGACAACGGCCGCCAACTCCATATCATGCGTAGGGTAATTCTGCTCGTGATTCTTCAACTGTCGAGAACCATAAGCCACCACTCTCCCGGACTGCATCAAGACACAACCCAGTCCGTCCTTGGAGGCATCGCAATACACCGTGTAGTTTTGCCCCCTCTCTGGAACAATCAAGATAGGAGCTGAAGTGAGCCTCCTCTTCAGTTCTTGGAATGCCTTCTCACACGAATCATTCCACTCGAACTTGACCTCCTTCCGGGTCAATCTAGTCATAGGTGCGGCTAGTCGGGAGAAGTCCTCGATGAACCTCCGGTAATACCCTGCCAATCCCAAGAAACTACGTATCTCGAAGACTGACATTGGCCTCTCCCAACTCATAACTGCCTCGACTTTCTCCGGATCAACTGATACCCCCAAAGTCGACACCACGTGTCCCAAAAATTTCACCTCCGTAAGCCAAAATTCACACTTGCTGAACTTGGCGTACAACTGGTGGTCCCTCAAGGTCTGGAGAACAATCCTTAAGTGACCCTCATGCTCCTCCTCTGTCTTGGAGTAGATCAGGATGTCATCAACAAACACTACGACAAACTGATCTAAATAGGGCTGGAACACCCTATGCATGAGATCCATAAATGCCGCCGGGGCATTCGTCAACCCAAATGGCATCACCGTGAACTCGAAATGCCCGTACCGCGTTCTGAACGCCGTCTTAGGGATATCTGACTCCCTAATCCTCAACTGATGGTAGCCCGTGCGGAGATCTATTTTTGAATAGACCCGCGCTCCCCTCAGCTAATCAAACAGATCATCGATCCTCGGCAAAGGGTACCTATTCTTGATGGTGACCCGGTTCAACTGCCGATAGTCTATACACAGTCGAAGGGTCTTATCCTTCTTCTTGGCAAACAGCACCGGAGCGCCCCAAGGTGAGGTACTCGGTCTAATAAAGCCCTTGTCCAATAATTCTTGCAATTGGACCTTGAGTTCTTGCAACTCAGCTGGCGCCATCCTATGTGGAGTCATAGAAATGGGCGAAGTTCCCGGATACAACTCAATGCTAAAGTCCACATTCCTATGGGGAGGTAATCCCGGTAACTCGTCCGGAAAAACGTCCTCATATTCACACACCACCCGAGGTAGACCCAATTCTTGTCTCGCCTCGTCCTCCAGAGTAAGGCTCGCAAGCCAACCCATCAACTGCCCATGCCATCGTGAATCATACACGACTTGAGGTAGAGCATCATGCTTTTCCCCCTGAAACTTGAAACAAACACCGTCCGGTGTATAGGCGGTGACCCTCTTCCTATCACAATCAATAACGACCCGATACGCCGCCAACCAGTCCATCCCAAGGATGACATCGAATTCCGACATGTCCATAACCCTAAGGTCCACGATGAGTAGAATCCCCGAGATCTCTAGCTCACAACCCCGACATATCTGATTCACACACACCCTAGCTCCTAGGGGTGAATTCACATATAACCGCTCCTCCAAGGTATCAACCTCTAAGCCCAAATCCCTCACACATGATGCAGAAATGAATGAATGTGATGCACCAGAATCAAATAACACTTTAGTCCATAGGCGAGAAAGTAGAAATGTACCCTGAATGACTGACTGGTCCACTGGCTCAGCCTGAGGTGTAATGGCGTAGACACGCCCCTGGGTCCCCGAAGTCCCGGCCTGCATGCCCTGTCCTCGGCCTCGACCCATGCCTTGGCCCATCTGGCCCGACTGCGGAGTCCCCGCTCGAAAGGTGGTAGGGGCCTGAGTAGCGCCCTGGAACTGATACTGGTTTCCCTGGCCCGTGGTGGGGTAGGGAGGAACAAGGCGTGTCTGCGACTGTCCCACTGATGACTGGGACTGAGGTGTCCCATAGCTCTGGGATCCTTGCCTCTGCGGACAATCCCGCTTCATATGCCCCGGTTGGTGGCAATGGAAACATGTCTTCTGGCCCGCCTGGTAGGTAGTCCTGAAGTTTCTCCCGCCTTGGGAAAGCTGACCTTGGCCTTGGCCTTGATAGCCGCGGCCCTGTCCTTGAGGAGCAGAGGTCCTCTGTTTCTTCCCCGAACTAGAAGAAGAGGATTGGCCCTCCTTCTTCTTATCCTTAGCACCCGCCTCACGGATGCTTCGAGCATCGTCCACCTCCCTCTCAATGGCCATAGCTGTCTCGACCATAGAGTCCAAGTCTTGCAGGCGGAGGCCCACAATCTTTCCCCGGATGGATAGCTTCAACCCATCCTCAAACCTTCTTACCTTGGCCATATCCGTGGCCACGTAATCATCAGCAAATCGGGCTAATTCGGTGAACTTAGCCACATACTCCATTACTGTCATTGACCCTTGCTTCAAATCTAGAAACTCGCGGGCCTTTGCATGTCGAACGGCCGTTGGGAAATATTTACCCATGAAGAGCTCCTTGAACTCTCCCCATGTCATGGCCTCTAAGTTCTTCGAGGCCGTCACCCAATCCCACCATAATTGGGCTTCTCCTTCTAGCTGGAATGCAGCTAGCCTTATCTTAGTAGCGTCTGAGGTGACCTCCATCGCCCCTAAGATCTTGTTGACTTGCCGGAACCAATGGTCGGCCACCATCGGGTCCGCCCCTCCCATGAAGACTGGAGGTTTGTGTGCTTTAAACTGTTGGAGGTTACTCGCGCCTCCATGTCCGGCATTTGCACTAGCTTGTGCAACAGTAGCCGCCATCAGGCCCATGGTTTCCGTAAACGCTCGTTGATCGAAGACCGGTGGTGGTTGGTTATTGTTCCGCCCACCGCCTCGACGTCCTCTTCTTCCACTTGCCATCTACACACAAGTCAAATGGCAATGACACAACAACTTAGTATCCCTAGATAGGGATCAAAGTTAAAACGCTCAAATCTTTCTCATTGTCTCACTAGTAGAGCGTATGCCTCCAATAGTGGACCCTTACGCTTTGAACCTTCCCGTTCATTTGCTTTCCCACTCCCAAGGTTAAGTTCTCTAACCCTAGTGTGTCCATTTCCATACACATTTTACCATGCATATAATACACATACCACATATCACATAACATGTAGCAATTTAAGCACATAACATGTAATGTACAATGAATGCAATGGTCTAAACCCATGCCCCATCAAGCCCTAGGTAAATCGCATACCTATGCTCTGATACCAAGCTGTGACACCCCAATTTCCGGGGGTCCTTTATTGACCGTTGACCATCCGTCAACCCGCGGAAATACTCGTGATAGTCGTATAACCCAACACCACGTCATTCACATGCTTTTAATCGGATTTACCATCCACAAGGTCAATTATACCTCCATTTATGTCCATTTATGTCATAGGAACCAAAGAAAACAAAGCCCAAAAGCATGGTTAAGCATTTTGAAAATTTCAAAATTTTGGAAAAACCTTCCGGAAGGTCGACATACACCTACCGGAAGGTCGCTGAAGGAACTGTTACATGAAAAAGATCAATTTCAAGAACTTCCGGAAGGTCGACATCAGTAGCAAAAACCTTCCGGAAGGTCCATTCCAGTAGCCAAAACCTTCCGGAAGGTTCATTCCAGAAAACAAAACCTTCCGGAAGAATTCGGCAGTCAAAAGAAAACCCAAGGCAAAACCTTCCGGAAGGTCCACTCCAGTAGACAAGTCCTTCCGGTAGGTTTTACTCCAGTAGCTAAAATCTTCCGGAAGGTTCATTCCAGTGGGCAAAACCTTCCAGAAGGTATTAGCTGTGAACAAGGCAAGCTGGGGTTTTTAGCAAAACCTTCCGGAAGACCGACACACACCTTCCGGTAGGTTTTCAGACTGTGAGCATAAAAATGGATTTCTTTCCCCTCCAAACCATCCTTAAAGCTACCCCATACACTCCAAACTCATTCAATACATGTTTAATGAGATTTTCCATATAATACCCAACTCATACAATCTCTATTACAATTCATTCCATAATATATATACATCAAAATGGAATTTTGTTAAAAGTTTTACAAAACTTAAACTAAGGCCACAAGCCGGCCCCCTTCATGCTTGATGCTCTCCAAATGAGCCATCCGCCGGAGCAAAACCCACACCTGAAATGTTTTTCCCATAAAGGGTGAGCCACGCTCAATAGGGTATCTCCTAGAGAGGCTACTCCCCAACCTAAATGCATATGAAATGTCACATGCTATCAATCAACAATCCACAACAAGAATATATTCCATGTTGAAACATGTAATGCCATGCTATGAAATGAGGTGAGACTCACTCATGCACATCAACCGAGCCCTTCCCGGCTCCTCTACACATGCAAGTGCCAATGTGTACCAATCCGTCATTTATGTTTCACATCAAATGACATCTCATTCTAGGGTCTTTATAGAGGTGGATGTTCATGGACTCACACCAAAGGTCACCCAACCTACACGGAATTCATGGACTTCCACCAACGGTTCCGCGTACACCGACACACTTTATGGGCTCTTATACTAACGGAGTGCGTATCCAATCACCGGGTCTCTCACCCGAGGGATTTTCTAGCCCTTCTTGCTACCCCAACCCTATCAACATATAAACCATTCGACTCGTCTAGGTCATCGACCCATATTACCCGAGCTCACTCGTCATCCACCATGTGTGGTGAAGACAAATAACCATGCACACACACCTCCTAAAATGCGATGTTCCCGTGCATATGAAATATGGTGCTCCATTGCAACACCAATACAATGTTCGATATGATATGAGTGACATATGAACATTCTCAACACATTTCTCATATTCTATGGCAAAATCATATCAAAAGCATATAATTCCCATAATACAAATTCCAAGCATGTTATCAACATACTAAAATTTCATGGCATATATATAAACACATAACACACCCACAATTTCATATAACACATGAATTTACATTGGGTTCATTTCACATATCCAATTCATAGAAATCACAATTAGTAACTTCTAAATATTCATCCAAGTTAGGATTTCCTTTACCCATTTCAATACCCAATTCACCCAATTTCACAACAATAGGCAAGAGACACATAGGCTATCATCCTACCCATTCCATAAAAACATTATAGGCTTGGAATAAACCTTAGTAGGAAGAAACCCTACCTCTTGAAGCGTGAGGAACGACCAAGGGAAGTTCCAAGACCCGATTCAAGCCAAAAACCCTCACTTCTCGAAAATCCCGTACCTTAATCTTCGGTAAAACTTGCGCTTTTTGGTATAGCCGCGTAGCCCTCGATGAGTAGAGCGACTTTAATTCTTGGCTTGCGTGGATTCGAGGTCCGTAGCGCCGTAGATCGTAGAGAGAAGGTGAGTTTTTCTCTCTTTTCTCCCTCTTTCTCTCTATCGGCTGAAACCGGCTGAACAATGGGGAAAAATCTAATTTTTCCCCCTATTTATATTTTAGAATACTTGGCCCACAATTCGCCACACGTCCTATTTAATTCCGGGTCCGTTTTAATCCCGAAACGATTAAATTTCGCTCCGGTTCAAGTTCGAATTATTTTTGTTTTAACTTGTGTTTAATATCTCCCCAAACCTGGAAACTTTATAAAAATTTCGTGTACAGGGTCACCCGGGGCCCGTTCGTCTCGTAAAACGCGAAAAATCCGACTATCTCGGAATTCCACGAAATTTGACGTGGTAACTAGATTTCGCGAGACGAATCCAACGGTGAGGTCCGTTTCGTCATCCGAGTTCTAGAAAAATTCAGGTTTACAACCTGTACTGTAGTGGCAATTTACCGTTTTGCCCTTTTTCACAAAGGTTGAAATTTTCTCGGGTTTTAGAAGGATTCAACGCCAGCATTGTTGCGATAGATGCTCCTACTATAGGAATTTGATCTGATCATTAAAAACAAAAAAAGAGTGGAAAATGTAGTGGTTGATCACCTTTCACAGTTGACTTATAATTTTCTTGAGGATGAAGTGCTTATTAATGAAAGCTTCCTAGAGGAACAGTTGCTAGCAGTTTCAGAGGTACCATGATATGTCAATATAACTAATTATTTAGCCACAAATACTTTTCCTTCATTTTTTCAATTTTGTGGATAGGAATATTTTTTTAGTTGAGGTACATAGTTTCTTTTGGGATGACCCTTATTTGTTGAAATATTGCAAAGACTAGATCATTAGGAGGTGTGTACCTAATCATGAGATCCACAATGTCATTAAATTTTGTCATACTGAAGCATGTGGAGGCCATTTTTCATCAAAAAAAACTGTTGTAAAGATTTTGCAGTGTGTATTTTGTTGGCCAACACTGTTTCAAGATACCCATGCTTTCTTTCTATCATGTGTCAGTTGACAATAGTTGGGGGGTATCTCACGAAGGAATATGATGCCATTAAATACCATTTTAGTGATTGACATTTTTAATTGTTGGGGAATCGACTTCATGAGACCTTTTCCCCAATCGTTTGGTTATCTATACATTTTAGTTCCTATAGATTATGTTTCTAAATGGGTTGAGACTAACACTTGTTGCAATAATGATTACCATACAGTGATCAAGTTTTTAAAAGAACACAATCTCCCATGATTTGGGATACCTTGAGTCATTATCAGTGATGGTGGGAATCACTTTTGTAATAATTTTTTTGAAAATTTGATGAAAAAATATGCGATTACTTATAAAGTGGGCACTCATTACCATTCGCGGACAAGTGGGCAGGCATAATTAGCTAATAAGGAGAAAAAACAAATTTTAGAAAAATCTATAAATCTGGATCGCAAAGATTGGTCCTTAAGACGGACCGATGCCTTGCGAGCCTACCGTACTGCCTTCAAAACAATTCTTTGAATGTCTCCTTATAGGTTAATTTATGGGAAGCCTTGTCACTTGCCTATAAAACTTGAACATAGAGCATACTGGCCAATTAAGAGCATGAATTTTGATATAAGCCAAGAAGGGTCATCTACAAAGCTTCAAATCAATGAATTGGAAGAACTTAGGAATGAGGCATATGAGAGTGAAAAATTGCCCAGGCTATGATAAAAGTCTTCCATAATAAGGAAATAGTGAGAAAAACCTTTGAGCCTTCCCAAAAGGTTCTGCTTTATAACTCTCGCCTCCACCTTTTTCCTGGTAAGTTGAGGTCAAGGTGGTCAAGCCCATTTGTAGTTAAAAGGTTTTCCCCCGTGGTGCTGTAGAAATTGAAAATCCTAAGGACGGTAACATTTTTAAAGTTAATGGTCAAAGATTGAAACTATTTTTAGAAGGAGTTGTGGCTGAAGTTGAATCCATTGAGTTGGTGGATCCATATTATGAACATGACAATTGAGTTTGAATATTTTTGTATTGTATAGTTGTTTTCTCTTTTTTATTTTAATTTATGTAATTTCTTTTGTGTTTAAAGTTTGTTTTTTAGTGCTAGATTGGGTGCTGATTTTACTGTTACAGGCATTTCTTTTACCCTAACTTGATTCTCTTTATGATTTTTCTCGCTTTCATTATTCATTGAGGACAATGCTTACTTTAGGTTGGGGGGTGGGATAGTTTGTGATGTAAAATCTTTTCCTATTTGTTTGTGTGATCTTTATGCTGATTTTTTTACTTTAGTTAGGACATTGCATGTAGGTACGTTGCAAGAATCCCGAGGAATAATTTTGATTGACCAATGTTTAGGGTGCATTAAGGGCGTATTTTTGAAAATAAATTTTGGAAAAATAAGTGATTGGAAATGTTTTCAAGATAAATAGATGTGTTCAGACGCATTTCTTTTGTCCATATGTAGTTGCCCAAAGAATCATCACTGTCTGAATGCAACTCTTCTGTCCAGATGCATCTCTTAAACGGTGAATTCCTCGACACATCAAACAACATGACTCTTGGGAACATGTAGGCATTAACACTTGCGTTTGGATGCACCTTCTTTGTCTGGACGCGCGTACCATTTATGAAAGGCATCATCTTCATTAGAACATCTCATAGATGGGAAGGACTCCATAGCAACAAGCCTCAAGCTCCCAAGAATTGGATTTCTTCACCCAAAAACTCTAGTAATCCCTTCCAAACTCTTCTAAAGACTTAGGTTTGACAAGATTGCCAACCACAATCCCCCAAATCATCCTTAATCCAAAAATTTTCAAACCCTCTTTCAACCCAAAATCATTCAAACATCCAATCTCCACCATGCCGATCGACCTCAATCCAATGCACAGGTGGCACGAGTAGCCCAACCAGTTGGGTAGGATGCGAGGGTGTGGATAGATGAGTATGGGGTTCAACACCACTTTGATTTTTCCTGTTTTCCTACATTGGAGGCTGAGCAGAAGTGTATGCACTACTTTACTGCTCATCCCATTGTGATGGAGAGATGCTTAGTGTGGGATGAGTTTATAGGGTATGGGATAGATCAGATTGTGACTAAAACGGGATGGGGGATTTTGTTAAGACGTCTGGCAGAGGGGCAATCCCACTGATTCCGGAGTTTTATTCAAATGCTGGGAGAATGGATCCAAAGAGGTTTTGGACTACGATTAGGGGGGTTAGTTTCATTGTTGACTCCCTAATGACTTTTCGAGTGGCAAGGGTGAATGTGGTACAGAGGCCATAGTACACTTTGTCCACAGTGTTTAACACTTGTCTTCTAAAATGGGTAAATTATATGGGTTCCCAAACGCAGGAATGTATATTGTTTAGTAACTCGGTCGATTATCGAGGTCGATTCCTCAGGAAAAATGGTTGAAACTCAAGAGGTGACTAATAACAAGAACAATAAAATCCTTGAATTTTGAAAGTGTTTTGACAAAATCAATAAACAAAGAAACAATGATTAAAACAAACTGGACAATCTTCAGAGCTCATCTCACCATAAATAGGAACTTTGACCTATTTTATAACTCATTCAAGATTTTAGTCAAATGCTCTTGAACAAAAAATATTCAACTTAGAACCAAGTAAGCAACAAATGTGTATTTAAATTGATTGAATTAATTGGTTAAAGAATTACAGTCACGTTGATTGCAGTGATTACAAGAATTATCCACGACAAACCTAATTGTCTACGGATAATCAAAGAGATATACATGTCAACCATGTTTCCAAAATCAATCGTCAATAAAAAAAATAACTTAAACATTATAAACCCTAGTTAGTTCAAATTCCCCATTTACAGATGAGAATCCCTCATCCGAAATTGACTACTCACTCATTGCAAAAGTAAAATTAAAGGCAATTACTGAAGAAAAATCATAAACAAAAGAGAAATTGAACTTGAATTGAAATAACAAAGTACCTTGAATTGAAATTGAAATCGTAAACGATTATACGAAATAGAATAAACGAACTCCTTCTTACGTAAATTAAAAGACAAAAAAGAAACAATACTTTGGAAATATAAAGAAAAAGAAACGAATAACATGTAGAAAAATTAAAGAACAAAACCCTACTTTCTAAGGTTGGAGAAGAAGAATGGTTTAAAAAGGCCCAACCGATTTCTTTCCAAAAAGAGTTCTTGCCGAATTAAAACATTGATGAACCTATAGGAAGCAAGTCCTGATCTACTGGTAGCAAAGTTACTTTCACAAGAACTGGTAGATCTTCACAACTGCTGGTACAACTACTCTCTATTTTGAACCTACTGGTAGGAAAGTAATGACCTACTGGTAGCAAAGTTTCTGTTTTGGTTCAACTAGTAGGAATTCACAACTACTAGTAGAACCTCAATCTGCTGCCGGATAAACCGGTAGGAAACCTACTAGTAGAACCTCACTTTTTTTCTAAATTTCCACTACAATGCCCTTGGTTCAACTCGTGGCTCACCTAGCTCATTCCCAAATTCTTACAAATATAAAAATCAATGCAAAACCTTTGTCATTACATCAAGGGTTAATTGTACTGGAAGTCCCCCAAAGTATGAAATTTGTCTCATTTTGGTCCCCAATGTTTCAATTGTATTATTTTGGTCCCTGAAGTATTGAATATGTTTCTATATGGTCCCTCATGCAGACAGTGTCCAAATTGCTAATATTTTTTATCATAAAGTTGTCACATGATACTTAAATATGGATAAAAAAATAATTTGGATAACTCTTGATCAAATTTCTACTCAAATTTTGGTTAAATACCTACCTAAATTACACAGTTTTGATCACGAGCTATCCAAATTTTGGTCAAAAGCTACCCATATTACACATTTTTTTGTTAAGAGCTACCCAAATTTTGTTTAAGAGCTATCAAAATTATTTTTTATCCATATTTAGCTATTACGTGACAAGTTTATGATAAAAAATCGTTAGCAATTTGGACGTTGTTTGCTTAAAGGACCATATAGAAACATATTCAATACTTCAGGGAACAAAATGATGCAATTGAAACATTGGGGACCAAAATGAGACAAACCCCATACTTTGGGGACCTCTAGTGCAATTAACCCTTACATCAATTTACCTGCAAACACAGAAATTTCTTATAAAACACAAAACCAAACTAAAGCAAGATAAATAGGTAGCAAACAAAGTTAAGATGAATGATACGAAACATAAAATATGAAGTAATATGCACTCATCACACCCCCCAACTTAGGCTTTGTTAGTCCCTTAGCAAATTAGAAATAAAATAAAAATAAAATCCTAACATCACACTTATAAATTCCAAAGTAGAATTCAAACAATCAACATCATAAATGGACTGTATATGCTCTAAGAACTCGAGACACACATTGAAATCAAAAAGACTAAATCTATAGATGTGTTTTGCTTTTGGGTACAAAAAAAAAAATTAAAATGTAATATTCCCTCTAAATCCCAAGGTTCTTCTATTTAGGCTATTACTACCCAAAAAAGACATCTTAAACTACTAAAACCTAATTACTTCCTTAAAAAAAAATCAAGAGGAAATCAAAAGAAAATCCTAGAAGTAGGATCCCATATCCACCATCACTCTGAATTAGAAGAAACATCATCCTAATCCTCATCTTCATCATCATCCCCTAAAGTATACTCCGCACTACTACTTTCCTCAGCAACACTAAATGGTAAAGCAGCAATGGGCGATGATCTTGCCTGATCTGTAGTAGGATGTGCAAATGTAGGTGTTGGAGCCACTTTTGGAAGTGTCTCTCCTGGTATCAAAACCTCAAATATTCTCCTCAAAACTCTAAAGCAGTCATCCACCTTCTACTATAACCTATTTTGTTAACACTTCATCACCCTCATCTCACTCTCAATACCTCCTAGCCTCTCCTTCAACTTACTCACTCTCTGATGTACTATAGCACAAGTTGTATAAGTAGTCTCAATAGTAGTAGGCTTCGACTTGCTCTCTGAACCACCAGCCTTAGACATTGTTGAGCTCTTCCACCATCCTTAGACACTAAAAATTTGATTTGATGTTGTCTTCCTTACCCCAGAATTGAGGCAAAGCTTGTCACCATATTACCAAAGGGCATGTTGCACTTCGACTTCCTTGTGGTGCAATAGTCTCTCAACACACCCCATATCATCAGGGTTACGTCAATCCTCGACCTTGCCATAAATTCAGAGAAAATCTTAGCCAACCCTTGCTTATTCTCAGACCCCTTAGGGTAGAAATTGTAATGAAGAATCTTGTTTATCAACCGGTGCTTAGCATCTAAATGTCCATGGATGAAAGTGCAGGCATGTCATACATCTCATTGACATACTCAAAAGGGTCCTTCGCTGCAAACTCCACCTGTGAGTAATCAATCTCAGAGGGATCAAGCCTCTTATAGCCCAAATACTTGGCTATCTTCACCGGAATGACCTCAATCACCTTCCCTTGGACTGTGGTCCTCAAAATCATCAAATAAACATCAACTACAATCAATCTAGTACAAAAATCATGATAGAAAGATACAATGTACCCCTCAATTGGCTTAAAGAAAAACTCAAGGCCACAATCGATAATTGCCCAAACAGTTGCATTCTTCCCCAAGCTATTCGCATCCACCATGCGCTCACACATCACTCCCCTCTTCTCTATAGTCTCATTGTAACCCGAATTCTTCCTCTTCTTGGGCACATGAGGTTGCTCAGGCCCCTCTGACTCGGACTCCACCACTTACCTCTTTCCTTTTCCCTTGGCTTGTGTCGATTTCTTAACCGCGGCTAGTGAATGCACACTCATGCTAGCCATGCCCATCACCACCATACTAATCATAGACACCAAGAAAATTAAAACCATAAACCAATAAATCCATCCCTCACTTGAAGAAACTGGATTATGTGTTTCCTCATTGCCATTACCGAGATTCTTACCTTGAATCCAAAGTGAAATGAATATATTTGATGAATTGGAGGAGTATAGAAGGTATTTTAGATAGGTTTTTGAGGGTTTGGGTCTTTGTGGTTTGTAAGAATGAAATGAGAAAAACCATTAAACTCCCCTTTTTTATTTTCGGTCAGAACATGGATGAACCAGTAGAAAGCATGTTTTGACCTACTAGTAGAACCTGAAAAAAATCTACAATTTATATGAAACAAATAAACGTGGGGCTATAAATATGGATCAAAGATTATTGATATTAAAAGCAATGTTTACCATTTTTGTATTTCAATTACTTGCCAAAAAGAGTGTGTGTGTGTGTGTGTGAGAGAGAGAGAGAGAGGTCAAATACACGTGAATTGAAGAATAGAAAAACAAGAAAATAAGGAGAGATTTTTGGCTATACTTTTGGTGAGATAAAGAACAAAATATCAAGCGTAACATTTGGTTGGTTGTGAGTATTACACAATGTAATACAAATATTAATTTTCTTTTAAGCCTTCCTCTAGTGTTTATACATAGGGATATACACGGTATATAGTTATAGAGTTTTATATCCAAGAAGACTCCTATACCTTCTAGTTCTCTTTCAAAGGCATGGAATGGTGGCTATGTTTTAGGATTGTTTTATAACCGCGAAAGAGTGGAGAAAAGAAAGAGAAAGAAAAGAGAAATTGAAAAAGTCAAATCAAGTAAGTGGTTTATCTCATAATATGCATCTATGTCTAAATCTCTTTGCAAAGAGTCCTTTTATTGCTATTGTCATTGTATTCTGATCCATTTTTTAACCATTGATTTGTGATGTTTGTTTGGGCTTTCACTTGATGGGTCATTGTATTTGTTGTGTGGAAAATATTTTGTGGGTGAAGTGCTTGGGACCTTATTGGCACATGCATTAGGCGTACTCGGTGACATATATGCTTTTAAGATGTGATTGCGGCCCTGATGGGCATGTGTTAGAATGGGATGTACCGAGTTGCGCCTAGTATGTAGCCGAGACGAACCAAGTACAAATCCACGAGTGATTTGAATTGCATCATGGGGTTTCATATGATTTTTTGAAGGGATTTTTGTTAAATTTTCATTTTATTTGTTGATTCTGTGGTTGATTATTTTAGTATTGTGTGACTTTTTGAATCCGTATATTATTTTGTAAATCGCTTATTGGGCCTCCCAAGCTCACCCCCATTTACTTCCACTCAAGTGTAGGTTCGACACGGAATGAAAGGCATTAAGGAATCATATCGATTGAGGATTAAGGAATATTAGTTATTTATTTTCTATAATGGTTTCAATAGTTAGAGATTGTAATGGGTGTAATTATTTTTAATATTTGAAGATTAATTTTGAGGTTTTAGTGCTCTATATTGGGTGAGATTGATGAAATTGTATTTCGCGCACCAACTCCATGAGGATCGGGTTCGAGGCATGAAAGAATGGTATTAGAGTTTAGGTATTTGACTTGGTGATAGTTTTGAGGTATAGTTTAAAAAAAAAAAAAGGAATAGAATGTGTGTAAGTAGTTTAGACGCCAAGTGTTTGTGACCAAATCTTTGTGCTTACTTAGGATTACACTTACATCATTAGAGTGTGTTGGATTGGAATGTCGAGATGTCTTACATTGTCTAATTAGGAAATGTACCTTGTGTGCCTATGTATTGTTGTGAGGCATTGAATTCATTGTAATTGAAATGTGTAGGAATAATATATTTCGAGTGTGATTGGAATGAACACTAAGTACATTGGTTGTTACTCAATGATCGCCTAGTGTCATTATTTTGTGGATTATTGAGTTTGATAGGCAGACAATGAGCGTTCTAGGTCACTTCTTAGAATTTGCATAATATTATTAAATCCTGGTCATTATATCAAAATTAGAGATTGTGAGTATTTTTGAACAATTTTTGTTTGCTGTATGGTTGATTTAATCTAACTGGCATAGTGGAAGCTTGATAATATACACAAGAGCGATTAAGGTACAATTAATTTGAAAGAAATAGGGTTTGACAAATTTCGAGGACGAAATTTATTTTAAGGGGGGAAGAGTGTAATACCCTGAAACAAATAATAAGAAAAATAAAATAATTTAATGTTGCCTTATTCACGTGCTAAATTGTAGTATAACTAAAAATTCCAATAATAAGTCAACAACAAAAATAAGGTTGTAAATCACAGTGATTGTAAATTACCAATTACAATTTATATGAAAAAAATAAACGTGGGGCTATAAATATGGATCATAGATTATTGATATTAAAAGTAAGGAATGTTTACCATTTTTGTATTTCAATTACTAGCCGAAGAGTGTGTGTGTGTGTGAGAGAGAGAGAGACAGAGGTCAAATACACGTGAATTGAAGAATAGAAAAACGGAAAAATAGGGAGAGATTTTCGGCTACTCTTTTGGTGAGATAAAGAACAAAATATCAAGTGTAACATTTGGTTATACACAGGGATATACAGTATATAGTTATAGAGTTTTATATCCAAGAAGAATCCTATACCTTATGGTTCTCTTTCAAAGGCATGGAATGGTGGCTATGTTTTAGGATTGCTTTATAATTGTAAGAGAATGGAAAAAATAAAGGGAAAGAAAAGAGAAATGGAAAAATTCAAATCAAGTAAGTGGTTTATCTGATAATATGCATCCATGTGTAAATCTCTTTACAAATAGTCCTTTTATTGCTATCATCATTGTATTCTGATCCATTGTTTAACCGTTGACTTGTGAGCTTCATTTGATGGGACTTTATATTTGTTGTGTGAAATTTATTTTTTATTTTTTTTGGTGAAATGCTTGGGACCTATTGGCACATGCGTCAGGCGCATTCAGTGGCATGATTTTGTTATTGAGATGTGATTGCGGACCCAAGAGGTGTGTGATAGAATGGGATGTACCGAGTAGCGCCTAGTATGTAGCCGAGATGAACCTAGTACGAAGATTCAAATGATTTGGAAAATTGGAGAATTGGGTTTCATAAGATTTTATGAAGAGATCTGTGTTAAATGCTCAGTTTTATTTGTTGATTTTGTGGTTGATTGTTGGATTATCGTGTGACCTTGTGATCCTGTATGGTATGTTCTAAATTGCTTACTGGGCCTTCCAGGCTCAACCACCATTTACCCATCTCAAATGCAAGTTGAAAACGAATTGAAAGCCGATAGATGATCGGGTCGGTTAAGAAATTAGAGACTTCGGATTATTGATAGTTAGTGTAATTTAACATGTTTGGTGGTGGTTTGAACCATTGTAATGATTTTTAAAGACTGAGTGATTATAATTTTATTGATTGAGGATTTTAGTGCTCTGTATGGATTGAAATTGATGGTTATTGAGTTCGCGCACCGGATCCAAGGAGATTGGGTTCGTGGCGTGACAAGAAGGTGTGTACCTAATCATTAGATCCACAATGTCATAATATTTTGTCATACTAAAACACGTGCAGGCCACTTTTCATCAATGAAAACCTCTACAAAGATTTTGTAGTGTGAATTTTATTGGCCAACGCTGTTTCAAGATATTCATGTTTTTTGTCAATCATGTGATCGTTGCCAACAAAGAAAAATAAACAAAATAAAATCCTTTTGGCCTTTTCTTTTTCAATGTTTTTGAAATTTTCAATTAACGTGTAACATGCACTAAAACAAAGGAAAGACAAGCAAAAGATTTGACATAAATCCTAAAAATGAATGTCAAACTTTTCCTCAAAAAACTATTTGGATTTTCCAATTTATTTTATTTTTGGGTTTATCAAAGTTCTTTTGTAAAACCCGAGAAATTTGAACTTTTTCCGGAAAGGGCAAAATAGTAATTTGCCACTATAATGCGTATTTAAAATACTCATGTTCAAGAGCTCGGAAGGGGAAACAGAGTTCGCCATTGTATTCACAATGCGGAATCTAGTTACCCTGTCAAATTTCACCGAATTCCGAGATAGTTGGGTTTTCACGTTTTTCGAGGCGACGGGTGTCCAGTGACCCCCAAAAACGGATTTTTTTATTAAAATTATAAATTTTCCTTAAAATTTGATGAAATTTCAAATAAAATTAATTTGAACTTAATCCGAGGTATAATGAGTCGTTTCGGGACGAAAAACGGACCTGGAAGTCGGAAATATACGGTGCGTTGTGGACCACACATTCTAAAATTATAAATAGGGACTTAATTGAGATATTTCAGCAGAAATATCTCCCAACTCAGCTGGTCTCACACGTTGGAGAGGAAGAGAGGAGAGAAAGTGGGTTTCCAAATTTTCTTCCGCCGATTCTCGGAGTTCCTTCGGTCGGATTCCGTCGAGCCAAGAGAGAAAGTTGATCACGTCGACGAGGGTTACGTCTACGTACCAAGAACGAAGGATTTCACCGAAGATCCGGGAGGAGGCTTTGGGGAAATCGTGAGCTTTGGGCTTGTTTTGGGTGTTTTTGGAAGTTCTACCACTTCCTACACGCTACAAGAGGTAGGGTTCTTCCTACTTTGGTTTTACTCCTACCTTAAGGGGTAGTTTTTGTGGCTGAAATATGAATGATATGTGGTTGTTTTTGTGGCTGAAACATGACTGTTAGATGGCTGTATATAGACTGTTATATGGGCTGAAATACGGACTGTTTTGTGCGCGGGTTAGGGGCTGCTTTGTGCACTGCCGTGGGACTGTTTTGTGCACGGTTTAGGGGCTGTTTTGTGTGCTGTTTAGGGCCTGATTTGTGGCTGGATTTGGGACTGTTCTTGGACTGTTTTAGTGGCTGAAATGGGGATGCATGTAGGCTGTCCAAATGGACTGTTTTGCGGACTGTTTTTATGCCAAATTTGCGGACTGTTTTTATGCCAAATTAGCGGACTGTTTTATGCTTAATTAGTGGACTGTTTTATGCCAAATTAGCGGACTGTTTTATGCCTAATTAGTGGACTGTTTTATGCCTAATTAGCGGACTGTTTTATGCCTAATTAGCGGACTGATTTATACCTGATTAGTGGACTGTTTTGTGTCGGTTTAGCGGGCTGTTTTGTGGCTGAATTTGGGACTGATTATGGCTTGTTTTGAGGGCTGTTTAGTGGCTGAATTTGGGACTGATTATGGCCTATTTTAGGGGCTGTTTAGTGGCTGAATTTGGGACTGATTATGGCCTGTTTTGAGGGCTGTTTAGTGGCTGAATTTGGGACTGATTATGGCCTGTTTAGTGGCTGAATTTGGGACTGTTTATGGACTATTTTGGGTTGAATTCATGGACTGTTTTGGGTTGAATACATGGACTGTTTTAGGCCATTTTACGGGCTGTTTTAGAGCCGTTATGAAAGTGAGGATTTGGGAATAGATTTGGCTTGGACAAATTTCTAGTTTAAGTTTTGTATATGGAAGTTACTTATGTAATTTTTCTTGAAACTTGATATTATGTGGGCATTGTTATGTGATAACATGACTTGTTGCCTTGATGGAATTTGCTAAATGCTTATTTGAGATTAAAGTGTGTTGTTGATATATGTTTAAGAATGTATTGACATGGGGGTGAAATTATGGTATTTATATGCTCATGATATAAATTGCCATGGATATGTTTATATATGTGGTTCAAATTGTCCATATGACACTTATCACATATGGAACACGACATTGGTCTTGCAAATGTTCATTACATTGCATAAGGCATTCATTGCATCTTGAGCATGTGGAAAGTGTGCAATGAGGCATTGCATTGCATGTGTATGGGAGCATCACATTCATGAGCATAAATCATGGGTGTGGGGGTGTGAGGTGCATGTTTAATCAAACACCTTGTTTGGTGGTTGATATGTGGACTTGGAAATGTGGATCGATGGTCACATGGAGTCGCATGATTGCATGAGAAAACTTGTGTCGGGTATAGCAAGTAGGGCTAGACTCTCCCTCGGGTGCAAAGCCCGGTCACATGGTTCAGGCACTTTGCCGGCGGTGAAATTCCAGAAAAGTGCTGGTGTTTACGGAACCGGAGGTTGAGATACCAAAATCCGTTGCCCAACAAGACACAAGATTTTGTTAATAAAAACATACTCTGTCAATGAGTATCATCCCATAATGATCTGATTTATAAAACGCATGATTTTTATTCAAAGCGATCATTGGATGTTTTCCGTCAATGACGGGTTCATTACATATTGGTACTGCATTGTGTCGTGTGAGTCGGGGAGGACTCGGGGAAATCTGCATGAGTGAGTTTCATCTCATTTCATGGCATGACATAGGATTCCTATCATTGAATGCATATTCTTGATTGGAATGTTTTGAATGATTAATTGCATGTGCACATTTCATATGCATCTAGGGTGGGAAGTAGCCTCTGTAGGAATTACTCTACTGGGCGTGGCTCATCCTATACGGGAAAACATTTCAGGTGCGGGTTTTACGCCGACGGACGGCACTCACTCGGGCACTTGAGGAGGAAGAAAAGCCGACTTGTGGCTTTCAATCCATTTTTTTGTGTAAAACTAGGCTTGTAATTAAATTTTGGCATGTAATGTATGTAAAAAGGGTTGGAACTTAAACTTATATAAATTATGTTTGATGCATAGGTGTGATGTATTTATATGTTACACTTTTACAATTCAACGTCACACTTGTGTGGACATTATTTTATATTGGACCTCGGATGGGTCATGTGAATGTGTATTGCACAGGTTGTGTTTTGGGGAAAGCTTCCCGTACAAAGGAGACTTTGCTCGAATTTTTGTTAAATTAAGGACCCTGGTAAATGGGGTATAACGGCGTGATATCGAGTTTCTCGGTATCCACGGGTATTCCGCGGGTTGATGGATCATCAACGGACCCCCGGATTTTGGGGCGTCACATCTTTTTTTTATTTTTTTTGGATTTTCGTATAGAAAAAAAATTAACAATAAACAAAGAAAAATATATACAATGTATGACCCTTGGATGTTTGATGCATGACATTAATGAGCACTTATGTCCACACTCTCACCTCTTCTATTTCTTAGAAGACTTTGCTAGAAGTACTCGAGGCCTCCAATTTGGTTAAGATGGTGAGTTTCTCAAGGTTCCCCCTAGTCACCCATACTTTATTTCCCTTCCTAAAACTTGGGTAAGGTTAGGGAATGGGTGGAGAACTTACTCTCTTCTCCCCAGATGTGTGTAGATTAACTTTGACCTTAGGGATTGAAGGAGCTTTGGGCACCCAAGCATAGGGTCTATTTGATGATGATGTATGACTATGCTTGAACTCACTTGACCTCTCTGAAATCTTGAAAAAAATGCAACACTTGTGTATAATTGGCTATATCAGTATACCATGGTACTTCTATGATTGCAAACAATTCAACCTTGATAAATGATCAGCTACCACATTTTCAACTCCTTTTCTATCTTTGATGATAAGATCAAATTCTTGCAGCATCAGTATCCATCGTAGGAGACGTGGTTTAGTATTCTTCTTGGTAAGAAGATATTTCAAGGCTGCATGATTAGTAAAAACAACAATTGAGGATCCAACTAAATATGATCAAAATTTATCTAAAGAAAATACTATAACAAGCAATTCTTTTTCTGTGGTAGAATAATTCATCTGTGCATCATTCAAAGTTTTACTTGCATAGTAAATCACATAGGGTCTTTTATCCTTCCTTTAACCTAAACAGCTCCTACTGCATAGTCACTAGCATAACATATTAATTCAAAAGGTAAAGACCAATTAGGAGGTTGCATAATTGGTGCAGAAATAAGCATGCCTTTAAGTTTATCAAATATTGATTGACATGCATTATTCCAATCAAATGATACATCATGACATAGAAGATTACACATTGGTCTGGAAATCAAACTAAAGTTTTTAATGAATCTTAAAGATTCCTGCATGACCTAGAAAATATCGAACATCTTTTATAGTCTTAGGTGGAGGGAGATTAGCTATTAAATCAATTTTGGACATGTCAACTTCAATTCTCTCTGTCGAAACTACATGTCCTAAAACAATGCCCTGTGTGACCATAAAATGACATTTTTCCCAATTCAAGACAAGATTTATTTCCTTACATCGAGTAAGGACTTTTTCAAGATTCTCTAAATATAATTCAAATGAATCACCACAAACCGAAAAATCGTCAATGAAAACTTCCAAAAACCGCTCCACTATTTCGCTAAAAATGCGTAACATACAACGCTTAAAATTGGCTGGAGCATTACACAATCTAAAAGGCATTCTTTTATAAGCAAAAGTGCCAAAAGAACATGTAAAATTAGTTTCTCTTGATCATCAATTATTATTTCAATCTGATTATAGCTGGAGTATCCATCCAGAAAATAATAATATGCATGTTCGGCTATTCTTTCTAAAACTTGGTCCATGAATGGTAGGGGAAAATGATCTTTCCTGGTGAGAGAATTCAATTTCCAATAATCAATACACATATGCCAACCAGTAACTATACGCATAAAGACTAATTCATTTTCTTGGTTTTTCATGACCATGACTCAACTTTTTTTGGTACTACTTGTGTAGGGCTGACCCATTTACTATAAGATATAGGATATATAATATCAACGTCTAATAGTTTAAGTACTTTAGCCCGAACTATTTCTTTTAAATGTGGATTCAACCTTCTTTGTGGCTGTTGGGATGGTTTGTAGTCTTCTTCCAAGTATATACAATGAGTACAAAGAAGATGACTTATACCTATTATATCTGCTACCGTCCAGCCAATTGCACTTTGATGATTTTTTATAACTCCTATCAATTGCTTTTCTTGGATTTCTGACAATTTTGAAGATATTATCACTAGATGAGTTTCATCCTCCCCCATGAAGACATATTTCAAGTCAGATGGAAGAGGTTTCAAATCTGGTTTGGGGACCACAACACTAGACTCTTCAGGCTTAATTCCAGAAGTCAATAACTCTTCAAATTTTGGAATTTATGTTTCAATAGTTCACATATCTACAGACTCGACATTTTGTATAGACTCTAATGCATGTGACTTTTTCTTTGTACAAACATTTTCAAACAAATCTTGAGATAACGACTCAATACAATTTACTTCATGCAATTCTTCTTCCTCTCGGGGCTGCTTAGCAATATCAAACACATTTAATTCCAGAGTCATATTACCAAGTGAAAGTTTCATAATTTCATTCCTACAATTAATCAATGCATTTGATGTAGCTAGGAATGGTCACCCTAAAATGACAAGAATTTGTGTGGAGACATGCAAGACTAGTTGTGTATCCAAGACAATAAAATCCACTGGGAAATAAAACTTATCAACTTGAACAAGTACATCCTCCATAACTCTACGTGAAATTTTTATAGAACGATCCGCCAATTGTAACATGACATTAGTGGGTTTTAATTCACCCAATCATAACTGCTCGTAGACATAATATGGAAGCAAATTAACACTGACTCCAAGATCGAGTAGGGCTTGTTCAGTCCTGAAGTTCCCGATTACGCATGAAACTGTAGGACTTCCAGGATCTTTGTACTTCAGAGGGGTCTTGTGCTGAATGATAGCACTAGCTTGTTTAGTTAAAAATGCTCTTTTATGTACATTGATTCTTCTTTTCACTGTGCAATGATCTTTCAAAAACTTGGTATAGGATGGGACTTGCTTGATTGTATCCAACAGGGGGATGTTAATCTTTACTTGCTTAAACAACTCGAAGATTTCAGCATGATTGTTCAATGGTTGAGGTTTCTTGCATCTTTGAGGAAAAGTTAAAGGAACAGGATTTATTTTTTATTTTTCATTAGACAACTCTGTTTCTTTTTCAATCAACAGTTCAGGCTCGATTGGTTCATTTACAGGGATTGACTCAGCTCTTGGCTCAAGATTTTTGGCTTTAATGTTCTTGTAAATCACCTTACCACTTCTTAGTGTGGTAATTGCTTGTACTTGACTCGGAGAAGGTTCGGAAGACACGACATTAGCCTTATTTTGACCTTGTGGTGGTTTAGGTTGAGATGAAAAATTTTATTTCTCTGTTGCGTCCAAAGACTGAGTCAATTTGGCTAAATGACTCTTAATATCCTCAATATTCTGTGAAGTTTGAGCTTTGAAATCATTAAATGCATGGGTTGTCTGAGTATTGAAACTCATTTGACTTTGAATTAACTGATCCATGGTGTCCTCTAAATTCCTCTTGTGTGGGGGTTGATAAGGCTGATATGTCTACTGAGTCTGGGATTGTGGTGAAGGTGGACCTGGTGACTGATTCACAGGCTGTGTATTTTTCCAACTGAAATTTGGGTGATTCTGCCACCCTGGGTTATAGGTTTCAGAATAGGGATTGGGATAAGGCTTGTTAAAATTTGAAATGACATTGATTTGTTTCATCAAGACCTCTTTGAATGCTAGGATGATGGGACATTCCCCTGTGCGATGTCCTGACAAAGCACATATTCTACACAATTGATCAGTGGATGACACAATAGAAACTTCCTTGATTTTTTTCATCTCTAGAGCTTCAAGCTTTCGAGATAAAGTAGTCATTCTGACCCTTAGGTCATCATCTTCTTTTAACATGTATTTTCCTCTTTAGGATGTAGATGGCTTAGTTTCAATAATATTTGTTGAGGCCGAGTCCCACATTTGGGAACTCTCATAAATGGTATCAAAAAACTTGAATGCCTCATCGGGACTCTTACCCATGAATTCTCTCTGGGCCATCATTTCAACAAACTGACGCAGTGCAGACATGAGGGCATCATAAAAGAAACCAACTAAGGTCCAACTCTCAAATGCATGATGTGGGCAACCTTGGAGAAGATCCTTAAATCTCTCCCAACATTGATAAAAAATTTCTCATTCTTTCACAGAAAAATTCATGTTTTGACGTCTCAATGTATTAGTGCGATGCACAGGAAAAAACTTTTTGAAAAATTCAGTTTGCAAAACTTGTCAACTTGGAATGGATTGAGCTTTTAAAGAATTTAGCCACTGTTTAGCCTTATCCTTCAAAGAGAAAGGAAAAAGTTTCAACTGGGTCATTTCAGAATTATCTTGCAATGCACCACACACTTCCTTAAATTCTTTCATATGCAAATAAGGGTTTTCAGACTAAAGACCATGAAACTGCGGTAAAAGCTATATTGTCCCTACTTTAATGTTAAAATTAGGAGCATTAGTGGGAAAAGAAAAACATGACGGGACACTAGTGTGTGTGGGATGCAAGTATTCTCTTAAAGGTTCGGACATTCTGAACTACCTATTGTTCCCTTTGATTATTATTAGTCATGCTTAACTCAAAAGAGTCTGATGATGCTTGTGAAGATGAAGATGACAAAGATGAATGACTACACTGATTTACAGACCCTACCGATGACTAAATAGACATAACAATAAAAATACGATAAACAATATATACACATATAATACAATTAGAAAACTTTTTTGTTTGTTTTGAAATCACTGTAACTCCCTAACAACGGTGCCAAAAAGCTTCATCTGACTTGATTTATGTCATACACCCAAGTATAAGTGGTCAAATTACAATATTTATTGATTAAGTCTGAGATCGAACCAACAAGGAGCTAACTGTCGGTATTCAAAAACAGAAAATGGTAAAATTGTCATGTGTGTAGTGTGCAACGAAACAGCTTGCGATGTGAGCTTAGAATTATCAAATAAACACTTAACTAAAACTTAGAATAACAATGATAAAAAGGTACTCTTCAGTGCGGAGATCCAACATATATTACACTGTTCATTTATGAAAATGTCACCTTACAACAATCAACTCCCATTTCACTAGAAAGCTAACTGATAGGTTTGATGTATAACTAAACCATATCACAACAACTGATTAGGTTAGACATAAGGTCTATGTACCATACAACAATCAAATAACACTAGTAAACCCGAAGGTGAACCATTCAAAAATTTTACTCTAGCTATTCAATCGGCAGGTTGATGATTCGACGAAGACAAAGTTGCAGTTTATGCATTGAATCAAAAACATTGACTATGGCAAGATTTAACCCGTCTATAACCAATCTCCCGACTGTTACATAAAGTCCAAATATGTACATCACTGTATCATGCATGAAGTGCGTAATAATTATAGATAGTATGGTGTATAGCATTAAGCTCTGCTCGGTGTTCATAACCATGAGCATATTATAATAGTAACCATCCATCAATTAAGGGAGATATAAATATTAACGCATAAATAAAACATCGGCATTTGCATAACTTAAACAATATCCTACATGGATTCACCCTTTACTGAAGAGTATAAACAGACTACTCACGCCTTAGTGCTATAGATGAGCAAAAAGAGATATAATTCCATTACAGCTGAAAACAAAATACACAAAGTCCTTCCCTGAGGAAATAGCTGAAACACTGCCACTCTTATTACCAGCTAAGGCAAAAAGTGAGAGAATTTCAACCCTCCAAGTAGAAAGGATAAACAAAAATGTAGAAGTAGAGAAAATTCTACCCGAGAAGTGATTAGGGTAGGGCTCTGCTCATTTTCTGACTGAAATTTCTCCTAAAGTCTCTCATTCTCTCTGTCTTGAACTCTTCTTATCTCTCTGTCGAATCCCTCGAAGAAATGGCTAAACTCAGGTATTTATAGGCACTAGAGAGGTGCTTCAAGGTGGCAGACACCCGATAGACAATCAAGGTGTTTTGTTCCTCAATTGGACCAATGGGAAAAAAGAGAGAATTGAGGCGGTTTAAACATCATCCGGACGCCATAACCACCGTCCGGACGATAGTATTTCTCTAATTTCCTTGCTTGGATAGCCTTTCTTTGTTGACTTATGATTTATACTTTCCTCCCCTTCCTCATTTAGCCTCTGCACTTTGATCCTCTTGAACTTTCGTATTTCCGCTTGAAGCCCTGCAAAAATGTACAAACTATGCATTAACCCTAATATATTATAAATTAATCACTTTAACCTAATTTACGCATACAATTAACCCTAAACCCTAATTTAATTATGCATTCTTTTAGGGTTAATCAGTTGACACTAGAATAAAAATCACGTTTCCATTCTATCCAAGAGTAGCACTTCTCGAGTAACCATGAAAGACCGCTCAAGTGAGCTCTGTGTTGTTCGCCCTTGGCATTTTCCCGTCCAATTTCCTAAGTCATAAAGAGACCGCTCTAGCCAAGGCTAGCAGTATAGATCGGTCCCTACCGGTTTTTTAAGCACAAAATCAAGCAAAAATTAGTCCACTTGAGTGCTAAAGGGTGTTGCTCAAGTGAGATCTGATAATGGCTCAATCTATTTTTTCAAAACACAAAATTGTTTAGAAAAAATTTTCTTTTGAAATTTCCTAGGACCGATACACGGATTGCTTCTAATTTCATTTTCATCCTAATCATCATAAGCTAAAAATAACTAAGGGTTAATCTTAGGTGTCTAGGTCATTACCTTTGTCCTAAGCATGAAAGTGCATACGGAGGTTGAATGATGTTGCTTTAATGCTTGATCTCCTCCCTTCAATGACACTTTTGGATCTTCAACTTGATAGCATCATGACCATGAAAAAGATTGAGATTTACAATGAACTCCATGAAATTAGCCAATTACAAAATGTGATCTAACATATATGTCAAGTATTCAAATCATCAAACACATAGTGTGCATGTGTGCAAATAATCGCAAGTGTATATGTAAATAAATAATATGACCACAAGCAATTTGATGATGCAGAAAACCCACCTCAGAAAAAACCGTGGTGAACTACTCGGGGTTCACCAAAACCTAATCCACTACTCACAAAGTCCACATATGACCTAATTTAAATCATACACCCAAGTATAAGTGGTCAAATTGTAGTATTACTCGGTTAAGTCCGAGGTCGAACCCATAGGGAGCTAACTGTTCAAATTCAAAATGGAAAAAGGTAAGATTGTCTTGTGTGTAATGTGTTTCACAATAGCTTGTGGTGTGAACTTAAAATTATCAAATAAATTCTTAAATTAAACTCTTGATAACAATAATTGAAAAGCTACTCTTTAATTTGGGGATCCAACATGCATTATATTGCTTGATTATGAAAATGCCACCTTACAACAATTAACTCCCACTTTACTGGGAAGTTAACCGATAGGTTTATGTGTAACTGAACCATATCACAGCAACTGACTAGGTTATCCGGAAGGTCTATGTATTATACAACAACCAAATAACCCTAGTAAACCCGAAGGTGAACGATTCAAAAGGTTTACTTTAGCTATTCGATTAGCAGGCTGATGAATCAATGAAGACGGAGTTCCGGTTTATACATTGAATCAAAAGCATTGGCCATGGCAATATTTAACCCATCTATAACCAATCTCCTGATTGTTACATAAAACCCAACTACATGCATCATTGAATCATGCATGAAGTATGTAATAACTTATAGATAGAATGGTATACAGTAGTAAGTTTTGCTCGGTGTTGATAACCATGAGCATATAATAGTAATAACCACCCGTCAATTAAGGGAGGTATAAACATTATTACATAAATAAAACATCGGCATTTTCATAACACAAACAACATTACATGTGTTTTCACCCTTCACTAAAGAGTATAAATGGACTACTCACACTTCATTGCTATAGATGAGCAAGAAGAATGAGATAATCCCATTACAACAGAAAACAAAATACAACAAGTCCTTCCTCGAGGAATAGTTGAAACACCACCACTCTTATTACCAGCTAGAGCACAAAAGTGAGAGAGATTCAACCCTCCAAGTAGAAAGGATAAAAAGAAATGTAGAAGGAGAGAGTTTCTGGCTTGGAAAGTTTTTAGGGCAGAGTTTCCTTCTTTCTGTGGCTCTGGATTTCTTCTCTGGCGAACTCCCCTGAAAACTGACTGAGGCAGGCTATTTGTAGGCACCAGGGAGGAGCTTTAAGGCAGCAAACACCCATGCTGACCAATCAGGATCCTTTGTTGCTCAAATGGACCAATGAGAGAAGAAGGAGGAGGAAGGCGGTTTAGGGCACCGTCCGGATGCCACCACCACCATTCGGACGGTGGCAATTCTCTGGTTTTTGCTTTGCACATCCCACCTTTGTTGACTTGTTGAATTTTGATTTACATTTGCCTACACTTTGTTGTTTAGCCTCTACACTTTCTTCCCTCCAAATTTCATTAATTACCTTTGAAACCCTACAGGATAGATGAATTAAACATTAACCCTAATACTTCATAAATTAATCATTTTAATTCAATTTACACACATAAGTAACCCTAAACCCTAATTTAGGGTTAATCAACATACAAGTACTCGAGTCTTATACCTAAACTAATACTATGGTTAGATACTCATTTCCTTTGTATGTCTCTCCACCAAAAGTCCCTCTTCGACGTCTTGTGTAGCTTCACTTGGACTCCCCGTCGCACTGTTCGTCTAGGCCTCGAGCATTCATGGGTACGCCAACGATTCCCGGTATGCACACACCAATGGGTTTGTCAAACCATCAAGATCTTCAACTCTAATTTGTCAGGTTGGATAGAATCTCTAATGGTAGCCTTGGATCTTAGGGATCTAGGTTAGTGGTGGAAGCTCTAAAGGTAGAAAGTAATTTTTCTCTTCGAAATCTCACAAAAGGCTTAACCTAGCTATGGGAAAGACTCTCCCTATTTATAGTTCCGAAATAACAGTGGTCTTTGTCAACAAAAAAACTCGGATTCGCGAATGACCACTCGATCGGTGGGAGGACGGTTATAGGGCGATTGACATTGGAATGAAAACAAGGTTCCAATCCTAATTGGGATAGCAGATCGCTCGACTGACCATGAGACGGATCGAGCGAGGTCAAGGGACCGCTTGAGGGAGCTCATAGAGTGAGCCCTATTCTCCCTCCATAGCCATTTCTCATTTTCTTCCCTAAGTCATGAAGAGACCACTCTAGCGAAGGTTAGCAAGCATAGGGCAGTCCCTACTAGTTTTTTAAGCTTAAAATCAAGCTAAAAACTTGTCATCTTGAGCACTAAAGGGTGTTGCTCAAGAGGGATCCGCTAATGGCTCAAACTATGTTTTCAAAACATCAAATGGTTTATGAAATCTTTTTCATTTCAAAACACCTAGGAGCCATACACGTACTTTTTCCAATTCCATTTAATCCTAATCATCCAAATTCAAAATAACTAAGGGTTCATCTTAAGTGTCTAGGTCATTACCTTTGTCCCAAGCATGAATATTTAGACAAAGTTTGAATGATGTTACTTTGACGCTTGATCTCCTCCCGTCAATGACACTTTTAGATCTTCAACTTTATAGCATCATGACCATGGAAAAGGTTGAGATTGACAATGGACTGCATGAAATTTGCCAATTAAAAAATGTGATCTAACAGAATAGTTACCTTGTTAAATTGCCAATAATCAATGCATAAATGCAAGGTACTATATTTCTTTTTTACAAACAGAACTTGAGCTCCCCATGGAGGTACACTAGATAAATAAAACCTCGATTCAATAAATCTTGAAAATGAACTTTCAAGTCTTTTAATTTAGTGGTGTCATAGGTATGGACCAATAGAAATTGGTGCAGTTTCTAGAACTAGCTCAATGACAAACTCAACCTCCCTATTTGATAACAATCATGGTATCTCCTTAGGAAACACATCTGGAAAATCTTGGACCACTGGTAAGCTAGATACCCTTACCTCCTCCTTATTGACATATTTCACATAAGCCAAGTAACCCTAACAACCCTTTCCTAATTAACCTTCGTGCGTTGATTGCTGGTATCAGACAATTAGGAGTCATTCATTTTTTTCTCCAAGCACAATAAAATCTAAATTAAGGCTAATCTAGCATTTAAAAAAAAACCTCTTAACTGAAGAATTCTATAGAAAACATGATTTACAGACAACCAATCTATACCCAACATCAGTTCAAAATCTCGAATATCAATGAAGAATAAAATCTACAGATAATTTGTGATGCCCCAAAAATCGGGGGTCCTTTATCAACCCGTTGATCATCCATCAACCCGTGGAATACCCGTGAATACCATGTAACTCGATATGAAACCGTTATGCCCCTTTTTACTGGAATCCATAATTTAACAAAATTCGGACAGATTCTCCTTTGTATGGGGAGCTCTACCCAAAACACAACCTGTGCAATCATAGAACATTTAATCACATGACCCATCCGAGGTCCAATATACATCAATTCATACTCCCACATTATGAATTTATGCATCAAACATAGTTAATACAAGTTTGATTACAATCATTTCCATAGATTTACATGTCCAAAACCTAACTTAGCGAATGTTTTACAAAAGCATAGTTTTTCACAATAGTTTTACAAAACGTGAATTAAAAGCCACAAGTCGGCTTTTCTTCATCCTTGAGGCCCCAAATACGAGTCGTCCACCGGTGTATAACCCGCACCTGAAATGTTTTCTCATAAAGGGTGAGTCACGCTCAATAAGATATCTCCTAAAGAGGCCACTCCCCAACCTAAGTGCATATGAAATGTCCACATGCAACATTCAATAAGCAACAACCATTCCAATCAAGAATATGCAATTCAATGTTGGAAATCACCATGCCATGCCATGAAATGAGATGAGACTCACTCATGCACTTTAACCCGAGCCCTATCCGGCTCCCACAACACAATGCAATGTCAATGTGTATAAATCCGCCATTGATGATATACGTTCAATGATCTTTTTAAAATGAACCATGAGTCTTCGTTATAAAACAAAATCATGTGTCTTTGTTGGACGTTACACATCGAATGACTACTTTATAAAACAAAATCATGTGTCTTTGTTGGGTAGCAGAGTTTTGGTGTCGCACTGCCGGTTCCGCACACCGATACACTGCAACACCCCAAAACACACCCTGGACGACATTACACTATGAAACCATTCATGTCATGAGAGCAACTAAATATATATCCATCAAATAAGAAACATTCTTAATTTTAACAAAATTTGGGCAGAGTCTCCTTTGTACAGGAAGCTCCACCCAAAAATCACAACCTGTGCAATTCTATTAACTTGACCACACAGGGTCCATTTAACCATCCAATAACAATAGAATTTCTATTTACCATCTATACTATCCTTAACATTATCACAAAAGAATAGGCCAGATATGGCAATTACATTTCCCAAAAGAATTACATGAATATATCGCAGCGGAGTTTCAAAAGAATCTAGACTTTACATTGTTCAGAAATAAATCTCCTAGTCTAGAACAAAATAAGCTATATCTCTAGATGTCCCATTCGGGATCTAGGTACCCCTCCAAGAAAGCTTCCCCAATGCCCGGCTCATTCACACCGAGCTCCTCCTCTAAAGCCAAATCTGAAAAATATTAATTGTAGGGGATGAGCACGAAGCTCTGTAGCAAAATCTTCCCAAACTCAAACAAGGTTTAGAAAAGCATATAAAACGGTTGGTCTCATTTTCACAAATAGCATATATACCATTTTGAAGGAAAAGCAGGATATTTTAAATAGATCTCAAGTTTAAACCATAACCACAATCAAGTAAAAGAATAAATTAAATTGAAAAACAATACACCGTGTCCAAAGTTAGGCCAATTCGGAAGGGCGTCTTCCGATGCATTGTCCCATACCAATGCACCGGCCGAGACGTTCCAACCCATCATCCCAAGTATATTGGTTCATCCCCGTACCATGTATGTTGATTGTTTCTCATGAATCTACCCAACGATTATACCTAGTCCACCAATCACAATCACATTCACAAGCATTTTAGGAAAGGGCGTTTACCATCCCAATGGCAGTGACGAGTCCCTTCCCAGGAAAAGTACACTATCCCTTGTTCGAACTCCAGTGAACGATAGTGGTTTCATTACCAAATGACAACCCACTACAAGTGCTAGGAAACCATCTCACCCCCACTGGGGTAGACTAACCTCTAACACTCTACGGCATCTCTCGAAGGCAATCCAAGTCCCTCACAACAACCATACAATTGAGGAAACCAAAATATTCTCAATTCATCAACATTTCAAGGAATTACCAAATTCCACAATTTCTAATATAATGTTTCATAATATGATGGAAGAAAATGAGCAAGAGATCATCATAAGTAACATTTTGGTGTACAATATCAAACACTAAAGTTTTGAAAACAATACCAAGGAAAAATAGAGGGAAAAGTCCACTTCTCTTTAAAACCAAGGTTTGAAGATGAAAAAGAGAAATTTAATAGTTACCCAACCATCACAATGATCAAAACATGGCATTTATTTCAAGAGGAACAAGAATCATGTATTTCTTATCATGTATATAAGGATGAGAGTGAAAAACATATATATATACATAAACCCTAGCCTCAATGTAAGAGATTAGGAAGAAATCCCCTACTTCAATACTCAAGAGTTTTAGCCAAATACCCAAGCTTCAAGACCTTCTTGCTTTCCTTTCTTTTCCTTTTAATCTCCTCTCCCTAGGGTTTTCAAAAGATTTGGGTGAGAGTGGGTGAAGAATGGAAGAAAAGAGAATGAGTAGAGAAGTGAAATCTTAGAAATCTAGGGTTTTAATCTTCTAAAATGGTGTATCTCTCCTTATCTTTGATGTTCTTCTCTCCCTCTCTTTCTCTCTAAAGGTGCCTAGGATTTAGAAGGCTGAAATGGGGCTCAAATAGTCGGCCTTAAGTATTTATAGGGAGAGAGAGAGAGACCGAAATTCGCGACTTTAAAATAAACAGTCTGGTTTCGGTAGTACCGGTACCCAGTACCGGTACCATTTACCCAGTTTTGCCTATTTCTTTTGTTTTCCATTTCCAATGCATTCCAAAACTAACCAAATCCATCACAAACCTCTCCAACACATATTTATACACCAAACCTATCTAATACAAGTTATAGGACCTAACATTTTATATTTTCACTCACTAAAACTAAATTTCAACTATGATTTTCATTAACATTTTAAATCTTTACTTTTCAAATTTACAAAGTTCAAACACACTTCAATACCCCTATCCACATCTTTACAACCATTATTTGCTATATCTATATATCTATATGCATATATAAAAGAAAATGCGGGGTGTTACATACACTTTTCTGGAATTTCAAAACAGGGGAGTGTATGAACCAAGTAATCGGGTCTTGCACCCGAGGGAGAATCTAGCCCTGCTTGCTATACCGGACACAAGTTTTCATGCAAACTATGTGACTTAGTCAAATGTTCGATCCAACTTTCCCTGAGCCCAAGTATCATCCACCAAGAACCTCCTCTTTCCATATTCTTCTAGAAAACTCTCCTCTAGACTAGGATTTCCCCTGGCTAAGAGAAAGGGCTTGGTGTTTGATCAAACCATGCACACACACCCACCAAATCAGATGTCTCTGTACATATGCAATGTAATGAACCATTGCAATATCAATATCATGTCCAATATGTAATAAATTTCATATGAACTATTTCAACCACATTTCAACACATTCCATGGGTAATTATATCCAAAGCATATAATTTCCATAAATCCTCATCATGTCAATATATCATGAGCATGTATCAACATTTACATTTAACAACAATTTTCCCCAAGCATGTTATCACATAATCTCATGCAATTAACACACTTTATTTCGCATAGGCATTTTATCAAACACCTTCAAGGCACCAAATCATGTAATCACATAAAATGCTAAAATTTATCACATAACTCAAAAAAAATTAGATTAAGTGATTTTCACATACCCAATTATCAAAACTTCCAAGAAATCACAAACTAGCAATTTCTAATTACTAATTCATACTAGAATTGAATTTACCCATTTCCATTAAATCAACTATAATAGGCAAGTGTTAAAATACACATAACAGCCCACCCATTTCATATATTCATCATAGGTTGAAAATAAACCTAGTTAGGATGAAAACCCTATCTCTTAAAGCGTAAAACAATGCTAGGAAGCTCCAAGAACCCAAATCTTGCCCAAAACCAAACTTTCCCCAAAATCCCGTCTTTGAATCTTCGGTGAAGCCCGTCCTTTTTGGTATGGTTGCGTAGCCTTCGTCGCGTAGATCGACTTTGTTCCACTTCTTTCATTTATACTTTAAGCGCGATTGCTATAATATATAATTCCTCGACCACTTTAAGACAGATCGATCTTAAGAAGATCATTGCTTACTCCTGCACTACGCGGCACTATTCATTCCATCATTCAATACACACAGAGAAGAGAAGAGGGAAAAACCTATACTCTAATAAAAGGAGGAAACACTTTTTATAAAAAAATCCACCATCTTTGACTTGTGTTGAGCCTTAGCCTTTTCTTGTGACAAAATTTGTCCCTAGTGTCGTGATTGAGCCTTAATTGAAAATTCATTTCCACGCCACATGTTTTACCGCGCCAATGCAAAATGATGACCATACCTTTTTTTCCTGAGACTAATAGTGACTAAACATGGAGAAAGGGAAATGTGGTACGAAAACAAAAAAAAAAAGGATGAATGGCACTGAATTCAAATTTTGAATGAAAAAGAAGAGAAAAGTCAAGAAAAGGAGAAAAAGGGGATTGAAAGAAAAGGGATGAAAAAGGAAGTTAAAATGAAGATAAAAAGCTGAAAATTTCACAAAAATGAGATTTTTGATAATAAAGGTCATGTCCTCAGGATAACCCTTTTTGCCTCCTTCTACCATTCGTATCATTTAACCCAAATATCACCCCAATGCCTCATTACAACCTATTAAATCCCTAATTGATCTGGAGAAAGCATGGTGAGAGCACATTTTTAATGACAAGAAAATTTGGTTTTGCTATCTATTGCCCTAACATTCCATTCATAAGATTATGCAAAGGTTATTTCAATTGTTAATCATGCACATCATTTCTGGATTATATGTGAGTGTTATCTCAGTTTGTGCACAAGATTCTATCTCACATATACACATTGAGAGCATACTAGGATAATCATTGAGTTATTCATTTTTTAGAGAAACCCTTGGTGAGAATTGCATCAAAACTGAATTTGGATAACTAAATGAATGTGAATTCTATTTAGTAAAGGCTAAAATTCCATATTCATTTCACACACACACGAGTTTTGAAAAGAAATGTGTAGGTGGATACTCTAGAATGCCATTTAAGGCTATAATGTGATTCATGTGTGATTAGTTCAGGTGCTTTGGAGAAAGCTGTTTTTGACACCCCAGAACTAGTTAGGATAAGGGAATATGTTTCAAATGTTGGATATAAGGAAAAGAAGTTTGTAGGTACCTTCACTAGAAACCTTCATGAAACAAAACTCTTCCACTAGGGATCACCTAGGGGTTTAAAGGTTTGTTGCATATGCTAAATGCAATAGCGGAATGAGCATATGTTTATTTTTGTTTGCCTATTTTTTATATTTAGTTTGCTAGGGATTAGCAAAGCTTAAGTTGGGGGATGTGATGAGCACATAATATTGTATATTTAACGGCCTCATTACATGCATTTAACTCAACTTTGCATTTAATTACTTAGAGTTAGTCAAATTTGTGAATAATGTGAAAATTTTGATGTTGCAGGTAATCTTAGGGTAAATGATAGTTTTTTGAACCCTGCAACAAAGTGTGGGTGACTGGTGAAGAGATGGACACATTAGATGAGAAATTTGAGGCTTTAAAAGTGAAAAAAATCAAGAAAACATAGTGGTACCGGTATCAAAACATTTGGTACCAGTACCCAAGTGGTTTGAAGCTACTGGAATATTGGTACCGGTACCCCGGTATTTCTCATCTTTGACCCTGATCTACTTTGAATATGAAAACGTGAAAAAGATAAAAGTTTTAGATCTGGATGTCCTCTATCTTGTGTCAAAATTTCACCTCCATCGGACAATGGGATAAAAAGTAATGACAAATCTATGAAAATTGTTGTGTTGTCATTAAAAATGCAAAATACTTGGGTACCGGTACCTAAGTGTCGAGGTACCGGTACTCCAGTTAAAAAAATTAGAAAAACTAGGGTTAAAATCAGAGTTTCACCGAGAATAACCCATACTTTCCACTAGATCTACATATATCTCTCTTTCAGGAGTTTTGAGGGAAAAGTAGGGTTAGAGAAGGAGCCTACCTAAGCTTAGGAGTAGTGTAGATAGAGAAGACTAGGGTTTTTGATTTTCCTTCCCCATTTTCATTCTTTTAAGCTTCAATCTACATGTAATCTTTATTTCTAGCACATTAATCACGTTTTGTTCAAGTTGAATTGAGTTTAGCTAGGGTTTACAAGTTCTATTGCTTGTATTTGGGTATTTTCTCTTTAAGCTTTACATTTTTTGTATGAATGCTATTTCTTTTGTAGTTTAAACTTTTTCTTACATTAATACAAGTTCATGTTTGATTTCATTATCATATTTTTCTCTTTTATGTTTGTCTTACCTTTATTATGAGTAGCTAAACCTATAGTTGGCTAATTTAAGAGGGATTTCCTATTGGTTGAATGGAATGAATTGATTTGGCATACCCATTGGAATGAACTCTATGGATTAGCCAACCCTTTTTTTACTTTCATATTTCTCAAAACACAAACCACCGAACTTCAAATCACAATATTTTCCATTTTTCCCTTTCAAAAATCACTTTCGAAAACACTTGACCTAACCTTCCCTGAGGAGACGACCTCATAATTTTTTTTCGAGTTAAAACACGACACTATAAGTCTCTCTATGCTTGGGGAGCATTTTTGTATTTTCACACACGTCTTTGTTCATCCACAAACAATTTCCTTGCATCTTGCACGAGCTTGAGTGAGAGTGACACTCACCTTTAATTATAAGCCATACACATAATCGGGTTCGTGTGGGAAGCAAGGGAAACAATGAAAAAAAAATGAGTCATGTATTTGAAAGCAAATTATTACTCACATATGGAAAAGTTCAAAGGATGGAAATTTGAAGAAAACAATGTTTGCATAATCTCATGAAAGGATATTAGTACAAGTTAAAAGCAATGTCGATGTCATGCCCTGTAATCTGTTCTTCATTTTTGTGCATCATCTTCAGCTTGGCTAATTGCATCCTCATCACCAAACACATTCCCTGATGCTTTTCTTTCCTATTCAGCCTGTAACACCCCAAATACCACCCTGGACGGCATTACATTCTAAAACATTCACATCATGAGAGCACTAAATATATATCCATCAAATAAGAAACATTCTTAATTTTAACAAAATTTGGGCAGAGTCTCCTTTGTACAGGAAACTCCACCCAAAAATCACAACCTGTGCAATTCTATTAACTTGACCACTCAGGGTCCATTTAACCATCCAATAACAATAGAATTTCTATTTACCATCTATACTATCCTTAACATTATCACAAAAGAATAGGCCAGATATGGCAATTACATTCCCCAAAAGAATTACATGAATATATCGCAGCGGAGTTTCAAAAGAATCTAGACTTTACATTGTTCAGAAATAAATCTCCTAGTCTAGAACAAAATAAGCTATATCTCTAGATGTCCCATTCGGGATCTAGATACCCCTCCAAGGAAGCTTCCCCAAGGCCCGGCTCATTCACACCGAGCTCTTCCTCTAAAGCTGTAACGCCCCAAATACCACCCTGGACGGCATTACATTCTAAAACCATTCATAGCATGAGAGCAACTAATTATATATCCATCACAATAAGAAACATCCTAGATTTAACAAAATTTGGGCAGAGTCTCCTTTGTAAGGGAAGCTCTACCCAAAAACACAACCTGTGCAATTATATTAACTTGACCACACAGGGTCCATTTAATCATCCAATAACAATAAACTTCCATTTACCATCTATACCATCCATAATGTTATCCCAAAAGAATAGGCCAAGTATGGCAATTACATTCCCAAAAGAATTACATGAATATATCGCAGCGGAAATTCAAAAGAATCTAGACTTTACATTATTCAGAAATAAATCTCCTAGTCTAGAACAAAAATAAGCTACATCTCTGGATGTCCCACTCGGGATCTAGGTACCCCTCCAATGAGGCGTCCCCAAGGCCCGGCTCATTAGCGCCAAGCTCCTCCTCTATAGCATAATCTGAAAAATGTTAATTGTAGGGGATGAGCAAGAAGCTCTGTAGCAAAATCCTCCCAAACTCAAACAAGGTTTAGAAATTATATTAAAACAGTTCGGTCTCATTTTTACAAATAGCATATATGAATTTTGAAGTAAAAACATGACATTTTACATAAATCTCAAGTTTAAGGAACCACGGTAATTAAAAGAATAAATGAACACAAGATACCAATAAGAATCAATTCCCAAAACATAATCCATCCCACCATACACCATTTCCACAAGTTCTTGTGGCATCCCATACTACCCCAAAACTCTTGCAGAAATCGTATTTGGTACAATGGACGATGACCCACACGGTGTGCCCGATACAACCCACGTTACTAAACCGTGATCATTAGCGATATGAAAAGTTTATACCCACACGGCGTACAAAGGCGTCTTCCCACTCCATGTGGTAGGAAAAGTTCATACTCGCGTGGCATATAAAGACGTATACCCACTACATGATACCCGGTCCTTAGTAATCCATGTTCGTATCGTACAACCACATAAGAAGTAAAATACCAATAACTATCTCACATAACCAACAATTACACAAGTCCCCAATTCACCCTCAAAGCCTTACTTCTCAAGCATCCTTACAAGGAACCTCTCACCCTTGTTCCTCCAAACAACCAAACAAGACATACGATATCCACAATTTCCTCAATTAACAATTAACTCCACAATTCCCCAAATTTCACAATTTGTACCATAAGATAATTGAAGGAAAAGAGCAAGAGATCATCATAATCATCATTTTGTTATACAATATCAAGCACTAAGGATTTGATGGTGAGAGCAAAAGAAATATAAAGAGGAGATCTATTTTTCTCAAAACTAGGGTTTGAAGAAGTAAAAGAGAGCTTTAATGGCTACCCAACCATCACAATGTTTAAAACATGGCAATAAATGCAAGAAGACCAAGAATCAAGTAATTAATAGCAAGTATATATGATTTCAAACCACAAGAATACATATAAGTTAACCCTAACATCAATGTAAGAGAATAGGAAGAAATCCCCTACCTTAGTGTTCTTGAAATCTAAGGCTTGAATCTTGACTCACTCTTAATCTTGTGTTCTTCCCTTGGGTCTTGAGTTTCTCTCTTCCTATCTTTCTCTCCTAGGGTTCTAAGGTGTTTAGTGTGAGAGTGGAAACGAAAAATGGGGCAAATGAGGCTAAAAGGGGTGTTTTAAAACACCAAAATCCCGACTTTTACTGTTCGGCGGGCGTCAGACAGATGGTACCGGTACCCAGTACCGGTACAAGAAACCTTCTGGAATCGGGGTACCGGTACTCAGTACCGGTACCATTCAGTACCGGTACCCAGTACCTGTACCAATTACCCAGTTTTGCCTATTTCTTTTGTTTTCCATTTCCAATCCATTCCAAAACTAACCAAAGCCATCACAAACCTCTCCAACACATATTTATACACCAAACCTATCTAATACAAGTTATAGGACCTAACATTTTATATTTTCACTCACTAAAACTAAATTTCCACTATGATTTTCAATAACATTTTAAATCTTTACTTTTCAATTTTTTTTCAAAGTTCAAACCCACTTCAATTCCCCTATTCACATCTTTACAACCATTATTTGCTATATCTATATATCTTTATGCATATATAAAAGAAAATGCGGGGTGTTACAAAAGCCAAATCTGAAAAATATTAATTGTAGGGGATGAGCACGAAGCTCTGTAGCAAAATCTTCCCAAACTCAAACAAGGTTTATAAAAACATATAAAATGGCCGGTCTCATTTTACAAATAGTATACATAATATTTGAAGTAAAACAGAGACATTTTAAAATGGATCTCAAGTTTAAGTAGCAACAGTAATTTACATAAACAGTAAAAGAAACCAAGATCCAATACATATCCATTTTCCAAAATATAAACCATTTTCCCACAAGACCTTGTGGAATCCCATACTCCCACAAGTCCTTGTAGGAAACCATTTTCCACAATAATACAACAATCCATCAATATGTATATGTATCTCAAACATGATGTAAGGCAAACCCTATGAATCGACACATTGAGTAATATCTAACCCACACACACCCACACAAATCTTATCAAAGATGTCCATCCTTTAGGAAGGGCGTATGCCACACCAATGCATGGTTCAAAGTCGCGGTATCGGCCATCGACTCGGAGGGTACTGATACACATCGGTCGCGGTGTCGCGGCGCGGTATCGGCCGATACGCTCAAAACGCAAGATAAAAGCTCCAAAAAAATTTGAAAAAATTATAGAAAATTCTAAAAATATAAACAACATCATTCATGCATCATATGTCTACAATACATCCAAAAACACATTAAACATAATTAAAATGAAGCATAAAATCGCTACCGAAAATAATTATCATTATCAATGTTCAACATAGGCATTTAGGAACATATTGAACTATAATCATTGCCACATTGAACGACGATGAGGCTCAAAATCGTCGTTATTATTTCTAGGATAATACAAATTAGGATACTGTCCACCATAAGGATAAGTGTACAAGTGTGAATACGGGTCTGATTGAGTTGGTTGAGTTGATTGACTAGATGACCCATAATCAGAGTAGTGTGACTGTGGAGGTTGTACTGGCTGGTTCCCATGCTGATAGTACCCAAAACCACGATATTCACCGCCACTACTAGCAGAAGACTGATCATATCCATAAAAATTGACACTATCTGATGTCGTGTTAGAAGATCCATCATAATGTCTCCTTGGAACACGATCATAGTAGCCACCAGTACTAGTACTAGTAGATCTCTCAAGATGTGTAGGGCGATGGCCATAATGTGCAGCACTATTAGTACTAGTAGACCTCGGAAGCTGCGAAGTGATACCATATCCATATGATCCATGTGCATAGCTGGATTCTATACCACTACTTTGATGATGTCCGTAAGGCATGTATCCTTCATGTGATGCCAATCCCAAACTCTGCATATGATCATCAATATCTTGCCGACCAAGTGAATAATGATGGTGGCGTCGATTGGAATAATCATCACCAATGGAAGAGTTTAAATTCCTCCATTGTTTCATTGCCCCTGGTCGATATCCATGGTCTGTATCCTGTGTGGCATAATAATTGTCTTGCCCTTGTGCCCATGACATACCGCCAGCTAGTTGAGTATCACCACCATCTCCAGTTGTCCCTCCACCACCACTCTTGTTGCCCTCATCATTATCTCCACCATGATTACTATCATCATCATCACCATCATCACCACCACCACCACCACCACCATAAGTATCAGCAACATTATCATCATCATCATCATCATCAGAAGAAGAAGAAGAATCACTAGAACTGACAAAAATTTTCATAGTCTTTTTACCCTTATTGGTTGGCCTCATATCTTTTCCAGATTTTTTGGTAGTGGCATAGTTGCTAGATGTTGGAGCCGTATTATTGTCGTCTTCATCAAATGCATCTCGTCCACTTCCACCTTCTTCAATGTCACGAATACCTTCATCCAGCCAACCTAAATTATCAGGTGGTAAAATTGGTTCCTCCCCCTCTCTTATCCACTCATCTAATATGTTATCATCATTAAAAATGTAGTTCAGATCAATTGGATTATAAAAATCATCATTTTCACGCTGATACGTTAAATTTCTAACTCGCAACCGCAAATTGTAGTGCACAAAAACTAGCTTATGTAACTTTTTCATTGCCAATCGGTTGCGAAGTTTTGTATGGATCAGCGACCATGTACTCCAATTTCTTTCACACCCTGATGATGAACATGTTTGACTTAAAACTTTGACTGCAATTTTTTGTAGATGGGGAGCTTCTTCACCATAATTGATCCACCATTCAGCTACAAAAAAAAATGTACAATATTAGTATATGGCCATAAAAATAACAAATGATACTTTAATAAATACTTATAGTTTAAATAATAAACCTGGTAAAGAGGCATGTACAGCTTTCCTAGTGAGTGCATTTCCAAACTCGCCATATTTGTCAGCATATAATTTGATCTGCAATTTATTGTGTAATGTATTACGGATGTGACAAATATATACATATTATAAAAAATATTATAAAAAATCGTCATACCTCATTCATTGCCCTTGCTTGTTTATTCACATCTGGTTCCAATCTTTTAATAACCTCTTTCAAACCAGATCTTATCTCAGGATGGTCGGAAAATTGTTTAGAATACTGAAAAACTGGATTTAAGAAATAAGCTGCAAATTTGTTGACAATTTAATGTAAGTTAGTGGAAAATTATAATATTTTACAAGCTAATACACAATGAAAAATTTGTCTGTTTAAATACTTTTACCTGCTGCATGCAAGTGTATGTGCAATTGAGTCTCCCATCTTTTGTCAATCACGGCCCAGTATTTCTTCCAATTTTTGACTGAATGTTGTATGGCTAGTTTAGCCCTGTCCATTGCCTCATAGACAATTGATAAAGTCGGTTTTTGGTCTTGATCAACTATCTTTAAGACCCTAACAAGAGGCTCCATGACGGATTGAACTTCTCTAGCCTTCTTCCAAAATTGGTCAGTCAAAATAAGGTTTGACACTATATCTCTTGTTTTTTTCCTCTTCTTGTCTTTGTTGAACTCACGCCATTCATCGGTGGTGCACATTCTTTTCAAGTCTGATTCATAACGAATAAGGCTTTCAATGTCAATGAATTCAGTGGCAAATCGTGTTATACCTGGCCTCAATAAATCTCTGTCTCGGGTATGTTGCTTCATTAAGTTGACCACTTTGAGGCTGTTGTAGATAAATGATGTGATCGTCTTAGCATCATCTATGGTCTCCTTGATTGCTTTCATATGACCAATATCTTCTAGCATCAAATCTATACAATGGGCTGCACAAGGAGACCAAAATAGATGTTTTCTTTTATCCATCAACATCTTACCAGCTGCTTTAAAGCTTGCCTCATTGTCGGTTACTATATGTACTACATTTTCTTCTCCAACTTCATCAACAACTTTATCCATAAGAGAGAAAATATAGTCAGCGGTTTTTGAAATATTTGTGGTATCAACTGAAGTATGGTAAATCATAGTACGGTCACAATAAATCATGAAATTAATAATGGGTTTCTTTGTTCTAGAACTCCACCCATCAGACATGATTGTGCAACCATATTGAGGCCATTTTACCTTCATCGATGATATATACACGTCAAGCTCTTGAACCTCCTCCTCCAAATAAGAACTACCAATTTGATATCCTGTGGGCCCCTTTATTCCTGGGCCTGCATCCGCAATAGTGTCAATCATTGACTGATAGTAAGGTCCACTATCAGCTGCATTGAATGGTATTGCATTGAAGAGGAAGAACTTCGAAATAGCTTTTCCCACTTTTTTCAAGTTTTGACCTGAGAACATGCCTTTTACTGACTTTTGTTTAGATGGGTACATGTACGGATCAAAGCCACTTACAGGCACGCTTGCACCTTCTTTTACGCTATAGCTACGTGGTGGTCCGCGCTTTATTCCAGAGCCAGATGGTTGTGATGATCTAGTCCCAAAAAAATGGCCCTCAGTGGGACGACTGCTTGTATTTGATACAGAGTGCCTACGACCCTCTTCCTCCATCCAAGCCATTTGACGGCTTTCCTTCATTGCATGCTTTAACTGTCTTCTTTCAAAATCATCCTCTTCAATTTCATTCTCACCATCATCATCATCATCTAAGTTGTACAAATCTTCATCTCTTAATGATTGCATAATTCGTTCTTTTTTCTTTTTTTATAGAAGCCCTTTCTTTACTACAATCACTCAGATGTTGTCTCAAAATTTGTGACACTTCTTTTGGTGCACGTGGACATCCTCCCACCTGGCCGGATACATGTGCAATATGTTGCTTCATTCGAGTAATGCCACCATGAACTATTTTTCCACAATAGTTGCACTTTGTAATTCGTCGATCAGCACCAACAGGTGTTGCGTGGTCCCAACCAATGTCGTGTTGTTTAGGAGGCATTCTACAATGTCACAACTTCAAAATAATTAAATAAATAACATGCAATTGATTGATTTAAAAATTTCAGAAATATGTAGTTGTATTTTTCTTTTTTCTATTTTAGTTTTTCACTTATAATTTTTTTGATTATTAAAAATAATACTTGAAATATTTATTCACGTGTAATAATATTTTTTGATTATTTTTTGATTATTAAAAATAATACTTGAAATATTTATTCACGTGTAATAATATTTTTTGATTATTTTTTGATTATTAAAAATAATACTTGAAAAATAATACTTGAAATTTTTTTCTGTTGTTACTAGTAATACTCTCTCTTATTCACGGTTTGGGCTCTGGCCCAAGGATGTAGAACAAATCAGTAAGGCCTTGGGCTCCGGTTTTCCTTGTAACATTTATTCAATAAATATGTAATTTAAATATAAAACTAATGTAATTGTAACATTTAATTTTACATAATTTGAAATAGAACATATATCTACTCATTATATTAAATTAAAAAAAATACTTATTTTTTAATTTTTATTATAAAATATTGATGTATCTAATTTTTACATTAAGACTTTTTTTACCACAAAAAAACAGCCTGAAAAAAATAGACAACAACAGCAGCCAGAAAAAAAAAAAAAAAACACCCAGAAAAATAGAAAAAAAAAATGCATGTTGAAGGACATATGATTTGAACCTATGACTTGTAATTTGGTATCATGTACATCTACTAATTATTAATATAAAATATTTATGTATCTAATTTTTACATTAAGACTTTTTTTACCACAAAAAAACAGCCTGAAGTACATGTTAAAACAGTAGCAGCCAGGAAAAAAAAAAACAGCACCCAGAAAAATAGAAAAAAAAAAAAAACTGCATGTTGAAGGACATAGGATTTGAACCTATGACTTGTAATTTGGTAACATGTACTTTTACTAATTATTAATATAAAATATTAATGTATCTAATTTTTACATTAAGACTTTTTTTACCACAAAAAAACAGCCAGAAAAATAAACAAGAAAACAGCAGCAGCCAGGAAAAAAAAAAAAACAGCACCCAGAAAAAAAAAAAAAAAAAACTACATGTTGTAGGAACTAGGATTTGAACCTATGATTTGTAATATGGGAACATGTACATCTACCAATTGAGCGGTAGTTTTTTTATGACTTGAAAGACTAATATATACATTTAAAGGCTCAGTAAAAACACTGAAAAGAAAAAAAACAGCAACTGATCAAGCCTGTTCTTAGGGATAGGATTCGAACATTGGACTTCTCGGTTGGTATCCGAACCTCTCTACCACTTGATCTATCCATTTTATATGATTTTAAAGGCAAAAATAAATATTTAATGACTTAGTAAAAAAAAAAAAAAAGGCACTTTTAAGTCAGATTTTTCCATTTCCTTTACTTACCTGCACAGTCACACAACGAGAGAGAGAGAGAGGCAGACAGGGAGATGAAGAACCTGCACAGTCACAACGAGAGAGAGAGAGAGGCAGACAGGGAGAAGAAGATCAGCAACAGGGAGAAGTACTCCAATCGTCACAGCACCGAAGAAGATCAGGAAAGAAGAACCGAAGATAAAATAGAAGAAGAAGATGTAGATTTCAGACCCTATTTCGTTCGATCAACAGGTATGTCTTAAATCCATAGAAGACAGTTAATTTTTATAGTTGAAAAAGATGAGTTTCTGCCATGGGTTTCTGATTTCACATGGGTTTCTGATTGCACATGGGTTTCTGATTTCACATGGATTTCTGATTTCTGTTGATTCTTTACTTTATTTCCCATCTTCTTTTGCTTTCTTTCACATCCTCTTTTTTTTTTTGGATTTTTGTTCAGCCTGAAAACTGAAATCATAGGCTTTTACAGATTTGGGGGGATTCTAACACAGCCTTTTTCGTCTCGGAACGATTTCGGTAGAAATCGTCCGAGTTAAACCGAGTTGCTATGATTTCGGCCGATACCACCGAGTTGAACCGAGATATCGGCGATACCTCTTCAATGCGGCATTTTCACGTACCGCATATCGATATCGTATCGATAGAGGCCGAGTCGGATATGACTCGGCCGAGTCATATCGGACTCGGCCGATACTTTGAACCCTGCACCAATGGCAGTGACGTATCCAACCCAGGTATTAGTATACTAACCCTCTTACACGGCACCCGTGAGCAATAGCGGTTTAGTCTTACCAAAGTACTAACCCCACTACGAGTGGTAGGAGAAATGCCAACCCCCACGGAGCAAGCAACACATCTACCCACTCTACGATATCTCGTCAAAGGCCACCCATGGTCATCCCGCACTCATAAGAGATACAATACCAAACCCAATTTCACAATTTACAAGAATATCTTAAAAATCCCCAATTTAAGCATGTGACATTTTCAATAACCAACAAGGAAAATGCAAGAGGTCACAACAATATCATTTTATTACTCAACACAAAACACTATGATTTTGAAATCAAGAATAAAGGAAGAGTTCAAGAGGAAAACCCATCACTCTTGAAAACTAGGGTTTTTCAAAAAAAAGAGGGATTTCATGGGTATACAACCCTAACTTTGTGTAAAACATGTTAACAATTGAAAAAGAACCAAGAAACAATGGAGCCATAGCAAATACATATCATTAAGAATCAAAACATACATATTTATTAACCCTAACATCAATGTAAGAGAAAGAGAAGAAATCCCCTACCTTATGCTCTTGAAGAAACCTAGGGTTTGAGTCTTGGATCACTTGTGAACCCTTTGTTTTTCCTTTTGATCTTGAGTTTTATCTTTCTCTCTTTCTCTCTAAGGGTTTCTAGGAGGGTTAGGGTAAGAGGGAGATGAAGAAATGGGGCAAATGAGGCTAAAAATGGTGTTTTAAAACACCAAAATCTCGATTTTTACTGTTCGGCGGGCGTCAGACAAATGGTACCGGTACCCAGTACCAGTACTGTATGGTACCGGTACCCCAAACCTTCTGGAGTCGAAGTACCGGTACCCAGTACCTGTACACTTTGTCTGCTGCAACCTCCAGGGCAGTTTTGACCCATTTAGAGGTTGAATTGGAAAATTTCCATGAGACACACTTTTGTAGCCCTAGATGTCTACTATCTACTGTAAAAATTTCAGATCAATTGGACTTAAGGATAAAAAGTTATGGCCAAAACACTAAGTAGTGTCCAGGACCCATTTTACCCAAATTCTCTCTAAAGTGTGTTTTAACTCCGGGACACTTCCTAACTTCTAATACATCCCTATTACCTCTTCCAATGTTTTTCGACCTTCCAGATTCAATGGAAGCATTATTTTGACCTAAAAACCTTTAGAAACTTGTCTATTCACCCTTTCCAAGTTTAAACATCTTCGACACGTAACTTCCCAATCAAATTATCTCCATAGTATTTATTCCTACGGTTTATTCTTATGTCACTACATATATCCAAATTTTTAAAAAAATTATTTACTATATATTTATATACATATATAAAAGAAAAATGCGGGGTGTTACACAGCCCCTCCTCCACCTTGTCCTACAACATGCCCTGTACTCCTATGGATTGTAGCCTCCAATTAGGGTCAATCACAACACCCTTCTATCAACACAACTCGGTAACAAGAATCCCAAAAAGCAGAGTGGGCCTCCTATTCTTTATAGCAAGCATCATTTGATCAACAATAAGATTGGGCAAGTTAATCGTATGGCCCTCACCAAAAGCATGTAAAAGTACAACACGCTCCTTATAAATTTTATTCTTTTGGCTTTGAGGCATTAAATTCACCACCACAATCAAATTGAGAATTCTATACTTCTCAGTGAGGTTACCCTGCTTGATGTATTTGCCCTCTGCTCCCCATACAAATTCAAGATTTTCAGTTAAACCCCTACCGATTGCATCGTAATCAATTGGGGGATTAGGAGGGTAGGCTATCCTAGGCATAGGTTTAATCATATTAAAAATTGCCCTAGGATTAACAATAAACTCGCGGCCCCTCACAAAGGTAGGAAATTCCCTCACCAAACAGGGGGTTCCATTGTTGTAGAATTCCTTCACAATACACTTATCCCATCCCCAACCAGTCTCATAAATCTTTCCCACCCTCTATTTCTTAACATCTCTCTAATGCTCAAATGCTCAAAATCATCATACATAATTCCTCTTTCACAGACAATTGATTTAGAAAAAAAATGGAGTAATACCTTTCCCTTTGCATGTGGTCTTGGAAGATTCCATCTTCAAATTGGTAGTTGCCTCGGGCTTCTTGCTCTTATGCCCCTTCGGGTTGTTGTTGAGACCCCCTTCTTTTGATTGACTTTTGAGAAACATGTTTCCTCACCATTGGAAAAATATATGGAAAATCAAAGAAATCAACCGATGAAATTGTTCTAGAGACCTTGGGTTCTGATTTTTATGGCACAAAAACATGTTTTAATCGGTGGGTTTTAGGTTTCTAAGGTGGAATATGGGTTGGTTAGGCCAGGGTTTCATTTTGATGGAGAGAAGACTAAAAATCGTGAAGAATGAAAAGGCTATTGTTTTACAATGCAATGTCCGATGTGGAGTTCAAATGGCGATTGAACGCCACCACTTTTTCAAAAAAAATAAAATTCTTTTCTCTTTTAAAATTACATTTTGAAAACTTAAAATTTTTTTATTTGGTTCTTATTATTGTACATATATATATTATTATTGCTTATTTTATTTTTTTCATTTTCTTCAAACAAAATAAAATACAAAATACATAAAAAACAATTTTTTTCAATAAATAAAAAAAAATTAAAAATTAAAATTTTAAAACTCAAAAAAAATATTTTTTATTATTTTAATACTATTTACATTTGTACATCCGAAGATTCGAACCTTTGACTTTCTTTCCCTCGCGCCGGACATTTATCAATCTTGGTTGGACCCGTAGGTCCAAATGGTTTTACTGAAAATATATTAATATATCTTACCAAAGCTCGTCATGGCAAAAAAAAAAACATTTAATCCGATTTTTGCCCAATCTCCATTCTATTTGAAGAATCAGTGAACCTACCAACTTCTGGCCACACATATGGTGTTAAAAAAAATACTGGAATAGTATGGCGTATCAGGATAATTATTACTCTGCCCATACACTATCTAGTCAAAAAGATCGAGTGCGCGACTGATGAACATAGAATATTGCACATCATTTATCTCTTTCCACCCATTTTATACTTGCTTTTGTGGAGAAAATGGGGGAAATTGCATTTAATCTAACAATTAATGGAGTTTTGTGTAATTGTTGGTAAAGATTAGGAAATGGCGTGTATTAAGCCCTCCATCAAGTGCTTAAAGGCAATGAAGAAGAAGGGAAGGCTTAAGGGGTGGCTCGGGATATCAAGAAATCAAGAAAAAGTCAAAACAGTTGAAAACCTACCGGTAGATGTTCATCAAAACCTACCAGTAGGTTTAGTGCACTGGAATTCTTCTACCGCTGCCCCTGCCAAAACCTACCGGTAGATTTTGCTTACTGTAAAAAACCTACTAGTAGGTTTTATAATCATTCTACCAGTAGGTTTTGCCCAGAAACGCCAGAAACCTGCAATCTCATCTTCAACTGCTTCGTGGGCCCATCTCTGCTTCTCCCACACATCTCTGACACATTCTTCATACAATGATGCTCTCTTACACCTAAAACCTAAATATGGAAGAAAAAGCATGGAAGAGGAAAAGAAAGAGAAAGAGAGTGGTTGGGGGAAGCATGGAAGAGGAATGCAACGCCTGTGGTTGCTTGTAGCAGTCCCCAAAGACCTTCCAATGATAGGAAGTCAGCTCACACAGACCATGGGGGGGGGGGGGTATGGACGAAATTGGACCAAGCTTTTACACATTATTCAGCTACACACATAGTTTTAGAGAGAGAAGCTGAAGGAAGAAGATCAAGTTTTAGAGAGAGAAAGTTCGGTTTTTGCATTTCTTTCTCCATTTCAGTTGTAGTAAGCTTTAAATCACTTGTAATCTTTACGTCTTGCACTTTAATCTCCTTTATTCCAATTGTATTCAATATTAGCTACATGTTCTTGTATTTTCCATGTCTACATTTGGGTTTCTCCTTCCAAGCTTTACATTTGGGTATGAAATGAACTTGTCTTTGTAGTTTAGCTTCTCTTTGCATTAATACAAGTTTTAATCTTTATTTCTTCACCATGTCTCTTTACATTGTGTATGTCTTGCATCTATTATGAGTAGCTAAGCTTTTAGTTGGCTAATCCAAGGGGAATTTCCTCCTGGGTATACTAAATCAACTCTCCTTCATTCTTCCTTGTAGTGTAAAATGTTTGGTTTACTAGGTTGAGTGCGGACGTGGTTGTGAGCTCTTGATACACCGTAGACTTGTCACGAGGTATGCTTGAGCCTACATCTCTACATTAGTCCCTCACTTCCTACGAATCAATCAATCACCGAGACACCATTGGTAGAATGAATTGAGTTGATTTGGCATTCCCATTGGAATGACCTCTTCGGATTAGCCAACCTTGTTTTCTTGCATTTTATCGAAAACTCCACTCACCAAAACACAAAACTCACAAGATTTTACACTTTTCATTTCTTTACAAAACCACCTTCACCACAAATTGACCTTCCTTCCCTATGGTCGAATTGTAGTGAAGGTGATTTTGTAAAGAAATGAAAAGTGTAAAGTCTTGTGAGTTTTGTGTTTTGGTGAGTGGAGTTTTTGATAAAAATGCAATGAAAACAAGGTTGGCTAATCCGAAGAGGTCATTCCAATGAGAATGCCAAATCAACTCAATTCATTCTACCAGTGGTGTCTCGGTGTTTGATTGATTCATAGGAAGTCAGGGACTAATGTGGAGATATAGGCTCAAGTATACCCCGTGACAAGTCTACGGTGTATCAAGAGCTCACAACCATGTGCGCACTAAACCTAGTCAAACCAAACACTTTACACTACGAGGAAGAATGGAGTAGAGTTGATTTAGCATACCCAAGAGGAAATTCTCCTTGGATTAGCCAACTAAAAGCTTAGCTACTCATAATAGATGCAAGAACATACACAATGTAAAGAGACATGGTGAAGAAATAAAGATTAAAACTTGTATTAATGCAAAGAGAAGTTAAACTACAAAGAAAAGTTCATTTCATACCCAAATGTAAACATGGAAAATACAAGAACATGTAGCTAGACTTGAATACACTTGAAATAAAGGAGATTAAAGTGCAAGAATTAAAGATTACAAGTGATTTGAAGCTTACTACAACTGAAATGGAGGTGGAAATGCAAAAACCTAACTTTCTTTCTCTAAAACTTCATCTTCTTCCTTGAGCTTCTATCTCTAAAACTATGTGTGTAGCTGAATAGTGGAGAATAGCTTAGTCAAAATTCATCCATCACCCTCCTCGATGTCTGTGTGACTGAATTGCTCCACTTGGAGGGTCTTTGGGGACTGCTACAAGCAACCACAGGCCATGCCTTCCTTTTCCATGCTTCCCCCAACCACTCTCTTTCTCTCTCTTCCTCTTCCATGATTTTTCTTCCAAAGTCAGGCCTTAAGTGTAAGAGAGCTTGCTTGTATGCTAAATGTGTCAGGGCATGTGTGGGAGAAGTAGAGGTGGGCCCACGAAGCAGTTGGAGTTGAGATTGTAGTTTTCTAGCTTTTCTTGGCAAAACCTACCGGTAGAACGATCATAAGGCAAAATCTACTGGTAGGTTTTGGCAGGGGTAGCGGTAGAAGAATTCCAGTGCTCTAAACCTACTAGTAGGCTTTGATGAACATCTACTAGTAGGTTTTCACCTGTTTTTGGCTTTTTCTTGATTTCTTGATATCTCGAGCCACCCATTAAGCCTCCCCTCCTTCTCCATTGTCTTTAAGCACTTGATGGAAGGTTTAATACATGTCATTTCCTACTCTTTACCTACAATCACACAAAAACTCCATTAATTGTTAGATTAACGCAATTTCCCCTATTTTCTCCACAAAAACAAGTACAAAAATGGGTGCAAAGAGATAGATGATGTGCAATATTCTATGATCATCACACCCCCCAACTTGAGTTTTGCTAGTCCCTATCAAACTTTATTTCCAACCTATAAAGCATAAAACTAAACAATCCATTCATGCAAGGCAATTCACCAAACACTCAAAATGCAAAAATCACAATGCAATTAAATAAATGAACTTTGGCAAGATGCAACAAAAACAATTGTGGTTCTTTCATTCATTACTTCAAAAGACCTTTCCTCTCACATTCATCTTGAGAATACCAAGGCCCTCGTCCTCTACCTTCAACCTCTTGTAAAACTCCCTACACATCAGAAGGTTGTAACCCGCAACTGGCTCAAACCATATATCAATCACATGCTCCTCTATCACCCTCAAAACCTCATCATTCGGCCCGAGGGTGGGCATGTCCACATGACGCTCGCACGTCACATTCTTCTCATCAATGTTCTTCATGCGAGCATCATTCTTTTGCTTTTTTCTCCTATCCCCACTCTCTCCACTGGGGCCTGTCTCCATCCTCTTGCAGGAACTCGTGCCCGCGGGTTGTGGAGGATTCGGCCTTGTTTGTTTGGTCCGAGCCATGAATATAAAAAATGCCCCAAGGGCCATGAAGGGTAAAACCCACATCCAAAGTTTCTTGAAGAGGTCAAAAGGGACATGAGAAAGCTTACCTATACGAGCCATTGCAATGGATTCCAAGCTTTTGATGAAAACCTAAGTTAAGTGGATTTGGGGGAAATTTTGAGAGAACTAGGGTTTTGTAGAGAAATCCCAACAAATCTCAGTGAAATTCAAGCAAGAATCAATCCTAGAGATGTTTTGAGGGAGATTTGATGGATGGGTGAGGGCTCTTTGAAGGCAAGAGACGTTTTGAGGGAGAAGTGAAGGCTTTTAAGATTGAGAGAAGTGGAAAAAGTGAATGGTTTTCCGAAAAATCATACTTAAAACCCTCGTTTCCAGGTTTTCTGGGCAAAACCTACCGGTAGAATGATCAAAACCTACCAGTAGGTTTTGTGCACTAGAAAATTCCCACCAATAGGTTTTGACCAACTTCCACCGGTAGGTTTTAACTTTTTTCCAAAAATTCCCATGTGCTCTCATTTTCATTTTCACTCCAATTTTATTCAACCTCTACACATTCTAACAACCGATTTACAGCCTCTACTCCACCAAAAACCTAAACTACGATTGTGAACCACAATTGAGTGATCATGCCCAAAGTCATTTACGAAATTACAATGTGATTTAAAAATTTTATGCTTTCAAAAACACAAGACATGGATCTCTAAATTTAACTACCAAAATGAATACCCAAAATGTAAAGCACATATTCAAATGGTAAGGGCATTCCTATTTCTTCCCAATATCGAAAGTTTGAGTGATATTCCCCCATCCCACAAGCATAGGGTTGCCTAACACATAATTCAAATATCCGAACTAAATACACATGAGCAACACCATGGCTTTAAATACTATTCTAGAGTATGCACCTACACATTTCTTTCAAACTCGTGTGTGTGAAATGGACATGTAATTTAAGCATTTACACAATGGAATTCACATTCACTTGGCTATCCAAATTCAGCTCTGATGCAAAAAACTCACCAAGGGTTTCTCTCAAAAATGAATAACACAATGATTATCTAAGCATGCTCTCCAAGTGTATATGTGAGATGGAATCTTGTGCACAAACCGAAAAACTCACATATAATCCCAAAATGATGCACATGCATAACAATTGAAACAAACTTGGCATAATCTCATGAATGGAATGTTAGGGCACTTGAATGATGTGCTCATATATTCAAAGTTCAAAGTAAAGATCAAGCAATCATTTAATCCATAACACTTTGAATAGGGGAATATGGTTCAACATTCAGATATTTTTCACAAAAAATTTCAAATTTTTCACATATTTTGCAACTACTCTACAAAAAATTTGGTCCAATATGTGAATGGTGAATTTCACCACAAAATGGTATTATCAACAACAAAAATTTTGGTGTATCATACAAATGGTGCACCTCACCCCCCAACTTGAACCATACATTGTCCTCAATGCAACAAAAAGGATATAGAATGCAATGAAGGACTTAAAAAGATAAGTAGGGTTAGAGAACAACTCGCAATGAGCTTTGACAAAACAAAAAACACCACAATCTGCACATTTGAAGAAAAAAAAATAATGCAAAGACGAAAGTAAGTAAACAAATTAACTGGTAAAGTAAATGATAAAAGTAAGCGACTGTACACTACAATCTATTTGAACAGTTATTCATCAACAAGCTCTGAGTAAACTGGATCCACTAACTCCTCCTCAACCATTTGAACCTCAAAACCCTCGAAGAATGGCTTAAGTCTTTGGCCATTGATCTTGAATGTTTTGCCATCTTCGGGGTTTGTAATTTCCACGGCTATGTTGGGGTAGGCCACCTTGACAAGATAGGGGCCATCCCAACGAGATCGGAGTTTTCCTTGGAAAATGGAGAGTGAAGAATTTTACAAGAGCACTTTTTGTCGGGGCTCAAATGTTTTTCTCACAATGGATTTATCATGAAAGATCTTTGCCCTCTCTTTGGAAATTTTTGAGCTCTCATATGCATCTCTCCGGATTTCCTCTAATTCATTCAACTCCAACTTCCTATTCTCTCCGACCATTCTCAAATTGAAGTTCAAGGTTTTTATGGCCCAATAAACCTTGTGCTCCATCTCTACCAGTAAATGATAAGTCTTGCCATAGACTAGCCTATAAGGAGACATGCCTAGGATGGTCTTGTATGCGGTGCGATAAGCCCACAAGACATCGGTCAACCTAAGTGACCAATTCTTTCAATTCGGACTCACCGTTTTCTCTAGTATGTTTTTAATCTCCCTATTTGCCAACTTTGCTTGGCCATTAGTCTGTGGGTGATAAGCAGTGGACACCTTATGTGTTATGCCATATTTATGCATTAAAGATGCAAATGGCCTATTGCAAAAATGAGACCCACTGTCCCTTATCATTTCATGAGGTACCCCAAACCTTGAAAATATGTTTTCCTTTAAAAACTTGACCACAACTCGATGGTCATTGGTCTTGGTTGGGATGACCTCTACCCACTTGGACACGTAGTCCACCGCCAGTAGGATATAAAGGTAGCCAAAGGACATAGGGAATGGACCCATAAAGTCGATGCCTCAACAATCGAATATCTCAATGACTAGCACGGGGGAAAGGGGCATCATATTCCTACGGGTCACACTATCCAACCTTTGGCACCTATCACACTCTTTACAAAATGAAACACAATCTTTAATTAAAGAAGGCCAATGAAAACCGGATTGCAAAACCTTAGCCGAAGTTTTCTTTGAAGAGAAGTGGTCACCGCATGCCTCTAAATGGCAGAATGAAAGGACATCCTATTGTTCATTTTCAGTTACGCATCTCCTCATCACTTGATCTGGGCAATACTTGAACAAATATGGGTTGTCGAAGTAGAAGTACTTCACATCCGCCATGAATCTTCTTTTGTCCTCCGGGCTCCAATGTGGTGGTATTTGTCCTGTGGTAAGATAATTACAGATGTCAGCGTACCAAGGACAAATAGAATGAATAGAAAACAAATGCTCATCGATAAAAGAGTCAGGGATAGGAATATGCTCTTCAGCATCTTGGACAACAAGTCGGGAAAAATAGTCTGCCACCACATTCTCCACCCCTTTCTTGTCTTTAATGGTCAAGTTGAATTCTTGCAGTAGGAGGATCCACCTAATGAGTCGGTTTAGCGTCCTGCTTAGACAGAAGATACTTCAAAGCAGAGTGATCAGTGTAGAGTACAATAGCCGAACCAATGATGTAAGACCTAAATTTTTCCAATGCAAATACTATGGCTAGCAAATCTTTATCGGTGGTAGTGTAATTTATTTGTGCTTCATTTAGAGTCTTGCTAGCATAGTATATTACATATGGTCTTTTTTCTTCCTTTTGACCGAGCACTGCGCCAACCGCGTAATCACTCGCATCGCACATGAGCTCAAATGGGAGTTCACATTTGGGTGGTCGCATGATTGGAGGTAAAGTGAGCATGCTTTTGAGTTTTTTAAAAGAAGCCTCACAATCATCCATCCACACAAAGGGAACATCCTTTGCTAGCAAATTGGTCAAGGGCCTTGCCAATGCACTAAAATATTTTATAAATCTACGATAAAAACCGGCATGGCCAAGAAACGACCTGATATCCTTGATGACCTTTGGAGTGGGGAGGTTGGAAATTGCTACCACCTTGGATTTGTCTACTTCAATCCCCTTTTCCGATACAATGTGCCCGAGCTCCATGAAGTGGCACTTCTCCCAATTGACCACCAAGTTCTTTTCCTCGCATCTTTCAAGCACTCTCTCCAAATTTTCCAAACACCCCTCAAATGAGTCCCCAAACACAAAAAAATCATCCATGAACACCTCCATAATTTTCTCCACCATATCGCTAAAGATTTCCATCATGCATCTTTGAAAAGTTTTCGGGCATTACACAACTTGAATGGCATTCGGCAATAAGCAAAGGTGCCAAAAGGGCACGTGAAAGTTGTCTTCTCTTGGTCCTCCAAAGCAATCTCGATTTGGTTGTAGTCAAAGTAGCCATCCAAGAAGCAATAAAAGAGGTGTCCAGCTACTCTCTCCAACACTTGGTCAAGGAAGAGCAAGGGGAAATGATATTTTTTTTTTACATGAGTTAAGTTTCCTATATTCGATACAAACTCTCCAACTGGTGACCACCCTTGTTGGAATCAACTCATTCTCCTCATTTGCAACTACTGTGACCCCCGACTTCTTTGGCACTACTTGAGTGGGATTAACCCATTTACTATCAACAATTGAAAAAATAATGTCCACATCAAGTAGTTTAAGCACCTTATCCCTCACCACATCCTTCATGATAGGATTTAGCCTTCTTTGTGGTTGTTGAGACGGTTTGGCTCTTCCTCCATGTAGATTCTGTGTGTGCAAATAAGGGGACTAATCCCCTTGATATCGGCAATTGTCCAACCTATTGCTCCCTTATGCCTTCTCAACACTTCCAACAATTTCTCTTCTTGCCTCGGCTCCAAGGACGAACTTATCACCACCGGGAATGTCTTGTGCTCCCTGAAAAATGTGTACTTCAGTGTGGAAGGTAGTGGCTTCAATTCCAAGATTAGTGTTTGTACGGTTGATGGGAAAATTCTTTTTTCTTGTTGTGGAAGTTTCTCAAATGTCGGGGCCCAACTTTCTACCCCTTGTACAGTTTCTGGGTCCTTTTCATCAACAAACTCTTTCACCCCCAAATGTGAATGGTACATATGGTCCCCCACCAAAGTGTCAATCCGGTTGACTTCATGTAATTCCTCATCATCATCCGGTTGCTTGCATAAGTTGAATACATTAAGATCCATTGTCATGTTCCGATAGGCAAGCTTCATTAATCTGTTCCTACAGTTGATCACAGCATTAGATGTAGCAAGGAAAGGCCTACCTAGAATGACAGGAATTTGAGAACTAGGATTAGCAACCGGATGAGTATCAAGTACAATAAAATCAACGGGAAAATAATATTTGTCAACTTGAACTAAAACATCCTCAACTACTCCCCTTGGTGTTCTAATGCTTCGATCTGCCAATTGAAAAGTGATTGGAGTTGGCTTTAGTTCTTCAAGTTGCAATTGTTGGTACTCCGAGAAGGGTAGGAGGTTGACACTTGCTCCCAAGTCTAGAAGTGCTTGCTCCACCCAGTAATTTCCTCTGGTTATGGCAATAGTAGGGCAACCGGAGTCTTTGAACTTGGGTGATGTGTTGGTTCTCAAAATGGAACTCACTTGCTCCGTGAGAAATGCCTTCTTATGCACATTCATCTACCTCTTCATGGTGCACAAGTCTTTCAAGATTTTTGCACATGAAAGTATTTGCTTGATGGCATCAAGGAGCAGAATGTTTATCTTTACCTACTTAAACATTTCAATGATATCCGAATAGTTAGCAATGTTAGTTGGTGGCTTCAAACGTTGGGGAAAAGGGCCCGGAATATGACACTCATGCACATACATATCAACATTTTTTTCCTTTTCATGTGTCTCACCCCCCTCGGAGTTGCCCGTAGTCTCTTTCTCTTTTTCCAATGTAGCTTTGGGTAAGAATTTTGGCAAAATAGGTTTGTCAATTTGTTTGCCACTCCTTAGGGTGGTGACCTCCTTGAGTTGCTCACAACTCTCCTTGGTGGGTGATTAGTAGTTAAAATTAGCATATCACTATGCCTTTTTAAGACTAATTATACTTTGATGGAGTTTAAATAACGACATTTCAGGTCCTAAAGTGAACAAGGGCTCAAGGGCAACAAATATCAAACTTGAATGTAACACCAGCATATTGGGGGACAAAATTGGAAAAGCTTGGAACAAAGCAAAAACGTTCGAACGCCAACTCACGTTCAAACTTTCCCTTGAATTATTTGAAGACCATACTGCTGAGACATGGCGTGTTGCAGATGAGAAGAAAAACATTGAAGTACTTGAGTACCACGTTCGAATGCCCATTCACGTTCGAACGTTCTCCTCCACTATTAAGGACCAGGCTAATGAGTGCAAAGACAGTGGTTCAAAGCGTATGGAAGTAGATCTCCAGAAGACCACATGCCACTTGAGTGGGAAGACCAGACCCCATCTGGCGTTCGAACGCCCATCTACCAAAGACAGAAGCAATATTCAAACGTTGTCCCAAGACAGGCTGCAGAGTGGTTGATCTTCTCTCTGGACATTGGGACTTTCACTTTGACTTTTAAGGCATTGTACTATTCCTCCACACTACCTTGCCCCCCCTCCTCTTTGCCTATAAATACTCCATTGAGGGAGCTTCAAAGAGGAGTTGGTTTTGCACTAGACCAACATTTTCTTACTTTGTTAGTCTTAGACTTAGGTTTTCAATTACATGCATAGAGCGAGATAGATTAATTTTATTTGAGGAGGAAACCCTCCAAAAGTGACTAGCTTTCTTCTACTTTCAATACTTGTTTCATTCACTTCTATTGCTTGAGCTTCTTCCCTTAGAGGAGTGAAACTCTTCCACTTTTCTAGAGCTTCGCCAAAGCCGTGAAGGGTGGAACGTGATTCACTCATTCTTTGTCGAAGATCGGCTCCTTGTTTATTGTGCTTTACTTTGTAACTCCTCTACTTGGAGGAATAAGCATCACTCACTTTTCTAGCTTTACCAAAGCCATGAAGAGTGAGTAGTTTCTCATTCATTCTTTAGTAAGAGGTGATGGACATGTATAAATTATCTGGAAGTTATATCTGTGCATTTTTTATTATGCTTAATGTTTTATATTCCCCTTCCTTATTGAATGATTGATTGCATCTAGCAAAGCTAAGGTACTTTGTATAACCATGAATACTTTCCATAACATAGATATCTCTTGCATAGAAAGACTCATCGGTTCAAGGCAAGTACCCCGGCTAGATCTTCATGACTACCCTTCAATCTTCACCATTATTATACTTCAATTAAAGAATGGAAATGGAATATTAATGCCATGGTTGGATGCCTTGTAAAAACACTTGCTTGTTTGTAGACGGGATAAGGCTCGGCACAGACAATTCTTGTAAACTTCTAGAAAGACATCGGAATCATGCTGTTAATTCTCACAATCCACATTTATCTTCCGATTAACTTGTTGTTGACATAGGGGTTAATTGAGTTATCAAGTACAAATATAATAAGCCGGATGATTAACTTCATGTCCAGATCCTCGGACTAAAGAGTGACCTTTTTACATTTGAGCTTATATTTTGTCTAGAAAACCTTCTTGGAAAGAATCCTATATTTTGTCCAGAAAAATCCCATACACCACACAACTTCAAATCTCAAAGGTTACAATCATTTGGTCTCCACCACTGCTTACTTTGAAACAACAACAATAGTTCCATGTGGATTCGACTCCGGACTCAAACCAGATTATTACTACAGCTTGACCGCCTGCACTTGGGTGTACACATTTTGGATCAAGACAAATTTTTGGCGCTGTTGCCGGGGAACCATAAAAGGTGTTTTACGGTAAAAGGTAAAAAAACCTTCCTTTTTGTATATATTATTTGATTTACTGTGTACAATTTTATTTTTTTTTATGTCTGAGGACGCTCCTCACTATCAAAAATTGTCGGCAGAATCTTTTGGGTCTATGAATCAGCCTGAACCATCTTCACCTAGATCAGTAGCAGACTCTTGTGAAAATAGTATGGCAAATAATGAGAGACAAGGAGATGTCCCTGTGAGAGAGGGGGAAGTGCCTAACATTCGAACGTTGCGGAATTACTTACATCCCACAAGAAATAATGTCCCCTCTTGTTTTATCTTTCCTGTAAATGCACCCCTCTTTAACGTAAAGGCAAGGACAGTTCAACTACTTCCCCAATTTCATGGACTCGAATCTGAAAATTAGTATCTGCACATAAAAGATTTTGAGGAAGTATGTGAAACATTTCAAGACAATTATGAAGTGGCCAAGATGAAACTTTTTCCTTTCTCTGTAAAGGATAAAACTAAACAATGACTAAATTCTTTAAAAGCTCTTTCAATACCTGACTGGCAGGCATTACAGAATGAATTTTTCAGAAATTTTTTTCCTCTATACCGCACTAATGCACTCAAAAGACAAATCATGAATTTTTTGGTCAAAGAAGGAGAAACATTTTACCAAAGTTGGGAGAGATTCAAAGATCTGCTCCAATCCTGCCCACACCATGCTTTTGAGAATTGGACTTTGGTAGGATTTTTCTATGACTCCTTGCCCACTAGACTACGTCAGTTTGTCGAAATGATTGCTCAAGGAGAATTTATGGGAAAAAGTCCGGAGGAGGCATTCATTTTTTTTGAAACCATATATGATAGTTCTCAGATGTGGGACTCAACCTCCCCTACCACTGTTGAAGCCAGACCATCTACTTCCCAAGGGGGTAAGTATGTATTGAAAGATGATGATGACCTAAGAGCGAAAATGTACACTCTATCTCGAAAGCTTGAAGCTTTAGAGATGAAAAAGGTCCATCAAGTTGATGTTGGCCCTCCCACAGAACATGTGTGTGGGATTTGTGCACTGACAGGACACCCTACTGGGGAGTGTCCTACCATTCCGACTTTCAAAGAGGTCTTATTGGAACAGACAAATGCAATTTCCAACTTCAACAAGCCTTACTCCAACCCCTATTCTGAAACATACAATCCAGGGTGGCGGAATCACCCGAACTTAAGTTGGAGGAACACACAACCAACTCTCATGAACCAACAACAAGGTTCACAACCACCACCTCAAGGACTTCCTGCGTATCAACCATACCAACCACCACACAAAATGAGCCTTAAGGATACAATGAACCAGTTCATTCAAACCCAAATGAACTACAATACCCATTCCATACAGGCTTTCACCGATTTCAAAGCACAGACCACCCAGTCTTTCGAGGATATCAAAAGTCACATCCAAAAATTGACCCAATCCATGAGCACACACAAGAAGGGCAAGTTTCCTGCCCAACCAAAACCCCCACAAGACCAAGCCCAAATCATCACTACATTGAGAAGTGGCAAGGTGATTGAAAAAAAAAATCAGAAACATGTTGATCCCAAGGCCAAGACCTCAGTCAATCTCATGCACTGAACCAATTGAGACTGAACCAATTGAGCCTGAACCAGTTGAGCCTGAGCCTGTGATCGAAAAAGAGCCAGAACCATCAAAAGAAAAAAAACCTTCATGCCTTATTCCTGCTCCTTTCCCTCATAGACTCAAAACAGTCCAGAAGGTGAGCAACTAGCCAGAAATTTATGAGTTTTTTAAGTAAGTAAAGATCAACATCCTACTTCTGGATGCAATTGTTGTCCGAATTTGGTATTGACAATTTACGTGCAAGTATACACGATCAACAAGTAATAAAATGATAAGTAGAGTATCGTTCCCACAGAGAATTATTGCTAATAACTTTCAAGTACTAACTTTATATCAATTCGATTTTATTTAAACAATAGGAATTAAATTATGAATTTACTAATTTAAGACTAAACCTAAATTTAATAATCAAAGATTGAGTTTAACGGATAGAAGAAGTTAAGATTACAACTTCCCCTAATGCTTCGTATAAATCTCTCCACTCTCTTTCCAGCTAATTGATCAAAATAAGTTGTTAACTGAGAACTCAAAACAATTTATCAAACCTCTTACGATAGTAAGATAAACATATCTCTCCCAATTAAATTACTATATTCCTATGCAAAATAAGTTGGAAAAGATTCATTAAGTTCAAACTCTCATAAAAGTTACACACGGCATATAGGTATATTCCTATCCTATACACAAACCCAGCAATTCAATCCTAAGAAGAATTAACCAGACGCATGTCATCATATTCAAATCTAAACCTAGAATTCATCTTCCAATTTCTTCTAAGTTATCAAATTAATTGTTGGCCACACAATCATATATTAAGCACAAAATATGACAAACAACTCATGTATGATCAATAGAACTAGAATCGAGAGTAGATCAATTTAACTAGACATTAGGTTCCGTTGCAATCTTAATAAAAATTTAGTTCATAATGTAATTGAAAAACCTCCTTCTCAAATTAAACAACATCTCAGAAAATCAAGAAGTAAAAATAAGATAAAAGAATGAAAACTTAGTTGCAATCTTCAACTCCTCTCTAGCCTTCAAGTCCGATTTTCTTCGCGTCGGTTCCTTCGATTCTTGCCTTCAATTTTCTATTAATCCTTGGTCTTCTTACTCATGTTTTCAGCCCCCAAAATCAGTATTTTTATATCCCCACTCAAACCCTAGCATATATGAGGCATTAGAGTCCAATTTCGGGTCAAAAACAAGTCAAAATTCACGTCCAGAGCCAACACAAGCACAGCTATGCCATAAATCAGCGCAGGGGCGCTGAGTTACTGCCCTTGTGGCTCAGGGGCACTGATCTCTTTTAAGCCTAGCATCTTCCCTTGTTGCTTAGCCTTCAAAATTCCAACTTTTAGGCTCCAAATTGACCTTGTTTCCTTCCAAATGATCTTGTTTGCTTCCAAATGATGATTCCTATCAAATAACATCAAAACACACAAAAAAAATAAAAAAGAACATAAAATAATTGAAAACTTGCAAATGCCTCAAGCCGAAAGTACTCAATTCGTAGGTATAAAACCCACTCATCAGCAATCAAACAAGTTCCGTCTTATGCCAAGTTTCTGAAAGACTTGTGCACAATCAAGAGAAGCTAAAATTTCCACACAAAAAAAAAGCTTTCTTGACGGAACAAGCCAGTGCCTTACTTCAACACAAAATCCCTTCAAAATACAAGGACCCTGGGTGTCCAACTGTGGCATGTGTCATTGGAAACTTCAGAATCGAACAAGCTTTGCTCGATCTTGGGGCAAGTGTCAATCTACTTCCTTTCTCTGTTTACCAACAGTTGGGTCTGGGTGAACTCAAACCCACTTGTGTCACACTCCAGTTGGCAGACAGATCTGTCAAAATTCTTAGGGCCATTGTTGAAGATGTACTTGTCCAAGTGGACAACTTTGTCTTCCCTGTGGACTTCATTGTTCTAGATACTCAGCCAGCAATGCATTCAACGAATCAAATTCCCGTTATTCTTGGTCGACCCTTCTTAGCAACCTCCAATGCATTGATCAATTGCAGGAATGGAGTTATGAAATTGACTTTTGGGAATATGACTCTTGAGCTGAATATTTTCAATATTGCCAAAAACCCAAGAGAGGACAAAGAAGTGAGAGAAATAAATTTCATTGAGTCATTGGTTCACGAACTTGTGAATGATACCTTTTGCAAAACCTCTGCTGAATCATATCTGTTAGAACCTAGCACATCTGAGTCAACAGATGATGACCCAAATCCACAAAGTTTCCCTACTCATGTTGTTGAGACATGGGCACCCAAATTCAAGGAACTTTCATCAAGTGGTACAAAGCCACTCTCATCAAGTGTCAAGCCACCCAAGCCTGAGCTAAAACCGCTTCCATCTGACCTCAAATATGAATTCTTAGGAGAGGACGAGTCATACCTAGTGGTAATTCCATCTAAGCTTATGGACTTGCAAGAGTCTAAGCTGATTAAAGTTCTCAAACTCCATAAAAGCACCATTGGGTGGACCATCGCTGACTTGAAAGGTATAAGCCCGTTAATCTGCAATCATGCTATATACCTTGAAGAGGATTCAAAACCCTCTTGTCAAATGCAGCGAAGACTAAACCCTCACATGAAGAAAGTTGTGAGAACTGAGGTGCTCAAGCTATTAGAAGCAGGGATAATCTACCCCATCTCGGATAGCAAGTGGGTGAGTCCAACCCAAGTTGTGCCCAAGAAGTCTGGATTCACAGTGATAAAAAATGATGCCAATGAACTAGTACCAACTCGAGTCGTCACAGGATGGTGAATGTGCATAGACTATCGAAAACTCAATTTGGTGACTAGGAAAGACCATTTCCCTCTTCCCTTTCTTGATCAAGTTCTAGAGAGAATTGCAGGACATGCATTCTATTGCTTCCTAGATGGGTGATTCGCACTTTTTAGTGTGTCTGAATTATATTATTATTTTACACCCAAGTATAAGTGGTCAAATTGTAGTTTTCTCGGTTTTTAAGTCCAAGTATCGATCCCACAGAGAGTTTTAGTAATTAGAATAAAATAAAATAAAATAAAAATAAAAATAAAAATAAAAATAAAAACAGTAAAGTGTTTGTTTGGAGTAGTTTGATGTTTGATAGCTTGTGGTGTGAGCTTAGTCTAATAACGGCGCCAAAAACTTGATTTTAAAATAACAGGTGGAATAAAAGTGCAGAAATAATAAAATGCGTAAGTAAAACAAATTAATGACAGAAATATGAAAAATATCCTTCAGTTTAAGGATCCCACATGCTTTATATTGGTCTTGTTACGGAATTGCTACCTCACATCAATTAACTTCCATTTTACTGGAAAGCTAACCGGCAGGTCTGATGTATATAAACCATAACACATCTGCTTCTCAAGCTACACTGGTGGTAATATTTTGTAACACAGTTGCTTCTCAAGCCACACTGGTTATATCCACGTCAACTGATTAACTCAAGCAAACCAGAAGGTCAAGCCATTCATGAGGAATACTTGAGTTATTCACTTGATCTCATGATTGCAAATGCGTATATAATAAACCATAACACAGCTGCTTCTCAAGCTACACTGGTGGTAATATATAGCACAGCTGCTTCTTAGGCTACACTGGGTATAGATGTCCAATTGAGTAATTCAAGCAGAATCCGCAGGTGGTATAGACTATCTTCCGGTGACTTGTCAGGTCAACCGGTGGTAGTTAGTCATAACACAGCCGCTTCTTAGGCTAACTGTATTTAGATACGTCACCCAGAAAGTGAAGGCACTCAAACGGCATACTTGAATTATTCAATAGGTTATCTTGTAATATATATATTGACAGTAGAACTTCCTCAGCGTTCCGGTGGAGGACTAGCCATACCGATAGGATCACCGGGGTATTTCTAGCAGGCAATATTATTATATATAGTAATACCAGGCGTCAGTGGAACTTCCTCAGCATTCCGGTGGAGGGTTAACCATACGGTAGGAACGCCGGGGTCATTCTAGCTGGCCCGTCTCATATATATAATAAACGTATAAATAAAACATCAGCAATTCCATAAACAGACCGATATTATACATATGCTCCCCTCGAACTGGAGGGTATAAAGGACTACTCACGCTCCATTGCTATAGACTAGCAAAGAGTGCGGGCGGTCGTCATTACAACTGAAATTAAATGACTGAATTGAAATAATTGAAATGAAACTGCAGAAATTAAACAACTGAAATTTAAACAACTGAAATTAAAATACATAATTTAAAAGATCTTTCGCAAGGAATAACTGAAACACAACCACTTTTATTATCAGTTAAGACGGAAAAGTGGCGGCAGTTCAACTATTCGAATAAAAAGATATAACAGAAATGTAGAAATACAGGGTTTGGACTGAAATGTAACACGGACCGGCGCGTGTTTTCACTTCTCTTTTCTATCTTTTCTTTCTCTCTTTTCTCTCTTTGAACAAGCTTTAGGAGCTCTCAGAATTCTCTTGCCCGGCCTGCTTTGAATGCTGAAGGGGGGCAACCTATTTATAGGCGTGAGGAGCAAGTGGGAGGAAGAGATAAGCTTTGAGCTGGCCTTGAGGACCGTCCGGACGGCAGGCCACCGTCTGGACGGTGAAACCTTGCTGGAGATGCAAGTTGCATGTTATGACTTATCCTTGTGATGAAAATACGCTTTGGTCCTTTGTCCTTTCAAGCTTTGACACTTTGTACTTCCTATCTTGTAGTATTCCTGCATTAAACATGAAACTTTGGACGTAAAATGTAAAAACTTTTAATTTACATACAAATTATAATTCATAATATTTACTACTTTTTAGTTATTTTATTACACTAATTCGACTTTATTAATAACTTTAATTTACAATAAATTGATGTCAATCAATGGGTATTCTGGGTACAATCAAATCGAGATAGCACTAAATGACCAGGAAAAGACAACGTTCACATGCCCCTTTGGCACCTTTGCATTCAAGAGGATGTCATTTGGACTTTGTAACACTCCTGCAACATTCCAAAGATGCATGCTAAGGTTGTTCAGTGACATGGTTGAGAATTTTTTGGAAGTGTTCATGGATGATTTCTCTGTATATGGTGACTCATTTGATTTGTGTCTGACCAACCTAGAGAAATGTATTGATAAGATGTAAGGAAGCCAATCTGGTACTCAATTGAGAGAAATGCCATTTCATGGTAACACAAGGCATCATCTTGGGTCACATTGTGTCGTCTGAAGGCATGAAAGTTGACAAGGCAAAAATAGATCTGATTGAAAATTTGCCCGCTCCCAAAACTGTAAAGGATGTCCGATCATTCCTAGGACATGCAGGGTTTTACAGGAGATTCATAAAAGACTTTAGTACCATAGCTAAACCCATGTGTCATCTCCTGATTCAGGACGTAATTTTTGTGTGGAGTGAAGCATGCCAGAAAGCTTTTGAAAGGCTTAAAGGCATGTTAATTTCTGCTCCAATAATGCAACCCCCTGACTGGACTCTGCCATTTGAATTAATGTGTGATGCAAGTGATTATGTTGTAGGCGCTGTGTTAGGACAAAAAAAAAATAAGAAACCCTGTGTGATTTACTATGCAAGCAAGACTTTGAATAATGCTCAATTGAATTATTCAACAATTGAAAAAGAATTGCTTGCTGTAATTTTTGTTCTAGAGAAATTTCGATCTTATCTTGTTGGTTCTTTTGTTATTGTATTTACTGACCATGCAGCGTTAAAATTTTTGCTCACAAAAAAAGATGCCAAGCCAAGACTCTTAACATGGATACTCTTGCTCCAAGAGTTTGATCTGATCATTAAGGATAAGAAAGGTGTTGAGAATGTGGTGGCAGACCATCTGTCCAGGTTAACATACGAATTTCATGAGGATGGACTGCCAATCAATGAAAATTTCCCTGATGAACAACTATTCACAGTCATGGAAACACCATAGTACTCTGATATTGCTAACTTTCTTGCTACTGGTATTTTCCTCCTTCCTATACATTGATGGTAAGAAGAAATTTCTGAGGGAGGTTCGAAATTTCTTTTGGAAAGATCCATATGTGTTTAAGTACTGTAAGGATCAAATCATAAGGCGTTGCATCCCAGAGCATGAAAGCAAGCAGGTAATATCATTTTGTCATTCTGAAGCATGTGGTGGCCATTTCTCTTCAAAGAAAACCGCTGCAAAAATCTTGCAGTGTGGATTTTATTAGCCCACACTTTTTAAAGATGTCCATACCTTTTGTCTAACATGTGATAGATGCCAAAAGTTGGGAATCATTTCTAAAAGAAACATGATGCCCTTGAACCCAATTCTGATAATTGAAATCTTTGACTGTTGGGGCATCAATTTTGTGGGACCATTTCCCCCTTCTTTTGGCTATCTATACATTTTAGTGGCTGTAGACTATGTATCCAAATGGGTTGAAGCAATTCCATGCCGAAATAATGATCACCGCACAGTGATCAAGTTTTTAAAAGAAAATATTTTGTCCCGGTTTGGAATTCCGAAATCAATCATAAGTGATGGGGGTGCTCATTTTTGCAATCGTCCCTTATGGAATTTGATGAAAAAGTACTTGATTTTTCATAAAATTGCAACCCCTTATCACCCACATACTAGTGGACAGGCAGAATTGGCTAATCGAGAGATCAAACTGATTTTAGAAAAAATAGTAAACCCAGACCGCAACAATTGGTCGTTAAGACTAACTGGTGCACTTTGGGCATATCGCACTGCTTTCAAAACAATTTTGGGCATGTCTCCCTATCGATTAGTCTATGGTAAGCCTTGTCACCTACCTGTGGAATTGGAACACAAAACATACTGGGCCATTAAAGCAATGAACTTTGACCTAGACAAGGCTGGACTCTCAAGAAAACTACAAATTAATGAATTGGAAGAGTTGAGAAATGAAGCATATGCAAATGCTAAGATTGCTAAGTCCAGAATGAAAATTTTTCATGATAAGAACATTGTGCGGAAGTCTTTTGAACCATCTCAAAAAGTCCTGTTATATAACTCAAGGCTCCATCTTTTTCCTGGTAAGTTGAGACCAAGATGGACTGGACCTTACATTGTCAAACAGGTATTTGTTCATGGAGCAGTGGAAGTGAAAAACCCATGAAACGGTAATATTTTTACTGTCAATGGCCAGTGTTTGAAACCATTCTTAGAAAATTTTGTTAAAAATGTGGAAACCATTCTTTTAATGGATCTAGAATATTCCTCTGAGATTCGCGCCTGCCGACACAAAAAGGTGTCGGGTCAGGAAAAATCTGACCCAACCCGACCCTAGAGGCCGCCTTTATAAGGCAACCACCCCCTTTTCCCTCTTTTTCCCCATCAGCCGTTGTTGGTCCCTTCTTCTTCTTCTTCTTCGTTGTTATGTGATAAACAACCCATCCCCTGCAAACCAATGACCACACACTCAACATACACAATCCTTTGCTTCATGCTTTGCATTTTAATCTTGTATTTGCTCATGAGTGTTCTACTCTTGTTAGCACTCACACACAAGGATTTCCATCCTACCCAAAACCCAGATCTGCGCAAAGATGAGTAATTTGTGTATTTTTATTTGTAGGTTTCGGCAGATGAACAGATCTCTACCTTTCAACCTCATCTCTAAAGATCCATACACTGGTAAATTCGAAACATTGAGGACAATGTTAAGTTTAGGTTGGGGGTGAGAACTACAGTTCATATTTTGTGCCCGTAAAATGTTTTGTTTTTGTTTTTGTTGTTGTTGTTTCTGATCATATTGTGTACTTTGTCTTGTATTTTGTATAAATTGATGATTATGTCTGTGAGTCAGCTTCAATTGTCTTTGTGAGTGGTAGACGTTAAAGAACCAGATAGTGAGTCTTAAAGCTTAGAAAACATGGATGTTAAAATTTTTTGGTTTAGTCTGGGAGTTCTATGCACTTTTCCATCTGATGTGCATACTGTGATCATGAGAAAAGCAAGACTGATAAGGAAAGCAGAAATCCGAGAACAGCAAGCGAAACCACTGTGTGGCAGAAGCACCTTCGCTAAACGCCGTCGGGCCAAAAGGCTTGGTGCCTGTAAACAGTGTGGCAGAGTATTTCACGAGAAAAAATATAATCAGTGTTTTGAACCAATTTCTGGTCGTGCACTCGATTGATTAGACTGAATAGTGAATGGGCAGAGCAAGGATTATCCTGACACGCCATCCTATTCCGGTACTTTGCTTAACCGGTTTGTGCGACAGAAAATTAGAAGAGTCACTGATGGTTCAAATGACATAGAGACAGAGGATGATTCGGATTAGATTGCTTTCTAACAAAACTGTGGAAAATTGTATTTTGGGGATGAAAGCCAAGGGTCCGAATTTTTGTAAAAAGTGTAAAAATCTTTTTGTTAAATTTACAAACTTTTTTGACTGAAATGAAAATATGGGCAGAGTAAGGAATGTCCTAGAATACCAACCTAAAGCGTGGGTAGGGACTTATCTTGAGACGCCATGAATTTTTGGTTCAAACTTGTGTATATATCCCTCTCTTATTGTGTATATTAATGTGCAGAAAAACTTTTGATTTTTGATCTGACGTTCGAACGCCAAACGACGTTCGAACGTCACCTGCTTGCAGTACTCAGTCTCTGTTGAAGCTTCTGATGGAAACAAAAAGTACTGGGAGCTCAGCACGTTTGAACGCCAATAGAACGTTCGAACGAGAGTACCACGTTCGAACGCCAATAGCACGTTCGAACGAGAAGAACTTATAGTACTTTGGTCTCTGACAGAACTCAAAAGTACTGGGAGCTCATCACGTTCGAACGTCATTCACGTTTGAACGATCTTTTTAAAATCCTTCTACACATGTTCGAACGACATTAACGTTCGAACGTCAATTCCCAGGCTATAAAAGCCTGGTTCGTCTTCTTCACTTCAAAAACCCCAAAACCTTTCAAAAACCTCCAAACCCTAGGGCGATTCTTCACTACCCAACCCTCAAAATACCACTCATTCCCAATTTCTACCCCAAATCGACCACACCAAAGCCATTCCCACATCAAAAATCCTCATTCTCACAAGAAAATCAAGTCTTTCAAGCCCTAACACTCCCAAACCCGAAAAACCATGCCTCCAAGTGTCAAGCTCCCTGCTAGGCGTAACCCAATAAGTCAAGAGCCTAATATGGTGGAAGAAGTCGTCGAGGAGAGAGAGGGAAGGCCCATTACGCGAAGATATGATCGAATCCATTTCCCCACCACGCTCAAAGCAGACAGGTACAAAAACTTTTACCAAAACCATGCTATGGTATGTGAGCGAGATGTGACTTTGAGTGATTTTGCGAAGTTGGGAATCTTTGCGGATATGGAGAGGAGAGGTTGGATGTGGTACTTGCAAAACGGCGGAGAGGCCGTGGTTGACTTGGTGCGGGAGTTTTACTCCAACGCCGAAATAGTCAATGGGGCGCTAAAAAGCTATGTAAGGGGGACTCACATCGACGTGGATGAAGACTATATTCGAGAGATGAGACAAGAGATACCAAGGGTACCAAGGCCTACCTAACCCCCAAGGAAGAACGTGGCAAGGAACATTGTGGGGGCGGAGCTAACGGGGATAGCTGGTTTTTCTTGGGCGGGGCGGAGATTTCTTTGACAAAGAGAGCTAACCGATAAGTAAAAAATGTTAAATTTGATTGCAGTTTTGAACTTTGCCCCAATCGGACGAAAGGACAAGATCCTCCCCGAGATGGCCCGTCTACTATACGCACTTGGGAAAGGCCACAGCATAGACCTCCCATCGTTGATTTTGACAGAGATGAAGAAGGGATGCGATGTGAATAGGAATTCGCTACCCTTCGGCACCTTAGTCACAGAGATATTCAAGGACCATGGGATTAGGGTGAGGCCGGAGATGACTATCCAAAAGCCAATGGGACCACTGAACAAGGCTTCCTTTAGGAGGAGCCAAGGTCATAGTGGCGGCCCAGCGGCTAGACAGGAGATCCCCCTACCCGAGGAATTGACGAGGTGTAGGATGAGCTCGATGAGGAGGAGGAGAGAGAGTTAGAGAGAGTGCATATGCAGACTCAGGAGGAGGCAGGGCCCAGTACCAGCACCAGAACCCGGCGCTCACTTCGAGAGATCATGCTTAGCATCGAAGCTAAGCAAGATGAGATTCTCCGCCTTCTGAGGGGTGGAGCTGGTGGAGCTGGAGGAGAGTGAGAGAGAGATTTATGTTCTTGAGTTGAGTGTTTGTTTCTTCTTTTATGGATGAGCTTCTTCTTTTGTGGTTTGTTGTGGATGTTTAAGGTTTTTGTGTGTTTTGTTACTTCTTTGGTTGGATGAATTGAATCCTTGGTGTTTGTGTTAAACGATCATATTTTGTGAAATGAATGGTTCAGTTTATCACTTTTATCTTTGTAAATGCATGTGTAGAATTAGCATGATATTGTTATTTTTTAATAAATGATGGAACAAATGTGGATTTTGAGACTGTTTGTTAAAGTGACTAATCACATGATCGGTTTGACACATAACTTAGCAATCTAGACTTAAAACCATAGATCCTTGAAAATGGTATTTTCTCTATGCTTAAAATATCAAATGTACATTGGTATTTATTATTCTTAAGGTACAAGATGACCAGACTCGAAAATGGAATCGATATATAACCAACATTCCATGACAAACCTGACATAACCAGTGGAGATAATGAAGAATACCATGGTAAGTTTCGAGCCTTGCGATGCTTTTGAGAGGATATCAACATTTACTCAAGTAAGGTTTTTCACTATCTATCCTTGAATAATCTCATTAAACTTGCTTTGATTGAAGCAACAAAAGCAATCTATTAACATATCCCACCCAGAATCTGTTCATACGACACATGCATATGCACATACTTGAGAAAGGATCTTAGGCCATCTTTGATTTAATTTTGGGCCTTAGCCATTTCTTTTACAAAATTATATCCCTAGTTAGCCATGCTTGAGCCTTCAATGAATGATTTCCTTTTTAAGAAAATCATATGATAACCGAGCCCCAGGAAAATATACTTGACATACCTTGCTATCTAATGTTCTTACACCCTCTTATCTATCAGTATGATACCGAAAAGCAAGAGAAAGGAAAAAGATGATAGTGGCTGCTGTTCAATAAAAGAAAAACTGGTGGAAACAATTGAAAATGAAAAGAAACAGAAAGACAGGGAATTGCCAAGAAAGTGAAAAATGAGAAAAATGAAAGAAAGAAATACCATTTCTTGGCATAAGGTCGAAAAGTTAGAAAGAGGTGTGCTACACTACATAATGAAAAGATAGCTTTTTGAATACTATTTGACGTCATTTCGTTAGCCACTGACCTCTGGCCACATTACAACCTATAAAAATCCCTAATTGATCTCAAGTCTGATGCATATGTGTGTCATCCACCAAAAATTGGGGCATGTTAAATAGTATTTCTTTATTTGCATCAATATTCCTCCATTAGATTATGCCAAAACATGATTAGTTTGTTTCCTTAAACTTCACTCTCTTACTAATTGCGCATGTGATTTTTCGATTAGCCATCTTCTGATCACATGTCATTTGAGAGACAAGTCCCTATAATCGGAGCGAATTTTTGTTGGGAGCATTCTGAGAGTTTTGTGAAATCAAAGCTATCCATGAAAGGTGGTAACGTGGAATGTTTGTTATATAACAATTCTTGTTGCTAGAATGATCATTCCTGCTACACAGGGAATTTCAAATACCAATGTGACAGATGCTAATTTTTGCATAGAATAAATACCTATGGAAAAGAAATGTGCAAGATATAAGTCGAAATTGAGGGTTGGGTGTCCCAACGACCATGATGCTAACTGACTTTAACCAGCAATCCCACATACACATCTGTTCGACTGAAGTTTCTGGGTAGCTTCACTGAAAACCCTCACGAGACACCACTCGTTCGCTAGGGTAAACCTAGTGGTTTAACGGCTTGTTGCATACACTAAATGCAACCGGATGACCTAAGAAAAAGGAATTATAAATAGATTTTTATTCAATTGTTGTTGTATTACTAGAGACTAGCAATATTTAGGTTGGGGGTGTGATTAGTAGTTAAAATTAGCATATCACTATGCCTTTTTAAGACTAATTATACTTTGATGGAGTTTAAATAATTACATTTCAAGTCCTAAAGTGAACAAGGGCTCAAGGGCAACAAATATCAAACTTGAATGTAACACCAGCATATTGGGGGACAAAATTGGAAAAGCTTGGAACAAAGCAAGAACGTTCGAACACTAACTCACGTTCGAACGTTCCCTTGAATTATTTGAAGATCATACTGCTGAGACATGGCGTGTTGCAGATGAGAAGAAAAACATTGAAGTACTTGAGTACCACGTTCGAACGCCCACTCACGTTCGAACGTTCTCCTCCACTATTAAGGACCATGCTAATGAGTGCAAAGGCAGTGGTTCAAAGCGTATGGAAGTAGATCTCCAGAAGACCACAGACCACTTAAGTGGGAAGACCAGACCCCATCTGGCGTTCGAACACCCATCTAGCAAAGACAGAAGCAACGTTCGAACGCCAGACAACGTTCAAACGTTGTCCCAAGACAGGCTACAGAGTGATTGATCTTCTCTCCGGACATTGGGACTTTCACTTGGACTTTCAAGGCCTTGTACTATTCCTTCACACTACCTTGCCCCCTCCTCTTTGCCTATAAATACTCCCATTGAGGGAGCTTCAAAGAGGAGTTGGTTTTGCACTAGACCAACATTTTCTTACTTTTTTAGTCTTAGACTTAGGTTTTCAATTACATGCATAGAGGGAGATAGATTACTTTTGGTTGAGGAGGAAACCCTCCAAAAGTGACTAGCTTTCTTCTACTTTCAATACTTGTTTCATTCACTTCCATTGCTTGAGCTTCTTCCCTTAGAGGAGTGAAACTCTTCCACTTTTCAAGGGTGGAACGTGATTCACTCATTCTTTGTCAAAGATCGGCTCCTTGTTTATTTTGCTTTACCTTGTAACTCCTCTACTTGGAGGAATGAGCATCACTCACTTTTCTAGCTTTACCAAAGCCATGAAGAGTGAGTAGTTTCTCATTCACTCTTTAGTAAGAGGTGATGGACATGTATAAATTATCCGGAAGTTATATCTGTGCATTTTCGATTATGTTTAATGCTTTATATTCCCCTTGCTTATTGAATGATTGATTGCATCTAGCAAAGCTAAGGTACTTTGTACAACCATGAGTATTTTCTATAACATAGATAACTCTTGGATAGAAAGACTCATCGGTTCAAGGCAAGTACCCCCGCTAGATCTTCATGGCTACCCTTCAATCTTCACCATTATTGTGCTTCAATTAAAGAATGGAAATGGAATATTAATGTCATGGTTGGATGCCTTGTAGAAACACTTGCTTGTTTGTAGATGGGATAAGTCTCGGCACAGACAATTCTTGTAAACTTCTAGAAAGACATCGGAATCATGCTCTTAATTCTCACAATCCACCTTTATCTTCCAATTAACTTGTTGTTGACACATGGGTTAATTGAGTTATCAAGTACAAGTATAATAAACCTGTAACACCCCGCATTTTCTTTTATATATGTATATAGATATAGAGTAAATAATTGTTGTAAAAATTTGGATATGTGTAATGATGTAAGAATGAACTATATAGGTTGTAATAGTAGGAGAAATGCTAGAGATGCATATTGATTGGGAAGTTTGAGTTTCAAAGACGTTTAAACTTGGAAAGGGTGATTAGATGAATTTCTAAATATTTTTAGGTCACAATAAGGTGTCCATTGAATCCGGAAGGTCGAACAACCTTGGGAGAGGTAATATGAGGTGTATTGGAAGTTAGGAAGATTTTCGGAATGAAAGCACATTTAAGAGAAAACTTGGGTAGAAAGGACTTTGGACACTTCCTAATATTTTGATCATAAATTTTTATCCTTATGTCCAATTCATCTGAAATTTTTACAGTAGATAGTAGACATCCAGGGCTACAAAATCGTATCTCACGAAAATTTTCCAAATCAATCTCTAAATATGCCAAAACTTCACTGGAAGTTGCAGCAGAAACAGGAATTCCGTTCGAACGTGAATCGACGTTCGAACGTGAATCGACGTTCGAACGTGAATAAACGTTCGAACGAAAGTGCGTTCCAGTACTCTTTGTCTGATGGAAAAATAAAAGTACTGGGAGTGACGAACGTTCGAACGCCAATGACGTTCGAACGTGACTTGCGAATTCTGAACTTCAGAATCGTGCACATGAGGCCATTTCTTCCACTATAAATACATAAGGACGCCTCTCTTTGCCTCATTTCAACATTTCTAACCCTAGGAAGACTTAGAGAGGAGGAAAGAAGGAGAAAACACAAGATCAAAGGAGGAATTGCACCTTGAAGAAGATCAAAACTTCAAGTTTTTCAAGAACACTAAGGAAGAAGAAGGTAGGGGATTTCTTCTCTTTCTCTTACATTGAGGTTAGGGCTTATGTATATATGTATGTTTTGCTCTAAATATTATATATATGATATGAAATCATCCTCTATTTGTCTTTTTGACAAAGATTACATGTTTTACACAAAGTTAGGGTTGTATACCCATGAAATCCCTCTTTTGTTTGAAAAACCCTAGTTTTCAAGAGTGATGGGTTTTCCTTTTGAACTCTTCCTTTATTCTTGATTTCAAAAATTTAGTGTTTCATATTGAACAACAAAATGGTATTTATGAGGATCTCTTGTACATTTTCTTATATTGTTCTTTGTACAACAACTTGAGAAAATTGGGGGTTTTTAAGATATACTTGTAAATTGTGAAATTGGGTTTGGTATTGTATCTCTTATGAGTGTGGGATGATCATGGGTGGCCTTTGACGAGATATCGTAGAGTGGGTAGACGTGTTGCTTGCTCCGTGTGGGTGGGCATTTCTCCTACCACTCGTAGTGGGGTTAGTGCTTTGGTAAGACTAAACCGCTATTGCTCACGGGTGCCGTGTATGAGGGTTAGTATACTAATACCTGGGTTGGATATGTCACTGCCATTGGTGTGGCATACACCCTTCCTAAAGGATGGATATCTTTGATAAGATTTGTGTGGGTGTGTGTGGGTTAGATATTACTCAATGTGTTGATTCATGGGGTGTGCCTTACATCATGTTTGAGATACATATACATATTGATGGATTGTTGTATTATTGTGGAAAATGATTTCCTACAAGGACTTGTGGGAGTATGGGATTCCACAAGGTCTTGTGGAAAAATGGTTTATATTTTGGAAAATGGATATGTATTGGATCTTGGTTTCTTTTACTGTTTATTTAAATTACTGTTACTACTTAAACTTGAGATCCATTTTAAAATGTCCCTGTTTTACTTCAAAGATTATGTATGCTATTTGTAAAATGAGACCGGCCATTTTATATGTTTTTATAAACCTTGTTCGAGTTTGGGAGGAATGTTGCTACGGAGTTTAGTGCTCACCCCCTACAAATTACATTTTTCAGATACGGTGCTAGAGGAGAACCTCGGAGTTGACGAGCAGGGGTATTGGGAGGCCCCATTCGAGGGAAATCTAGATCCCGAGGTGGACATATAGAGATATAGCTTCTTTTGCACTAGACTAGAGAATTTATTTTGAGATCATGTATCGTCTAGTATTCTGTTTATTCCGCTGCTAAGTTTAAGTATAATTCTTTTGGAATGTAATTGCCATAGCTTGGCTTATTCTTTTGGGATGATATTGTAAATTCTATGGATGATGAATGAAAAAAAATTCTTATTGATGGATTATCTTGGTGCTCTCATTATGTAAATGGTTTTAGAATGTAATGTTGTCCAGGGTGTGTTTTGAGGTGTTACAAAATGGTATCAGAGCCTAGGCTTTAGGTCTTACATGGGAGCTGTAGGTTATGGATCACCATTAGAGCCTTAGGACTAGGTTGGATAAAAATTCTTGAGTTAGATTTTCACACGTCCTATGTTCTAGATCAAAGTGATAGTGGGATGTCTTGTACATCAATGAACTAAATTGTAAATTGATGTGTAGGATGGACGGTGAACGTGTACGTGGACGAGGGCGTGGTCGTGGTCGTGGAGGTCAAACAAACCCACCACCGCCACCACCTCCCGATGCAATTAATGGCATCTATTAGTGTTTGAGGGAGCTCACCACTCTGGTACAACGCCAGAATGGGAACAACCATAACGGTGGGGCTCATCCACTAGCCCAAGTACCGGGCAACGGAGAGGAGAATAGGAGAATGGTAGTTCTCCGAGAGTTTCTGAGGCAACACCCGCCTACTTTCCAAGGGAGCTCTAACCCCTTGGATGCGGATAAATGGATCCGCCGAGTGAAGAAGATATGTGATGGCATAGGGATAGCCGAGGATCTTCGGGTCGGCTTGGCGACTTATCTACTCGAGGGGGAGGCTGACCATTGGTGGGACTCAGTGAAAAGAAGGAGGACCACAGATGCACTCACTTGGGAGGAATTTGACCAAATTTTCCAAGACAAGTACTTTCCGGAATCAATAAGAGACAGAATGAAGGCCGATTTTCTTGCTCTCCGACAGGACAGCATGACGGTGACCGAGTACGAGAGGAGTTTCGATGAGCTATCCCGTTATGCTACAGAGTTTATATCTACTGAGACCAGTAGGGCCAAGCGCTTTGAGTAGGGCTTGAGGCCTACTATCCGGGAGAAGCTGGTGGCTCTCAAGATCCGGGAGTATGGGGACCTAGTTGACCGAGCTGCATTGGTGGAGAGAGATATAGAGGACAGCCAGCGGTGACAGAGCTTCGTGAGAGGAGGTCCGATCAGGACGGACCCTGGCACCAGTGGAGTGCAACGAGCAGCACCATACCGAAGTCCAGACCAGGCAGGTGGACAGAGACTTCTGACAGCTCGAGGAGATGAAGTGACTAAGACTAGAACAAGAACTGACCCGCGCCAATGCTTTGCATGCGGAGAGTATGGGCACTTCAAACATAGATGCCCCTCGTTTCCCCCAAGGACCAAACAAGCAACCGAGCAAGTACCAGCAAACAAGCCACCTCTACAAAGGCCAACACAGCAGATACCTCAGATAGCTCGAGGAGCGGGAGGCGTACCAGAGAGAGTAGGCACGGATGCACGCCGATGCTTCGCCTGTGGAGGTGTTGGGCACTACAAAGATAATTGTCCATTGCTTTCTACCAAGACCAACCAAGCAACTGGGCGAGTGAATGCAAACAGGCCACCGCTACGACAGCCACTACCACCACAAAGACCGTTACAAGCTCATGCCCCCGGCGGCGCCAATCAAGGAAGGGTTTTTGCTTTGACTCAACCGGAGGAAGATGCCTCCAACGCCGTTGTGGAAGGTATTGTTCTTCTCTACCATTCTTGGGCCCGAATTTTATTGGATTCCTACGCGACTTATTCTTCTCTATGTACCGTGTACGCTGTGGAATTGGGATTGGGTTTCGAGGAAATAAAACTTACTGTATATGTTAACTTACCTACGGGAAAACAAGGGGATACCAGTAGGGTTTATTTATATGTAATCTTTGAATCTAATTTATATCTACTTGCTAGGGAATCATCATGTCTTGTCATTCTGGATTATACTACCTTGTTCCAAAATATATTATGGTTGGGTAAACCCTAAATCTTTTCTTATGCCTTCAAACCCTAGTTTACAAAGGAGATGTGTTTTTCTCTTGATTTCTTCTTTGTTCTTGATTTCCACCCTTGATATTTGTTTGTTATTGATTTCAATACCTGATTGTTCCTTATTGTTAATTCTAAGCTTGATATTAGTTGTTATGGATTTCAAGAAGTGATTGTTCCTTTGTTCTTGATTTCCAAGCTTAATATTCATTTGTTCTTGATATCTAAATTTGATATGCACTTGGTAGTGACTATAACCCTTGGGATTCAATTATTCTCAATATTCAATACTTGATATTCTTTATTCTTGGTTCCAAGACTTGAGTGTTCTTTTGGTCTTGATTTCTAAGCTTCATAATCCTTTGTTCTTGATTTCACACCTTGATAGTCGTTTGTTATTGATTTCCATACATGATTGTTCCGTTAAATCTTAAATTTTTCTTTTGTTCATGACTTTCAAACTTGATACGCCTTTATTCTTGATTTCCAAGCTTAATATTCATTGGCTCTTGATAGCCAAATTTGATATTCATTTGATTGATTCTAACTATGGTAATTCCTGTATTCTTGATATTAAATACTTGACATCCTTTGGTTCTTGATTTCAAGACTTGGTTGTTCCTTTGTTTTTAATTTCCCTAGGCTTGATGATCCATTGGTTCTTGATAGCCAAATTTAATATTCATTTGTTATTGATTCTAACCCTTGCGATTCATTTATTCTTGATATTCAATACTTGATATTCATTGGTTCTTGATTTCAAGACTTGACATTCAATTGCTCTTGATTTCAATACTTGATTTCTCCTTATCCTTGAGTTCAAAACTTGATACTCTTTAGTTCTTGGTTACAAAGCTTGATATGCATCTGTTATTGACTCCAAGACTCGATTGTTACTTTGTTCTTGATTTCAAGCCTTGATTGTTTCTTATTTTGATTCCAAAGCTTGATATGGGTTTGTTATGGAATTCGAGACTTGATTGTTCCTTTATTTTGGATTCCAAAAACTTGAGATTCATTTGTTATTAATTTCAAACATTGCTTGTTCTTTTGTTCTTGATTTCCAAGCATGATAGCCATTTATTCTTGATTTCAAAGCTTGATTCTTTATTTACTCATGAATTCAAAACTCTAGTGATTGGTAGTGACAACTAAAATGGTATTTTCGATGATATTATGTTAAAATTTTCTTAAATTATTTCGTTGAAAAAAAAATGTATGTGGATTTGGGTCGCCTAAGAAATGAGTGTTTAGATTCGGCAAGAAGGGCAAGTTAGCGCCAAGATATACCGGACCGTTTGAGATAATCAAAGCGGTAGGCAAGGCGGCATACCAACTTCGACTACCAGCCCAGCTATCCGAAGTACATGACGCGTTCCACGTGTCCATATTGAGAATGTGTCACTCGGATGCAACTCTAGTCGCGAACTTGGAGGAGATTGAAATTCAAGATGGAGCAACCTATGAAGAACAACCGGTGAAGATTCTCGACGCCAAAGAAAAGGTGCTCCGTAACAAAGTCATCCAACTAGTGAAGGTTTTGTGGCAACACCATGGAGCGGAAGAAGCTACATGGGAACTGGAGCAAGAAATGCGGGAGAAGTATCCACATTTGTTCGCTACTTGAGGTAAGTTTCGAGGACGAAACTTTCTTTAAGGGTGGTGGATTGTAACACCCCGCATTTTCTTTTATATATGTATATAGATATATAGTAAATAATTGTTGTAAAAATGTGGATATGTGTAATGATGTAAGAATGAACTATATAGGTTGTAATAGTAGGAGAAATGCTAGAGATGCATATTGATTGGGAAGTTTGAGTTTCAAAGACGTTTAAACTTGGAAAGGGTGATTAGATGAATTTCTAAATATTTTTAGGTCACAATAAGGTGTCCATTGAATCCGGAAGGTCGAACAACCTTGGGAGAGGTAATATGAGGTGTATTGGAAGTTAGGAAGATTTTCGGAATGAAAGCACATTTAAGAGAAAACTTGGGTAGAAAGGACTTTGGACACTTCCTAATATTTTGATCATAAATTTTTATCCTTATGTCCAATTCATCTGAAATTTTTACAGTAGATAGTAGACATCCAGGGCTACAAAATCGTATCTCACGAAAATTTTCCAAATCAATCTCTAAATATGCCAAAACTTCACTGGAAGTTGCAGCAGAAACAGGAATTCCGTTCGAACGTGAATCGACGTTCGAACGTGAATCGACGTTCGAACGTGAATAAACGTTCGAACGAAAGTGCGTTCCAGTACTCTTTGTCTGATGGAAAAATAAAAGTACTGGGAGTGACGAACGTTCGAACGCCAATGACGTTCGAACGTGACTTGCGAATTCTGAACTTCAGAATCGTGCACATGAGGCCATTTCTTCCACTATAAATACATAAGGACGCCTCTCTTTGCCTCATTTCAACATTTCTAACCCTAGGAAGACTTAGAGAGGAGGAAAGAAGGAGAAAACACAAGATCAAAGGAGGAATTGCACCTTGAAGAAGATCAAAACTTCAAGTTTTTCAAGAACACTAAGGAAGAAGAAGGTAGGAGATTTCTTCTCTTTCTCTTACATTGAGGTTAGGGCTTATGTATATATGTATGTTTTGCTCTAAATATTATATATATGATATGAAATCATCCTCTCTTTGTCTTTTTGACAAAGATTACATGTTTTACACAAAGTTAGGGTTGTATACCCATGAAATCCCTCTTTTGTTTGAAAAACCCTAGTTTTCAAGAGTGATGGGTTTTCCTTTTGAACTCTTCCTTTATTCTTGATTTCAAAAATTTAGTGTTTCATATTGAACAAAAAAATGGTATTTATGAGGATCTCTTGTACATTTTCTTATATTGCTCTTTGTACAACAACTTGAGAAAATTGGGGGTTTTTAAGATATACTTGTAAATTGTGAAATTGGGTTTGGTATTGTATCTCTTATGAGTGTGGGATGACCATGGGTGGCCTTTGATGAGATATCGTAGAGTGGGTAGACGTGTTGCTTGCTCCGTGTGGGTGGGCATTTCTCCTACCACTCGTAGTGGAGTTAGTGCTTTGGTAAGACTAAACCGCTATTGCTCACGGGTGCCGTGTATGAGGGTTAGTATACTAATACCTGGGTTGGATACGTCACTGCCATTGGTGTGGCATACACCCTTCCTAAAGGATGGATATCTTTGATAAGATTTGTGTGGGTGTGTGTGGGTTAGATATTACTCAATGTGTTGATTCATGGGGTGTGCCTTACATCATGTTTGAGATACATATACATATTGATGGATTGTTGTATTATTGTGGAAAAATGGTTTATATTTTGGAAAATGGATATGTATTGGATCTTGGTTTCTTTTACTGTTTATTTAAATTACTGTTACTACTTAAACTTGAGATCCATTTTAAAATGTCCCTATTTTACTTCAAAGATTATGTATGCTATTTGTAAAATGAGACCGGCCATTTTATATGTTTTTATAAACCTTATTCGAGTTTGGGAGGAATGTTGCTACGGAGCTTAGTGCTCACCCCTACAAATTACATTTTTCAGATACGGTGCTAGAGGAGAATCTCGGAGTTGACGAGCAGGGGTATTGGGAGGCCCCATTCGAGGGAAATCTAGATCCCGAGGTGGACATATAGAGATATAGCTTCTTTTGCACTAGACTAGAGAATTTATTTTGAGATCATGTATCGTCTAGTATTCTGTTTATTCCGCTGCTAAGTTTAAGTATAATTCTTTTGGAATGTAATTGCCATAGCTTGGCTTATTCTTTTGGGATGATATTGTAAATTATATGGATGATGAATGAAAAAAATTTCTTATTGATGGATTATCTTAGTGCTCTCATTATGTAAATGGTTTTAGAATGTAATGTCGTCTAGGGTGTGTTTTGGGGTGTTACAAAACCAGATGATTAACTCCATTTCTAGATCCTCAAACTAAAGAGTGAGCTTTTTACATTTGAGCTTATATTTTGTCTAGAAAACCTTCTTGGAAAGAATCCTATATTCTGTCCAAGAAAATCCCATACACCACCCAACTTCAAATCTCAAAGGTTACAATCATTTGGTCTCCACCACTGCTTACTTTGAAAGACCAACAATAGTTCCCTTTGGATTCGACTCCGGACTCAAACTAGATTATTACTACAGCTTGACCGCCTGCACTTGGGTGTACACATTTCGGATCAAGACAGTGGGCTCAGACGACTCAATCATGTGTTGACCCCAAGGGTTTCTTGAGATTGAGCGGTGCTTGATGTTTTTCGTCGTATGCCCTAATCTCCGAACATCATCCCGTAATATGTGTATGGGTTATACGGATAGGTGAGTGTCACTCTCCCTCGGAAGGATGCAAGAATTGGGGTAAACAGAATAGTGTGAATGAACAAAATGTGTGTCTGTGTGTGAACAAAAGTGCCCCCCATACACAGAGAGACTTTCGAGTGTCGTGTTTTACTTGAAAATCGTATTCCAATGTCGTCTCCTAAGGGAAGAAGGTGAATCCTTTTGAAGGTGATTTTGGTGAAAAAGGAAAAGTGTAAAAATCTTTGAGGTTTGAGTTTTTGTGAGTAAAGTTTGGTTATATAAATGTAATAGAAACAAGTGTTGGCTAATCCGAAAAGGTCATTCCAATGGGAATGTAAAATCAACTCAAGACCTTCCTCCAATGGTGTCTAGATGTTTGATTGATTCATAGGAAGCACGGGACTAAAATGGAGGTGAGGATTCAAGCATACACCTTGACAAGTCTATGGTGTATCAAGAACTCACAACCATGTCCACACTCAACCTAGTCAAACCAAATCAACGTACACTATGAGGAGGAAAGAAAAAGAGTCGATTTAGCATACCCAAGAGGAGTTCTCCCTCGAATTAGCCAACTTAAAGCTTAGCTACTCATATTTAATGCAAGAACATTAATGAAGTAAAGAGACATTGGGAAGAAATGAAGATTGGAAATTAATTTAATGCAAGAAAACATAAACTACAGAAAAGTGCATTTAATACCCATTTGAAGAACTTGAAATGAAAAACTTGAATACAACAATGGTAGAATCTAAGATACTCAACTAAACTTGCAATTTACTGGAATTAAATGACATTAAAGACAATAAATGAAGCTTAAAAGAGTATTCAAGATGATTACAAGTGAAAATGGGTAAAGGAATGCAAAAATCTAAGTTTTCTCTCTCTAACTATGTCTTCTTCCTAGGAGCTTCTCTCTCTACAATGCAATACAATCTGAATAATGTGTAATGAATGATGCATTTTTGTCCATGGAGCCTTCCTTAGGTGTGTGACAGGCTTGCAATAAAAAGGGGGCTGACTTGATGACTTGGGCAGGCTAGGACAAGCCTAGCCTGCAACTCCCTTCACTTGCCTCTTCTCTCTCTTCCTCTTCAATGCTTGAGCCTCCAAAGTACAACATGAGGTGATGGGAGGCTTGTATGTGTGTAATAGATGTTAGGAGACAAGTGAGAGAAGTGCTGGTGGGGCCCCCAAATGGCAGAGCTTGAGTTGCAAGCTGTCTGGGCATTCTGGGCAAAACCTTCCGGAAGGACGATGCAAACCATCTGGAAGGTTTGTGCAGGAACAGGTGAAACAGCATTCCAGAGAGCAAAACCTTCCAAAAGGTCAATGCAAACCTTCCGGAAGGTTCATTCCAGTAGCCAAGGTTTTGGCAGTGAATAGGCAAACCAAGTGTAAACCTTCCGGAAGGTTTATGGCCAAACCTTCCGGAAGGTTTTCAGCCAAATTGCATTTTTCTTGGTTTCTTCACCCTCCAATCCTTCCTTTAAGTCATCCCCTCATATTCATTGATTTCAAACACTTCAATGGGGGCTTAACTCAAGTCATTTACATCTTTTCACCTACATTAACACAAAACTCCATTAAAGAGAAGATTAAACGCATTTCTCCTGAAATTGACAACAAAAGCAAGTATAAAAAGGGCATAACATCATACAATATATGCAATGTTTTGTGCTAATCAGGGACTAATCCCCTTGATATTGGCAATTGTCCAACCTATTGCTCCCTTAGGCCTTCTCAACACTTCCAACAATTTCTCTTCTTGCCTCGGCTCCAAGGACGAACTTATCACAACCGGGAATGTCTTGTGCTTCCCGAGAAATGCATACTTCGGTGTGGAAGGTAGTGGCTTCAATTCCAAGATTGGTGTTTCTACGATTGATGGGAAAATTCTTTTTTCTTGTTGTGGAAGTTTCTCAAATGTCGGGGCCCAACTTCCTATCCCTTGTACAGTTTTCGGCTCCTTTTCATCAACAAACTCTTCTTCCCCCAAATGTGAATGGAAAAGTAATTCCATATGGTCCCCCACCAAAGTGTCAATTCAGTTGACCTCATGCACTTCCTCATCATCACCCTATTGCTTGCATAAGTTGAATACATTGAGATCGATCATCATTTTCCCAAAGGCAAGCTTTATTAATCTGTTCCTGCAATTGATCATAGCATTAGATGTAGCAAAGAAAGGCCTACCTAGAATGACAGGAATTTGAGAGCTAGAATTAGCAACCAGATGAGTATCAAGTACAATAAAATCAACGGGAAAATAAAAATTGTCTACTTGAACTAAAACATCCTCAACTACTCCCCTTGTTGTTCTAACACTTCGATCCGCTAATTGAAGAGTGATTGGAGTTGGCTTCAACTCTTCAAGTTGTAATTGTTGGTACACCGAAAAGGGTAGGAGGTTGACACTTGCTCCCAAGTCTAAAAGTGCTTGCTCCACCCAGCAATTCCCTATGGTTATGGCAATGGTAGGGGAACTGGGGTCTTTGAACTTGGGTTGTGTGTTGGTTCTCAAAATGGAACTCACTTGCTCTGTGAGAAATGCCTTCTTATGCACATTCATCTTTCTCTTCACAGTGCACAAGTCTTTCAAGATGTTTGCACATGAAGGTATTTGTTTGATGGGATCAAGGAGCGGAATGTTTATCTTCACCTGCTTAAACAATTCAATGATATCTGAATAGTTAGCACATTTAGCTGATGGCTTCAAACGTTGGGCAAAAGGGGCCGGAATAGGACAATCATGCACATTCAAATCAACAACTTTTTCCTTTTCATGTTTTTCACCCCCTCGGAGTTGCCCGTAGTCTCTTTCTCTTTTGCCAATGTGGCTTTGGATGAGACTTTTGGCAAAATGGTTTTGTCAATTTGTTTGCCACTCCTTAGGGTGGTGACCGCCTTGAGTTGCTCACAACTCTCCTTGGTGGGCTTGGAAGACTCAATCACGTGTTGACCCCTAGTATTTTCTTGAGGTTGAGCGTGAAATTTCCCTTTCTCTTTTTGGGATGATCCTATGGAATTGGTCAATTTTGTGATTTGAGTTCAAATATCATTGAAAGCGGTGGCGGTTTGGTTGTTGATTGTTGTTTGGCTTTGAATGAATTGGTGCACGACATCCTCCAAATTCCTTTTGTGAGGAGTTTGGTAGGTGGGTGGGTTGGATGTTCCTTGTTGATTAGACCGTGGGTATTGGGAGCTAGACAAGGGACCATGACCATAGTAGGATTGATTTTGTTTGGGTGGAATGGGAGGCGACATTGAGCTAGACCCATGAGGAGTAGGGTTGTCATTCTTCCAACTAAAGTTCGGGTGATTGCTCCAACCCGGATTATATGTATTGGAATGTGGAGATAATGATTGCTTACTTTGGTTGAAAGCATTCACTTGCTCATGATAAACCTCTTTAAGTACCGGAATGTTTGGACACTCCGAGATAGAATGCTCAACACTTTCACATATAGAGCAACCCTCCTCAGGCTTAGCAATATTAGACACCTCATGCCTCCTATTCACCTCTAGACTTTCCACCTTTCAGGATAGCTTTGTGATTTTGGCAAGCAAATTTTCTTGGTCCCGCAAATTATACATCCCTCCCTGATGAGCATAGAATATTGCACATCATCAATCTCTTTGCACCCATTTTTATACTTGTTTTTTTGTGGAGAAAATGGGGGAAATTGAGTTAATCTAAAAATTAATGGAGTTTTTGTGTGATTGTAGGTAAAGAGTAGGAAATGGCATGTATTAAACCTTCCATAAAGTGCTTAAAGACAATGGAGAAGGAGGGGAGGCTTAATGGGTGGCTCGGGATATCAAGAAATCAAGAAAAAGCCAAAACAGGTGAAAACCTACCGGTAGATGTTCATCAAAACCTACCGGTAGGTTTAGAGCACTGGAATTCTTCTACCACTGCCCCTACTGATGAGCACATAATATTGCATATTTGAAGGGCTCATTACATGCATTTTAACTCAACTTTTGCATTTAAGTACTTAGAGTTAGCCGAAATTATGAATAATGTTGATATTTTGATGTTGCAAGTTTTTATTGCTTAAATCATGTATTTTAGGACATTGCAACTATGTTGGATGTGTGGTGAAGGCATGGACACAATACATGAAGAATTGGAGGCTTAAAAGTGAAGAAATCAAGAAGGCATTGGTGCTTGGGAACAAGGGCACCAGCTGCAGCAACAATTGGAAGCACTGCCTCGTAATTCCTCCACTTTTACCATGATCTACTCAGAATTTGGAAAAGTTCAAAACATGAAAGTTGTAGATATGGGTGTCTTCTGTTTTGTGTCAAAATTTCAGCCCAATCCAACGGTTAGATCAAGAGTTATGCCGATTCTACCGAAGGTGGTCCAATGCAGAAAAACAGTACCGGTACCTAGTACCGGTACTCCGGACCTTCTGGTCGCGAAAACAGCCTGTAACTCAACTTTGAGGCTTGGGGGTCCCACCTACACTTCTCCCACGCCTATCCCAACATTTCCTTACACATTTGCAGACCTCCTACACTCAAGTGGAAGACTTTGAAGGCCAATGCATTGATGGAGGATGGGAGAGAAGTGGGCTGCCAGGGCTATGATCTCCTAGCCTGTCAAGCCATCCATTCAGCCCTCTCTTGATGGGAGCTCGTACACACAGCTAGGGGGGAGCCTCTTGGACGTTTTGGCAAGTCTCCACACAGCATAGATTGAAGATTACAAGCTTGTATAGAAGTTGGCTACCTAAGCTTAGTTTTTGCTCCATTGAGGAAGAAGATGAATAGTGTAATGTAATTTCGTTTTTGCATTTCTTCCATCCATTTCACTTGTAATCCTTTGTAAGAACTTGGTAAGCTTCATTTAATGTATTTAATCTTTCATTTTAGCTTTCACCATTGTTATTTAAGTTTTCTTCATTTCAAGCTTTTATATTGGGTATTGCATATTTTTCCTTCATAGCTTTAGATTTCTTGTTGTAAGTTAAGTTCCATGCTCCATTTCCCTTCCATGTCCATTTCCTTTATGCTTGTCTTGCATTGTTAATATGAGTAGCTAGGATTTAAGTTGGTTAATCCAAGGGAAAATTCCTCTTGGGAATACCATTTTCAACTCTTCTTCATTCCTCCCTTTAAAGTCAAATGGTTCGGTTTGACGGGGTTGAGAGTGGATGAGTTGGTGAGCCTTTGATATTTCGTAGGCCTAGTCACGGTTTATGCTTAGATACTCACCAATCTCGTCCCTAGCTTCCCCCGAATCAATCGTTCATTCATGCTCAATCGGAGGAAGGCTTTGAGTTGATTTGGTATTCCCATTGGAATGAACCCTTTGGATTAGCCAACACTTGCTTTATTTGCATTTTCATTTACAAACCAAACACAAAACTCAAACAAAAGATTTTACATTTTCTTTTCACTTTTGCAAAATCACTTTCACAAAACTCTCTTTCCTTCCCTGAGGAGACGACCTTGGAATACTCTTCCAAGTAAAACACCGACAACGAAAGACTCCTTGCGATTGCGGAGCACTTTTGTTCACCACACACGCATTCCATTTCATACATTTTGTTCATCACATTATCTTCTTGCATCATCCGGAGGGAGAGTGACACTCCCCCATCACTATAAGCCACATACACACATTGAGGGTGAGGGTGATGTTACGAGGTTAGGAACGACGTAATTACCAATCAATCATTTTGGCGCCGCTGCCGGGGAAGGTAAAGCGTCGAGTTCGAGGGTGATTTTGGGACGACATAAGGTAAGTCTTGTGATTTTCATCACGGGCCAAGGTATGTCGTCTAACTTGTAAATATTTTGTTTTATATAATGTCTTATAATTATTATGAAAATGTATCAAATGCCCCTTATTATGAAAATGTGTGTGAGATTTGTGATGACCTTGGGCTCATCTCTTGTATGTGCCAAATAAATTATCCGGTTCAAGACTTTGCATGCGAAAACTTTTACCCCAACCATTATGTTTCACCGAGTTATCCGAGTTATGGTTGGGAGAATGAACCGTATAATTTTCCATCCAATCTCACACCACCAAATGAATTTTGTCATTATCCAACGTATGAGGACTTAACCGAACAAGCATTGGAAAATACTTTTTGCGAGTTTATGCAATACCAATTGGAATTCAATGCCCAATTAGGCGAGTTTATGCAAAGTCAAATGGAATTCAATGCCCAAATAACTCAACAACTTGATACATTGACTAATGCTATAATTGTTATGCATGAAGAACAACACCTTGAGCATAGTCAATATATTGAGAATGATCCCCCCAATGAAATGCATATTAATGTTGAATCTCCCACTACTCTAGATTGTGAAACATTTAATGAAGTTATTATCTCACATGAGACTAATGAGCCCAATGTCATTTTGCCATCTTTGAGTGTTGTTGAGATTCACATTTCTCAACTTGGGGAGGGCATTGCAATGGAGTCAAGTGTTGAAACTTGTAAATAAAAATTGTATACTCCATTTGTGGGATTGCATAAACTTGCCTACACATCTATTTGGTTGAGAATTTTTAATCAACATCATTTATATGTTTGGATAGATGGTTTAAGAAGGGCATTGATGCAACAAAAAAATTTTAAAATCAAAAAAATCCATGGGCGTAAGGTCATATCCGAATTGAAGCCGGATTGACATGAGCCCTTGTTGTTTTGTTTCCATGTACATAGTAGTTAGATCTCTTTTATTGTCATATTTTTATTTTTCATGTCGTTGTAGTATAATGGTGAGTATCATTGTAGTGAAGTTTTTAACATAAAGCTTGTTTAAGAATCAGGAAGCAGACAAAGCATAACAGTACCGGTACCCAGTACCGATACTAAAAGTCTACTGGAATCGCAGTACCGGTACCCAGTACCGGTACTGTTTGCCTGACAGACCCAATCTCTGCAATGCTGCTCCACCTGCTTTGAGGGCATCACCAGCATTTCTCCCCCATGTTCTAGTCTAAGTTGGGGGGTGTAAATGAGCTTTGTGTGTTTCATTTTCTCTTTTATGTTTATATATATAAAAAAAAAAAAAAAGGGGTATCTCATTTCCCATTTTACCTTCATTGTTTTCATTGCATGATTCCATGTGCATTGAGGACAATGCATAGTTTAAGTTGGGGGGTGAGGTGCACCATTCACATGTTCCACCACTTTGTGTATAGAATAAGTTGGAAATGTGAAAATTTTGAAAAATTTTGGACAATTTTTGTGAAAAATAGTCAATATTGAACTATATTCCTCTATCCTAATTGTTATGGGATTTGTGAATTGCTTGATCTTCATTTTGAACTTTGAATACATGAGCACATTATAGAAGTTTATCCTATGCTTGAGTATCACATATGTGTTTTCTTTCAAACTCAACCATTGTGCACCTTGAATGTGTAATTTGGACAATTTACGGATTGAGTTCACATTTGAGTGCTTGACATGAATAGTGGAGATGCGTAAATACCCGTGTGAGCTTTAGTGTCAATTCTTGTTGGAAGGAACTTACATTTACTCAAGGAACAATTTTTCAAATTCCAAATTTGTTCAATAATCTCATTATGCTTGTTTTGGTTAGGTGTATTTGGGTAATTGATTGACTTTGTCTTGATTGTACAATGCTCTCCCATGCCTATCTAGAAATGACCTTAGGCCATCTTTGATGCTTTGAGCCTTAGCCTTTTTCTTGTGAAATTTTATCCCTAGTGCCATGATTGAGCCTTAATTGAATTAGTTTCTATGCCACACATGTAACCAAGCCAATGAAAATGATAAATATCTACCTTACCTTAGTTGTTCCTAGTGCTAAGTTGGGTGATGATAAAAGAAAAGGAATGATGGTGTGAAAAATCAAACAAAAGGGATGAAGGATGTTGAAACTCAAAAGAGTTCAATGGAAAAAGAATGAAAATCCAAGAAAAGGAGAGAAAGGGAGTGAAAAAGGAGAAAAAGAATGAGAAAAAAGAAAAGGGAAAAATGTAAAGGAAAAGAAAGAAAAGAAACAAAGGGTGTGGTGATGGTGTGAAAATCAAAATCCCATAAAAGGGAAGTGTTTTTCTAAGATTAAGGTCATTCACCCGGAACAACCCTCTTTGTTATCCTATATCCTTCGTTTCCATTACCACAACATCACCCCAAGACCTCATTACAACCCATGAAAGTCCTAAAAGATCTAGAGAAGCATGGGGGATGCATACGTTTAAAAGAACAAGAGAAGTTGATTTTGCTATCTAATGCCCTAGCATTCCTTTCATGAGATTATGCCAAGGTTGTTTCATTTTTATGCATACTTCATTTTTGGATTATATGTGAGCATACTTTGTTTTGTGCACAAGATTCCATCTCACATATACACATGGAGAGCATGCCCGGATAATCATAGTGTTATTCATTTTGAGAGAACACCCTTGGTGAGTTTTTGCATCGAAACTTAATGTGGATGACCAAAGTAAATGTGAACTCCATTGTGTAAATGTTTAAATTACATGTTCATTTCACACACACACGAGTTTTGAAAGGAAATGTGTATGTGGATACTCTAGAATAGCATTTACGGCTATGATATGTCTCATGTGTGATTTGTTCGGGTGTTTGAACCAAGTTGTTTTTAGTATTCCATTGCTAATTAAGATAAGGGAATATATTTTAAATATTGGATACTATGAAAAGAAGTTTGTAGGTACCTTCACTGGAAACCTTCACGAGACAAAACTCGTCCACTAGGGATCACCTAGGGGTTTAAAGGCTTGTTGCATGTGCTAAATGCAATATCGGAATTAGTATAGTTTTATTTTTTGTTTTCTTGCTTTTTACATTTTGTTTGCTAGGGACTAGCAAAGCTTAAGTTGGGGGGTGTGATGAGCACATAATATTGCATATTTGAAGGGCTCATTACATGTATTTTAACTCAACTTTTGCATTTCAGTACTTAGAGTTAGCCGAAATTATGAATAATGTTGATATTTTGATGTTGCAAGTTTTTATTGCTTAAATCATGTATTTTAGGACATTGCAACTATGTTGGATGTGTGGTGAATTCATGGACACAATACATGAAGAATTGGAGGCTTAAAAGTGAAGAAATCAAGAAGGCATTGGTGCTTGGGAACAAGGGCACCAGCTGCAGCAACAATTGGAAGCACTGTCTCTGAATTCCTCCATTTTGACCATGATCTACTCAGAATTTAGAAACGTTAAAAACATGAAAGTTGTAGATATGGGTGTCTTATGTTTGGTGTCAAAATTTCAGCCCAATCCAACGGTTAGATAAAGAGTTATGCCGATTCTACCGAAGGTGGTCCAGTGCATAAAAACAGTACCGGTACTTGGTACCGGTACCAAATGGTATCGGTACCTAGTACCGGTACTCCGGACCTTCTGGTCGCGAAAACAGCCTGTAACTCAACTTTGAGGCTTGGGGGTCCCACCTACACTTCTCCCACGCCTATCCCAACATTTCCTTACACATTTGCAGGCCTCCTACACTCAAGTGGAAGACTTTGAAGGTCAATGCATTGATGGAGGATGGGAGAGAAGTGGGCTGCCAGGGCTATGATCTCCTAGTCTGTCAAGCCATCCATTCAGCCCTCTCTTGATGGGAGCTCGTACACACAGCTAGGGGGGAGCCTCTTGGACGTTTTGGCAAGTCTCCATACAGCATAGATTGAAGATTACAAGCTTGTATAGAAGTTGGCTACCTAAGCTTAGTTTTTGCTCCATTGAGGAAGAAGATGAATAGTGTAATGTAATTTCGTTTTTGCATTTCTTCCATCCATTTCACTTGTAATCCTTTGTAAGAACTTGGTAAGCTTCATTTAATGTATTTAATGCTATTCACTGCAAGTTCATTTCAAGTTTAATCTTTCATTTTAGCTTTCACCATTGTTATTTAAGTTTTCTTCATTTCAAGCTTTTATATTGGGTATTGCATATTTTTCCTTCATAGCTTTAGATTTCTTGCTGTAAGTTAAGTTCCATGCTCCATTTCCCTTCCATGTCCATTTCCTTTATGCTTGTCTTGCATTGTTAATATGAGTAGTTAGGATTTAAGTTGGTTAATCCAAGGGAAAATTCCTCTTGGGAATACCATTTTCAACTCTTCTTCATTCCTCCCTTTAGAGTCAAATGGTTCGGTTTGACAGGGTTGAGAGTGGATGAGTTGGTGAGCCTTTGATATTCCGTAGGCCTAGTCACGGTTTATGCTTAGATACTCACCAATCTCGTCCCTAGCTTCCCCCGAATCAATCGTTCATTCATGCTCAATCGGAGGAAGGCTTTGAGTTGATTTGGTATTCCCATTGGAATGAACCCTTTGGATTAGCCAACACTTGCTTTATTTGCATTTTCATTTACAAACCAAACACAAAACTCAAACAAAAGATTTTACATTTTCTTTTCACTTTTGCAAAATCACTTTCACAAAACTCTCTTTCCTTCCCTGAGGAGACGACCTTGGAATACTCTTCCAAGTAAAACATCGACAACGAAAGACTCCTTGCGATTGGGGAGCACTTTTGTTCACCACACACGCATTTCATTTCATACATTTTGTTCATCACATTTCCATTCACATCCATTTTGTTGTTGTTTCCTATCTTCTTGCATCATCCGGAGGGAGAGTGACACTCCCCCATCACTATAAGCCACATACACACATTGAGGGTGAGGGTGATGTTACGAGGTTAGGAACGACGTAATTACCAATCAATCACCTACCAAAACCTACCTGTAGATTTTGCCTACTGGAAAAAACCTACCGGTAGGTTTTATGATCGTTCTACCTATAGGTTTTGCCCAAAAAAGCCAGAAACCTACAATCTCAACTCCAACTGCTTCGTGGGCCCACCTCTGCTTCTCCCACACATGCCCTGACACATTAAGCATACAAGCATGCTCTCTTACACCTAAGCCTAACTTTGGAAGAAAAATCATGGAAGAGAAAGAGAGTGGTTGGGGGAAGCATGGAAAAGGAAGGCATGGCCTGTGGTTGCTTGTAGCAGTCCCCAAAGACCCACCAAGTGGAGCAATTCAGTCACACAAACTTCGGGGAGGGTGATGGACTAATTTTGACCAAGCTATTCTCCATTATTCAGCTACACAAATAGTTTTAGAGAGAGAAGCTCAAGGAAGAAGATGAAGTTTTAGAGAGAGAAAGTTAGGTTTTTGCATTTTCACCTCCATTTCAGTTGTGGTAAGCTTCAAATCATTTGTAATCTTTACTTCTTGCACTTTAATCTCCTTTATTTCAAGTGTATTCAAGTCTAGCTTCATGTTCTTGTATTTTCCATGTTTATATTTGGGTTTTTGCTTTCCAAACTTTACATTTGGGTATGAAATGAACTTGTCTTTGTAGTTTAACTTCTCTTTGCATTAATACAAGTTTTAATCTTTATTTCTTCACCATGTCTCTTTACGTTGTGTATGTTCTTGCATCTATTATGAGTAGCTAAGCTTTTAGTTGACTAATCCAAGGGGAATTTCCTCTTGGGTATGCTAAATCAACTCTACTCCATTCTTCCTCGTAGTGTTAAGTGTTTGGTTTGACTAGGTTGAGTGCGGACGTGGTTGTGAGCTCTTGATACACCATAGACTTGTCACGGGGTATGCTTGAGCCTACATCTCCACATTAGTCCCTCACTTCCTACGAATCAATCAAGCATTGAGACACCATTGGTAGAATGAATTGAGTTGGTTTGGCATTCCCATTGGAATGACCTCTTTGAATTGGCCAACCTTGTTTTCATTGCATTTTTATCAAAAACTCCACTCACCAAAACACAACTCACAAGACTTTACACATTTCAATTCTTTACAAAATCACCTTCACCACAATTCGACCTTCCTTCCCTGAGGGGATGACCTTGGAATACTCAATTCCAAGTAAAACACGACATTGCAAGTCTCTCTTCGCTTGGGGAGAACTTTTGCACACACACACATTTTCATTCACACACACGATTTTCCCCATTTCTTATATGGAACCCGATGGAGAGTGACGCCTACCTACTAATATAAGCCACATACACACAACCGGGGTCGTGTTTGGAGATTAGGGTGAATGCAATCAATCAATTTTGGCACCGTTACCGGGGAAGGCTAGCGGCGAATTAGAAGGTGATTTCGGACAACGGAGGTAACTCCCGTGATTCTCATCACGGGCCGAGGTACGTTGCTCCTTTGTATATATTTTTGTTTACTTTTCATTTTAATTGTAGATAGTATTTTTGTATGTGAGGACGGGACGACCAAAATAGACTTGTGAGACTTGACATAGACCCAAATATGAATCTTGACCAAGATCCGCCCGAGGATGCCGGTGACAACTTCGGGGATGATGCTGCTAATGTTCCAAGGGGTAGGGGAATGCAAAACCCTGGAATGTCAAATCTCCGAATGCATTTTCCCCCTCCTAGGAATGAGGGAAACAATATCCCAATTGATCCTTTGGGGAGGTCAATGAGGGATTATCTTCAACCAACCTGAAGCACCACCCCCTCTTGCATACTTCTACCAGTCCAAGCTCATGCATTCCTTGTTAAAATGGGAATGTTACAACTTCTTTCTTAATTCCATGGAATTGAAAGAGAAAATCCTTATTTGCACATTAAGGAATTTGTTGCAATATTTCTCACAAATCATGTCATGGAAGACCATCAACAATCAAAATGCCGTAGCTTTTAATGACATTCTGTAATGCCCCAAAATCCCCCTTGGACGGCATCACTATCTAAAACCATTCACATCATGAGAGCAACTAATAAAATTCATAAACAAAGAAACTTTCATTTATCATCCATAATATCTACAACGTCAGCCAAAAGAATAGGCCAAACCATGACCATTACATTCAAAAGAATATGTCATTCATGGCAATTACACCCAAAAATCAACTATTATCTTGCAGTGGAATAATAAAGACATTAGACTTCACATTTTCTCAAAAAGAACTTCCTAGTCTAGGACATAAGAGAATATAGCTCTAAACGTCCACCTCTGGATTCACGTTCCCATCTATGGGAGCTTCCCAATGTACCGGCTCATCAACTCCAAGCTCCTCCTCTAGGCCATAATCTGAAAAAGATGTTGTTTGTAGGGGGTGAGCACTAAGCTCTGTAGGAAAATCCTTCCAAACTCGAACAAGGTTTAGAAAACATATAAAATAAGTCGGTCTCATTTCACAAATATCATATATAACTTTTGAAAGAAAACAGTGACAGTTTATCCAATCTCAAGTTTAAGCAATATCAATGAAGTAAATGAAGAAGTAAAACCAATTTCCAAAATGAACAATTCCAACAAATCACTATAAACCATAGCCAACCATTGGCACCATAAACCATAGCCAACCATTGGCACAATAAACCATAGCTCACAATGTATTTCAAACCACAACTTGTATCTCAGGTATGATGTATGATATCGCATGAATAAACACATCGAGAATATCCTAGCCCACACACACACACTCAATCCTCTCAAGGATATACAACTTTAGGAAGGGCATATACCAATACATTGGTAGTGACGAATCCGACCCAGGAATAGTATACTAACCCTCATCCTCGGTACCCGTGAGCGAATAGTGGTTTGGTCCTCACAAGGCACCAACCCCACTACGAGTGGTAGGAAAAATTCAAACCCGCACGGAGTAAGAAACGCATCTACCCACTCTACGATACCCGGTCAACGGCCACCCATGGTCATCCGAACATCCACTAGAGATACAATACCCAACCAATTTCCTCAAGTCACAAACAAATCCAAAAATCCCTAAATTTCATATGGAGTATTACCATAGAACCATTTAAGAAAATATACAAGATATCATCCACAATACCATTTTGTTATTCAATACAAAGTACTAAAGTTTTGAAATCAAGGACAAAGGAAGAATCAAGAGAAAAATCTATTTCTCTCGAAAACTAGGGTTTTAAGTCAAGAAAAGAGATTTAATAGCTATTCCACTATAACATTGTCCAAAACATGGTAATATTGACAAGAATATCAAGACTCAAGGATTTCATAGCATACATATAGGATTTAGAGTCAAAAGAATACATATATATATAAGCCCTAGCCTCAATGTAAGAGAATAGGAAGAAACCCCTACCTTAAATCAAGAGTTCCAAGCAAAAAAAAACCCAAGCTCTAGAGAATCCTTCCTCCCTTTTCTTTTTCATTTTATCTTCCCCTAGGGTTCTAAGAGGTTTGGGGTGAGAGTGGAGTGAAAGAATAGAAGAAAATAGGATGAAAAGGTGTTTTCAACTCAGCCCAATCCCGAATTTTACTGTTTTAAAATTTCTGATTTTTACCGACAGTACCGGTATGCTGTACCAATACGGTTTGCTCTCGGGACATCGGGGTACCGGTACGCTGTACCGGTACGGTTTGTCCGGATTTGCCTTTTTCACCTGTTTTTCATTTCCAATCCATTCCAAACCCTTCCAAAACCAACCCAAACTTATACATCATACATTTGCATATCAAACATAGTTGGTACAAGTTCTATTACATGTGGGGGTTTACAATCCACCCCCCTTGAAGAAAGTTTCGTCCTCGAAACTTACCTTAGGTAGCGAACAAATGAGGGTACTTCTCTCGCATCTCCAGCTCCGGTTCCCAAGTAGCTTCCTCCACCCCATGATGTTGCCACAAGACTTTCACCAGTTGGATGACTTTATTGCGAAGCACCTTCTCCTTGGTATCGAGAATCTTCACCGGTTGTTCTTCATATGTTGCTCCATTTGAACTTCAATATCCTCTAAATCCATGACATGCGTTGTATCCGATTGACACTTTCTCAACATTGAAACATGGAACACGTCGTGTACCCTTGACAATTGAGCTGGTAACCGAAGTTGATACGCCACTTTGCCCACTGTTTTGATCACCTCAAATGGTCTGATGTACCTTGGAGCTAATTTCCCTTTCTTGCCAAATCTAAACACCCCCTTTTTGGGTGACACCTTGAGGAACACATAATCCCCCTCTTGGAATTTCAAGGGTATTCTTCTTCTATCCGCATAGTTTTTCTGTCTACTTTGAGCCGTGCGTAGTCTTTCCCAGATGAGTTGAATTTTCTCCGTAGTCTCCCGTACAACCTCTGGCCCAAACAAACTACTTTCTCCAGCTTCCAACCAACAAGTCGGGGACCTACATGGTCTTCCATACAATGCCTCATAAGGAGCCATTCCAATACTTGCCTGATAGATGTTGTTATATGCGAACTCCACTAGTGGCAAATGATCACTCCAACTTCCCTTGAAGTCCAACACACAAGCTCATAGCATGTCTTCCAAAATTTGTATCACCCTCTCGGATTGGCCATCCGTTTGGGGATGAAAGGCAGTGCTAAAGTGTAACTCTGTCCCCATAGCTCGTTGTAGACTTTGCCAAAATTGCGCCACAAAACGAGAATCACGATCCGACACAATAAAGAGTGGAACTCCATGCAATCTAACAATCTCGCGAATATAAAGCTTGCTCAAGGTCTCTAAAGTGCCAGTGGTCTTCATACTCAAGAAATGAGCGGACTTGGTGAGTCTATCTACAATGACCCATATGGCATTATGCCCGCGTGAAGTCCGTGGAAAGCCAGACACGAAATCCATGGTGATGTGATCCCACTTCCACTCTGGGATAGGTAAGGACTACAGTAATCCTCCGGGTTTCTGATGCTCAATCTTCACCTGCTGACACACCGCGCACTTTGCAATGTACTTAGTCACGTCTTGCTTCATCCCTTTCCACCAATATTGATGCTTCATGTCTCTATACATCTTAGTACTACCCGGATGTATAGAGAATTTTGAACGATGACACTCACCCAACACTTCTTCCCTTACTTGGTCATTGTTTAGTACACATAGTCTTCCATAAAACTTTAACTCATCATCGTGTATGGACCAGTTCTCAACAACCTCATTCCTCTTCAATCTATCCCAGATAGTTTCCAACTCTATGTCTAATCGTTGCAACTCTATAATCCATTGTCGGAGAATTGGTTGAGCTACAAAATTGAATAAGCATGGTCGATCCCCCTGCCTATATCAAAGTCCTCCAAAGCATCAATCATCTTCCACCTATTAACAACAAGAACATTGATTTCTCCCCGAGACTTCCAGCTCAGTGCATCTGCTACTACATTAGCCTTCCCCGGATGGTAGTTGAGTGTGAAATCGTAATCTTCTAAATATTTGATCCACCTTCTTTGTCGGAGATTCAAATCTTTATGTGTGAATATATACTTGAGACTCTTATGATCAGAAAACACTTGAAACTTTTCTCCATACAGGTAACACCTCCACAACTTAAGAGCAAAGACCACAGCGGTGAGCTCTAAGTCGTGAGTGGGATAGTTCTGCTCCTGAACCTTTAGTTATCTCGATCCATAAGCGACTACCCTGCCTTCCTGCATTAGCACACATCCTAACCCTCGTAACGAAGCATCGGTGTAAACATCATATCCTTTCCCACTGCTAGGAATAATGAGGACAGAGGCTGTTGTCAACCTCTCCTTCAAGGTGCGAAAGGCTTGTTCACACGCTTGAGTCCACAAGAACCTTTCGCCCTTCTTGGTGAGGCGGGTCATTGGCATCGCGAGCTTTGAGAACCCTTCCACAAACCTCCAATAGTAGCCTGCTAATCCCTGGAAACTACGTACTTCGGTCACATTCCTTGGTGGTTCCCATTTCATCACGACTTCAATCTTTGCGGGGTCAACAGCTATGCCTCGTTCCGACACAGCATGGCCAAGGAATTTCACTTCTTTCATCCAGAACTCGCATTTGCTCATCTTAGCATACAACTTATGCTCTCTCAATGTTTGTAGCACAATCGAGAGATGGTGTTCATGTTCCCCTTGTGTCCGTGAATAAATCAATATGTCATCAATAAACACGATTGCAAAAATGAGCACCCCCATCACTTATGATTGATTTCAGAATTTCAAACCGGGACAAAATATTTTCTTTTAAAAACTTGATCACTGTTCGGTGGTCATTGTTTCGGCATGGAATTGCCTCAACCCATTTGGATACATAGTCTACAGCCACTAAAATGTATAGATAGCCAAAGGAAGGGGGAAACGGTCCCATAAAATCGATGCCCCAACAGTCAAAAATTTTAATTACCAGAATGGGGTTTAAGGGCATCATATTTTTTTTAGAAATGTTTCCCAACCTTTGGCATCTATCGCAAGTTAAACAAAAGGCATGGACATCTTTGAAAAGTGTGGGCCAGTAAAATCCACACTGCAATATTTTTGCAGCAGTTTTTCTTGATGAAAAATGGCCACCACATGCTTCAGAATGACAAAATGTTATTACCTGGCTGCTTTCATGAGCGGGGATGCAACGCCTTATGATTTGATCCTTACAGTACTTAAATACGTAGGGATCCTCCCAAAAGAAGTTACGAACCTCCCTCAGAAATTTCTTTTAGTCCATCATGGTAAAGGACGGGGGAAACGTACCAGTAGCAAGGAAGTTAGCAATATCTGCGTACCATGGTGTCTTATCAATCATGAACAGTTTTTCATCAGGGAATTTCTCATTGATTGGCAGTCCATCTTCAAGAAATTCATATGTTAATCTGGACAGATGATCCGCCACCACATTCTCGACACCTTTCTTGTCTTTGATGACAAGATCAAACTCTTGGAGCAAGAGTATCCATCTCAAGAGTCTTGGCTTGGCGTCCTTCTTTGTGAGCAGGAATTTTAGGGCTGCATGGTCAGTGAATACAGTAACAGAAGAACCAACAAGATAAGAACGAAATTTTTCCAGGGCAAAAACTACAGCAAGCAATTCTTTTTCAGTTGTTGAATAATTCATTTGAGCATCATTCAAAGTTTTGCTTGCATAGTAAATCACATGGGGTTTCTTATCCTTTCTTTGTCCCAACACAGCACCTACAGCATAATCACTTGCATCACACATTAGTTCAAAGGGTAGAGTCCAGTCAGGGGGTTGCATTATTGAAGCAGAAATTAACATACCTTTAAGCTTTTCAAAAGCTTTCTGGCATGCTTCATTCCACACAAAAATTACGTCCTGACTCAGAAGATGACACATGGGTTTAGCTATGGTACTGAAATCTTTAATGAATCTCCTATAAAAACCTGCATGCCCTAGGAATGATCGGACACCCTTTACAGTCTTAGGGGCAGGCAAATTTCCAATCAGATCTATTTTTGCCTTGTCAACTTTCATGCCCTCAGACGACACAATGTGACCAAGGACAATGCCTTGCGTTATCATGAAATGGCACTTTTCCCAATTGAGCACTAAGTTGGCTTCTCTACACCTTATCAACACCTTTTCTAGGTTGGCCAGACATGAATCAAATGAGTCACCATAAACAGAGAAGTCATCCATGAATACTTCCAAAAAAATTTCAACCATGTCACTGAACAAGCTTAGCATACATCTTTGGAATGTTGCAGGAGCGTTACAAAGTCCAAATGGCATCCTTTTGAATTCAAAGGTGCCAAAGGGGCATGTGAATGTTATTTTCTCCTGATCATCTAGTGCTATCTTAATTTGATTGTATCCAGAATACCCATATAGGAAACAGTAGAATGCGTGGCCTGCAATTCTTTCTAGGACTTGGTCAAGAAATGGAAGAGGAAAATGATCTTTTCTAGTGACCAAATTGAGTTTTCGATAATCAATACACATTCGCCATCCTGTGACAACTCGAGTTGGTACTAGTTCATTTGCATCATTTTTTACCACTGTGACCCCAGACTTTTTGGGAACAACTTGGGTTGGACTAACCCACTTGCTGTCAGAGATGGGGAAGATTATCCCTACATCTAAGAGCTTAAGTACCTCTGTTCTCACAACTTCCTTCATGTGAGGATTCAGTCGTCGCTGCATTTGACGAGAGGGTTTTGAATCCTCTTCAAGGTATATAGCATGATTGTAGATTAACGGGCTTATACCTTTCAGGTCAGCGATGGTCCACACAATGGTGCTTTTATGGCTTTGAAGAACTTCAATCAGTTTAGACTCTTGCAAGTCTGTGAGCTTAGATGAAATTACCACTGGGTATGACTCGTCCTCTCCTAAGAATGCATATTTGAGGTCAGATGGGAGAGGTTTCAATTCAGGTTTTGGTGGCTTGATACTTGATGAGAGTGGCTTTGTGCCACTTGGTGAAATCTCTTCGAATTTGGGAGCCCAAGTCTCAACAGCATGAGTAGGGCAACTTTGTGGATTTGGGTCATCATCTGTTGTTTCGGATGAGATGGACTATAGCAGAGAAAATTGAGTAGGGTTCTCACAGAATGTGTCATTCAGATGTTCTTGTATCAAAGATTCAATGGAGTTTATTTCCCCTTCTTCCTTGTCTTCTTCTGGGTGCTTAGCAATATTAAAAATGTTCAGCTCGAGAGTCATATTCCCAAAAGTTAATTTCATGACTCCATTCCTGCAATTGATTAGTGCATTGGAAATTGCTAGGAAAGGTCGACCAAAAATGACAGGAATTTGGTTCTCCGAATGTACTGCTGGCTGAGTATCCAGAACAATGAAGTCAACGGGGAAGACAAAGTTGTCCACTTGGACAAGTACATCTTCAACAGTGCCTCTAGGGGTTTTAACAGATCTGTCGGCCAACTGGAGTGTGACACAAGTGGGTTTGAGTTCACCCAAACCCAACTGCTGGTAGACAGAGTATGGTAGCAAATTAACACTGGCTCCAAGGTCTAATAGTGCTTGTTCAATTCTGAAGTTTCCAATGACACACGACATATTCGGACACCCTGAGTTTTTGTATTTTGGAAGGGTTTTGTGTTGAAGAAGGGCACTGGCTTGTTCTGTTAGGAAAGCTCATTTTTTGACATTCTGGCTTCTCTTGACTGTGCACAAGTCTTTCAGAAACTTGTCATAAGACAGAACTTGTTTGATTGCATCCAGAAGTGGGATGTTGATGTTTACTTGCTTAAAAAGCTCGTAAATTTCAGGCTGATTTTTCAACTTCTGTTTGGTTTTGAGTCTATGAGGAAAAGGAGCAGGAATGGAACACGAAGGCTCTCTTTTAGAAGGTTCTGGCTCTTGCTCAATCATAGGCTCAGGTTTTGCTTCAAGTTCAGTCTCAATTGGTTCAGGCTCAAATGATGAGTTGACACAGATTGACACAGGTTTTGGCTTTGGAATGAGCATGTCTCTGATGGTCTTGTCAATCACCTTGCCACTTCTTAGTGTAGTGACAACTTGGGCTTGGTCTTGTGGGCTTCCTGTGGTTGAAGGGTTCCCCACATGGAATTGGCCTTGTGGTTGCTTTGGTTGGGCAGGGAACTTGTCCTTTTCGTGTGTGGCCATGGATTGGGTTAACTTTTGGATGTGGCTTTTAAGATCCTCGAAAGATTGAGTGGTCTGGGTTTTGAAATCAGTGAAAGCATGTGTAGAATTATTGTTATAGTTCATTTGGCTTTGCATGAACTGATTCAGTGTGTCCTCAAGGCTCCTCTTTTGTGATGGTTGGTATGGTTGATATGCGGGAGGTCCTTGAGGTGGTGGGTGTGAACCTTATTGTTGGTTCATGGTCATTGGTTGTGTGTTCCTCCAACTGAAGTTCGGGTGGTTCCGCCACCCTGGATTGTATGTTTCAGAGTATGGGTTGGAGTAAGGCTTGTTGAAGTTGGAAACTGTATTTGTTTGTTCCAATAATACCTCTTTGAACGCTGGGATGGTAGGACACTCCCCAGTAGGGTGTCTTGTTAGCACACAGATTCCACACACTTGTGCTGTGGAAGAGCTAACATCAACTTGATGGACCTTCTTCATCTCTAAAGCTTCAAGCTTTCGAGACAAAGTAGACATTTTTGCTCTCAGGTCATCATCATCTCTCAAGACATACTTTCCTCCTTGGGAAGTAGATGGTCTGGCTTCTACAGTGGTAGGAGAGGCTGAGTCCCACATCTGAGAACTGTCATATATGGTGTCAAAAAAAATGAATGCCTCATCTAGACTTTTTCCCATAAATTCTCTTTGAGCCATCATTTCGACAAACTGACGTAGTCTAGAGGGTAAGGAGTCATAGAAAAATCCTACCAGGGTCCAATTCTCAAAAGCGTGATGTGGGCAGGATTGGAGCATATCTTTGAATCTCTCCAAACTTTGGTAAAAAGTTTCTCCTTCTTTAACCGCAAAATTCATGATTTGCCTTTTTAATGCATTTGTGCGGTGTAGAGGAAAAAACTTTCTGAAAAATTCATTTTTGCAATGCCTGCCAGTTAGGCATTGAAAAAGCTTTTAGAGAATTTAGCCATTGTTTAGCTTTATCCCTTAAAGAGAAGGGAAAAAGTTTCATCTTGGCTAGTTTAGAATTGTCTTGAAATGTTCCACACACTTTCTTAAAATCTTTTTTATGCAGATATGGATTTTCTGCATCCAATCCATGAAACACAGGTAATAACTGCACTGTCCTCGGCTTTACAGTAAAGAGGGGCGCATTTTCAGGGAATACAAAACAAGAGGGGATACTATTTCTTGTGGGATTTAAGTAATCCCGCAAAGTTCGAATGTTAGGCACTTCCTCCTCTCTCATAGGGACTTCTCTGTTTCTCTCATTATTTGTCATATTACTCTCACAAGAGTCTGCTACTAATCTAGGGGAATTTGGTTTAGGCTGATTCACAGACTCACAAGATTCTGCCAGCAAATTTTGATAGTGAGGAGTGCCCTCAGACATAAAGAAAATAAAACAAATGTATTCACAATAAACCAAAGAATATATACAAAAATGAAGGTCTTTATACCTTTTACCTTAAAACACCTTTTATGGTTCCCCGACAACGGCGCCAAAAACTTGGTTTGATCCAAAATGTGTACACCCAAGTGCAGGCGGTCAAGCTGTAGTAATAATCCGGTTTGAGTCTGGAGTCGAATCCTCAGGGAACTCTTCTTGGTGTTTTGGGGTAAGCAGTGGTGGAGACCTATTGATTGTAACCCTTGAGATTTGAAGTTGTGTGAGGTGTGAGATTTCCTGGACAGAATATAAGATTCTTTCCAAGAGAATTTTCTAAACAAAGTATGAGATAAGCTCTAATGTAAAAGAGTCACTCTTTAGTTCAAGGATCTGGACATGTAGTTAATTATCCGGTTTATTACACTTGTGTTTGATAACTCAATTAACCCCCGTGTCAACAGCAGGTTAATCGGAAGATAAATGTGGATTAAGGGAATTAAGAACATGATTCCGATGTCTTTTTAGAAATTTACAAGAATTGTCTGTGCCGAGACTTAACCCGTCTACAAACAAGCAAGTGTTTCTACAAGACATTCAATCATGACATTAATGTTCCATTTTCATTCTTTAATTGAAGCACAATAATGGTGAAAATTGAAAGGTAGTCATGAAGATCTAGCCGGAGTACTTGCCTTGAACCAATGAGTCTTTCTATACAAGAGTTATCTATGTTATAGAAAGAACTCCTGCTTATACAAAGTACCTTAGCTTTGATAGATGCAATCAATCATTCAATAAGCATGGGGAATATAAAGCATTAAGCATAATCGAAATTGCACAAATATAACGTCCGGATAATGTATACATGTCCTTCTCATCTTACTAAAGAGTGAATAAGAAACTACTCACTCTTCATGGCTTTGGTAAAGCTAAAAAAGTGAGTGATGCTCATTCCTCCAAGTAGAGGGATCACAAAGCAAAGCACACTAAACAGGGAGCTGATCTTCGACAAAGAATGAGTGAATCACGTTCCACCCTTCACGGCTTTGGCGAAGCTCTAGAAAAGTGGAAGAGTTTCACTCCTCTAAGGGAAGAAAGAAGCTCAAGCAATGGAAGTGAATGATACACAAATTAAAAGTAGAAGAAAGGTAGTCACTTTTGGAGGGTGATCCACAACCAAAGGTAAGATATCTCCCTCTATGCATGTAAGTGAAAGCATAAGCATAAAACTACTTTTATAACAAGCTAAGAGATGTTGGACTAAAGCCAAACTAATCTCTAAAACAACTACTTCATACAAGGAAATATAAGCTAATTCTACAATATGAGTGGGAGTCTAAGCCTCCATCAACCTCTCTACCCTCTTCCTTAAGCTCTCCAACAATGGGAGTATTTATAGGCAAGGAGGAGGAGACAAGAGGGGGTGAAGGAATAGTGTATGCCGCCCAAGTCCAAGTGAAAAACCAACTACTCTACAGGCAGTCAGTGGAGAACGTTCGAACGTGAGTTGGCATTCGAACGTTGTATCTGTTTTTGCTTTATGGGCGTTTGAACGTTGTCTGACGTTCAAACGTTTCTTCTGTCTTTGCTGTATGGGCGTTCGAACGCCAGATGTGGTCTGACCTTCTCACTCAAGTGGCCTGTGGTCTTCTGTGAAGTTCATTTCCACACTCTATGCAGTAGTCTGGTCCTCAATCAACTCAAGTGGACGTTCGAACGTGAGTTGGCGTTCGAACGTGATACTCAAGTGTCTCAGAGCCTCAGAGTCTTCCTTCTTGGCTGCAACACGCCTTCTCTCAGCAGTCAGGTCTGCTCACAGTTCAAGTGGACGTTCGAACGTGAGTTGGCGCTCGAACGTTCTTGGTGTGCTCCAAGCTTTTCCAATTTTGTTCCCTAATGTGCTGGTGTTACACTCAAGTGTCATACTTATTGTTCTTTGAGTCCTTGTTCACTTAAAGACCTGAAATGACATCACTTAAACTCCATCAAAGTACAATTAGTCTTAAAAAGGCATAGTAAAATGCTAATTTTGAGTACTAATCAATCTCCTCATGACTTGGTTAGGGCAATACTTGAATAGGTATGGATTGTCGAAGTAAAAGTACTTCACCTCCGCCATAAATTTTCTGTTGTCCTCTAAGCACCAATGTGGGGGCATTTGTCATGTGGCAAGAAAATTATAAATGTCAGCATACCATGGACAAACTGAATTAATGGAAAATAAATGCTCGTCAAGGAAAAAGTCACGGATAGGGATGTGCTCGTCGGTGTCTTGGACAACAAGCTGTGATAAATGGTCCGCCATCTCATTCTCGACTCCTTTCTTATCTTTGATGATCAAATGGAATTCTTGAATGAGGAGGATCCACCTAATGACTCTCGGTTTGGCATCCTTCTTAGACAACAAATACTTCAAATCAGAGTGATCAGTATAGACTACTATAGGCGAACCAATTATGCACGACCTAAATTTATCTAAGGCAAACACTACGGCTAGCAAATCCTTTTCAGTGGTATTGTAGTTCATTTGAGCTTCATTTGAGGTTTCTACTAGTGTAGTATATGATATAAGTTTTCTTGTCTCACCTTTGACCTAGCACTGCACCGACCTTGTAATCAGTTGTGTCGCACATGAGCTCAAATGCAAGTTCCCAATTGGATGGTTGCATGATTGGAGGTGAAATTATAATACTTTTAAGTTTTTGAAAAGATCTCTCACAATCATTCGACCACACAAACGGGACATCCTTTGCCAGTAAATTTGTCAAGGGTCTTACCAATGCACTAAAATCTTTAATGAAACGACGATAAAAACCTGCATGGCCAAGAAACAATCTGATGTCTTTGACGATCTGGGGAGTAGGCAAATTGGAGATTGCTTCAACTTTAGACTTGTCCACCTCTATTCCCTTTGCAGACACAATGTGACCCAGCATAATCCCTTGAGTCACCATAAAATGACACTCCTCCCAATTAAGCACCAAGTTATTCTCCTCACACCTCTCGAATATTCTCTCGAATATTCTCTCAAAGTTTCCCAAGCATCCTTCGAAAGAGTCTCCAAACACCAGGAATTCATGCATAAAAACTTCCACGATCTTTTCCACCATATCACTAAAGATTCCCATCACACACCTTTGAAAATTCCTCGAGGCATTGCATAGCCCAAATGGTATTCCACGATAGGCATATGTTTAAAAGGGGCAAGTGAATGTAGTCTTTTCTTGGTCTTCCAGGGTGATCTCTATTTGATTATAGCAAGAGTAGCCATTAAAGAAATAATAAAATAGATGTCCTACTACCCTTTCCAACACTTGATTAAGGAATGGTAGCGGGAAATGACCCTTGCGAGTGCATGAGTTAAGCTTCCGATAGTATACGAAAACACTCCAACCGGTGACCACTCGAGTAGGAATCAATTCATTCTCCTCATTGGCTACCACCGTTACTCCCGAATTTTTGGGTACTACTTGTGTGGGAATAACCCACTTACTGTCGGCAGTAGAAAAGATGATTCCCGCATCAAGTAGCTTGATCACTTCATCTCTAACCACATTTTTCATAATTGGATTAGTCTCCTTTATGGTTTTCGGGATGGCTTGGCGTACCCTTCAAGATATATTCTATGAATGCAAATGAGAGGGCTAATTCCCTTGATGTTAGGAATAGTCCAACCGATCGCTCCTTTGTGCTTTCTCAAGACACTCAATAGTTATTCCTCTTGCTCCAGCTATAATGAAGAGCTTATCACTACTGGAAATATTTTTTTCTCCCCCAAGAATGTATATTTGAGTGTGGATGGTAATGGCTTTAATTCCAAAGTTGGTGGTTCCACAGTGGATGGAAAGATTTTCTTCTCTTGTGGAGGCAACTTCTCAAATGTCGAGGTCCAACTTCCCACTCCTTGAACAATTTCTGATTCTAAATCCTCGATAAATTCTTCCTCCCCCAAATTTGTATTGCACAATAATTCCATGTGATACTCCACTAATGTGTCATTCCTGTTGACTTCATGAATTTCCTCATCATCCCCCGGTTGCTTGCATAGGTTGAACACATTTAGATCCATTGTCATATTCCCCAAATGCTATCTTCATTAGACCATTCCTGCAATTAATCATGGCATTAAAAGTGGCAAGAAAAGGTCTACCTAGAATAATAGGAATTTGTGTAGTGGGATTAGCAACAGGATGAATCTCAAGCACAATGAAATCAACGGGAAAGTAAAATTTGTCCACTTGGACCAAATCATCGTCTATTACTCCCCTTAGTGTTCACACGCTACGATCCTCTAGTTGAAGAGTAATGGAGGTTGGTTTCAACTCCTCTAGTTGTAGTTGATGGTACACCGAGAATGGTAAAAGGTTAACACTCGCTCCCAAGTCTAGCAATGCTTGTTCCATGCAAAAATTCCCAATGGTAATGGAAATGGTAGTGCATTCGGGATCCTTGAACTTGGGTGGGGTGTTTGTCCTCAAGATGAAGCTCACTTTCTCGGTGAGGAATGCTTTCTTGTGCACATTCAACTTTCTCTTGACGGTACATAAGTCCTTCAATATCTTTGCACAAGAGGGATTTGTTTGATGGCATCAAGAAGTGGAATATTGATCTTCAATTACTTACAAATTTCAAGAATATCAAAATAATTAGCAATCTTAGCAGGTGCCCTCAACCGTTGAGGATAGGGGGCAGGGATATGACAATCATTCACAGTCAAATCAACAACCTTGGGCTTCTCAAGTTGTTCACTCTCTCCGGAGTCACCCTTTGTCTCTTTTTCATTTTTCAAAAGGGCATTTGGTGAAACCTTAGGTAAAATGATTTTTTCAATTTCCTTTCCACTCCTAAGAGTGGTGACGGCCTTGAGTTGCTCAAAATTTTCTTTAGTAGCATCGGACGACTCGATCGCATGTTAACCCTTGGGGTTCTTTTGGGGTTGTGTAGAAAATTTCCCTTTTTCTTGTTGAAATGACCCCATGGCACTGGTCAACTTGGTAATCTGTGTTTAGATGTCATTAAAAGTTGTGATGTTTTGGTTATTAGTCGTAGTTTGACTTTGGATGAATTGATGCATGATGTCCTCCAAATTCCTCCTATGAGGAGGTTGATAAGTGGGTGGATTTTGGTGGTCCTTGTTGACCAAAACCTTGTTGAAGCGGGTTTTGAGAAAACCCTTGTGGATTGGACCTTTGATAATGGGAGCTAGAAAATAGACCATGACCATAAAACAATTGGCTTTACTTTGGTGGGGTAGGAGGTGGCAATGAAGTGGATCCATGAGGTGTAAGATTGTCATTCTTACAACTAAAGTTTGGGTGGGAGCTCCATCCCGGATTGTACGTGTTAGAATATGGAGAATATGACTACCTAGTTTGATTAAATGCATGCACTTGCTCATGATACACTTCCTTAAGTACCAGAATGTTTGGACACTCCGAGATGGAGTGCTCAACACTTTCACAAATTGAGCAAAATTCTTCAGCCTCAGTTACATTTGACACTTCATGCATCCTATTGACCTCTAAGCTTTCCACCTTGCAGGATAACTTTTCAATTTTATCAAGCAAGTCCTCTTGGTCGCACAAGTTATGTAGCCCACCCCCACTTGCTTGAGTGCCCGTAGATGACCTTGGTACATCGGCAGGATCAGTGATATCCTAATATTAGGCATTCTCTGTCAAAGTATCAAAGTACTCTAGAGTTTCATCAGGGTCCTTATTCAAGAATTTTCTATTGCACATCATGTCAATGAACTGTCGATGCCCTGGCGTAATTCCTTCATAGAAGAAACTAACCAGTTGCCACGATTCAAATCCATGATGTGGAATGGAGTGCAATTAATCATTATATCTCTCCCAACACTGATAAAACTGTTCATTTGATTTATCATAAAAAATTTTAATTTGTTTTATCAAAGTAGTTGTTTTGGGCACCGATAAAAACTTGTTTAGAAATTCAGCTAACATTTGGGCCCCATAACTTATCGAGCGTGGTTTCAAGGAATTCAACCAATTTTTTGTTTTATCCTTGAGAGAGAAAGGGAATAACTTCATGTGTGTCATGCCTTCCATTGCATGATCTGAGATGAATGTCACAACTATTTCGTAAAATTCCTTATTATGGAAGTAAGGGTTTTCTCGTTCCATGCTATGGAATTGAGGAAATAGTTGTAACATGCCAGGTTTTACAAGAAAAACATGTGTTTGCATAGGTAAGAGTATGCATGATGAGGTGGTGCTTCATGTGGGTTGGAGATAATTTCTTATTGACCACGTAGGAGGATCAATCGAAAGATTATTTCCGTCATTTCTTGGAAGGGGGATTTGTTCTCGGGGGTTTTGTACTCTACGGTTTTTGCACTCCCCCATCCCTTAGATTGTTAGCACCATCATCCCCAAAATTTTCCCTTTCATGTTCGGGAGGATCTTCGTTTATGTTCATGTTTGGTCCTTGGTCACGTGTAACTAGTATATTTTGGTTATCACATCCCCACATGCAAATATACTAACTACACATAACTAAAAATGACTTAACTACAATCAAAAACTATGTACAATTATATACAAAGGAACAATGTACCTCGGCCCGTGATGAAAATCACGAGACTTACCTCTGTTGGTCTGAATCACTTTCAATTGCATAGCACTTGTGCCTTCCCTGGCAACGGCTCCAAAAATACTTGATTCTCTTTCTCAGACTTCGACGGTGGGTGCTTTTTGAGGGGTATGTTGGAATGTATGTGAGTGCCAAAAGTGGTGTACCCTCAAATTATGGTGATGCAAAAGTTGCTCCCCAAGCGCAGGGAAGCTTACGTGTCGTGTATTAACTCAAAAAAATATTCAAGGTAGTCTCCTCAGGAAAGGTCAAGACCAAGTGTTTCAAGAGTGATTTTGAGAATAAAAATAAAAAAAATTTATTTGAAAATGTTGGTGAATCGTGAGATTTGGGGTTCAAAATCTATTAATGAAAAGGGTTAGCTAATCCTCAGAATTCTTTCCACCGGGTATGATTTATCAATCCCACTTATAACTCAATTGAAATCAAAAGTGTTTTTTTTTTTTTGTTCAATCAGAAGATAGAAATTAGAAATCAAGGGTGACCAAATGTGTGTATTGGTGTCAAATTGATTCGTAGGAAGATTGATTCGTATAAGTTTGAAGGACGATAAGCATGCCCCATGACAAGTTTACGGTGCATCAAATATGTACAAATATATACGTTGCAATCTACCTGGTCAAATTCAACACACTACAATACAAGGAATGTGTGTGAGGATTGATTTTTCCATACCCGGAAGGAAATCCTTCCTTGGATTTTGCCAACTAATGTTCTAGCTGGCCATAAATGGAATGAAAATGCTAAAGAACATGGAAATCATTTCGAAGGAAATAAATACTAATTTAAAGCAACCAAAGAAAAAGATAAACAAACTTGAAGTTTTAATCAAACTCCAAGAACATAGAATTTAAAACTTAAAAGCTCAAATATTGAAAATGGAGTTTCCCAAAAATGATTGTTGTGGTGAAACTCTAACAAAATACATTCATACTTGGAAATGGAAGTTATACCCAGTTTAGAAATGAAGATTACAAGCCTTCGAAACTTACAAGGATGAAAATGAGCAATAAAATACAAAAACCCAAACTTTCTCTCTCTAAAACTATCTTCTTCTTCCTTGGAGCTTCTCCTTCTAAAAACTGAATTAATGATGGAATCTTCAAAAAAATTTCCATCTCAGTCTCTCTCCTCTAAAGTGTGCTGAGAAAGCTTGCATGGAGAGAGGTTGTCCAAAAATCTTTCCAACGTCATCCAAGGTATAGCCTCCTAGCCCTTTCCAACCACTCTCCTTCTCCTCTTATCTAATCATTATCCCTTCACTCCTTCATGCTTATAGGCTGATTGTTGAGGTTAGGAAATCATTGTGGAGTGTTGGCAAAGTCAAAACATGGATTAGAAATCTTAAGTGGGGCCCTTGTAGCTAATGAGATCGTGGAGAAGTGATCTGGGAATCCTGGGCTTTAGGTACCGGTACCAAGTGATGAGGTACTAGTACCCCGCTGGTAGTGGACTCAGGAACTAGAACCAAGTGATGAAGGTACCGGTACATCCTTCATTTCTTAAATTTTGAAAAGGCTCCAGTACAGTCTGAGGTACCGGTACTTATAGTCCTAGGTACCGGTACCTATCTTCTAGTGGGCTCAGGTACTGGTACTAAGTGATTAGATACCGGTACCTCTCTGTTTTCTTTAACTTTTTTGCATTCCACACTCCTGAGCCCTTCTTTCTTGAGTTCCTTCTTGCCCATTGTCCCCAACACATTGCAAAGTGATTAAAACCATGTATTTACAATCTGATCACCTGCAATCATACATTTCTTCATTAATCTCCAATTTAAACTAACTCCGAATAATCCATTGCAAAAACAAGCTAAAATGAATGTATCGATGCCGTTAAATATGCAATATTACGCACTCATCAATACCCAAAGCGCATCAGTTAGTCGTAACGACCAATCTTTGTGGTCCAGGTTTACTCTTTTTCTAAAATCATTTTAATCTTCTGATTGGCCAATTCGCCTTGTCCACTAGTCGGTGGGTGATAAGGGGTTGCAACCTTATGAGAAATCAAATATTTTTTTCATTAGTTTTTCAAAAGGATTGTTGCAAAAATAAGCACCCCCATCACTTATGATGGATCTAGGAATTCTAAATCGGGACAAAATATTTTCTTATTTTCTTTTAAGAACTTAATCACTATGCGGTGATCATTATTCCAATATGAAATTTCTTCAACCCATTTGGACACATAATCGACAATGACCAGAATGTATAGATAGCCTAGGAAGTGGGAAATGATCCCATGAAATCAATTTTCCAACAATCAGAAAATTCAATCACCAATATGGGGTTCAAGGGCATCATGTTTCTTTTTAAAATACTCTCCAATCTTTGGCATCTATCACATGTTGGACAAAAGGCTTGCACATCTTTGAAAAGTGTGGGCCAATAAAATTCAAACTTGCAAGATTTTTGCAGCGGTTTTCTTTGATGAAAAATACTCACCACATGCTTCAGAATGACAAAAGAAATTACATGGCTGATTTCATGATTGGGTACACAAGGTCTTATGATTTGATCCTGACAGTATTTAAACAAGTATGGATCCTCCTAGAAGCAGCCACGCACCTCTCTTAAAAACTTATGTTTGTCAACGGGACTGTTGTGAGAAGGAATGGTACATGTGGCCAAAAATTTGGCAATGTTTGCATGCCAATGTATGTCAGAAATGGCAAGAAGTTATTCATCAGGGAAAGTCTCTTTGATTGGCGTGAGTTCCTCTTTTGTGTAATATTTCAGCCTGGAGAGATGGTCTGCTGATGAGCGCATAATATTGCATATTTGAAGGGCTCATTACATGCATTATAACTCAACTTTTGCATTTAAATACTTAGTGTTAGCCAAAATTGTCTATAATGTTGATATTTTGATGTTGCAACCTTTTATAGCTTAAATGATTGATTTTAGGACATTGCAACCTTGATGGATGTGTGGTGAAGGCATGGACACAATACATGAAGAATTGGAGGCTTAAAAGTGAAGAAATCAAGAAGGCATTGGTGCTTGGGAACAAGGGCACCAGCTGCAGCAACAATTGGAAGCACTGCCTCGGAATTCCTCCATTTTGACCATGATCTACTCAGAATTTGGAAAATTTCAAAACATGAAAGTTGTAGATATGGGTGTCTTATGTTTGGTGTCAAAATTTCAGCCCAATCCAACGGTTAGATCAAGCTTTATGCCGATTATACCGAAGGTGGTCCAGTGCAGAAAAACAGTACCGGTACTCGGTACCGGTACCTAGTACCGGTACTCCGGACCTTCTGGTCGCGAAAACAGCCTGTAACTCAACTTTGAGGCTTGGGGGTCCCACCTACACTTCTCTCACGCCTATCCCAACATTTCCTTACACATTTACAGGCCTTCTACACTCAAGTGGAAGACTTTAAAGGCCAATGCATTAAAGGAGGAATGGGGGGGAGTGGGCTGCCCAGGCTATGATCTCCTAGCCTGTCAAAGTCATCCATTCAGCCCTTTCTTGATGGGAGCTCGTACACACAGCTAGGGGGGAGCCTCTTGGACGTTTTGGCATGTCTCTACACTCCATATATTTCAGCATTACACAAGCTTGTATAGAGGGGGCTACCTAAGCTTAGAAGTAGAGATAGAAAGCTCCAAGGAGGAAGATGATGAATAGTATTTTCGTTTTTGCATTTCCTTTCCATTGCAAGTGTTGTAAGCTTTAAACTTCTTGTATTCCTTAATCCTTGCACTTTAATCTCATCTATTTCAAGTTCATTGCAAGTTTAATCCTTTGTTCTAGCTTTCACCATTTATGTTTTCAAGTTCTTTAATTTTCAAGTTTTACATTTGGGTATTTGTTTCAATATGTGTATTATGTTCATGAATGTCATTTCTCTTTCACCTTAGCTCTTTTCTTGCAATTTCTACATGTTCAAATCTCCATTTCTCTTCCATGTCCATTTCCTTTATGCTTGTCTTGCATTTTTAATATGAGTAGTTAGGATTTAAGTTGGTTAATCCAAGGGAAAATTCCTCTTAGGAATACCATTTTCAACTCTTCTTCATTCCTCCCTTTAGAGTCAAATGGTTCGGTTTGACGGGGTTGAGAGTGGATGAGTTGGTGAGCCTTTGATATTCCGTAGGCCTAGTCACGGTTTATGCTTAGATACTCACCAATCTCGTCCCTAGCTTCCCCCGAATCAATCGTTCATTCATGCTCAATCGGAGGAAGGCTTTGAGTTGATTTGGTATTCCCATTGGAATGAACCCTTTGGATTAGCCAACACTTGCTTTATTTGCATTTTCATTTACAAACCAAACACAAAACTCAAACAAAAGATTTTACATTTTCTTTTCACTTTTGCAAAATCACTTTCACAAAACTCCCTTTCCTTCCCTGAGGAGACGACCTTGGAATACTCTTCCAAGTAAAACACCGACAACGAAAGACTCCTTGCGATTGGGGAGCGCTTTTGTTCACACCCGCATCTCATTCCATCTATTTTGTTCATCACATTTCCATTCACATCCATTTTGTTGTTGTTTCCTATCTTCTTGCATCATCCGGAGGGAGAGTGACACTCCCTCATCACTATAAGCCACATACACACATTGAGGGTGAGGGTGATGTTACGAGGTTAGGAACGACGTAATTACCAATCAATCATTTTGGCGCCGTTGCCGGGGAAGGTAAAGCGTCGAGTTCGAGAGGTGATTTTGGGACGGCATAAGGTAAGTCTTGTGATTTTCATCACGGGCCAAGGTATGTCGTCTAACTTGTAAATATTTTTGTTTTAGTTTGTGTTTTGTATTATGTCTTATAATTTTTATGAAAATGTATATAATGCCCCATATTATGAAAATGTGTGTGAAATTTGTGATGACTATGGGCACATTACTAGTGAGTGCCCAAGAATGGCCTCTTATTTTGAAAACGTATGCAAGATTTGTGGTGAGTGCCCAATAAATGCCCCTTATTTTGAATACGTTTGCGAAATTTGTGGTGAGAATGGACACCTCACTAGTGAATGCCCAATAAATTATCCGGTTCAAGACTTTGCATGCGAAGGTTCAAATTCATTTTTGGCCTCCGAAAATTTTTACCCCAACCATTATGTTACACCTAGTTATCCGAGTTATGGTTGGGAGAATGAACCTTACAATTTTTCATCCAATCTCACACCACCAAATGAATTCTCCCACTATCCAACATGTGAGGACCCAACCGTACAAGCATTGGAAAATACTTTTTGCGAGTTTATGCAATGCCAATTGGAATTCAATGCCCAATTAGGCGAGTTTATGCAAAGCCAAATGGAATTCAATGCCCAAATAACTCAACAACTTGATACATTGACTAATGCTATAATTGTTATGCATGAAGAACAACACCTTGAGCATAGTCAATATATTGAGAATGATCCCCCCAATGAAATGCATATTAATGTTGAATCTCCCACCACTCTAGATTGTGAAACATTTAATGAAGTTATTATCTCATATGAGGCTAATGAGCCCAAGGTCATTTTGCCATCTTTGAGTGGTGTTGAGATTCACATTTCTCAACTTGGGGAGGGCATTGAAATGGAGTCAAGTGTTCTTAATGAGAAATTGTATATTCCATTTGTTGCATTGCATAAACTCGCATACATCTTGGTTCGGTTGAGATTTTTGAATTATTATCCCTTGTATGGTTGGATAGATTAATCCATGGGCGTAGGGTCATATCCGAATTGAAGCCGGATTGACATGAGCCCTTGTTGTTTTGTTTCCATGTACATAGTAGTTAGATCTCTTTTATTGTCATATTTTTATTTTTCATGTCATTGTAGTATAATGGTGAGTATCATTGTAGTTTAGATTTTAACATGAAGCATGTTTCAACGGGAGTAGTTTGGCAGACAAAACAGAACAGTACCGGTACTCGGTACCGGTACCAAATGGTACCGGTACCCAGTACCGGTACTAAAAGTCTACTGGAATCGTGGTACCGGTACCCAGTACCGGTACTGTTTGCCTGACAGACCCAATCTCTGCAATGCTGCTCCACCTGCTTTGAGGGCATCACCAGCATTTCTCCCCCATGTTCTAGTCTAATTTGGGGGTGTAAATGAGCTTTGTGTGTTTCATTTTCTCTTTTATGTTTATATATATATAAAAAAAAAAAAAAGGGGGTATCTCATTTCCCATTTTACCTTCATTGTTTTCATTGCATGATTCCTTGTGCATTGAGGACAATGCATAGTTTAAGTTGGGGGGTGAGGTGCACCATTCACATGTTCCACCACTTTGTGTATAGAATAAGTTGGAAATGTGAAAATTTTGAAAAATTTTGGACAATTTTTGTGAAAAATAGTCAATATTGAACTATATTCCTCTATCCTAATTGTTATGGGATTTGTGAATTGCTTGATCTTCATTTTGAACTTTGAATACATGAGCACATTATAGAAGTTTATCCTATTGCCAAGAGTATCACATATGCGTTTTCTTTCAAACTGAACCATAGTGCACCATGAACTTGTAATTTTGGTAATTTACGGATTGAGTTCACATTTTAGTGCTTGACATGAATAGTGGAGATGAGTAAGAACCCATGTGAGCTTTAGTGCCAATTCTTGTTGGAGGGAACTTACATGTACTCAAGGAACAATTTTTCAAATTTCACATTTGTTCAATAATCTCATTATGCTTGTTTTGGTTAGGTGCATTTGTGTAGTTGATTGACTTTGTCTTGAAATGCAATGTGCTCTCCCATGCCTATCTAGAAATGATCTTAGGCCATCTTTGATTTGCTTTGAGCCTTAGCCTTTTTCTTGTGAAAAATTTATCCCTAGTGCCATGGTTGAGCCTAATTGAATTCGTTTCTATGCCATACATTTGACCAAGCCAATGAAAATGATAAATATCTACCTTACCTTGGTTGTTCCTAGAGCTAAGTATGAGTAATCATAAAAGAGAAGGAAGTATGGTGTGGAAACTCAAACAAAAAGGATGAATGATGTTGGAACTCAAAGAGTTCAAACGGAAAAGAATGATAAAATACAAGAGAAGGAGAAAAATGGGTGAAAGAAGAAAAAAAAAAGAAAAGAATGATAAGGAAAAGAAAAGAAAAGAAAAGAAACAAAGAATTGGTGATGGTGTGAGAATCAAAATCCCATGAAAAGGGAAGTGTTTGTCCAAGATTTAAAGTCTCTCACTCGGAACAACCCTCTTTGTTATCCTATACCCTTCATTTCACCTACCTAGATACCACCCCAAGGCCCCATTATAACCCTTGAAAGTCCTAAATGATCTAGAGAAGCATGGGGAAGGCACACTTTTAAAGAAAAAGTAAAGTTAATTTTGCTATCTAATGCCCTAGCATTCCTTTCATGAGATTATGCCAAGGTTGTTTCATTTGTATACATGTGCTTCATTTTTGGATTATATGTGAGCACTTTGTTTTGAGCACAAGATTTTATCTCACATATACACATGGAGAGCATGCTAGGATAATCATGAGTGATTCATTGTTGAGAGAACACCCTTGGTGAGTTTTTGCATCGAAGCTTAATTTGGATAGCCATGTGAATGTGAATTAAGTTGAGTAAATGCTTAAATTACATGTTCATTCTACACACACACGAGTTTTGAAAGGAAATGTATAGGTGAATACTCTAGAATAGCATTTAAAGCTATAATGTGTTGCATGTGTTTTTAGTTAGGATGTTTTGAACATAGCTTTTTATTGAAATCTCATTGCTAGTTAAGATAGGGGAATATACTTTAAATATTGGATATTAGCAAGAAGTTTGTAGGTACCTTCACTGGAAACCTTCACGAGACAAAACTCGTCCACTAGGGATCACCTAGGGGTTTAAAGGCTTGTTGCATGTGCTAAATGCAATTGCGGAATTAGTATATGTTTATTTTTGTTTGCTTGCTTTTACATTTTGTTTGCTAGGGACTAGCAAAGCTTAAGTTGGGGGGTGTGATGAGCGCATAATATTGCATATTTGAAGGGCTCATTACATGCATTATAACTCAACTTTTGCATTTAAATACTTAGTGTTAGCCAAAATTGTCTATAATGTTGATATTTTGATGTTGCAACCTTTTATAGCTTAAATGATTGATTTTAGGACATTGCAACCTTGATGGATGTGTGGTGAAGGCATGGACACAATACATGAAGAATTGGAGGCTTAAAAGTGAAGAAATCAAGAAGGCATTGGTGCTTGGGAACAAGGGCACCAGCTGCAGCAACAATTGGAAGCACTGCCTCGGAATTCCTCCATTTTGACCATGATCTACTCAGAATTTGGAAAATTTCAAAACATGCAATTTGTAGATATGGGTGTCTTATGTTTGGTGTCAAAATTTCAGCCCAATCCAACGGTTAGATCAAGCTTTATGCCGATTCTACCGAAGGTGGTCCAGTGCAGAAAAACAGTACCGGTACTCGGTACCGGTACCTAGTACCGGTACTCCGGACCTTCTGGTCGCGAAAACAGCCTGTAACTCAACTTTGAGGCTTGGGAGTCCCACCTACACTTCTCTCACGCCTATCCCAACATTTCCTTACACATTTACAGGCCTCCTACACTCAAGTGGAAGACTTTAAAGGCCAATGCATTAAAGGAGGAATGGGGGGGAGTGGGCTGCCCAGGCTATGATCTCCTAGCCTGTCAAAGCCATCCATTCAGCCCTTTCTTGATGGGAGCTCGTACACACAGCTAGGGGGGAGCCTCTTGGACGTTTTGGCATGTCTCTACACTCCATATATTTCAGCATTACACAAGCTTGTATAGAGGGGGCTACCTAAGCTTAGAAGTAGAGATAGAAAGCTCCAAGGAGGAAGATGATGAATAGTATTTTCGTTTTTGCATTTCCTTTCCATTGCAAGTGTTGTAAGCTTTAAACTTCTTGTATTCCTTAATCCTTGCACTTTAATCTCATCTATTTCAAGTTCATTGCAAGTTTAATCCTTTGTTCTAGCTTTCACCATTTATGTTTTCAAGTTCTTTAATTTTCAAGTTTTACATTTGGGTATTTGTTTCAATATGTGTATTATGTTCATGAATGTCATTTCTCTTTCACCTTAGCTCTTTTCTTGCAATTTCTACATGTTCAAATCTCCATTTCTCTTCCATGTCCATTTCCTTTATGCTTGTCTTGCATTTTTAATATGAGTAGTTAGGATTTAAGTTGGTTAATCCAAGGGAAAATTCCTCTTGGGAATACCATTTTCAACTCTTCTTCATTCCTCCCTTTAGAGTCAAATGGTTCGGTTTGACGGGGTTGAGAGTGGATGAGTTGGTGAGCCTTTGATATTCCGTAGGCCTAGTCACGGTTTATGCTTAGATACTCACCAATCTCGTCCCTAGCTTCCCCCGAATCAATCGTTCATTCATGCTCAATCGGAGGAAGGCTTTGAGTTGATTTGGTATTCTCATTGGAATGAACCCTTTGGATTAGCCAACACTTGCTTTATTTGCATTTTCATTTACAAACCAAACACAAAACTCAAACAAAAGATTTTACATTTTCTTTTCACTTTTGCAAAATCACTTTCACAAAACTCTCTTTCCTTCCCTGAGGAGACGACCTTGGAATACTCTTCCAAGTAAAACACCGACAACAAAAGACTCCTTGCGATTGGGGAGCGCTTTTGTTCACACCCGCATCTCATTCCATCTATTTTGTTCATCACATTTCCATTCACATCCATTTTGTTGTTGTTTCCTATCTTCTTGCATCATCCGGAGGGAGAGTGACACTCCCTCATCACTATAAGCCACATACACACATTGAGGGTGAGGGTGATGTTACGAGGTTAGGAACGACGTAATTACCAATCAATCATCTGCCACCACATTCTCTACTCATTTCTTGTCTTTTATGATCAAATCAAATTCCTGGAGTAAAAGTATCCATCTAAGAAGACGTGGCTTGGCATCATTTTTCATGAGCAAGTACTTTAAGGCTGTATAGTTAGTAAAAACCACAACATAGGACCCAACTAAATATGAACTGAACTATCCAAAACAAATACTACTGCAAGTAATTCCTTTTTGATTGTGGAATAGTTCATCTGCGCATCATTCAAGATTTTGCTTGCATAGTACATCACATAGGGCCAATTGTTCTTCTACTGTCCCAAAATAGCACCTACAGCATAATCACTAGCGTCACACAAGAGTTAAAAGGGTAAAAACCAGTCAGGTGGTTATATGATGGGCGCAGAGATTAGCATGCCTTTTAGCTTCTAAAAAGCCTTTTGGCACACTTCATTCCACTTGAATGTGACATCCTAGCAGAGGAGATTACACATAGGTCTAGATATGGAACTTAAATCTTTGATGAATCTCCTATAGAACCCAGTGTGACCTAGAAATGATCTTACATCCTTAATAGTCTTAGGTGATGTAAGGTTGCTAATTAGATCAATTTTAGCTTTATCCACTTTTATCCCTTCAGACAATACAATATGGCCTAAGACGATACAATATGGCCTAAGACAATCCCTTGTCTCACCATAAAGTGACTTTTTTTCCAATTCAAGACAAGATTTGTCTCCTCACATTGAGTTATTCAAACAGCTCAAACGAGTCACCATACACTAAAAAATATCCATAAAGACCTCTAGTAAGCGATCCACCATGTCAATGAAAATGCTTAACATGCATCGTTGAAATGTGGATGGAGCATTGCACGGTCCAAACGACATTCTTTTATAAGCAAAAGTACCGAAAGGACATGTGAAGGTAGACTTTTCTTGGTCATCTAATACAATCTCAATTTGGTTATACCCAAAATACCCATCCAATAAAAAGTAGAAAGCATGACCAGCTATCATTCCAAGAACTTGATCGAGAAATGGTAAAACAAAGTAGTCTTTTCTAGTGATAGAGTTCAATTTCTGGTAGTCAATACACATGCGCCAACCCATGATAGTACAAGTTAGGACTAACTCGTTCTCCTCGTTCTTGACTACTATGACACCAGATTTCTTAGGAACTACTTGGGTAGAGCTTATCCACTTACTGTCAGAGATGGGATAAATTATACCCAAATCAAGCAATTTTAGCACTTCAGCCCTTACAATTTTCATTGGCAAAGGTCATTCAGTTGGCTAAGCCCTTTCCCTTTGACAGCATAGTGCAATTCCCAAAGGACATTGATTTCGTTATGAGCTTCTGTTCAAAGTTTCAAGATTTTGGACGAGGTCTAATTATTCGTTGGCTCACTTAGCCCAAGCTCGAAAAAGCTAGGGCTAAACGAGAGGGTTTTAAGTCTTCCTCCAAGTATATACAATGCGTACAAACAAGAGGACTTATAACCTTAATGTCAGTTATGGTCCATCTGAATGCATTTTGATGTCTTTTTATGACTTTTATCAATTCTGACTCTTGTGACTCATACAACTTAGAAGAAATCACCACTAGATAAGTTTCTTCCTCCCCCAAAAAAGACATATTTCAAGTCAATCGAAAGAGGTTTCAACTCGAGTTTTGGTGCAGTGACACTAGATGAAACAGGCTTTGTGTCACTTGGTGTTAAATCCTTAAACTTTTGGACCCATGTCCCCACAAAAGAAATATTTATAATAGATTCAGAAGATTTTACAAACACACTATCTAAGATTGATTCGAACTCAAAAAACAATTGTTCCAATTCATTTGACTCCCACTCATTTTCCTCAAATTTATCATTAAAAAATTCTTTGGTTAACGCCGATGCAATTGATTTCATGCATGTCTTATTCTTCCCCAGGATGTTTAACAATGTTAAAAATGTTCAGTTCCAAAGTCATGTTGCCAAAAGATAGCTTCATTACTCCATTTCTGTAATTAATCAGAGTATTAGAAGTAGCAAGGAATGGTCGGCCTAGAATGACTGGAATCTGAGTGTCAGTGTGCATGACAGGTTGGATATTCAAAACAATAAAATCAATTGGGAAATAGAATTTTTCTACTTGGACAAGAACATCCTCAACTATAGCCCTTGGAACTTTCACAGATCGGTCAGCTAGTTGCAAAGTGATGCTTGTAGGCTTAAGTTCGCCTAGACCTAGCTGCTCGTAAACATAGTACGGGAACAGATTGACACTTGCCCCAAGATCAAATAATGTTTGCTCAATCTTGTAATTCCCAATGATGCATGAGATGGTGGGACATCCCAGATCATTATATTTACGAAGGGTCTTATGTTGGATGATAGCATTGGTTTGCTCTGTGAGGAATGCCCTCTTTTGTACATTAATCTTCCTTTTTTTATGGTGCACAAGTCCTTCAAAAATTTGGCATGTGAGGGGACTTGTTTGATGGCATCCAACACGGGGATGTTGATCTTCACTTGCTTAAGGAGATCAAAATTTTCTATATGATTATTCAATGTCTGTGACTTTTTGACTCTTTGTGGAAAAGGTAAAGGAATTGGGCATAGTGGTTCCTTCTCCCATTCTTTCACATTTTTATCTTGAGATTCTGGTTTAGACCTGACATTTGGTTCATTTACTTTGGGTGCAATGGTCTTGTCTATCACCTTACCATTTCTCAATGTGGTAATTGATTGAACATGATTGGACAAAGTCTCGAATGCAGTATAGGCATCAGCTTGAAATTGACCCTGCGGTAGCTTAGGTTGAGAGGGGAATTTTTCCTACTATACTATGCTCAAAGACTGAGTCAATTTAGCTAAGTGGAACTTAATTTCATCAATCGATTTTGAAGTGTGTGTCTTGAAATCATTAAAAGACTGAGTCAATTGAGTGTTGAAACTCATTTGATTTTGCATGAATTGGTTCAAAGTATCCTCAAGACACCTCTTGTGTGGTGGTTGGTATGGCCGATATACAAAAGGGCCTTGAGGTGGTAGTGGTGGTCCTTGTTGTTAATTCACGAGAGGTAGTTGTGTGTTCCTCCAACTGAAATACGGGTGGTTCTGCCACCCTAGATTGTAAATCTCAGAAAAAGGGTTGGAATAAGGCTATCTAAAGTTGAAGATTGTATTGGTTTGTTCCAATAAAACCTCCTTGAATACAAGTATGATAGGATACTCTCCAGTAGGGTGTCCTAACAAAGCACAAATTCCACACACTTGTTATGTGGGAGGTCCAACAACAACTTGGTTTACCTTCTTCATATCTAGAGCTTCGAGTTTTCGAGATAAGGTGCCCACCTTGGCCCTAAGATCGTCATCCTCTTTCAAAACATATTTTCCTCATGGAAAGTGGACAGTTTGGCTTCAATAGTGGTAGGAGAGGCAGAGTACCACATTAGGGAACCCTCGGAGATGGTATCAAAAAACCCAAATTGTAACGCCCCAAAACACACCCTGGACGGCATTACATTCTAAAACATTCATATCATGAGAGCACTAATATAATCCATCCATAAGAAAATTTTTCCATTCATCATCCATAGAATTTACAAGATCATCCCAAAAGAATAAGCCAAGCTATGGCATTTACATCTCAAAATTTATTTAAAGTTGCACAGCCGAATAAACAAAAGAAACTAGACTACACAATGTTCCAAAAGAATGTTCTAGTCTAGTACAAAAGGGAAGGAGGTCGCTCTATGCGTCCACCTCGGGATCCACACTCCCGTCAAGTGGAGTCTCCCAAGTAGCGGGCTCCTCGACCCTTACGTCCTCCTCAAGCGGGTAATCTGAAAAATGTTAGCGGTAGGGGGTGAGCACAAAGCTCTGTAGAAACATTCTCTCAAACCCAAACAAGGTTTAGAAAAGCATTTAAAACGGTCGGTCTCATTTTTAACATAACATAGATACATAATTTGAAATAAAGCAGTGACATTTGAAAAGGATCTCAAGTTTATGTAAAAACATTACTTAATTGAATAAAAGAGTACCACATACAAATAATCACCATGAATTGCCATCAACCATTTCCAACAATTCTTTCGGTAGGTGGCATACTTTAGGGTAACCTCCACCCCCGTTAGATCATCTTTGCTTCCCAAGCATCCTTACAAGGAACCTCTTGGGAAGGGGTGAGCATCCTTACAAGGAACCTCTCACACTTCTTTTGGTAGGTGGCATACTTTAGGGCAACCTCCACCCCCCCCCCCCCCATTCTTTCGGTAGGTGGCATACTTTAGGGCAACCTCCACCCCCGTTAGATCATCTTTGCTTCCCAAGCATCCTTACAAGGAACCTCTTGGAAAGGGGTGAGCATCCTTACAAGGAACCTCTCACACTTCTTTTGGTAGGTGGCATACTTTAGGGCAACCTCCACCCCCCATTCTTTCAGTAGGTGGCATACTTTAGGGCAACCTCCACCCCCGTTAGATCATCTTTGCTTCCCAAGCATCCTTACAAGGAACCTCTTGGGAAGGGGTGAGCATCCTTACAAGGAACCTCTCACACTTCTTTTGGTAGGTGGCATACTTTAGGGCAACCTCCACCCCCCATTCTTTCAGTAGGTGGCATACTTTAGGGCAACCTCCACCCCCCATTCTTTCGGTAGGTGGCATACTTTAGGGCAACCTCCACCCTCGTTAGATAATCTTTGCTTCCCAAGCATCCTTACAAGGAACCTCTTGGGAAGGGGTGAGCATCCTTACAAGGAACCTCCCACCAAGCATATCATTCCAAAATTTATGTCAATTTACAAGCATCTATCCAAAATCCCCAAAATATATCATGTAACCATTCCACAACCAACAAAGAAAATACATGAGATCACAATAACATCATTTTCTACCCAACACAAAACACTACGGTTTCGAAATTCATACTAAAGAAAACAATTAAGAAGGAAATACATCACTCTCCCAAAAACTAGGGTTTTAAAACTAGAAAAGAGATTTCATGGGTATTAAACCCTAACTTTGTTCAAAACATGTAATCTTTGCAAAAAAAGTCTAAGAGAGGATGATTCCATAGCATATACATACCATTGATAGCCAAAACATACATATATAAATACCCTAGCCTCAATGTAAGTGAGTGAGAGAAAACCCCTACCTTATGCTCTTGAAGAAACCTAGGGTTTGAGTCTTGCATCACTTGTGAACCCTTTGTCTTTCCTTTTGATCTTGAGTTTTATCTTTCTCTCTTTCTCTCTAAGGGTTTCTAGGAGGGTTAGGGTAAGAGGGAGATGAAGAAATGGGGCAAATGGGATGTGGGATGGGTTTTATAACACAAAAATCCCGACTTTTTAACTGTATAACGGCGTCAGACGGATGGTACCGGTACCCAGTACCAGTACTGTATGGTACCGGTACTCAGTACCGGTACCCCAAGCCTTCTGGAGTCGAAGTACCGGTACACAGTACCGGTACTGTATGGTACCGGTACGCAGTACCGGTACACTTTGTCTGCTGCAACTTCCAGGGCAGTTTTGACCCATTTAGAGGTTGAATTGGAAAATTTACATGAGACACACTTTTGTAGCCCTAGATGTCTAATATCTACTGTAAAAATTTCAGATCAATTGGACTTAAGTATAAAAAGTTATGTCCAAAACACTAAGTAGTGTCCAGGACCCATTTTACCCAAATTCTCTCTAAAGTGTGTTTTAACTCCGGGACACTTCCTAACTTCTAATACATCCCTATTACCTCTCCCAATGTTTTTCGACCTTCCGGATTCAATGGAAGCATTATTTTGACCTAAAAACCTTTAGAAACTTGTCTATTCACCCTTCCCATGTTTAAACATCTTCGACACGTAAACTTCCCAATCAAATTATCTCCATAGTATTTATTCCTACGGTTTATTCTTATGTCACTACATATATCCACATTTTTAAAATAATTATTTACTATATATCTATATACATATATAAAAGAAAAATACGGGGTGTTACAATCCACTCCCCTTAAAGAAAGTTTCGTCCTCGAAACTTACCTCAAGTAGTGAACAAATGTGGATACTACTCCCGCATTTCTTGCTCCGGTTCCCATGTAGCTTCCTCCACTCCATGGTGTTGCCATAAAACTTTCACCAGCTGGATGACTTTGTTGCGAAGCTCTTTCTCCTTTGTGTCGAGAATTCTCACCGGTTGCTCTTCATATGTTGCTCCGTCTTCAACTTCAATATCTTCCAAGTCTACGACATGTGTTGCATCCGACTGACACTTCCTCAACATGGCCACGTGAAATACGTCATGCACTCTGGATATCTGGGCTAGTAGTCGAAGTTGATACGCCGCATTGCCTACTGCTTTGATCACTTCAAACGGTCCGGTATATCTTGGCGCTAACTTCTCCTTCTTGCCGAATCGAAACATGCCCTTCTTGTGTGACACCTTGGAAAACATGTAATCTCCCACTTTTAATTCCAAGGATCTTCGTCTGTGGTCCGCGTAGCTCTTCTGTCTACTTCGCGCCGTGCGTAGCCTCTCCCGGATGAGTTGAATCTTCTCCGTAGTTTCCCCATTGTAGTCCTTACTCCGTTAGTTCGCTGCGCACTCTGATATAAATTACAATCCACCAAAGGTTACAGTTGAAACCTAACCCGACTTGTCCTCCCCTCTTAGCTTCCAAATCCATATACATTTTTCCAACGAAATAATTTAAGAAAAATTAACATAATATCATCGAAAATACCATTTTATTGGTCAATACCAATCTTTAGAATTTTGAATTAAGGAACAAATAAATAACCAAGCTTGGGAATCAAGAACAAAGTAACAATCGAGTCTTGGAGTCAATAACAGATGCATATCAAGCTTTATAACCAAGAACTAAAGAGTATCGAGTCTTGAACTCAATGACAAGGAGAAATCAAGTATTGAAATCAAGAGCAATTGAATGTCAAGTCTTGAAATCAAGAACCAAAGGATGTCAAGTATTGAATATCAAGAATAAATGATTCACAAGGGTTAGAATCAATAACAAATGAATATTAAATTTTTCTATCAAGAACCAATGGATCATCAAGCCTGGGGAAATTAAAAACAAAGGAACAACCAAATCTTGAAATCAAGAACCAAAGGATGACAAATATTGAATATCAAGAATACATGAATTACAATAATTAGAATCAATCAATGAATATCAAATTTGGCTATCAAGAGCAAATGAATATTAAGCTTGGAAATCAAGAATAAAAGCGTATCAAGCTTGAAAGTCATGAACAAAGGAGAAATTAAGATTTAACGGAACAATCATTTATGGAAATCAATAACAAACGACTATCAAGGTGTGAAATCAAGAACAAAGGCAAGATAAAGAGAAAACACCTCTCCCTTGAAAACTAGGATTTCAAGGGCATACCAAAAGGATTTGGTGGTCACCCACCCATAACATAGCTTAGAACAAATAATATTTAAGTTCGGGAATCAAGAACAAAGGAGAAATCAAGAGAAAAACACATCTCCTTTGTAAACTAGGGTTTGAAGGCATAAGAAAAGATTTAGGGTTTACCCCACCATAATATATTTTGGAACAAGGTAGTATTATCCAGAATGGCAAGACATGATGATTTCCTAGCAAGTAGATATAAATTAGAGTCAAAGAGTACATATAAATAAACCCTACTGGTATCCCCTTGTTTTCCCGTAGACAAGTTAACATATACAGTAAGTTCTATTCCCCAGAAACCCAATCCCAATTCCACAGCGTACACAGTACGTAGAAAAGAATAAGTCGCATAGGTATCCAATGTAATTCGGGCCCAAGAATGGTAGAGAAGAACAATACCCTCCACAACGGCGTTGGAGGCATCTTCCTCCGGTTGAGTCAAAGCAAAAACCCTTCCTTGATTGGCGCCGCCGGGGGCTTGAGCTTGTAACGGTCTTTGTGGTGTTAGTGGCTGTCGTAGCGGTGGCCTGTTTGCATTCACTCGCCCAGTTGCTTGGTTGGTCTTGGTAGAAAGTAATGGACAATTATCTATGAAGTGCCCAACACCTCCACAGGTAAAACATCGGCGTGCATCCGTGTCTATTCTCTCTGGTACGCCTCCCGCTCCTCGAGCTATCGGAGGTCTCTGCTGTGTTGGCCTTTGTAGAGGTGGCTTGTATGCTGGTACTTGCTCGGTTGCTTGCTTGGTCATTGGGGGAAACGAGGGGCATCTATGTTTGAAGTGCCCATACTCTTCGCATGCAAAGCATTGGCGCGGGTCCATGCCTGCTCTCGTCTGAGTAACTTCATCTTCTCCAACTGTCTGAAGTCTTTATTCAACCACGTCCACGTCCACGTCCACGTCCACGTTCACGAGATCTTGTATTCTCGAATTAAGAGTGTAACCAGCTTCTCGCGGATGGAAGGCCTCAAATCTTGTTCAAAGCGTTTAGCCCTCCTTGTCTCAGTGACCACAAACTTGATTGCGTAGCGAGACAACTCATCGAATTCGAACAAATAATTAACCCTTAACCTAAATATACCATGAATCTAACCTATCTGATAAACACATAACTTCAACAAATGCAAGCCTACGGTTCCTTCAACCTAGTCCTACATTTCTAGTGGTAATCCATAACCTACAGTTCCCATGTAAGACCTAAAGCCTAAGCTCTGATACCAACTTTGTAACGCCCCAAAACACACCCTAGACGGCATTACATTCTAAAACATTCATATCATGAGAGCACTAATATAATCCATCCATAAGAAAAATTTTCCATTCATCATCCATAGAATTTACAAGATCATCCCAAAAGAATAAGCCAAGCTATGGAATTTACATCTCAAAATTTATTTAAAGTTGCACAGCCGAATAAACAAAAGAAACTAGACTACACAATGTTCCAAAAGAATGTTCTAGTCTAGTACAAAAGGGAAGGAGGTCACTCTATGCGTCCACCTCGGGATCCACACTCCCGTCAAGTGGAGTCTCCCAAGTAACGGGCTCCTCGACCCCTACGTCCTCCTCAAACGGGTAATCTGAAAAATGTTAGCGGTAGGGGGTGAGCACAAAGCTCTGTAGAAACATTCTCTCAAACCCAAACAAGGTTTAGAAAAGCATTTAAAACGATCGGTCTCATTTTTAACATAACATAGATACATAATTTGAAATAAAGCAGTGACATTTGAAAAGGATCTCAAGTTTATGTAAAAACATTACTTAATTGAATAAAAGAGTACCACATACAAATAATCACCATGAATTGCCATCAACCATTTCCAACAATTCTTTCGGTAGGTGGCATACTTTAGGGTAACCTCCACCCCCGTTAGATCATCTTTGCTTCCCAAGCATCCTTACAAGGAACCTCTTGGGAAGGGGTGAGCATCCTTACAAGGAACCTCTCACACTTCTTTTGGTAGGTGGCATACTTTAGGACAACCTCCACCCCCCATTCTTTCGGTAGGTGGCATACTTTAGGGCAACCTCCACCCCCGTTAGATCATCTTTGCTTCCCAAGCATCCTTACAAGGAACCTCTTGGGAAGGGGTGAGCATCCTTACAAGGAACCTCTCACACTTCTTTTGGTAGGTGGCATACTTTAGGGCAACCTCCACCCCCCATTCTTTCGGTAGGTGGCATACTTTAGGGCAACCTCCACCCCCGTTAGATCATCTTTGCTTCCCAAGCATCCTTACAAGGAACCTCTCACACTTCTTTTGGTAGGTGGCTTACTTTAGGGCAACCTCCACCCCTCATTCTTTCGGTAGGTGGCATACTTTAGGGCAACCTCCACCCCCGTTAGATCATCTTTGCTTCCCAAGCATCCTTACAAGGAACCTCTTAGGAAGGGGTGAGCATCCTTACAAGGAACCTCCCACCAAGCATATCATTCCAAAATTTATGTCAATTTACAAGCATCTATCCAAAATCCCCAAAATATATCATGTAACCATTCCACAACCAACAAAGAAAAAACATGAGATCACAATAACATCATTTTCTACCCAACACAAAACACTACGGTTTCGAAATTCATACTAAAGAAAACAATTAAGAAGGAAATACATCACTCTCCCAAAAACTAGGGTTTTAAGACTAAAAAAGAGATTTCATGGGTATTAAACCCTAACTTTGTTCAAAACATGTAATCTTTGCAAAAAAAGTCTAAGATATGATGATTCCATAGCATATACATACCATTGATAGCCAAAACATACATATATAAATACCCTAGCCTCAATGTAAGTGAGTGAGAGAAAACCCCTACCTTATGCTCTTGAAGAAACCTAGGGTTTGAGTCTTGGATCACTTGTGAACCCTTTGTCTTTCCTTTTGATCTTGAGTTTTATCTTTCTCTCTTTCTCTCTAAGGGTTTCTAGGAGGGTTAGGGTAAGAGGGAGATGAAGAAATGGGGCAAATGGGATGTGGGATGGGTTTTATAACACAAAAATCCCGACTTTTTAACTGTTTAGCGGCGTCAGACGGATGGTACCGGTACCCCGTACCGGTACTGTATGGTACCGGTACTCCCCAAGCCTTTTGGAGTCGAAGTACCGGTACACAGTACCGGTACTGTATGGTACCGGTACCCAGTACCGGTACACTTTGTCTGCTGCAACTTTCAGGGCAGTTTTGACCCATTTAGAGGTTGAATTGGAAAATTTCCATGAGACACACTTTTGTAGTCCTAGATGTCTAATATCTACTGTAAAAATTTCAGATCAATTGGACTTAAGAATAAAAAGTTATGGCCAAAACACTAAGTAGTGTCCAGGACCCATTTTACCCAAATTCTCTCTAAAGTGTGTTTTAACTCCGGGACACTTCCTAACTTCTAATACATCCCTATTACCTCTCCCAATATTTTTCGACCTTCCGGATTCAATGGAAGCATTATTTTGATCTAAAAACCTTTAGAAACTTGTCTATTCACCCTTCCCAAGTTTAAACATCTTTGACACGTAAACTTCCCAATCAAATTATCTCCATAGTATTTATTCCTACGGTTTATTCTTATGTCACGACATATATCCACATTTTTAAAATAATTATTTACTATATATCTATATACATATATAAAAGAAAAATATGGGGTGTTACACAAATGCCTCCTCCAGACTTTTTCCCATCAACTCCTCTTGAGCTATCATCTTTACAAATTGACGTAGTCGAGTGGGGAGAGAATCATAGAAAAATCCTACTTGACTTTCATTCACCCTAATCTCCAAACACGAACCCTCGAATGTGTATATGGCTTATGTGTGTAGGTGATTGTCATTCTCCCTTGGGTTCGATGCTAGAAATGGGGAAAACGTGTTTGTGAATGAAAATGTGTGTGCAAAAGTGCTCCCCAAGCAAAGAGAGACTTGCAATTGTCGTGTTTTACTTGGAATGGTATTCCAAGGTCGTCTCCTCAGGAAAGGAAGATCAAATTGTGGTGGGTGATTTTGTAAAGAAATGAAAAGTGTAAAATCTTGTAGTTTTGTGTTTTGGTGAGTGGATTTTTTGATAATTGTGCAATGAAAACAAGGTTGGCTAATCCGAATAGGTCATTCCAATGGGAATGTCAAATCAACTCAATTCATTCCATCAATGGTGTCTCAGTGCTTGATTGATTCGTAGGAAGTGAGGGACAAATGTGGAGGTGTAGGCTCAAGCATACCCCGTGACAAGTCTACTGTGTATCAAAAGCTCACAACCACGTCCGCACTCAACCTAGTCAAACCAAGCACTTTACACTACGAGGAAGAATGGAGGAGAGTTGATTTAGCATACCCAAGAGGAAATCTCCCTTGGATTAGCCAACTAAAAATCTAGCTACTCATAATAAAAGGAAAGCTGTAAACCCCCACATTCGTATCTTGATATAGTAATATAATTATGTTTTGAAATACTAATATATGTGATGATGTATGCCTGAACTATGTAGATTGTAAGAGTAGAAATAAAAATGTTAGGCGAGGTAATAGGGTATGTATTGGAAGCTAGGAAGTATTCCGGAGTGAAAGCACACTTTAGAGAAAATTGGGTAGAAGAATTTTAGAAACTTCCTTAGTGTTTGGATCATAACTTTTTATCCTGATATCCATTTGATCTGAAATTCTTACAGTAGATATTATACTTCTAGGGCTACAAAATTGTATTTCACGAAATATTTCCAAATCAATCACTAAATAGGCCAAAACTTCACTGGAAGTTGCAGCAGAAACAGGAATTCCGTTCAAACGTGAATTGACGTTCGAACGTGAATCGACGTTCGAACGTGAATAAACGTTCGAACGAAAGTGCGTTCCAGTACTCTTGTCTGATGGAAAAACAAAAGTACTAGGAGCAACGACCGTTCGAACGCCAATGACGTTCGAACGTGAGTTACGAATCTGGATTTCAGAAATCGCGCACAAGAGACCATTTCTCACCCTATAAATACATAAGGACGCCTCTCTTTGCATCATTTCAACATTTCTAACCCTAGGAAGACTTAGAGAGGAGGAAAGAAGGGGAAAACACAAGAATCAAGGGAGGATTTACACATTGAAGAAGATCAAAACTTCAAGTTTTTCAAGAACACTAAGGAAGAAGAAGGTAGGGGTTTTCTTCCATTCTCTTGCATTGAGGCTAGGGCATACATATATATACATTCTTTTGACTCTAAATCTTATATACTTGCTATGAAATTGTTGATTCTTGATATTTATGCAAATGTGGTCATGTTTTAAACAATGCTATGGTGGAATCACCATTAAAACTCTTTTCTTGGTCTCAAACCCTAGTTCTCAAGGAAAAGGGGTTTTTCTCTTGATTTTTCCTTGATTCTTGAATTCAAAAACTTTAGTGCTTGAAATTGAACCACAAAATGATATTTATGAGGATCTCTTGTATATTTTCTCACATTATCTCTATTGTGTTACTTTATGAGAAATTTGGAGATTTTTTTGGGAATGGCTTGTTGTTTTTGAGAAATTGTGGATATTGTATTTTTTGTATGGTTGTTTTGATGAACATGGGTGAGAGGTTCCTTGTAAGGATGCTCATGCCAAAGAAACAAGACCTTGAAGGTGAGAGGTTCCTTGTAAGGATGCCCATGCCAAAGAAACAAGACCTTGAGGGTGAGAGATTCCTTGTAAGGATGCTCATGCCAAAGAAACAAGACCTTGAGGGTGAGAGGTTCCTTGTAAGGATGCTCATGCCAAAGAAACAAGACCTTGAGGGTGAGAGGTTCCTTGTAAGGATGCTCATGCCAAAGAAACAAGACCTTGAGGGTGAAAGGTTCCTTGTAAGGATGCTCATGCCAAGGAGAACATTATTATATCATGTGTGGGATATTGGTTTACTTTTGAGAAATTGTATGGCTCCATGTTGGTAATTGGTTTCACCTCTCCGTTAACTTTATTGTTGTTCGTAAACTAGAGATCTATTAAAATGTCACGATTTTCCTTCAAAAGTTATATATATAATATTTGTGAAACGCGACCGACTTGTTTTATATGTTTCTAAACCTTGTTTGAGTTTGGGAGGATGTTGCTACAGAGCTTGGTGCTCACCCCCTACAAATAATATATTTTCAGATTATGGTTTAGAAGAAGAGTTTGGAGTTGACGAGCAGGTGCTTTGGGAAGCTCAAGTTGATGGGCATGTAGATCCAGAGGGAATTGTCTAGGATGGTTCTTTTTACATTCTAGACTAGCAGATTCCTTTTGAGAATGTTGTTTATATTAATATTTTTGTTATTCCGCTGTAAATTAATAGTTGATTTTTGGGATGTAATTGCCATAGTTGGGCATATTCTTTTGGATGTAAGGGCCATGGTTTGGCTTATTCTTTTGGGATTATGTTGTAGATATTGTGGATGATGAATGAAATTTTCTTAAATTATGGATCTTATTAGTTGCTCTCATGATGTGAATGGCTTTAAATAGTAATGCCGCCCAAGATGGATTTTGGGGCGTTACAAGTTGGTATCAGAGCCTAGGAATTAGGTCTTACATGGGAGCTGTAGGTTATAGATTACCACTAGAGAGGTAGGATTAGGTTGAAGGAAATGATCAATTTAAATTTTTATACAAGCATCATGCTTAAGATTAAGGTGACAGTTAGGATGTCTTGTACATCAAGGAACTAAACTGTGAATTGATGTGCAGAATGGACGGTAGACGTGGACGTGGACGAGGACGTGGTGGCCAAGCAAACCCACCACCACCACCACCTCCCGACGCAATGAATGGCACTTATCAATGCCTAAGGGAGCTAACCATTCTGGTACAACACCAGAATGGCAATAACAATCACAATGGAGGGGCTCATCCACTAGCCCAAGTGCCGGGCAACGGGGACGGCAACCGAAGGATGGTAGTTCTTCGAGAATTTCTGAGGCAACACCCGCCTACCTTCCAAGGGAGCTCTAACCCCTTGGATGCGGATAAATGGATCCGCCGGGTGAAGAAGATATGTGACGGCATGGGGATAGCCGAGGATCTTCGGGTCGGCTTGGCTACTTATCTATTAGAAGGGGAGGCCCACCATTGGTGGGACTTAGTGAAGAGGAGAAGGAACACGGATGTTTTTACTTGGGAGGAGTTCGACCAAATCTTCCACGACAAGTACTTTTCTGAATCAGTAAGAGACAGAATGAAGGCCGATTTTCTTGCTCTCCGACAGGGCAGCATGACGGTGGCCGAGTACGAGAGGAGGTTTGATGAGCTATCCCGTTATGCTACGGAGTTTATATCTACTGAGGCCAGCAGGGCCAAACGCTTTGAGCAGGGCTTGAGGCCTGCTATCCGAGAGAAGCTGGTGGCTCTCAAGATCCGGGAGTATGGGGATCTTGTCGACAGAGCTACACTAGTGGAGAGGGACACGGAGGACACCCAACGATGACAGAGCTTTGCGAGGGGAGGTCTGATCCGGACTGGTGCTGGCAGCAGTGGAGTTCAGAGAACGACACCTTATCGTCGCCTAGACCAGGAAGTGGAACCTAGACCTCAGATAGCCCGAGGAGCCAGAGGTGTACCAGAGGGAGCAGGCACTAACCCACGAGTCTGCTTTGCATGTGGAGGTGTGGGACATATTCGGATGCATTGTCCGATTTTTCCACCTCAGAGGACTATCTAGAAAGCAGGACAGGTACAAACAGACAAGCCACCACCACCGAGGCCACTACAACAGCAGCGACCGTTACAAGCTAAAGCCCCCGGCAGCGCCAATCAAGGGAGAGTTTTTGCTTTGACTCAACCGGATGAGGACGCTTCCAATGCCGTAGTGGAAGGTATCGTGCTTCTTTATAATTCTTGGGCCCGAATTTTATTTGACCCCGGTGCTACACATTCATTCATATGCACTATATATGCTCTTAATTTGGGGTTGGAATTTGAGAAGTTAGAACATGCCTTGAGTATTGACATGCCTATGGGAGAACGGTTGGATACTAAAAGGGTGTGTAGAGGTTGTGTGCTTCGAATTGGGGAGCAAGAATTAATTGTAGATTTGGTTGCATTAGACATGAAGGGGTATGACATAATATTTGGGATGAACTTGTTGTCCACTTTCCGGGAGGTAATGGATTGTTTTTGTAAACGGATTTCATTTCAATTACCGGGAGGGGTAGTTTTCAGTTTCATGAATGATTGAAATTCTTACCATCCATTTCCTACTACGGGTAGTAGATTCTTGAAAGCTAAGGCGGGGAGCCGTTTGAGTTTCTTAGCTAGCTTGATGGGAGACGATCGGGATAGATCCCAATCGAACGTGGTATTGATAGTGTCGGATTTTCCAGATGTCTTCCCAGATGAACTACCCGGGTTACCCCCACATAGAGAGATTGAGTTTACGATTGATCTCTATCCGGGAACCGAACCCATATCCATTGCTCCCTATAGAATGGCACCTTTGGAGTTGAAGGAGCTAAGGAAGCAGTTAGACCATCTGTTGGCTATTGGGTTTATCCGTTTGAGTACTTCACCTTGGGGAGCCCCGGTCCTCTTTGTGAAGAAGCATGACGAGACGCTTCGGTTATGCATGGACTACCGAAGGTTGAATCGGGTGACAGTGAAGAATAAATACCCATTGCCACGAATAGACGAATTATTTGATCAGTTGAGGGGTTCTAAGTATTACTCCAAGATTGATCTTCGCACTGGGTATCATCAACTGCGGATTAAGGAGGAGGATATTCCAAAGACAGCTTTTCGTACCCGATATGGTCATTTCGAATATACGGTGATGCCGTTCGGACTGACTAATGCACCAGCAGCCTTCATGGATTTGATGCACAGGGTATTTCGGCCATACCTCGATCATTTTGTCATTGTGTTCATTGATGACATCTTGATTTATTCACAAACCCAAGAGGAACATGCACGCCACCTCTCGATTGTGCTACAGACGCTGAGAGAGCATAAGTTGTATGAGAAGATGAGTAAATGCGAGTTTTGGATGAAGGAAGTGAAATTTCTTGGGCATGTTGTGTCTGAGCAGGGAGTAGCTGTTGATTCCGCAAAGATTGAAGTCGTGATGAAATGGGAACCACCAAAGAATGTGACCGAAGTACGTAGTTTCTTGGGTTTGGCAGGCTATTACCGGAGGTTTGTAGAAGGGTTCTCAAAACTTGCAATGCCGATGACTCGCCTTACAAAGAAGGGGGAGAAATTCTTGTGGACTCAAGAGTGTCAACTTGTTTTTCGTACTTTGAAGGAGAAGTTGACAACAGCTCATGTTCTCATTATTCCGAGCAGTGGGGAAGGATACGATGTTTACACCAATGCTTCGCTACGAGGCTTGGGATGTGTGTTGATGCAATGAGGCAAAGTAGTCGCTTATGGCTCGAGGCAACTCAAGACTCATGAGCAGAACTATCCCACTCACGACTTGGAGTTAGCTGCTGTGGTTTTTGCTCTTAAGTTGTGGAGGTGCTACTTGTATGGAGAGAAATTTCAAGTGTTCTCGGATCATAAAAGCCTCAAGTATGTGTTCACACAGAAGGACTTGAATCTTCAGCAGAGAAGGTGGGTTGAGTATCTAGAAGATTATGATTTCACACTCACCTACCATCCGGGGAAGGCTAATGTAGTCGCAGATGCACTTAGCAGGAAGTCTCAGGGTGAACTCAATGCTCTTGCAAGTAAATGGAAGATGAGGGATGCCCTTGGAGACTATGATTTATGGGTTGGAGAAGATAGATCTCGGCCATGCCTATTCAACCTTGTAGCCCAACCTACTCTCCAACGTAGGGTTGTGGAGTTGCAATGCTTGGATCCCGACTTAGAGTCAATTCGAGCTAAATTGAAAAATGGGGAAACGATGGAAGGTTGGTCTTTGAGGAATGGAGAACTGAGATACAGGGAGAAACTATGTGTCCTAGGTGATTCGTCTCTAAAGGAGGAGATACTTGGAGAGTGTCATCGCTCTAAGTTTGCTATCCACCCTGGTAGCACAAAAATGTATAGGGACATGAAGCGTCAATTTTGGTGGAAGGGAATGAAGAAGGATGTGGCAAGGTTCATAGCACGATGTGCGGTGTGCCAGCAGGTGAAGATCGAACATCAAAAGCCAAGAGGATTACTACAGTCTTTGCCTATCCCAGAGTGGAAGTGGGATCACATCACTATGGATTTCGTGTCGGGTTTACCACGGACGTCGTGCGGGCATAATGCAGTATGGGTTATTGTGGATCGACTCACCAAGTCTGCTCATTTCTTGGGTATGAAGACCACGGACACATTCGAGACTTTGAGCAAGCTCTATATCCGTGAGATTGTTAGGTTGCACGGAGTTTCCGCTCTCTATTGTGTCGGACCGTGATTCTCGGTTTGTGACGCGATTCTGGCAAAGTCTACAACAAACTATGGGGACAGAGTTACATTTCAGCACAGCTTTTCATCCCCAAATGGATGGCCAATCCGAGAGGGTGATACAAATTGTGGAAGACATGTTACGTGCTTGCGTGTTGGATTTTAAGGGAAACTGGAGTGAGCATTTGCCGTTGGTGAAATTTGCATATAACAACAGCTATCAGGCAAGTATTGGAATGGCTCCGTATGAGGCACTGTATGGAAGGCCATGTAGGTCCCCGACCTGTTGGCTTGAAGCGGGGGAGAGTAGCTTATTTGGGCCAGAGATCGTCCGGGAGACTATGAAGAAGATTCAGCTTATCCGGGAGAGGCTACGCACGGCACAAAGTAGACAGAAAAGCTATGCGGATCGAAGACGAAGACCATTGGAATTCCAAGAGGGGGACTATGTGTTCCTGAAGGTGTCACCCAAAAATGGAGTGTTTAGATTCGGCAAGAAGGGAAAGTTAGCGCCAAGGTATACCGGGCCATTTGAAGTGATCAAAGTTGTGGGCAAAGCGGCGTATCAGTTACGATTACCAGCTCAGTTGTCCGGGGTACATGACGTGTTCCATGTGTCGATGCTGAGGAAGTGTCAATCGGATACAACGCTGGTCGTGGACTTGGAAGATATAGAAGTTCAAGATGGAGTAACATATGAAGAACAACCGGTGAAGATTCTTGATGCCAAGGAGAAGGTGCTTCGCAACAAAGTCATCAAATTGATGAAAGTCTTGTGGCAACATCATGGGGTGGAGGAAGCTACCTGGGAACTCGAGCTGGAGATGCGAGAGAAGTACCCTCATTTGTTCGCTACTTAAGGTAAGTTTCGAGGATGAAACTTTCTTTAAGGGGGTGGATTGTAAACCCCCACATTCGTATCTTGATATAGTAATATACTTATGTTTTGAAATACTAATATATGTGATGATGTATGCCTGAACTATGTAGATTGTAAGAGTAGAAATAAAAATGTTAGGCGAGGTAATAGGGTATGTATTGGAAGCTAGGAAGTATTCCGGAGTGAAAGCACACTTTAGAGAAAATTGGGTAGAAGAATTTTAGACATTGCCTTAGTGTTTGGATCATAAATTTTTATCCTGATTTTCATTTGATCTGAAATTTTGATAGTAGATAGTATACTTCCAGGGCTACAAAAGTGTATTTCATTAAAAATTTCCAAATCAATCTCTAAATAGGCCAAAACTTCACTGGAAGTTGCAGCAGAAACAGGAATTCCGTTCGAACGTGAATCGACGTTCGAACGTGAATAAACGTTCGAACGAAAGTGCGTTCCAGTACTCTTGTCTGATGGAAAAACAAAAGTACTGGGAGCAACGACCATTCAAACGCCAATGACGTTCGAACGTGAGTTATGAATCTGGGTTTCAGAAATCGCGCACAAGAGACCATTTCTCACCCTATAAATACATAAAGACGCCACTCTTTGCATCATTTCAACATTTCTAACCCTAGGAAGACTTAGAGAGGAGGAAAGAAGGGGAAAACACAAGAATCAAGGGAGGATTTACACATTGAAGAAGATCAAAACTTCAAGTTTTTCAAGAACACTAAGGAAGAAGAAGGTAGGGGTTTTCTTCCATTCTCTTGCATTGAGGCTAGGGCATACATATATATACATTCTTTTGACTCTAAATCTTATATACTTGCTATGAAATTGTTGATTCTTGATATTTATGCAAATGTGGTCATGTTTTAAACAATGCTATGGTGGAATCACCATTAAAACTCTTTTCTTGGTCTCAAACCCTAGTTCTCAAGGAAAAGGGGTTTTTCTCTTGATTTTTCCTTGATTCATGAATTCAAAAACTTTAGTGCTTGAAATTGAACCACAAAATGATATTTATGAGGATCTCTTGTATATTTTCTCACATTGTCTCTATTGTGTTACTTTATGAGAAATTTGGAGATTTTTTTGGGACTGGATTGTTGTTTTTGAGAAATTGTGGATATTGTATTTTTTGTATGGTTGTTTTGATGAACATGGGTGAGAGGTTCCTTGTAAGGATGCTCATGCCAAAGAAACAAGACCTTGAGGGTGAGAGGTTCCTTGTAAGGATGCCCATGCCAAAGAAACAAGACCTTGAGGGTGAGAGGTTCCTTGTAAGGATGCTCATGCCAAAGAAACAAGACCTTGAGGGTGAGAGGTTCCTTGTAAGGATGCTCATGTCAAAGAAACAAGACCTTGAGGGTGAGAGGTTCCTTGTAAGGATGATCATGCCAAGGAGAACAATATTATATCATGTGTGGGATATTGGTTTACTTTTGGGAAATTGTATGGCTCCATGTTGGTAATTGGTTTCACCTCTCCGTTAACTTTATTGTTGTTCGTAAACTAGAGATCTATTAAAATGTCACGATTTTCCTTCAAAAGTTATATATATAATATTTGTGAAACGAGACCGACTTGTTTTATATGTTTCTAAACCTTGTTTGAGTTTGGGAGGATGTTGCTACAGAGCTTAGTGCTCACCCCCTACAAATAATATATTTTCAGATTATGGTTTAGAAGAAGAGCTCGGAGTTGACGAGCAGGTGTTTTGGGAAGCTCAAGTTGATGGGCATGTAGATCCAGAGGGAACTGTCTAGGATGGTTCTTTTTACGTTCTAGACTAGCAGATTCCTTTTGAGAATGTTGTTTATATTAATATTTTTGTTATTCCGCTACAAATTAATAGTTGATTTTTGGGATGTAATTGCCATAGTTGGGCATATTCTTTTGGATGTAAGGGCCATGGTTTGGCTTATTCTTTTGGGATTATGTTGTAGATATTATAGATGATGAATGAAATTTTCTTAAATTATGGATCTTATTAGTTGTTCTCATGATGTGAATGGCTTTAAATAGTAATGCCGCCCAAGATGAATTTTGGGGCGTTACAAAAGCCCAACACAAAGTAAAGAAACATGGTAGAGAAATGGAGCATGGAACTTGTATTAATGAAAGAAAAGAGTTAAACTACAAGTGAAATAGCATTCATGACCAAAATACAAATACTGAAAGCAAATACCCAAATGTAGAACTTGAAATGCTAGAATTGCTTAGCTAAATTTGCATACAACTTGAATAAAAGAGTTTAAAGTGAAAAGGGGAAAGATTACCAGTAGTTTAAAGCTTACAATACTGAAAATGGTAAAGAAATATGAAAACCCAACTTTCTCTCTCTAACTTCGTCTTCTTCCTTGTGCTTCTCTCTCTATACTACTCCTAAGCTTAGGTAGCCTTCCCTTTCAAAAGCTTGTAAAATCTAAATTATAGTTTAAGACTTGGTCCAAATTCGTCCATACCCCCTCCATGGTCTGTGAGAGCTGACATTCAAGCATGGGGAAGGGGTTGGACACTTACACAAGCAAGGGCAGGCCATGCCTATAACCCACCATGCCTCCCTCTTTCTCTCTCTTCTTCTTCCATGCTCTTTCTTCCAAAGTCAGATTCTAGGTGTAAGGAGGCATGCTTGTATGTAGAATATGTCAGGGTATGTGTGGGAGAAGCAGAGATGGGTCCACGGAGTAGTTGGAGAAGAGATTGCAGCTTTCTGGCGTTTCTAGGTAAAACCTACCGGTAGGTCGATGACAAAACCTACCGGTAGGTTTTTGTCCAATAGGCAAAACCTACCAGTAGGTTTTGGCTTCCTTCTACCGGTAGGTCGTAAGGGGGATGCAAGCTCAGGACCAATTTTCATAAATTTGTCATAGAGGACATCTAGATCTATAACTTTCATGTTTTGCACTTTTTCAGATTCAAACTGGATCACGGTCAAAAATGGGGAAAACCGAGGTACTGCTACCTGTAACATCAAAATTTTAACATTATTCATAAATTCAACTAACTCTAAGTAATTAAATGTAAAGTTAAGTTAAAATACATGTAATGAGGCCGTTAAATATGCAATATTATGCCCTCATCAAATCTTACCAAAGTCTAACTCTCAAATGCATGGTGTTGGCAAGCTTGGAGAAGATCCTTAAATCTCTCCCAACATTGGTAGAAAGTTTCTCCCTCTTTGACCAAAAAATTCATGATTTGTCTTTTAAGTGTATTCGTCCGGTGTAAAGGAAAAAAAATCTTGAAAATTTTGGTTTGTAATGCTTGCCAACTAGGTATGAAATGGGATTTTAAAGAATTTAGTCATTGTTTAGTTTTTTCCTTTAAAGAGAAAGGAAAAATTTTTAACTTGGCAAACTCATAATTATCTTGGAACATCCCACATACCTCCTCGAAATATTTCACATGCAAGTATGGGTTTTCTGATTCGAGTCTATGAATTGAGGTAATAGGTACACTGTACCAGGCTTCATAATGAAGTTAGGTGCATTTGCAGGAAACCCAAAACAAGAGGGGACACTATTCTGTGATGGATGTAAATACTCCCTTAGAGTTCGTAGTTAGGAATTTTATCTTCTCTCTGATTATTGGCCATACTACTATCAAAGAAGTCTATGATTGATAGATGTGAGGAAGGTTCAGATTGATTCACAGACATGATTAATATAAATGTCTCTTCACTTTTTACTTCAAAATACTGTTGGCTCCTCGGCAATGGTGCCAAAAACTTGACTTGATCCGAAATGTGTACACCTAATGCAGGCAGTCAAGTTGTAGTTATAATCCGATAAAATCCAGAGTCGATTCCACAGGGAACTAACATTGGTGTTTCAAGTTAAGATCAATAGAGATGAAGGTGAGCATGAGTTTAGGAGTTGTGCTGATGATGAAATTTTCTAAACAAAATATATGATTCTTTAAATGAAAATAAAAGCCACTCTTTTGTTCGAGGATCCGAACATTTGCGGATTTGTTCGGATGCTATATTTGTGTAGTATTAATTACTCAATTAACCCCTACGTCAGTAGCAAGTTAATAGGAGGATAAAGATGCACTGTGTGAATTAAGGAATGGCTCTGATGTCTTTGTAGCAAATCATAAGAATTTCTTATGTCAAGACTTAACCCGTCTATAAACAATCAAATAATTCTACGAAGCATCCAGCATTACTTACGTTATTTAATCGTTAGAATCACCTATGCCAAAACTTAGCTTGTCTATAGGTGATCAACAACAGTACAAAGCACTTTAGCTTTGCTAGATGCATTCAATCATTCATCATATAAAGGAAAAGATAAGACAATAAGCATAAATGAAGTGTACAAATATAACTTCCGAATAATACTTTACATGTCTTTCACCTCTTACTAAAGAGTGGATGAGAAACTATTCACTCATTATGGCTTTATCTTTCATGGCTTGATAAATACAAGTTTGCCTTGCATTTCATTTTAATACTCCAATCTTCTCCTTTTACTTAATTCCTTGTTATTTATTTACAAATAGAATGAAAAATTCACACAATTAACCCTTAAAAAGCATATTCAAATGTAAAGATTAAGGGTTAATCACTCAATAATGAAACACTTTTACCAATAGATCTTAGGTAATCAATACTGGTACAGGAGCTTCATTGCCAGCAACTAGAGTAGTTGAGAGTCTATTTGTAGCCTCCCATCGAAATTGGGTGGCACCCATGCCACATTTGGAGCTACATGATAATATACATGAGCGAGTTTAATTCTAAGTATTTTCCGGAGTCATACCAGTATGGACAGGAGTAGCCTTTCATGATATTAACTCAGGGAAAGATGTCAATGTCGAAATATGAAAAGTAGTTCACTACACTATCTCAGTTTACTACAACTTTTGTCCAAACTAATGAATCTACATGCAAGAATATCCAGTGGGGACTGGACTATTCTATTTGGAGCCGAATTTCAGCTTTTGAGTTGACAAGCTATGTTACTCTAGTTAATGAAGCTTTAGTGGTCGAGAAAGATGTGAAGGAATCGGTGGATCGACGTGAACAATTTAAAAAGAGGAGATTTGATGTAGCACCCAGCATAGGGTTTCAATCCGAAGAGTAACCCTCGGAACAAAGGAGGCAGCAGTCTCAATTCTCTTAGGTTCAAGGTACTGGGAATACTAGGGCACACAATGGGTCATGGGGTCAAAAATTTACTAGACCTCCATCAGGGCAACAAGGTGAGGGGATGTTAAGTGGTCGTGTGGCTAATGTCACCTGTTTCAAGTATGGAATGGAAGGGCATATCTTAAGAAATTTTGGAATAGTTTCAACAAGTGAAGTTCAACGGTGTTATGAGTGTGGTCAAACAAGACATTTGGTGCATGAGTGTCTGAGCAGATTTGTTACATCGTCAGTGAGCAGTGTGAACCCTGGGGGAAAGAATGCACCAATGGGCACTCAGAGAGATGGAAAAGGGTGGCTAGTATATCGGGAACCCAGGGGTAGATATTTGTTATGACACAGCAAGATACACATGCCTATCCTAACTTGGTGATAAGTACAATTTTTGTTTGGTAGGAATGCACGCATCCTTATTGATCCTGGTTTTACCCATTCTTTTGTTGCATTTGCATTTTGCATGTATTGGAAACAACTCACTACACCTATGGACTATTACTTGTCTATCTCAACACTGGTGGATGTGTTAATGATTGTTGAGACTATGTATAAAGATTGTGTAATAGGGATTGGTGTTTAAAAATTATTGGTGGTAAGTTAATTTCGGGGACGAAATTGCTTAAGGGGGGAAGAGTTGTGACACTCGAGCATGCATGATAGGCATGTTAATATTAGGAATGGGGGAGGAAAATGGTGTATAAATCTCGATAAAAAAAATTTAGGTTTAATTTGAGAAATTAAAGGTGAGCGGTATATAAAAATATACAAACAAAGAACATATATATATATATATATATATATATATATGCGGTTATATATACATATATATAGCAATTAAAGTAACTAATTACATAGTTAAGGTGTATTTATATGTTAAATAGGTAGTTTATATAGATATATATACATATATATAAATACAAGTTAGTGGGCTCTCCACTAACTTGTAATGATGGGTGTATATTTAGTGGGGGAAAGGAGGAAGGAGGGGGAACTAGTGGAGTCTCCATTAGAGGTTTATACAGGTCAAGCATATATAAGAACCACTTCGGAAAAATTTTGGGTTTGGGTAAAGAGAAGGCAATCGGCTAGGGGGAAGAAGAAGAGAAAAGAAGGAGAAAAATAAGAAGAAAAAGAAAGAGTGAGAAGGTGAAGCATGTTTTGGAAATTGTGGGTTTTATTCTCATCCCCATTTAAGGTAAATATAGCATGCTTTCGTTTATATTTTCATAGTTTTATGGAAATAAATTAAATACAAGAATACTTGGTTTCCATGAATTCCAAAAGAGTAAACTAGAATAAAGTATGAGTTACTTTAATTTAGTGGTGTCAAAAATGTTAGTTGTGCACTCGAAGATTTTCGATAGAATACCATTAGAAGAAATATTAGTGGTTAATCTTTAAATTATGAAATTTATGTTATGGGAAGCTTTGGATCGAATAGATTATGTTATTCGGTATGAGTAGAAAAATCAAATTGAACCAAATGAATTGATTTACTCGATTTAAATAGAATATGATATATTCTATTTTCGATTGGGAAATTACCCTTTAATAGATAATCTAACCTCTTAATATAATCGACGTAAGAATGACGTAAATACTAAGGTCATGAAAAGAAAGGCATAAAGGTTAGGGGAGAGGCGAGATATTGAACAAATAACATAAAACTATAAAAACACATACAAATTATGTTAGAACAAATGAGAGTACGCTTAAACGAATAAGATATTGAGGACGTCAATTTATGATCACATATAAAATTCATAAATACGAGAATAACTATATGTGCAACAGGTTCAGGATTGTCTACGTCTAAGAACAACCCATTGAAAGGACCATCAGAGGGATCGACTCCGAGGAAGATTTCAGCAGCCGAGGTAAGGGCTTAATGTTTAACCATACATTTGTTATATTACCAGTTGGTTATTAACTTACTTAACAAATTGGAAAGTGATTGAGCCTGTGTGGCATGGAATTAGCCTATATGGCGTATTTACCTGTGTGGCATGGAATTAGCCTTTGTGGCATGGTAATTGACTGCATGGCATACTTTGCCTGTGTGGCGTAAATTGCCTGTGTGGCATTATTTTGCTAGTGTGGCGTGGAATTAGCCTATGTGGCATGGTAATTGCCTGTGTTGTGGTATTTTTCCTGTGTGGCGTTATTTTGCCTATGTGACGTAATTTTCCTGTATGGTAGTAATTGGCCTGTGTGGCGGTGTTTTTGGCCTATGTGACAGGGACTAGCTTGTGCGGCAGACATAAATAATGTGGGTATAGTGCGGTGGTGTTTAAGTGGTGTATGTTTTGTGGAAGTATATATTTATTTATATGAGAATAGAATCATTAAGACATGATTATGAAAGTCTCTCTTAAATTATTCTTTGGGTTTTATATACCACATTCTTTGGCATAAGTTTCTGCATTGTTTTATGCTTAAAAACCCGGATAAACCAATCTATGCTCGCTAGAGCGGTCTCTTTATGGCTTAGGGAAGGAAATGGGAAAAGTCCATGGAAGGCAGTACAAAGCTCGCTCAAGCGGTGTCCATGGTCACTCGAGCGGTGCATACTTTAGTCATGTTTGAAAAATTATTTTCATTCCAGCAACAACCGCCCTATGACCGCCATCCCACCAATTGAGTGGTCATTCAAAAATCTGAGTTTTCTGATTTACTAAGACTACCCTTATTCCAGACCTATAAATGAAGAGAGCCTTTCTCACACCTAGGTTAAGTCTCTAGTAAGATTTCTAAGAGAGAAAATCATACTTCTACCTTGAGAGATTCCATCACAACCTATATCCCTAAGATCCAAAGGCTACCACTAGAGATTCCACCCAACCTCATAAATTGGAGTTGAAGATCTTGATGGTTTGATAAACCCATTGGTGTATGCATACCAAGGATTTTTGGCGTGCCCATAATTGCTCGAGGCCTAAACGAATCATGCAACGGGGAGTTTCAAGTGAAGCTACACTAGACATCGAAAGAAGGACTTTTGGAGGAGAGACATAGCATGGAAAGGAGTATAGGTATACGTCTCGAGTACTTATATGTTGACTTAACGAGTAGTGGATTAGGCTTTGGTGAACCAAGAAAGTTCCCTGCGGTTTTTCCCGAGGAGGATTTTCCACGTCAAAAAATCGCTTGTGGTCTTTACTCTTATCTTATACACTTGTGATTATTGGCACACACGTGTACTATGTATTTGTTGATTTGATTGTTTGATCATCTATTCAATCATAGTTGTGCAAATTGGGTTTGGAATATGGGATCGAGGTCAGATTGTTTTCGAGTGAATTAATTGAAGATGAATCTAAAGCAATCGTCATGTGTGACTTGGGTTGTGCTATATAAAAGGGGTTCTCATCGTTAATTTTTGCATTCAATTGAGAAAAAGGTAATTGTGATATAGGTTTTTAATTGGTAATCAATTTGAACTAAAATTGAAAAACATATTACCCCTAGGAATAGTGTCTTAAGTTCCACGTGTATAATCATGAGGGAAAATCCACATTGGGTTCCCCCTCCCAGAACAACAGTTGGTATCAGAGCATGGTTGCCCTGAAATCATAGACGCTAATTAGGCATATCTTATTTTTTGCATACTTGCCTAGTTTACCTTCGACAAATCTATCATTACTACTAGTTAGTTTTGAATGGATTCTCAAAAGGAAGGTGCCTCAATTGGACGACCACCACTCTTTGATGGATCAAAATTTGTATATTGGAAAGCTCGTATGAGAGCATTTCTTAAATCCATTGACGAGAGAGTGTGGTTGACTGTCCAAGAGGGTTGGAGCCCTCCTACCGTCACCACACAAGTTGAAGGTGGTGTGGTGGTGGTTGAAGTAATATCCCCGAAGGTATAGAGTAAAAATGAGAATGAGTCCACGGGGTGGAACTCGAAGGACTTGAATGCGATATTCAATGTTGTGACACCGAATGAGTTCTGACGGATCACAAATTGAGAGGCTTTTATGCCAAATTATGTGATATTGTTAATTCTTCCTTTGCATTTGGTACCAAAATCGACGATGCCACTATTAAGTAGAAAATCTTAAGATCTCTACAGAACAGATTTCTTACTAAGGTGACCTCACTTGAGACGAGTGTCAACATGGCCACAGTATCGGTCGAAGACCTAGTAAGGTCAATTTTGATTTTTGAGATGAACCTTCTTCCACCCAAGAAAGTGAAGGATGTGGCATTAAATTCTAAAATTGAAGAAGGGGGTAAATCCATGTCACATAGGCAAGGAGAAGAAGACATAGCCTTTCTTGCGAGAAATTTCAACAAATATTTTAAGGCTAGTGATGTCAAGTCCTCAAGGTTGAAAGAAAATCCAAGTAGACCCAAGTCTCCTAGAAAGGTAAAAGAAAGTGAGGTAGACCTTCTCAACACGAGGTTGAGAAGAAAGGGCAAGGTCTCCAATGCTATAAATGTCATAGGTTTGGACATGTAGCAGCAAAATGTCCTAGTGCTAAAAAGAAATGCATGTCCAAGGATAAGAAGAGAGCTTTAAAGGCAAAGGTGATTGAAAGTGAAAGTGAGTCCACAACGAGTGTTGACCTCCATAGCCTTTGTAGGTTCATATTCCTCCCTCCATGAGAAACATCCAAGGAAGAAGAAAAAGAAGTTGAGTATAGTTCCATTATAGATGTAGATGACTTAGTTGTAGAAGTTTCTACTAGTGATGATGAGACCGAGAGTGTTGAGGACCTCCAAGATGCTAATAACGAGTAATACAAGGAGTGTCTCAAACAAGGTGAGAAGTTGTTTTCATTGAGCACAAGGCTCAAAACAAGTGAAGATGAAAAGCAAGCACTTCATGTGGGCTTAATTTAGTCCAAGGCTCATATTGTTGGGCTTAAGAATGAGAAGAAGTCCCTCCATGACAAGGTGAGCTTCCTTGAGAAAGAGCACAATGGGCTTCTAGAGTCTAAGAAAGGTCTTGAATTTAAACTCATCAAACTTGATAGAGACTTACATGAATCACAAGAGCTCTCAAAAAGACTTTCCCTAAGCACCAAAAAACTTGACAAAACGTTGGCTATAGCGAAAAGTGTTGGTGACAAGAGAGGATTAGGATTTACTAATGAACAAAGCACCTCCAGTTCTCCCAAGACCGTATTTTTAAAAAGTGATCTCAACCCTACACCCTCACAAGTAAGCACAAGTCCTAAAAAGACTAACTTTGGTAAGTGCTTGCTCTCTTGAGTTGGTTAAATTAACAAGGAATTCTCAAGCGTAGGAAAGGGTATCGTGTTTGAAACTCGGTCAATTACCGAAGTCGTCTCCTCAGGCAAAATGGTTGGCTCAAAGAGTGATAAGCAAAAGAAAACAAAATGAATTTTGAGAGATTGGGCTATAGGAATTAGACACTACGAAATCACAATCAAAAGAAAGACCGGTTAATTGGTAGACTTCATCTCACCATGAACAAGTATTTTGACTCAATTTCTATAACTCACTTGAGATTGCACTCAAACGAAAAATATTCAATTAACACCCAAATGTAACAATAACAAATATGCATTCAAGTTAATTGAATTGATGTTGAAAGAATTAAACCCACTTCGAATATAGTGATTCCAAGAATTACCCGTACCAGACCTAACTATCAACGGGTAAGCAAGAAAATATAAATATGGATAGTGTTTTCAAATTTAATCATTCAAAGAACCCAAAATACTTAATCATTGAAAAACCCTAATTGAGTCAAAATCCCCAATTCACGGATAAGACTCCTGCATCCGATCAAACGGAAGAACGACTACTCACTCATTATCGAATTGAAAATGAAAGCAATTAAAGAAAGCATGATTGAAATTAAAAGAAAATAAAACTTCAATTGAAATTGCAATAAAATTAAATACCTTGAATTGAATAGCAGTAATGTAAATCTTTCACAAGAATAAACGGAATGTAATTGCGTTGCAATAAGTAAAGACTTGAAATTAACAAAGCTTGTAGTAAAACAATGAAGAGACCTCTTCAAAGCAAGAACCCTAATTCTAAACCTAGGAGAGAGAAGAGATAAGAAAGAAATGATGAAAAATAGCCTTCTACGATGAAGTTGAGCGATCCTTCTCTCTTTGCTAGACTTGGGCATTTATAGGGAGTCTTGTGCTAATTTTTCTCTTTTTAATGCACCAATCACGGCCTTTAAAATATTCAGCAAATTTACAGGAACCTACTGGTAGGAAGCAAAAAACGACCTACCAGTAGAATTGTTCATTGTTTTGCATGAACTGGTTGGTCTTCTTTTCTACTAGTAGAACCCCTTTCTGTTTCAGACCTACCAATAGAATAGTAGTCACCTACCAATAGAACAATTCTACGTTTTACTTCTACCGATAGGAATAAGCTTTTACTGGTAGAATCAATTTCTACCTTCAGTTGAATCGGTAGAAAGGGTTTTTCTTCAATTATGCTCACAGTGGCCTTGGCTTGACTCTTGAACCTCCTAGCTCATCCCCAAAGTCCTCCATGTCATGAAATAGTGTTCAAAACCTTGTTTTTAAATGTATTCACCTGCAAACACCAAATTCATCCATAAAATACAAAGCTAAAATAAAACAAAGGAATTAAGTAACTAACATAGTTAAGGTGGATGATATGAGACATGTAATATACAATATTATGCTCTCATCACACCGTCCAACTTAGACTTTGCTAGTCCCTTACCAAACCGAAAACAAACAAACATAAAAATTCCTAACATTACATTGTAAATTCCAAAACACTTTCAATCATATAACAAATATCATCAAACTACAATGCATACGCTTAAAGAATAAATGGCACACCAATGGAATCAAAAAGACTTCATGTATATATCCGTTGTGCTTTTGGGTACAAAAAGACAAAAATGTAATAGCCTTTTACATATGGATTTCTCTACTAGGCTATCACTACCCAAAAGAAAACAAAAGGTTTTCCTAAACCTACACACTAACTATAGAAAAGAAAAATAAAAAGAAATATAAGAAAGGTAGAAGGGTAGGTTCACTGGTGAGTCAGAATCAAAAGCAGAAGCATCCCCCAAATCCTCATAATCACTGGCATCATCCCTGTCCTCATCATAAGAGTCATCCTCCTCACTACTCTCCATAGTTTCACTGAGAGGTGTAGCTACAATAGGCCTAGTCCCTGGAGTAGTAGTAGGGGTAGGGGTGGAAACAGAAGCAGATTCAGCAGTCCCACCTGGAAATGCCTCTCCTGGGAAAGCACCTTTGAATAACATCCTCAAAATCCCTATAAAAAAATCCACCTTTGACTCCACCCTCTCCTGAGCACACCTAGCCCCTCTCACCTCACTCTCAATGCCACTCAGTCTCCCCTCCAGCTTACTCACTTGGGGCCCAGCTCAGGAGGTCTCATAGTGTCAGACGTCAACCTCTTCACCACAACTCCTAGACAGAGCTAGGTGATCATACTACCAAAGGGCATGTTCCCTTTTGGTCTACTAGTAGTGTAGTAGTCTCTTAACACACTACAGATCATCAGAGTAATGTTGATCCTGGATCCTGCCATGAACTCATGAAGTAACAAAATCTTTGGCATCCCCGGCTTCTTCTCGGAGCCCTTGGGGTAGACATTGTAGTGGAGGATTTTGCTGAGCAAATGATAGTCGGCCTTCAGATGGCCATGAATGAAAGTGCCCTTGAAATCCTCGATCCTATCATATGTCCTTCACATACTCTGAAGGGTCTTTAGCAACAAAGTTCACATGGGGGTAGTCAATCGTAGACGGCTCAGGACTCTCATAACTCAGGTATTTAGCCATTGAAGCCGGAATCACATCTATAACCTTTCCCCGCACCTTATTCCTCAACACCATCAAATCCACATCCACCACAGACAAACCCAAATAAAACTCATAGCACAAAGACAATATATAGCCCTCAATAGGCTTAAAGAAAACTCCAAACCACCATCAATAATAGCCAGTACTTCTAAATTCTTACCTAGGCTCTCTGTATCCACCATCCTTTTGTACATAACACCCTTCTTATCAATCGTCTCCTTGTATCCTAGTTTCTTCTACTTCTTGGGCATAGGAGGCGCATCATCATCTTCCTCACTCCCCGAATCAACCACCATAGGCCTTTCCCTTGGCCCTTGCCAATGCCCTACTAGTCGATGCCTTCCCCTTAGCCGATGTCGTGGCCTTGGCCTGGGGCCTGCCAATACCATGGAGACGAAGAGGAGCCAAGAAAATAGAAATGTAGCCCAAGATAGTTCATCCGGAGTGCCTTGAGTTTAAATCTTCCTTGGAGCCATTTTGAAAATCCAAGATTGAATCAAGAATCAAATAGAGGTTGGAGAGATTTGAAAAATTAGAGGGCTTTCCTATGGTTTTTCAACACCTATGGAGGAGGTTTGAGAGAATGGGTTATTGTGGAATGAAAGAATGAAATGGTTTGAATTGGTTAAAAACCCTTTTATTTTTCGGACAAAATAGGAACCGACCAGTAAGAAGCAACAAACGACCTGCAAGTAGCTCAGTACGGAATTTCAAAGGTTTTTTTAGTTTTTTTTCAAAAAAATTAAAACATTAAATTCTATGACTCAAAATGTACCCAGATAATAAAAAATAGATTGGATATGAATATCATCTGAGTAAATGTATTATAACCCTCCAAGAATGGTAGGCACTATACTCTTAGGGTATATACATGCATCTCTACTATGGACGTCAAGCTTTTTCAAAACATGAATTTTATTCCATAAATCTCAACAGAAATTACGTACTCATTGTGAACAAAGTTTGAGTTCTAACTACTCACATAACCATGATATTCAAGAATAGAAAAAAAGTCCATCGAATAACAGTATGCAACTAATCTGAATGTCAAGTAGCAAATCTACAATTCCACGGTTCTTAAGAACAACAAATTTCATCCAAATAGACACATTTTTTCAAAAAAAATCAATTTTTTTCACTAAACTACCAAAACGGCTAAAACAACTAAAATAAACAAAATTAGGAACAAAGCAATATAGTGTAACACACACCCCAAACTTAAAATTTGCATTGTCCTCAATGCAACAATGATAATGAAATGAGTAAAATGAAAAAGTTAAGGGAAGGAGAACACCTAAGCACAACTCCTAACTAAAAGTAACTGGAACATAAACAAAAGAACAAATTAGCATAAAAGAAAATAACAAAACTATCTAAAAATAAAATATATAAGTTATCTAACTAATCTACGCTACTATACAAAGGTTGTTTATTAATTGAAAGGGATCAACTGGGCTCTAATGGCCCAACACCCAACTTCACTCGGGATCTTACTTCACCAAAGAACAGTTGTTTATTTTTCTTTCTCTCAACTGCACATAACTCCTGCGAATTATTAAGAAATTCAATATGAAATATAGCCTTAGAGTTTTCTTCCTCAAATATAGAATTAATCAAACAAATTTGTAACGGATCAGAACACATAGAAGTTTCAAACTTTTCCTCCACGCACTCATCTACGACGTCTACCTCACAGAACTCTCCCTCGCCCTCCAGTTGCTTCGCTATATTAAAAATATTAAATTCAATAGTCATATTCCCAAAAGAGCATTTCATCACACCACTCCTACAATTTATTAATGCATTTGATGTTGCAAGGAATGGGTGTCCTAAGATTATGGAAATATGTGCAACGGGATTAACAACAGGTGTAGTGTCCAGTATTATAAAATCAACCGGGAAGTAAAACCTATCTACCTAAACCAACACATTCTCTAACACCCCCTCAGTATTTTCACACTTCGGTCTGCTAGTTGGAGACTGATTGAAGTGGGCTTTAACTCTCCCGAGCATAGTAAACTTGTAGACCAAAAAAAGTAGGAGATTCACAATTGCACCCAAGTCTAGAAGTGCTTGTTCAACCTAACAATCCCCAATGGTAATAGAAATGGTGGGGCAGCCGAGATCTTTGTACTTGGGTAGAGTGTTGGTTTGGAGAATTGTACTTGCGTGCTCCGTCAAGAATGCCTTTTTTTGAACATGTAACTTCCTCTTGACGGTGCACAAGTCTTTTAATAATGTTGCATAGGATGGCACCTATCTAATTGCATCAAGAAAAGGAATATTAATTTTCACCTACTTAAATAAATCAAGAATCTTAGCTTGGTTAGCTTGTTGAGCAGGCTTCTTCAAACGGTAAGGGTAAGGGGCAAGAATGGAGCATACAACCTCATCAAACTCAATAACCTTAAGCAGCTTGAGTGACTTACCATTCTTGGGAATGCCTTAAGTCTCTTTTTCTGTAGGCTTAGAGACCCTAGGAAAGATGGTTTTGTCAACCTCTTTACCACTCCTGAGGGTGGTGATTGACTTGAGCTATTCCTCCTTCTTTGTGACATTAGAACTCTCAATCCCATGTTGACCTTGGGATTCTCTTGTGGTTGTGCAAAAAAAATTTCTTTTTTCTACTGCATCATTCCCACTATGTTGGTTAACCTAGTCATTTGAGACCTAATGTTATTTAGAGCTTGGATGGTTTGGTTGTTTATGGGGGTCTAGCTCTGAAAAAACTGGTAGAGAACATCTTTAATGTTTCTCTTGTGAGGAGGCTGGTATAGAGGTACACTAGTTGTCCCTAATGAGCAAACCCTTGTGTATACGATTTTTGAACAAACCCTTGTTGTGGTGGGTGTGAAGATTGGTTACTTGAAGACTAAAGACACTAGTTGACTTGGAGAGACATAAGACATAGAGGTGGAGGGTTGAGCAAATGTGTCATTTCTCCAACTAAAATTTGGGTGGCTACGCCAACTCTGATTATATTTATTGGAGTAGGGGGAATTTTGTTGCCTTGTCTGGTTACAGGAATTCATCTGCTTATGGACAATCCTTTATAGAATGCTCAACCGACTCGCATAAAGCACAAGGCTCCTCCTGAGGCACACTTACCACTGCATTCACCTTTCTCACCTACAGGTTTTCTACTTTTCTTGACAGATGAGCAATCTTAGCTAGCAACTCATTTTGCTCTCACAAAGCATATTTTCCACCCCTAATAGACTGGGATGGAATAGATTGCTTTAATCGTTCAGCAGGATCAGAAATGTCCCAAGATTGGGCATTATCCGCTAAACTATTGAAGTATTCTAATGCTTCCTTGGGCTCTTTACTCAAAAAATCGTCGTTACACATCATGTCTATAAACTAGCGATGGATTAGTGTAATTCCTTCATAGAAGAAACTCACCAGTTGTCATGACTCAAATCTATGATGTAGCACAGCATTCAAGAGATCTTTAAACCTCTCCCAACAATCATAGAACTGTTCATTAGATTTTTCAAAAAAAAATTGTATTTGCTTCTTAAAAGCAGTTATTCTATGAACTGGGAAAAATTTCTTAAGAAACTCTTCTTGCAAATTACCCCAAGTGGCCATAGTTTGAGGCTTAAGAGAGTTGAACCAAGTCTTTGCCTTGTCTTTCAATGAGAATGGGAATAATTTCATTCTCGCTACTTATTCTCACACATTCTGCTCAAGGAATGTGCTAATTACCTCCTTAAAGTCCTTGATATGAAGGTAGAGTTTTTCCTTCTCCACACCATGGAATTGCAAAAGCAAATGAAGCATTCCAAGTTTTATTATAAAATTTTGTGCTTGCACTGGTAAAAGTATGCATAAGGGTGCAGAAGAGTGAGTGGGTTGAAGATACTCTCTCATCGTCCTCACAAGAGGAACCGGTGGGAGATTATCTTCAGCATTCCCAGGGTTATGACCGGGAGGGACTAGTGGAAAGTTATTCCCCTAGTTCCTCACCATCGATGGATTCTCATTGTTTAAACCATTTATGTCAACAGTGTGTGTGGGGTGGGTCAAGTCTTATAAGTTGGTTATGAACTGTGTCTCGTGCCCACATACAAAAGAACTAAACTATGAGTAAAGACAAAAAATAATAAACTAAAATAAAGTACAGCAGAGAATGCACTCGTGATGTGAATAACAAGACTTACCAGACGATCTCTGAATCACCTCTTGAATCAATGTCACCTTCCCGACAACGGTGCCAAAAATGCTTACTCTCTTGAGTTGGTTAAATTAGTAAGGAATTCTCAAACGTAGGAAAGGGTATCATGTTTGTAACTCAGTCGATTACCGAGGTTGTCTCCTCAGGGAAAACGGTTGGCTCAAAGGGTGATAAGCAAAAGAAAATAAAACTCTGAATTTTGAGAGTTTGTATATATATAGCCTTAATATATATATAGAAAATAAACCTTAAAACCCATATTTCTTGTATATATATAGCCAAAAATTCAGACGTGGAAACATAAACGTACCTAATAAGGGGATATTCTTTACTTCCAACAATGCTCCAAGCTTTTAAACCTTGTAGGAAATAGGAGAAAAATTTTACCTAAGCATAGTTATAAGAACCAAACCAGACATTGAACCGGCAGAGGGACCGGGTGAATGGGTCACTAGTTCAACGTGTTGACCCAAAGTGCAACATAAGAAGGGGGTGAATTAGGTTTTCAAAGCTAATGACCAATTTAAAATCTAATTTCACTATTGGTGAAATTGGTTGATCTAGATGATAGCAATGAATATGATGAATTTAATGAAGTGTGGTATGATATGCTAAGAATAATGTATAAAAAAAAAAGGAGTAGAGTAGAGAGAAAGCAAACATAAAGAGTTATAGAGGTTCAGCCCCAACACTTGGCCTACGTCCTATTCTTCCTTCTCCCCTTGGAGGTTCTCTTTCACTTTCTTGAATCTCTTCAATAACTGAGATTCCAACACCTTTACACCTTTCTCTTCCTTGAGTACAAGACAAATGTTCCACTCTTAGAAGCTTCACTCAAGAAGAATAAACAACCACACTCTCTTGCTTTACAAGAATATTCCTTCAATCTCAAGAAAAACACAAGAGTGGATTATAAATCTTACACAATCAAATCACTTTACAATGAATGCTCAATTCTCTCTTGGCTCTTAGCTCATAAGTTCATGCATTTAAAAAGACCCAAAAATTTCTTAAAGACCTCTATTTATAGCGGAGGTCAAGTGAGATTCAAAATGCTAAAAATCAGCAATTTGAATATTCTACCATTGGCTCACAACGGCTACATCCGGTATACCAGTTCACTTGTCCAGTATACCGGTTTGTCAGACACTTCTTCCTTGGCCAAGTGCTGGATGCTTCTGAGGTTTTCTGATTCACCAACCGGTATGTCGATTTGTCAATAGAGCATTGTCGGTTCATTAGAGGACTTAGTATGCAAAGTATTAGGAGGTTTTGAGGTTTGCCAGTTCAACATCCGGTATACTGATTCCTCCATCCAGTATACCAGTTCACCTATCCAGTATGCCGGATCACAGTTTACTTAGGCAAACTATGATCCTCTTATTCCTAATCTTTTTCCTTACTCTTCTTCCTTTGATCTTCCTTCTTCTTTGTCAATTACAACTACAAAGTCATCATCTACACAAATAATCAACATATTAGATCATGCTTAGATGTTTATCATTATCAAAAATCATGCTTAATCAAGCATTGGGTCAACATTCTTCCCTTTTTTATGATGGCGAACATCTAAAGCAAATAACAAATAAAATTCATAAACATCTTTACATTTTTCTCAAATATGCTCCCCCTAATCATATACATATTTCTTAGTAGCATTTCATTCATAAAGTAAGGTTCCCCCTTAATTTATGCATGCATCAACTATGCTACAACAACAATGTTGTTTATGGAAAAAAATTTATTGGTTGAGATTCCATATGTATGTGTACATTTCCTTTGAGTATTGAAGTTATGTGTTTAAACACATTGTACACATACATATTTCTCCCCCTTTGGCATCATCAAAAATGCATAATCAAATATCAATCACTTGCCAAGAGTGGGAGGTTACAACCATACGCATAGACATATAACTTATCACTCAAATTTTCACAGATGCACAAGTCATAATCAACAATCATATAAAGAAAGAGAACCAATCATCCATAATCATGAAACGATTTTCGCGTTGTCATATAAATGTGTTTCAAACATAAGTAGAATTACAATGTGAGAAAAAAGGTTTCATATAAAATTCAAAGATCTTAAGGATCCTTGAAGTCATAACACAAAGAAGAATACTTTAAATTGCATGAAGGCATCATCGTTTTGAGGGTCTTGTGGTTGGTCCACAAACGGTGGAGGAGGAGGAGGAAGTGGACCAAACTTGGGTAGAAGAAAGTCCATTACACCTCCACTTTGGTGTGAAGACTTTTCAGGCTTGTAGTAAAGCCTTCCACAGATTGACGAACTTGATCCAAGTCTTCCATTGTGGCATAGATTGGCCTTGAGATTCCTTCATCTCCCACACCTTGATCATCAATATTCAATTCTTGAGTATGAGAAATATTTTCTTCTTGTCCTCTTTTATCGCCAACATACATAGGTCTTGATGTTCCATCTCCTCCCACATCTTCTCCTCTTGCTTTCTTTTTCCCTTTTTCAATGATTTCCTCCATTGTTTCAATTCCCATCATTTTGAGCGATGCGCTTCCAAAGAAGATTTTTTTGGGAACACTCTCTTCAGGGTTAAGGTCAATGTCAAAGACTTGAAACACTTTAGTGAGAGCCATGTCATAAGGAAGTCGTGCACTCTGCTTTTCCACTTGTTCCATGTACTTCATCATGATATAAGGTAAATTTAATTTCCTACCAATCATAATGCATACTATGACAAACATTTGAAATTAGGTCACATCATTGCAGTGCCCGCCCCTTAGAATCACGCTCATAGTAAGAATCTTGTTGATTACTCTAGGAATGTCAAGCATGTTTTTTGCATCCAATTTTTGGTTTTCTTGATAATTTTCTCCAAACATCACGTTCATACTCCCATTCATCAGTTACATATTCTTGCATACTCCCCCTTTCCCAAAAGAAGATTTCTTCACCCTCATCTTGTAAACCTAGGATTTGTGCAAGTTTCATTTGGAAGAGTTTGATAGGTATTCCTTTTACCATAGACTTTATTGTACCTAATTTCTTCACATGAAGATTGGCATAGAAATGGTGTACAAGTGCCAGGTAGTAGGGTTCATCTAATTCCATTAAGGGAATCCATCCAATTTCTTCTAGCATAGTGTCTATATTTTAATGGCAAAGTTGATGAGTGAGTAGTGGTTGACTATCCGGAAAAATCCTATTCTTATACCTTGGTCATCTTGCTCTACACTCTTCACTGAGAAAGGAGAGGTCCAAGTTCTTCTTCATCCTTCTTTCTTCTGTTCCTCCCGTAGTTCCCCTTGCAGACTTTTTTCCTCCCCTTTGCCTTTGGTGGTGCCATGTGACAAGCTTAGAAAGGGAGAAGATGAATGTGAATAGTGCTAGGGTTTGAGAGTTTGGTGCTCTATAGTAAGAAGAAGAGTTTGAAGTGAAGAGAAATGGGTAGGGAGAGGATTTAAATAGAGGTGAATCGGTGGGTAGAGGATTTATAAGGAGTTAAAGATTTACGTTATTATTTGGAACATTCGCGACTTTTTTAAATCTCCTGACGCGAACTGGTATGCCGGTTGGATGAATCGGTATGCCGGTTGGATGAATCGGTATGCCGGTTTGGCTTTCTGATATACCGGATGAGAAAACTGGTATGTCGAACAAGGCTGTAGAGTTTTTACTCTGTTTCCCAGCCTTCTCCAGAGTACCCCTTTGACATCTGAGGGTCTCTATGACGGATCTATGATCCCTAGCTCCATCTAATAGCACAAAATCTATCTTCACTCAACAGTTTTGTAAATATATATATTAATTGATCCTCCGTTCTTACAAATTCAAGCTCAATATTTACCATTTTGTCCATGGGTTCTTAGGAAGTGATGTCTAATCTCAATGTGTTTGGTTCTAGAGTGTTGGATAGGGTTCTTGATGAGATTTATGGCACTAATGTTATCACATCTAAAAGGAATGTGATCAAATTCTAAATTAAAGTCTTTTAAAGTTGGTTTCATCCATAAGACTTGTGCACAACTACATCCAGTGGCAATGTATTCGGCTTTGGCCGTGGACAAGGAAACTGAGCTTTGTTTCTTGCTAAACCAAGAAACAAGTGAGTGTCCAAGGAAATGGCAATCAATTGTCTAAATATACTTCTAGTGTAACTAGAGTATAGGAAATGGTATAAGAATGTATAAAACCAATTTTTGCATGAATTGGGTTTGTTGAAATTGCTTGTTTGGTAATTTCATGAGAAATGTGATGAATTGGACATGTTATGTGTTTACATAATTTTGTGTCTTTTGGGTGTTTAACAAAATGCCTTGAATGATATGAGCAAGTTATTTGAATGAAATTAATATAACATGCTTTGTGAAGATTTTGGAATGTAATTATATGCTTAATGATATAATTTACATTGAAAATTTGGAAATATTAATAGACATTGAAATTGTTCACAATGTACTCATGACATGTTGAATATGATGTTGAAATTGCAATTGAAAACTTGATTGCATAGTGAAATGAATAGCAATTGTACATTATATTTGCATATGCACGGGAAGTATCACATTCGTGGCATGTGACATGAGTGTGGGTGTATGTATGGTTCCGATCAAACACTATTCTTGGTGGATGATACATGGGCTCGAAAAAGTTAGACTAAAGTTCGACTAACTCGCACGGGATGCATTGAAAAATAAGGTTCGGGGTTAACAAGAGGAGCTAGATTATCCCTCTGGTGCAAGACCCAGTGATTTGGATACGAACTTCGCTGGTATTGAGTCCATAAAATGTGTCGGAGTACGCAAAGCCGTTAGCGAAAGTCCATAGATAACATGTCGGTTGAGTGCCCGTTGGTGGAAGTCCATAAATACCCACTCTAAGAAAGACCTGGGATTTATAAATGGTCATTGGGTGTGTAACATCAATGACAAGGGCTTGGAATGCCTGGATGCATGCGCATGGCATTGCATGTGTTATGGGAGCCGGTGGAGGACTCGAGTTGTATTGCATGTGTGAGTCTCATCTCATGACATTGTGAAATCCATTATGAATTGCATATTCTTGAATGAATGTTGGATTGATTGTTGAATTGCATGTGAGCATTGATTAGTACTTAAATTAGCATTTACTATGCCTTTTTGGGACTAATTGTACTTTGATAGAGTTTAAGTGATGACATTTCAGGTCTTAAAGTGAACAAGGACTCAAGAACAACAAATACCACATTTGACTGTAGCACCTGCACATTAGAGAACAAAATTGGAGAAGCTTGTAGCACACCAAGAACGTTCGAACGCCAACTCACGTTCGAGCGTCCACTTGAACTGTAAGCAGACCTGACTGCTGAGAGAAGGCATGTTGCAGCCAAGAAGGAAGACTCTGATGCTCTGAGGCACTTGAGTATCATGTTCGAATGCCAACTCACGTTCGAACGTCCACTTGAATTGATTGAGGACCAGAATGATGAGTGCAAAGCGCCAAGATTTGCATGGAGTGTGGAAATAGGTTTCCACAGAAGACCACAGACCACTTGAGTGAGAAGGTCAGACCATATCTGGCGTTCGAACACCCATACAGCAAAGACAGAAGAAACGTTCGAACGCCAGACAACGTTCGAACGCCCATAAAGCAAAAACAGATACAACGTTCGAACACCAACTCACATTCGAACGTTCTCCACAGATTGACTGCAGAGTAGTTGGTTTTTCACTTGGACTTGGGCGGCATACACTATTCTTTCACCCCCTCTTGCCTGTAAATACTCCCATTGTTGGAGAGCTCAGGGAGACTTAGTTAGAGAGGTTGATGGAGGCTTAGACTCCCATTCATATTGTAGAATTAGCTTACATTTCCTTGTATGAAGTAGTTGTTCTAGAGATTAGTTTGGCTTTAGTCCAACATCTCTTAGCTTGTTATGAAATTAGTTTTATGCTTATGTTTTCATCTACATGCATAGAGGGAGATAGATCACCTTTGGTTGTGGATCACCCTCCAAAAGTGACTACCTTTCTTCTACTTTTAATTTGTGTTTCATTCACTTCCAATGCTTGTGCTTCTTTCTTCCCTTAGAGGAGTGAAACTCTTCCACTTTTCTAGACCTTCGCCAACGCCGTGAAGGGTGGAACGTGATTCACTCATTCTTTGTCGAAGATCGGCTCCCTGTTTAGTGTGTTTTGCTTTGTGATCCCTCTACTTGGAGGAATGAGCATCACTCACTTTTCAAGCTTTACTAAAGTCATGAAGAGTGAGTAGTTTCTCATTCACTCTTTAGTAAGAGGAGAAGTGCATGTATAAATTATCCGGATGTTATATTTGTGCAATTTCGATTATGCTTAATGCTTTATATTCCCCATGCTTATTGAATGATTGATTGCATCTAGCAAAGCTAAGGTACTTTGTATAACCAGGAGTTCTTTCTATAACATAGATAACTCTTGTATAGAAAGACTCATTGGTTCAAGGCAAGTACCCCGGCTAGATCTTCATGACTACCCTTCAATCTTCACCATTATTGTGCTTCAATTAAAGAATGGAAATGGAACATTGATGTCATGATTGGATATCTTGTAAAAACACTTGCTTGTTTGTAGACGGGTTAAGTCTCGGCACAGATAATTCTTGTAAACTTCTAGAAAGACATCGGAATCATGTTCTTAATTCTCTTAATCCACCTTTATCTTCCAATTAACCTGCTGTTGATACAGGGGTTAATTGAGTTATCAAGCACAAGTATAACAAACCGGATAATTAACTACATGTCCAGATCCTTGAACTAAAGAGTGACCCTTTTACATTAGAGCTTATCTCATATTTCGTTTAAAAAATTCTCTTGGAAAGAATCTTATATTCTGTCCAGGAAATCTCACACCTCAAACAAATCTCAAGGGTTACAATCAATAGGTCTCCACCACTGCTTATCTCAAAAATACCAACAAGAGTTCCCTGTGGATTCGACTCCGGACTCAAACCGAATTATTACTATAGCTTGACCGCCTGCACTTGGGTGTACACATTTCGGATCAAGTCAAGTTTTTGGCGCCGTTGTCGGGGAACCATAAAAGGTGTTTTAAGGTAAAAGGTAAAAAGACCTTCATTTTTGTATATATTATTTGGTTTACAGTGAATAACTTTGTTTTATTTTCTTTATGTCTGAGGGCACTCCTCACTATCAAAATTTGCCGGCAGAATCTTGTGAGTCTGTGAATCAGCCTGGACCAAATTCACCTAGATCAGTAGCAGACTCTTGTGAGAGTAATATGGCAAATAATGAGAGAAACGGAGAAATCCCTATGAGAGATGAGGAAGTGCCTAACATTCGAACTTTGCGGGATTACTTAAATCCCACAAGAAATAGTGTCCCCTCTTGTATTGTATTCCCTGAAAATGCGCCCCTCTTTACTGTAAAGTCGGGGACAGTGCAGCTATTACCCGTGTTTCATGGATTAGATGCGGAAAATCCATATCTGCATATAAAAGATTTTGAGGAAGTGTGTGGAACATTTCAAGACAATTCTGAACTAGCCAAGATGAAACTTTTTCCTTTCTCTTTAAGGGATAAAGCTAAACAATGGCTAAATTCTTTAAAAACTCTTTCAATACCTAACTGGCAGGCATTGCAAAATGAATTTTTCAGAAATTTTTCTCCTCTACACCGCACAAATGCACTAAAACGGCAAATCATGAATTTTGCGGTTAAAGAATGAGAAACTTTTTACCAAAGTTGGGAGAGATTCAAAGATCTGCTCCAATCTTGCCCACGTCACGCTTTTGAGAATTGGACTTTGGTAGGATTTTTCCATAACTCCTTACCCTCTAGACTATGTCAGTTTGTCGAAATGATGAATTTATGGGAAAAAGTCCGGAGGAGGCATTCATTTTTTTTGACACCATATCTGACAGTTCTCAGATGTGGGACTCAGCCTCTCCTACCACTGTAGAAGCCAAACCATCTACTTCCCAAGGAGGTAAGTATGTCTTGAGAGATGATGATGACCTGAGAGCAAAAATGTCTACTTTGTCTCGAAAGCTTGAAGCTTTAGAGATGAAGAAGGTCAATCAAGTTGATGTTAGCTCTTCCACAGAACAAGTGTGTGGAATCTGTGCACTAATAGGACACCCTACTGGGGAGTGTCCTACCATCCCAGCGTTCAAAGAGGTCTTGTTGGAACAAACAAATGCAGTTTCCAACTTCAACAAGCCTTACTCCAACCCATACTCTGAAACATACAATCGAGGGTGGCGGAACCACCCGAACTTCAGTTGGAGGAACACACAACCAATACCCATGAACCAACAACAAGGTTCATACCCACCACCTCAAGGACCTCCCGCATATCAACCATACCAACCACCACAAAAGAGGAGCCTTGAGGACACACTGAATCAATTCATGCAAAGCCAAATGAACTATAACAATAATTCCACACAGGCTTTCACTGATTTCAAAACCCAGACCACTTAATCTTTCTAGGATCTTAAAAGCCACATCCAAAAGTTGACCCAATCCATGGCCACATACGAAAAGCGCAAGTTCTCTGTCCAACCAAAGCAACCACAAGGCCAATTCTATGTGGGGAACCCTTCAACCACAGGAAACCCACAAGACCAAGCCCAAGTTGTCACTACACTAAGAAGTGACAAGGTGATTGACAAGACCATCAGAGACATGCTCATTCCAAAGCCAAAACTTCAGTCAATCCTAGTCAACTCATCATTTGAGCCTGAACCAATTGAGACTGAACTTGAAGAAGAACCTGAGCCTATGATTGAACAAGAGTCAGAACCTTCTGAGGAAAGAGAGCATTCGTGTTCCATTCCTGCTCCTTTTCCTCATAGACTCAAAACCAAACAGAAGTTGAAAAATTAGCCTGAAATTTACGAGCTTTTTAAGCAAGTAAACATCAACATCCCACTTCTGGATGCAATCAAACAAGTTTCGTCTTATGCCAAGTTTCTAAAAGACTTGTGCACAGTCAAGAGAAGCCAGAATGTCCAAAAAAGAGCTTTCCTAACAGAACAAGTCAGTGCCCTTCTTCAACACAAAACCCTTCCAAAATACAAAGACCCAGGGTATCCGACTGTGTCGTGTGTCATTGGAAACTTCATAATTGAACAAGCATTGTTAGACCTTGGAGCCAGTGTTAATTTGCTACCCTACTCTGTCTACCAGTAGTTGGGTCTGGGTGAACTCAAACCCACTTGTGTCACACTCCAGTTGGCCGACAGATCTGTCAAAACCCCTAGAGGCATTGTTGAAGATGTACTTGTCCAAGTGGACAACTTTGTCTTCCCTGTTGACTTCATTGTTTTGGATACTCAGCCAGCAATACATTCAGAGAACCAAATTCCCGTCATTCTTGATCGACCTTTCCTAGCAACTTCAAATGCACTAATCAATTACAGGAATGGAGTCATGAAATTAACTTTTGGGAATATGACTCTCGAGCTGAACATTTTCAATATTGCTAAGCACCCAGAATAAGACAAGGAAGAAGGGGAAATAAACTCCATTGAATCATTGATATAGGAACATCTGAATGACACATTCTGTGAGAACCCTACTGAATCTTCTCTGCTAGAATTTAGCTCATCTGAAACAATAGATGATGGCCCAAATCCACAAAGTTGCCCTACTTATGTGGTTGAGACATGGGCCCCCAAATTCGAAGAGATTTCACCAAGTGGCACAAAGCCACTCTCATCAAGTATTAAGCCACCAAAGCCTGAATTGAAACCTCTCCCATCTGACCTCAAATATGCATTCTTAGGAGAGGATGAGTCATACCCAGTGGTAATTTCATCTAAGCTCACAGACTTACAAGAGTCTAAACTGATTAAAGTTCTTCAAAGCCATAAAAGCACCATTGGGTGGACCATCGCTGACCTGAAAGGTATAAGCCCGTTAATCTGCAATCATGTTATATACCTTGAAGAGGATTCAAAACCCTCTCGTCAAATGCAGGGACGACTGAGCCCTCACATGAAGGAAGTTGTGAGAACAGAGGTACTCAAGCACTTAGATGCAGGGATAATCTTCCCCATCTCTAATAGCAAGTGGGTTAGTCCAACCCAAGTTGTGCCCAAAAAGTATGGGGTCACAGTGGTAAAAAATGATGCAAATGAACTAGTACCAACTCGAGTTGTCACATGATGGCGAATGTGTATTGACTATCGAAAACTCAATTTGGTCACTAGAAAATATCATTTTCCTTTTCAATTTCTTGACCAAGTTCTAGAAAGAATTGCAGGCCATACATTCTACTATTTCCTAGATGGATATTCTGGGTACAATCAAATTGAGATAGCACTAAATGATCAGGAGAAAACAACATTCACATGCCCCTTTGGCACCTTTGCATTCAAAAGGATGTCATTTGGACTTTGTAACGCTCCTGCAACATTCCAAAGATGCATGCTAAGCTTGTTTAGTGACATGGTTGAAAAAAATTTGGAAGTATTCATGGATGACTTCTCTGTTTATGGTGACTCATTTGATTCATGTCTGGCCAACCTAGAAAAGGTGTTGATAAGGTGTAGAGAAGCCAACCTAGTGCTCAATTGGGAAAAATGTCATTTCATGGTAACGCAAGGCATTGTCCTTGATCACATTGTGTCGTCTGAGGGCATGAAAGTTGACAAGGCAAAAATAGATCTGATTAGAAATTTGCCCGCCCCTAAGACTGTAAAGGATGTCCGATCATTCCTAGGACATGCAGGTTTTTACAGAAGATTCATAAAAGATTTCAGTACCATAGCCAAACCCATGTGTCATCTTCTGAGTCAGGACGTAATTTTTGTGTGGAATGAAGCATGCCAAAAAGCTTTTGAAAAGCTTAAAGGTATGTTAATTTCTGCTCCAATAATGCAAACCCCTGACTGGACTCTACCATTTGAACTAATGTGTGATGCAAGTGATTATGTTTTAGATGTTGTGTTGGGACAAAGAAAGGATAAGAAACCCCATGTGATTTGCTATGCAAGTAAAACTTTGAATGATGCTCAAATGAATTATTCAACAACTGAAAAAGAATTGCTTGCTGTAGTTTTTGCCCTGGAAAAATTCCGTTCTTATCTTGTTGGTTCTTCTGTTACTGTATTCATTGACCATGCAGCCCTAAAATTCTTGCTCACAAAGAAGGACGCCAAGCCAAGACTCTTGAGATGGATACTTTTGCTCCAAGAGTTTGATCTTGTCATCAAAGACAAGAAAGGTGTCGAGAATGTGGTGGCAGATCATCTATCCAGATTAACATATGAATTTCGTGAAGATGGACTGCCAATCAATGAGAAATTCCCCGATGAACAACTGTTCATGATTGATAAGACACCATGGTACGCGGATATTGCTAACTACCTTGCTACTGGTACGTTCCCCCCGTCCTTTACCATGATGGACAAAAAGAAATTTCTGAGGGAGGTTCGTAACTTCTTTTGGGAGGATCCCTACATATTCAAGTACTGTAAGGATCAAATCATAAGGCGTTGCATCCCCGCTCATGAAAGCAGCCAGGTAATAACATTTTGTCATTCTGAAGCATGCGGTGGCCATTTTTCGTCAAGAAAAACCGCTGCAAAAATATTGCAGTGTGGATTTTACTGGCCCACACTTTTCAAAGATGTCCATGCCTTTTGTTTAACTTGCGATAGATGTCAAAGGTTGGGAAGCATTTCTAAAAGAAACATGATGCCCTTAAACCCCATTCTGGTAATTGAAATTTTTTACTGTTGGGGCATCGATTTTCTAGGACCGTTTTCCCCTTCCTTTGGCTATCTATACATTTTAGTGGCTGTAGACTATGTATCCAAATGGGTTGAGGCAATTTCATGCCGAAATAATGATCACCGAACAGTGATCAAGTTTTTAAAAGAAAATATTTTGTCCCGGTTTGGAATTCCAAAATCAATCATAAGTGATGGGGGTGCTCATTTTTGCCATCGTACCTTCTGGAATTTGATGAAAAAATACTTGATTTTTCACAAAATTGCAACCCCTTATCACCCACAAACCAGTGGACAGGCTGAACTAGCTAATCGGGAGATCAAATTAATTTTAGAAAAAACGGTGAATCCAGACCGCAAAGATTGTTCGTTAAGACTAACTGATGCACTCTAGGCATACCCCACTGCTTTTAAAACAATTTTGGGCGTGTCTCCTTATCAATTAGTCTATGGAAAGTCGTGTCACCTACCTGTGGAATTGGAACATAGGGCATACTAGGCCATTAAAGCAATGAATTTTAACCTAGACATAGCTGGACTAGCAAGGAAACTTCAGATAAATGAATTGGAGGAATTGAGAAATGAAGCATATGAGAATGCTAAGATTGTTAAAACTAGGATGAAAATTTTTCATGACAAGAACATTGTGCGGAAATCTTTTGAGCCTTCTCAAAAAGTCATGTTATTTAATTCAAGACTCTGCCTCTTTCCTGGTAAGTTGAAGTCAAGATGGACTGGGCCTTACATTGTCAAAAAGGTGTTCGGACATGGAGCAGTTGAAGTGGAAAACACATCGAACGATAATATCTTTACTGTTAATGGTCAGTGGTTGAAACCATTTTTGGAGGACTTTGTTAAAAATGTGGAAACCATTCTTTTAATGGAATCAGAATACTCCTCCGAGATTCGTGCCTGCCGACACTCAAGTGGATCGGGTCAGGAAATATCTAACCCAACCCGACCCACTAGGGCACCTTTATAAGGCCCCCAATCTTTTTATTCTTTTTCCCAGCCGCCGCTGTTGGTCGGCCCCCCCTTCTTCTTCTTCTTCCTTTTCTTCTTCATTTTTCTCTGTTGACTGATAAACGACCCATCCCCTGCAAACCAATGACTACACACTCTACAACACACAATTTTTTGCTTCATGCTTTGCATTCTAATCTTATATTTACTCATGGGTGTTCTTCTCTTGTTCGCACTCACACACAAATATTTTCAGCCTACCCGAAACCCAGATCTGCACAAAGATGAGTAATTTGTGTATTTTTATTTGTAGGTTTCGGCAGATGAACAAGATCTCTACCTTTCAACCTCATCTCCAAGATCCGTAAACTGGTAAATTCGAAACATTGGGGACAATGTTCTGTTTAGGTTGGGGGGTTGAGAACTACAATTCATATTTGCCACCATGTGCCCGTAAATTTTTAAAATTTTTTGTTGTTGTTTTTGCTGTTGTTGTCGTTATTCTGATCATATTATGTACCTTATCTTGTATAAATTGATGATTATGTCTGTGAGTCAGCTTCAATCGTCTTTGTGACTGGCAGACGTTAAAGAACCAGATAGTGAGTCTTAAAGCTTAGAAAGCATATGTTAAACTTTTTTGGTTTAGTCTAGGAGTTCTACGCACTTTTCCATCTGATGTGCATACTGTGATCATGAGAAAAGCAAGACTGGTAAGGAAGGCCGAAATCCGAGAAAAACAAGCGAAACCCCTCTGTGGCAGAAGCACCTTTGCTAAACGTCGTCATGCCAAAAGGCTGGGTGCCGAACTACATAGACATAGAGGGAGACTCGGATTAGATTATTTTATGTAGGAAATTGTACTTTTGTTGGGATGAAAGCCAAAGGTCCAAATTTTTTGTAAAAAGTGTAAAAATCTTCTTGTACAAACTCTTTTGACTGAAACGAAAATATGGGCCGAGTAAGGAATGTCCCAGAATACCAAACTAAAGCGTGGGTAGGGACTTATCCTGAGACGCCATAGGTTTTTGATTTAAAATTGTGTGTTTAGCCCTCTCTGATTGTGTATAGTGTAGTGCAGAAATTTTTGATTTTTGATTCAACGTTCGAACGTTAGCTGCTTGCAGTACTCAGCCTCTGATGAAGTCCCTGATGTAACCAAAAAGTACTGGGAGCTCAGCTCGTTCGAACGCCAATAGAACGTTCGAATGAGATTAACGTTCGAACGCCAATAGACCGTTCAAACGAAGAGAACTTACAGTACTTTGGTCTCTGACAGAACTCAAAAGTACTGGGAGCTCACCACGTTCAAAATACAACCACGTTCAAACGAGTTGTTTAAAATCCTTCTAGACACATTCGAACGTTACCCACGTTCGAACGTCACTTCTCAGACTATAAAAGCCTGGATCGTCTTCCCTATTTCAAAAACCCCAAAACCTTTGAAAAAACTCCAAACCCTAGGCTGACTCTTCGTTACCCAGCCCTCAAAACACTCCTCATTCCCTATTTTTACCTCAAATCGACCCTCCCAAGACCATTCCCACATCAAGAATCTCCATTTTCACCAAGAAATCAAAACTTTCAACACCCTCACAAACTCAAAATCGAAAACACCATGCCAAGGGTCAAGCTACCTGCCAGGCGCAAGCCACTAACTCAGGAACCCAATTTCGTGGAAGAAGTAGTTGAAGTGAGAGAGGGGAGGCCTCCCCTTACGCAAAGATACGACAAGACCCGATTCCCCACAGCTCTAAAAGCTGACAGGTACGATAATTTTGACCAAAAGTATGTTGTGGTTTGTGAGCGTGATGTGGTGTTGACTGATTTTGCTGAGTTGGGTTTGCTTGTGGATATGGAGAGGAGGAATTGGTTGTTGTACTTGCAAAACGGCGGAGAGGCCGTAGTGGACTTGGTGTAGGAGTTTTACTCCAACGCTGAAATAGTCAATGGAGCACTAAAGAGCTACGTGAGGGGAATCTACATTGACATGGATGAGGATAACATAAGAGAAATTAGGCAAGAGATACCTCGATTCCCAAGTCCCACTTATCCTCCGAGAAAGAATGTGGCGATGAATATTGTAGGGAAGGAGCTGACGGGTGTGTCCGACTTTTCTTGGACTGGAAAGAAATTTTTTAGACAAGGGGAGCTCATTGACAAATACAAAATGTTAAACTTGATTGCAGTGTCGAATTTTGCTCCGATAGGAAGGAAAAATGAAATTTTACCCGACATGGCCCGTCTTCTCTACACTCTTGGGAAAGGCCACAGTATCGATCTCCCCTCCCTCATATTGACGGAAATGAAGAAAGGGTGCAATGTGAAGCGGAACTCGCTCCCGTTTGGCACCCTAGTGACTGAGATGTGCAAAGATCACGGGGTAAAGGTGAGACCAGAGATGGAGATCCAAAAATCGATGGGGCCACTAAACAAGGCTTCCTTTCGAAGGAGCCAAGGACATAGTGGCGGCCCAGCAGCGAGACAGGAAGAGCCCCCTGCCCGAGGAGTCGACGAAGTTCAAGATGAGCTCAATGCGGAGGAGGAGAGAGAGTTAGAGAGAGAGCATATGCAAACTCAGGGGGAGGCAGGCACCAGCACCCACCGATCGCCACGAGAGATTATGCTTGGCATCGAGGCCAACCAAGACAAGATTCTCTGACAGCATGAGGAGATCCTTGGCTATCTGAGGGGTGGACCTGGTGGAGGACTTGGTGGAGGAGATTGATTTTATGTTCTTGATTTTGGTTATGATTATTGTTTCTTCTTTGGATGAGATTTCTTCTTTGATAGTTTCTTGGGGATTTTTGTACATAAAGTTTGTTGTTGTTTCTCTAGTGGAGGAGTTTCTCTTTTGTGATTCTTGTGGATATCTGTAGTTTGTTGTGGATATTTGTCGCTTCTCTGGTGGATGTTTGTTTATTTTTGGGTCGTTGAAGTTTTTGTGTTGTAGTCACTTCTTTTATGGATGGATTGAATCTTTGATGTGAACAAATCATATTCTATGAAATGAATGGTTCAATTTATCACTTTTATCTGTTTTAAATGCATATGTAGATTTAGCTTAATATTGATATATGATGGAACGAATGTGGATGCTAAGAATGTTTGTTAAAGTGACTACGCACATGATCGGTTTGACACCTCAACTTATCAACCGAGACTTAAAACCACATTTCTTGGAAAACTGGTATTCTCTCTATGCTTAAATTATCAAATGTATAGCGGTATTTGTTATTTTTAAGGTACAAAATTATCGGACTCGAAAATGGAATCGGTATATAACCGACATTCCACGAGAAACTTGACATAATCAGTGGAGATGACAAAGAATACTATGGTAAGTTTTGAGCATTGCTATACTTTTGAGAGACAATTAACATTTACTCAAGTAAGGTCTTTCACTCTCAATTTTTGAATAATCTCATTAAATTTGTTTTGATTGACGCAACTAAGACAATCTGTTGACATATCCCCCAAGAGATCTATTCATACGACACATACATGTGCACATACTTGAGAAGGGATCTTAGGCCATCTTTGACTTAATTTTGAGTCTTAAGCCATTTCTTTTACAAAATTATATCCCTAGTTAACCGTGATTGAGCCTTTAATGTACGATCTTTTTTTCCAAAGAGCCCGTATGATTACCAAGCCACAAGAGAATATACTTGATATACCTTTACTATCTAATTTTCTTGCACCCTCTTATAAATCAATATGATACAGAAATGCAAGAAAAAAGTAAAAAGGCTATGGAAGCTACTATTCAATGACAAGAAAAATCGATGGAAACAATTAAAACAGAAAAGAAACAGAAAGGCAGGAAATTGCCAAGAAAGTGAAAAATGAGAAAAATGAAAGAAAGAAATATCATTTCTGGACAAAAATGTCGAAAAGCTAGAAAGAAGTGTGCTACATTACAGAATGAAAGGATAGCTTTTGAATATTATTGACGTCATTTCATTAGCCACTGACCTCTGGCCACATTACAACCTATAAAAAGCCCTAATTGATCTCAAGTTTGTGGCATGCATGTGTCGTCAACCAAAAGTGGGGTATGGTAAATAGTATTTCTTTAAATTGCATCAATATTCTTTCATAAGATTATGCCAAACATGATTAGTTTGTTTCCTTAAACTTCACTCCCTTCCTAATTGTGCATGTGATTTTTCGATTGGCCACCCTCTGATCACATGCCCCGTGAGAGACAAGTCACTATAATCGGAGCGAACTTTTGCTGAGAGCATTCTACGAGAGGTTTGTGAAATCGAAGCTATCCATGGAAGGTGGTAAAATGGAGTGTTTGTTATATAACAATTCTTGTTGCTAGAATGATCATTACTACTACACAGGGAATTCCAAATACCAATGTAACAGATGCTAATTTTTGCATAGAATAAATACCAATGAAAGAGGATTGTGCGGAAGATAAGTCGAAATTGAGGGATGGGTGTCCCAACGACCATGATGCTAATTTACATTAACCAGCAATCTCACATACATATCTGTTCGACTGAAGTTTTTGGGTAGCTTCATTGAAAACCCTCACGAGACAACACTCGTCCACTAGGGTAAACTTAGTGGTTTAACGGCTTGTTGCATAAGCTAAATGCAACCGGATGACCTACGAAAATGGCATTAGGAGTAGATTTTCAATTATTGTATTACTAGAGACTAGCAATATTTAGGTTGGGGGGTGTGATTAGTACTTAAATTAGCATTTTACTATGCATTTTTGGGACTAATTGTACTTTGATGGAGTTTAAGTGATGACATTTTAGGTCTTAAAGTGAACAAGGACTCAAGAACAACAAATATCACATTTGAGTGTAACACCTGCACATTAGGGAACAAAATTGGAGAAGCTTGGAGCACACCAAGAACGTTCGAACGCCAACTCACGTTCGAACGTCCACTTGAACTGTGAGCAGACCTGACTGCTGAGAGAAGGCGTGTTGCAGCCAAGAAGGAAGACTCTGAGGCACTTGAGTATCACGTTCGAACGCCAACTCACGTTCGAACGTCCACTTGAATTGATTGAGGACCAAAATGATGAGTGCAAAGCGCCAAGATGTGCATGGAGTGTGGAAATAGGTTTCCACAGAAGACCACAGACTACTTGAGTGAGAAGATCAGACCATATCTAGCATTCGAACGCCCATACAACAAAGACAGAAGAAACGTTCAAACGCCAGACAACGTTCGAACACCCATAAAGCAAAAACAGATACAATGTTCGAACGCCAACTCACGTTCGAACGTTCTCAACAGATTGACTGCAGAGTAGTTGGTTTTTTACTTAGACTTGGGTGGCATACACTATTCCTTCACCCCCTCTTGCCTCCTCCTCTTGCCTGTAAATACTACCATTGTTGGAGAGCTCAGGGAGACTTAGTTAGAGAGGTTGATGGAGGCTTAGACTCCCACTCATATTGTAGAATTAGCTTACATTTCCTTGTATGAAATAGTTGTTCTAGAGATTAGTTTGGCTTTAGTCCAACATCTCTTAGCTTGTTATGAAATTAGTTTTATGCTTATGCTTTCATCTACATGCATAGAGGGAGATAGATCACCTTTGGTTGTGGATCACCCTCCAAAAGTGACTACCTTTCTTCTACTTTTAATTTGTGTTTCATTCACTTCCATTACTTGAGCTTCTTTCTTCCTTTAGAGGAGTGAAACTCTTCCACTTTTCTAGAGCTTCGCCAAAGTCGTGAAGGGTGGAACGTGATTCACTCATTCTTTGTCGAAGATCGACTCCCTGTTTAGTGTGTTTTGCTTTGTAATCCCTCTACTTGGAGGAATGAGCATCACTCACTTTTCTAGCTTTACCAAAGTCATGAAGAGTGAGTAGTTTTTCATTCACTCTTTAGTAAGAGGAGAAGGACATGTATAAATTATCCGGACGTTATATTTGTGCAATTTCGATTATGCTTAATGTTTTATATTCCCCATGCTTATTGAATGATTGATTGCATCTAACAAAGCTAAGGTACTTTGTATAACCAGGAGTTCTTTCTATAACATAGATAACTCTTGTATAGAAAGACTCATTGGTTCAAGGCAAGTACCCCGGCTAGATCTTCCTGACTACCCTTCAATCTTCACAATTATTGTGCTTCAATTAAAGAATGGAAATGGAACATTAATGTCATGATTGGATGTCTTGTAGAAACACTTGCTTGTTTGTAGACGGGTTAAGTTTCGGCATAGACAATTCTTATAAACTTCTAGAAAGACATCGGAATCATGTTCTTAATTCTCTTAATCCACCTTTATCTTCCGATTAACCTGTTGTTGACACGGGGGTTAATTGAGTTATCAAGCACAAGTATAACAAACTAGATAATTAACTACATGTCCAGATCCTTGAACTAAAGAGTGACTCTTTTACATTAGAGCTTATCTCATATTTCGTTTAAAAAATTCTCTTGGAAAGAATCTTATATTCTATCCAGGAAATCTCACACCTCACACAAATCTCAAGGGTTACAATCAATAGGTCTCCACCACTGCTTATCTAAAAAATACCAACAAGAGTTCCCTATGAATTCGACTCCGGACTCAAACCGAATTATTACTACAGCTTGACCGCCTGCACTTGGGTGTACACATTTCGGATCAAGTCAAGCATTTCATATGCATATGGGTTGGGAAGCAGCCTCTTTAGGAGATACCCTATTAAGCGTGGCTCACCCTTTATGGGGATAATATTTCAAGTGCGGGACAAGCGCTGGTGGACGGCCCGCACTTGGGTCCTTGTTGAGAAGAAGCCGCAATATGGCTTTAAATTACATTTTTTTGTAAAACAATTATGTAATTTATTTGAATTGTAAATTATGGGAAGATAACTGTATTTTGAGCATAATTGAATGTTATGTGAGTTTGGGTGAACTTGGAATGAGATTGGATGGTTAACGGTTGAGGTTGTAATGAATTTGGGGGGAAATCTGGGACCATGTACCAGTACCTAAGTAATTATGTATCAGTACCACGATGTTGGGAGACCCAGGTATCGATACCTCAACATACGGTTACCAGTACTTAGATTCCAGTGGGCTCTGGTACTAGTACCAAAACTTCAGGTATCAGTACATCGATGGACAATGAGCTCAGCAAAAACTTGTTGTCCGAATTTGATATTGACAATTTACGTGCAAATATACACAATCAACAAGTAATAAAGTGATAAGTAGAGTATCGTTCCTACGAAAAATTATTACTAATAACTTCCAAGTACTAACTTTATATCAATTCGATTTTATTTAAACAATTGGAATTGAACTATGGAATTACTAATTTAAGACTAAATCTAAAATTACTGAACAATGAGTGATTTTACCGGATAAAAGAATTTAAGATTACAACTTCCTCTAATGCTTCGTATAAATCTTTCCACTCTCTTTCCAGTTAATTGATCAAATTAAGTTGTTAACTAAGACTTCAAAATTATTTATCAAACCTCTTCCGATAGTAAGATAAACATATCTCTCCCAATTAAATTACTATATTCCTATGCAAAATAAGTTGGAATAGATTCATTAAGTTCAAACTCTCATAAAATTTACACACGGCATATATGTATATTCATATCCTATACACAAACTCAGTTATTCAATCCTAAGAAGAATCAACCAGACGCATGTCATCATATTCAGATCTAAACCTAGAATTCATATCCCAATTTCATCTAGGTTATCAAATTAATTGTTGGCCACACAATTATATCCTAAGCACAAAATATGACAAACAACTCATAAATGATCAATAAGAACTAGAAACGAGAGTAGATCAATTTAACTAAACATTAGCTTCCGTTGCAATCTTAATAAAAATTTAGTTCATAATATAATTGAAAAACATCATCCTCAAATTAAACAACATTTCAAAAAATCAAGAACTAAAAGTAAGAGAAAATGAATGAAAACTTAGTTGTAATCTTCAATCTATCTCTAGCCTTCAATCCCGATTTTCTTCGTGTTGCTTCCTTCGATTCTTGCCTTCAATTTTTTATCAATCCTTGGTCTTTTTTCTATGATAGCAGCCCCCAAAATCAGTATATTTATATCCCAACTCAAACCCTAGCATATATGTGGCATTAGAGTCCAATTTCGGCTTAAAACAAGTCAGAATTCTCGTCCACATTAAAACAAGGGTTGCAGCCCCTAAAATCAGCGTAGGGGCGCTGACTTTCTGCCCTCCTAGCGCTGCAGTGCTGGTCCTAGCGTAGCTGCGCTGATCCCCTTTTAAGCCTAGAGCTTCCCTTGTTGCTTAGTCTTCAAAAATCCAATACTTAGGCTTCCAAATGACCTTGTTTCCTTCCAAATGATCATGTTTCCTTCCAAATGATGATTCCTACAAAATAACATTAAAACACACAAAACAAAATAAAAAGGAACATAAAATACTTGAAAACTTGCAATTTCACCAAGCCAAGAGTACTCAATTCGTAGGTATAAAACCCACTCATCAAATACCCCCAAACTTAAATATTTGCTTGTCCTCAAGCAAAATACTAAGAACAAAAATTATAAAAAAAAAACTAACCGTAACAACCAACTACTCAAACAATGGATCAATATGAATATGAATAATGGCCCCAAAAGTTACTACAAATAATAATTCACGGGAAACTTCAAAACAGTGCTAAGTCTAACAATTCAACATACTCCTTACTTTTACCTCCGCTCATGACCCTTTAAATACATGTGCATATTCGAACTGTTTAAACTAGTCATCACCCAGATAAATTTATGTAGTCAAGCTCTCCATAAGAGATACTCAATATCAACTCTATGAACTTACGTTTCACATCATCCTCTACTAATTAAGGCAAAACGTATAACTATAAGGCACAAAGATTTTTTTGTTTTTTTTTTCATCTCTCTTTTTTTTCTTTTCATTCGTTCGGTGAGTGCATTTTATGCTCCATCTCATCTCCTATTGAGCGAGTGCGTTTTATGCTCCATCTCGCCTTTTCTTGAACGAGTGCGTTTTACGCTCTATCTCGTTCTCAACATGTGTTTATGAGTGAGTGTGTTTTACGCTTCATCTCTACTCACCACATGCCCCTTTCTTGTTTCTTGTCTTCCTATTCTTTTTTTTTTCTAACTCATGAAGGATCAAATCAAAATAATTTTCAAAAATTCCCCCTTTTTTTTTTTACTAACCCATCATAACCAATATTTCCCCCAAACTTATATGAATGCCTCAATTTGCTTTGAATGATGCTTGAATAAATTTTGTAGAGTTTCACTGATATCTCCCATAGGCACTTAGCCAAATAAATTCTCTAAATGATAACTAACCAAACAGATGGATATGTGCTCATGAATGAAAGGATCATAAATAGTGTAAAACCAACTAGTATGCCAAACTTCAAACTCAACATGTTCATCAATTTCCCTTGAATTAACAATTAATCACATTCATCATTGGACATGATCAAATTCAATCAACACATTGCTCAAGTTGTACTAAAACATGCTTTCTAAATGTAAAACATGCTATCTAAATGCATACCTAATAATGCAAACAAGAATACACCCCCCAAACTGAAACTAAACATTGTCCTCAATGTATAAAGTAGGAAAAATTAATATAGAGAACTTCCCTGAGACTTCGCTAGTTGGCATCATCTTTAGCGTCCTCGTTGCCCGCTGAGTCGGGAGTGTATTCAGGAAACATAGGTGGACTAGGAAACTTACGTTGCAAAGCTTAATCTTTATCCATGGAGAATGGAGAAATCCTTGGTGCTAGTTGAGACTCATTGATGCCCATGAGAGGTAAGATTGTTATCTAAAAGAGGTTGAGAGATTCAAGATGATTGAATGGAATTTTGGGTGAATAAGAGTTGGGGTGTATGTATTTTTAGAGGTTTGAAATTTTTGGGAGTGGTAGGAGTTGATGTGGTGAGCTTCTTGTCCAAGAATGTAGAGCTGAAAGGGGTGTTATAATGCTGAAAATCTGCTTTGGGTGCTGTCCAAGCTGAATATAATGCTGAAAGTCTACTTTAGGAGATGTCCAGGCCGAATAGAATGCTGAAAATCTGTCTTGGGCGAGAATTGGGGCAACAGGGGCGCTGATTGGGCAGAGAGCAGGCGCCTAGGCGCTGAAATGTAGCGCAGGGGCGCTGCCTGAGCGCTGCCTAAGTGCTGTCTAGGCGTTGGGGCGCTGCCTGGGCTATTTTTCTGTTGTGGGACAGCTTTGGGGGGCAGCAGGCATACGTTGGGGAGCTGTTTTGGGCGCTGCTACGCTGCATATGAAGCGTTGGGCGCTGTTTTAGGAGCGGGTTGTCCAGCAAGTAGGCACCTAGGCGGTGGGATCTAGCGCTGAGGCGCTATACTACTGGTCTTCACTCCTTCTTTAAGCTTGTGCAAGCTCCCTTATTATTATTTTTTTTCGATCCTCGGTACCTGCAAGCAATTAACACACTAATTAAAATTCACTAACTTTCTAATATCATGATTACTCCTAAAATAAATAATAATAAAAACAAAAAAAACTATGACATAAACATAAAATAAAAACTAAAAGCTAAACTTTGGGTTGCCTCCCAAATAGTGCTTGTTTTATAGTCATCAACCTGACTACTCCCTGTATTATCCCTGGTCGGCAAGGTTAATTGAGGTCTTCTGGCGATCAATATCGTCGCCCCAATAGTGCTTAAGTCTCTGCCCGTTCATCTTGAAAGTTATCTTCGAATTGCATTCCTCAACTTCAACCGCTCCATGCGGGAACACCTTAGTAATAATAAATGGCCCTGGCCACCTTGATTTGAGTTTTCCCGGGAAGAGCTTTAACCACGAATTGAAAAGGATTACAGCTTGACCTAGCTTAAACTTCCGCTCAATGATCTTCTTGTCATGCCACATTTTTACCTTCTCTTTATATAGCTTGGTGTTCTTAAGGGGATCTAAAATACAACTTCCTACGACTACCTCATTCACTACATCTTCCACCAAATTAACTGGAAAACATTCTTCTACTTCCTTTGAAAATTTCATAGCTGAAAATACATTGAATGTAACCTCTTGATCTTGGACTCGCATAGTTAGCTCACATTTATGTACATCAATAAGTGTTCTCCCCGTTGCTAAGAATGGTCACCCAAGAATAATAGGTATTTCTCTATCTTCCTCACAATCTAAGACTATGAAATCAGCTGGAAAAATAAACTTATCCACTTTAACTAGAACGTCCTCAACTATGCCACTTGGAAAAGTGAGTGATCTATCTGCAAGCTGTAATGTGATGTTAGTAGGCTTTGTTTCCTTCAAACCCAATTGCTGATAAATTGAGAGCGGCATTAAGTTAATACTAGCTCCCAAGTCACACAATGCTTTCCCGAAAAACTGACTGCCTATTGTGCATGGAATTGTAAAGCTACCCGGATCTTTGAGCTTTGGTGGTAGTTTCTTTTGAAGAATAGCACTGCACTCCTCTGTAAGTGCCACTGTCTCAAAATAGCCTAGTTTTTTCTTCTTTGACAAAATTTCCTTCAAAAATTTAACATAGTTAGGCATTTTCTCCACTGCTTCTGCGAAAGGGATATTTATTTGGAGTTTCTTAAACACTTCCAAGAATTTAGAGAACTGTTTATCCCACTTCTATTTTTGCAAACGTTGTGGAAACGGCACGAGGGGCACAATAGGTCTCAAATTACCTCCATTAGAACATATAACTGGATCTTCTTCATCATTTCCTTTGTTCACATTCTTGTTATCCTTTTCTTCACCCTCACTATCATCTCCATGTGATTGTTTTGGAGTTCCACTAACAACCTCAGGTAACTCTTTTCTGCTTTGTAATGTAATAGCATTGCAGTACTCCTTACCTTCCCTCTTAGGATTGATCTCTGTATCGCTAGGTAGAGTGTCTTGAGGTCGGTTGTTAATAGCATTAGCAAGCTGACCCATTTGATTTTCCAGGTTTCGGATTGATACTTCTATACTGTTCATCCTTGTCTCATTCTGTGATATGTACCTAGAAAACAGCTCCTCCAAATTTGACTTCTTTTCCTGCTGTGGTGGAGCTTGATTCTGAAAGTCTGATGGGTATGATTGTGTTGGAGCAGAAGTTTGGGCTTGATTATTATTCCAAGACAAGTTCGGATGAGTCCTCCAACCATGGTTATAATTGTTGAAATTATTGTCATGTTGCTGCCTGTTGAAGTTACCAACGTATTGTACCGACTTTGAACTAATTGCACATTGATTGCTCGGATGGTTCTCGACACACAATTCACAAACAATTGCCACACTCTGAATAGGTTGCACCCCTAAAGCATCAATCTTTTTTGCCAACGTAGCCACATGTGCAGCCAATGCAGTAACCGCATCAATTTCATAAATCACTGCTACCTTTGGCTAATTGATCCTTGTAGAGGGTCACTGATAATTATTAGCAGTCATCGTCTCTAATAACTCGTAGGCTTCATCAAAAATTTTCCCCATCAATGCTCCACCTGCAGCTGCATCAATACTAGTCCGAGTAGCACTAAACAACCCGTTGTAGAACGTTTGAACTTGTAACCACTTAGGAATACCATGGTGAGGGCATTTTCGAAGTAAGTCCTTGAATCGCTCCCAAGCTTCATATAGAGTCTCAGAATCATGTTGTGCGAATGAAGTGATGTTTTTCCTCATCCTTGCAGTTTTAGCTGGGGGAAAAAAATTTAGCTAAGAATTTTTGAGCTAAATCTGCCCACATAGTAATAGAACCCGGCAGCAATGAATGCAACCAATTCTTTGCCTTATCACGAAGTGTGAAAGGGAAAAGTCGAAGTTTAATCCCATCTTCGAAAACCCCATTATACTTGAACGTGTCGCAAATCTCCAGAAAACTCACCAAATGATCGTTTGGGTCATTGTTAGGCAAACCCCCAAATTGCACAGAATTCTGAATCATTTGGATAGTGTCTGGCTTGATCTGAAAACTGTTTGCTTGAATTGCGGGCCTTAGAATGCTCGATTGTATTTTTGTAACAAGCGGCATAGCATAATCCCTTAGCGATTTCTGTTCATCTTCAGCCATAGTTTCTTGATTATTTACTTCTTGACAATGCTTTCGCAAGCTTCGGAACCTTCTCTCGATTTCGTCTTCGTACGGTAGTAGCTCCTGACCTGTAGATCGTGTTTGCATACAAAATTCAAGAGTGCTTGCGAAAAAATTAAAACATAAAACTAAACAAGTTTAAACTAAGATCAAATTGATTGAAATTAATATTGAAATAATTACTAAAATAATTCCCCGGCAACGACGCCAAAAACTTGTTGTCCGAATTTGATATTGACAATTTACGTGCAAATATACACAATCAACAAGTAATAAAGTGATAAGTAGAGTATCGTTCCCACGGAGAATTATTACTAATAACCTCCAAGTACTAACTTTATATCAATTCGATTTTATTTAAACAATTGGAATTGAACTATGGAATTACTAATTTAAGACTAAATCTAAAATTACTGAACAATGAGTGATTTTACCGGATAAAAGAATTTAAGATTACAACTTCCTCTAATGCTTCGTATAAATCTTTCCACTCTCTTTCCAGTTAATTGATCAAATTAAGTTGTTAACTAAAACTTCAAAATTATTTATCAAACATCTTCCGATAGTAAGATAAACATATCTCACCCAATTAAATTACTATATTTCTATGCAAAATAAGTTGGAATAGATTCATTAAGTTCAAACTCTCATAAAAGTTACACACGGCATATAAGTATATTCCTATCCTATACACAAACCCAGCTATTCAATCCTAAGAAGAATCAACCAGACTCATATCATCATATTCCGATCTAAACCTATAATTCATCTCACAATTTCATCTAGGTTATCAAATTAATTGTTGGCCACACAATTATATACTAAGCACAAAATATGACAAACAACTCATAAATGATCAATAAGAACTAGAAACGAGAGTAGATCAATTTAACTAAACATTAGGTTTCGTTGCAATCTTATTAAAAATTTAGTTCATAATATAATTGAAAAACATCATCCTCAAATTAAACAACATCTCAAAAAATCAAGAACTAAAAGTAAGAGATAAGGAATGAAAACTTAGTTGTAATCTTCAATCTATCTCTAGCCTTCAATCCCGATTTTTTTCGTGTTGCTTCCTTCGATTCTTGCCTTTAATTTTCTATCAATCCTTGGTCTTTTTTCTATGATAGCAGCCCCCAAAATCAATATATTTATATCTCAACTCAAACCCTAGCATATATGTGGCATTAGAGTCCAATTTCGACTCAAAGACTAGTCAGAATTCTCGTCCACATTAAAACAAGGGCTGCAGCCCCTAAAATCAGCGCAGAGTTGCTGACTTTCTGCCTTCCTAGCGCTGCAGCGGACCAGCGCAGCTGCGCTGATCCCTTTTTAAGCCTAGAGCTTCCTTTGTTGCTTAGTCTTCAAAAATCCAACACTTAGGCTCCCAAGTGACCTTGTTTCCTTCCAAATGATCATGTTTCCTTTCAAATGATGATTCCTGCAAAATAACATTAAAACACACAAAACAAATAAAAAGGAACATAAAATAATTGAAAACTTGCAATTTCACCAAGCCAAGAGTACTCAATTCGTAGGTATAAAACCCACTCATCAGGTATCGGTACCCCGTCACCTAGGTACTGGTACCTAGCAACTGGAAGGAACATGGGAAATAAAGGTCCAAGTACCGGTACCCTCGTTACTCAGGTACCAATACCTGGCATAGGCTCAGGCACCGATACCACATGTAAGAGGTACCGGTACCTCTTTCAAACTTTTCAAAAATTTAAATATAATTTGTCAAGCCTTCAGGCCTTGAGCCTTCTTGTTTGGAGGATGTAATTGGTTCAATGATAAGTGTAAATTGATGGGGAATGGTCAAGTGATTGATATGTGCATAGTTTATGCGTTTGGGAGTGCTTTGGTACAACGGAGACCTTGCCCAAATTCTGTGTTGGTAACGATCTCGGTGAAGGGGATGTGATGACGTGGTGTCGGGTTATACGGCATTTACGTGTACTTCCGCGGATTTATGGGTGATCAACGGGTTGAGAAAGGACCCCCGGATTTTTGGGTGTCACAAACTATAACTCAAAACAAAACACATTGCACGTGTGACTGATTTTGGGATCCAGATTGCTTTTCCTCTAAAGTGGGTTAAATGTAAATAATTTCCCAAGTGCAAAAAGTGTATTGTTTAGTAACTCAGTTGATTACCAATGTCGTCTTCTCATGGAAAACGAAGGTTAAATTTGATTAGTGATAAAAAAAAAAAAGTAAAACTCTTGAATTTTGAAAAAGGGTTTTTGAAAATCGATAAACTAAATAACAATAATTAAAGAAAAATTGATTAATCGTTAGAGTTCATCCACCGTGAATAATAATGTTGACCTAATCCTATAACTCATTCAAGATTGTAATCAAAAGCACTCAAGCGGAAAATATTTAACTAAAATCCAACGAAGTGACAAATGTGTATTAAAATTGATTTACTTAATTGTTAAATAAATACATTCACGTTGATTACAGGGATTCAAAGAATTACTCGTGTCAAACCTAATTTGTCTACGGATAAGCAAAAAGATATACATATCATCTGTGTTTTTAACTTTAATTATTCAATCAACAAAATAACTTAATCTTGAGAAAAATCCTAGTTAGGTCAAAATTCTCATTCATGGATGAGACTTCCTCATCCGATCAAGTCGGAAAACGACTACTTACTCATTATAGAAGTAAAAACAAAAGCAATTGAAATAAACAACATAATTGAAAGAGAAATAGAACTTGAATCAAAATTCCAATAAAAAGTAAATACCTTGAATTAAATGCAAAGAATCATAAATTGTCACACAAAAGAGAACCAACGTACTCGCCTTGCAGGAAATTAAATAACTGAAAGTAGAACAAAGCTTGAAACAGAACACAATAAAAGAACTCTTGAAGAACGAGTAAACCCTAATTCTACTCTAACGGAAAAATAAAATAATGAATGATTGATCGTAAGTCATCCACTTTTGACCATGAAAATACAACCTCCACTCCACTTTGGTAGGAACTTGGACTTATGAGAAGAAATTCAAACCTATGAAAAATCAATTCAACCAATGACACCCATGAAAATCAATGTCGATTAATAGAAAACCAAAAAAAAAAAAAAAAATCCCATGAAAGATAAAAGAGGACCAGTCAACCTAAGAAACCAAAGTACCTGAAGGAAACTGTTGTGACTCGAGCTTTTGTTTCTCGACTTTATGGTATATATCCATGGCTTCGAAAGTCCTAACACAAAGGGAGGGGAAAAATCAATGATGTATATAGAGGAAAACAATAATGCTAAAACTTAATTTGGAGAGAGAGTAAGAGAGAGAGAGAGATAGTGTAACGCCCCAAATACCACCCTGTACGGCATTACATTCTAAAACATTCACATCATGAGAGCACTAAATATCATCCATAAATAAATTAAACTTCATTCATCATCCATAAAATATTTACATCATTATCCAAAAGAATATGCCCAACCATGGCATTTACATCTCAAAAATCCAATAATGTAACGCAGCGGAAATAACAAAATAAAACTAGACTTTACAAGGTTCAAAATGAATAACCTAGTCTAGTACAAAAGAAGCTATATCTCTAGTTGTCCCATTCGGGATCTAAGTACCCCTCCAAGGAAGCTTCCCCAAGACCCGGCTCATTCACACCGAGCTCTTCCTCTAAAGCCAAATCTGAAAAATATTAATTGTAGGGGATGAGCACGAAGCTCTGCAGCACAATCTTCCCAAACTCAAACAAGGTTTATAAAAACATATAAAATGGCCGGTCTCATTTTACAAATAGCATACATAATCCTTGAAGTAAAACAGGGACATTTGAAAATGGATCTCAAGTTTACGTAGCAACAGTAATTTACATAAACAGTAAAAGAAACCAAGATCCAGTAAATATCCATTTTCCAAAATGTAAACCATTTTCCCACAAGACCTTGTGGAATCCCATACTCCCACAAGTCCTTGTAGGAAACCATTTTCCACAATAATACAACAATCCATCAATAGGTATAGGTATCTCAAACATGATGTAAGGCAAACCCCATGAATCGACACATTGAGTAATATCTAACCCACACACACCCACACAAATCTTATCAAAGATATCCATCCTTTAGGAAGGGCGTATGCGACACCAATGGCAGTGACGTATCCAACCCAGGTATTAGTATACTAACCCTCTTACACGGCACCCGTGAGCAATAGCGGTTTAGTCTTACCAAAGCACTAACCCCACTACGAGTGGTAGGAGAAATGCCAACCCACACGGAGCAAGCAACACGTCTACCCACTCTACGATATCTCGTCAACGGCCTCCCATGGTCATCCCACACTCATAAGAGATACAATACCAAATCCAATTCCACAATTTACAATTATATCTTAAAAATCCCCAAATTGAGCATTTGACATTTTCAATAACCAACCAAGAAAAATGCAAGAGATCACAACAATATCATTTTATTACTCAACACAAAACACTATGATTTTGAAATCAAGAATAAAGGAAGAGTTCAAGAGGAAAACCCATCACTCTTGAAAACTAGGGTTTTTCAAACCAAAAGAGGGATTTGTGTAAATCATGTTAACAATTGAACAAGAATCAAGAAACAATGGAGCCATAGCAAATACATATCATTAAGAATCAAAACATACATATTTATTAACCCTAACATCAATGTAAGAGAAAGAGAAGAAATCCCCTACCTCAACCAAGTATCTTTAGCAACCCAAGCTTTAAAGACTCCCTTTTTCCCTTTTTCTTGCTCCCTTGCTACTTTCTCTTTTGGTTCTAAGAGGTTTGAGTGAGGGTGAAGTGAAATTATAGAAGAGGGAATGGATGGAGAAGTGAAATCTTGAAAACTAGGGCTTTGATCTTGTAAATCTCTCCCAATTTTTGTGTTTTTCTCTCCCTCTTTTGCTCTCTAAGGGTGCCTAGGGTTTGGATGGGTGAAATGAGGCTCAAATAGTCGGCCTTAAGTATTTATAGTGGAAGAAATGGAGAAAGACGCGCAGCCGGATCGGGCTGGTTTTTATCGGGCGTACCGGTACGCGTACCGGTATGGTTGAGCTTCTGGAGTCCAGCGTACCGGTACGCGTACCAGTACGATCTAGCTTCTGGAGTTCAGCGTACCGGTACGCGTACCGGTACGATTTGACTTCCAGATTTTTGTTTCAACTTTCAATGCAGTTTTGACCCATTTAGAGGTCAAATTGAAAAATTTTCATGAGACATACTTTTGTAGCCCTAGATGTCTACTATCTACTGTAAAAATTTCAGATCAATTGCACTTAAGGATAAAAAGTTATGGCCAAAACACTAAGTAGTGTTCAATACCCATTTTTACCCAAATTCTCGCTAAAGTGTATTTTAACTCCGAGACACTTCCTAACTTCCAATACATCCATATTACCACTCCCAATGTTTTTCGACCTTCCGGATTCAATGGAATCATTATTTTGACCTACAAACTTTTAGAAACTTGTCTAATCACCCTTTCCAAGTTTAAACCTCTTCGACACGTAACTTCCCAATCAAATTGTCTCCATAGCATTTATTCCTACGGTTTATTCTTATGTCACTACATATATCTACATCTTTACAAATATTATTTACTATATATTTATCTCTATAAATATATAAAAGAAAATGCGGGGTGTTACAGATAGAAAAGAGGAGGGAGACATAGCGTTACCCGAAAGTGACGACTGCTGGATGGCGGACATAGTCATCGATGATTACATTGGATGTAGTTGTAGTTGCCATAGCAGTCGCTGGGGGTTCAGTTCTTGGGCAAGTGGTAGAGTTGAAAGAGAGACAAACGTATGTGAGAGAGAGGGAGAGACGTGTGAGAGATATGTAAGAGAGGTTCGTATGAGACAGGGAGAGAGTTATAGAATGAGATAGCGAGATAGAGTTAGATGAGAGATAAGAGTTTTTGTATCATTTAGTATGAGATAGGGAGAGAGAGTTAGATGAGAGATAGGAGTCTTAGAAAAAATTAGCATGAGGACCGTCGGATCAATAATCGTCAAGTGATCTGAACCACGAAAAGTTAAAGATAAAGAAATCTAGCTACTTTATTATATATATATATATATATCTAATAAAAAAAATATATCTAATATCTATTAAAACTCTGATAACAAATATTATCTCTAATAAAATATAGGTTCATTAACATATAACGTTCTATATATCTATATCGATATCTATATCTATATATTTATATAATAAAGTACTTAGCTTAGTTTGTCTTGAATTTTTCGCGGCTCAAATCGATTTAGTATTATTGATCCGACGATCCTAATTAATCTACATTTCAACAGGAGTCTACTACATTCCTTTTATCTTTTTGTAAAACCCGAGAAAATTTAAACTTTTGTGAAAAAGGGCAAAACGGTAAATTGCCACTACGGTACAAGTTGTAAACCTGAATTTTTCTAGAACTCGAATGACGAAACGAACCTCACCGTTGGATTCGTCTCGCGAAAACTAGTTACCCTGTCAAATTTCATTAAATTTCGAGTTAGTCGGATTTTTCACGTTTTACGAGGCGGTCGAGCCTCGGGAGACCCAAAAACGGAATTCTGAATAAAATTTTAAATTTTGGGAAATAAAGGATGGCAAGTTGAAATAAAAATATTTTGAACTTGAACCGGAGCGAAATTTAATCGTTTCGGGGTTAAAACGGACCCGGGAAATAAGGGCCGTGTGGCGCGTTGTGGGCCAAGTATTTAAAGGGTATTTAAAGGGGAGAAAATCAGATTTTCTCCCCATTTTGCTCAGCCGATTGAGAAGAGAGGGAAAAGAGAGAAACACTCCACCTTCTCTCTACGATCTACACCGTTCTAGCACTCAAATCGACTCGGGCCAAGAACAAGAGTTGCTCTACGCGTCGAGGGCTATGCGTGGGTACCAAAAACGACGGCTTTCACCGAACGTTGGGAGGCCGAAAAGTTGGAAGTGGAGGATTCAAGCTTGCTTTGAGTTCTAGGAGCTTCCCACAGCGATTCTACACGCTTCAAGAGGTAGAGTTCCCTCCTACCAAGGTTTATTCCACACCTAGAATGCTTAGGTGAAATGGGTAAATAAATGGATATGTATATATATGTCATTTGCCTATGGTTGTGAAATTGGGTGAAATGGGTTGAAATCAATTCTAATTGGATTGGTAATTAGAAGTTTCTAAATGAAATTTCTAGGATTGAGTATATGAAATTAACCCAATGTGACTCTTGGGCTATATGAAGTGTGGGCATGCTATGTGTTTATCTTGTGCTTGAAATTGAAGTATGTTATCTCTTGATAATGTGATGACATGCTTGGGTGTTGATTAAGAGTAAATGTTGATATATATACATGCTTGTGATATATTGACATTGTAAGGAAATATGTAAATTATATGCTTATGATATGATTTTGCCATGAAGTGTGAGAAATGTATTGTAAATGTTCATATGTCACTCATACCATATTGAACATTGTAATATTATTGAAATGGGACATCACATTTCATATGCACGGGAGCATTGCACTTAGTGGGTGTGTGTGCATGGTGGTTGTCTTCACCACGCTTGGTGGATGACGAGTGGGCTCGGGTAAGATGGGTCGATGACCTAATCGAGTCGCACGGTTTGCACGGTTGTTAGGGTTGGGGTAGCAAGAAGGGCTAGACTATCCCTCGGGTGAGAGACCCGCTGATTGGATACGCACTCCGTTGGTATAAGAGTCCATAAAGTGTGTCGGTGTACGCGGAACCGTTGGTGGAAGTCCATGAATTCCGTGTCGGTTGGGTGCCGTTGGTGTAAGTCCATAAATATCCACCCCAAGAAAGACCCTAGAATGAAATGTCATTTGATGTACAACATAAATGACGGATTAGTACACATTGGCACTTGCATGTGTAGAGGAGCCGGTAGGGGCTCGGATGATATGCATGAATGGGTCTCATCTCATTCCATAGCATGGCATTGCAAATTCCATCATTGAATATAATTCCTTGCTTGGAATGTTATAAATTGTTGTTTTGGGCATGTGAACATTTCATATGCATATAGGTTGGGGAGTAGCCTCATTAGGAGATACCCTATTGAGCGTGGCTCACCCTTTATGGGAAAAATATTTCAGGTGCGGGGTTCACACCGGCGGACGGCTCCCATTTCGAGCCCCAAAGTTGAAGAAAGCCGACTTGTGGCTTTTATGGTTATTTTGTAAAGCTTTTGAAAGAATTCCATTTTTGATATGTAAATGTATGGAATCAATTGTAATAGAACTTGTACAAACCATGTTTTATATGGAAATCCTTGTCAAACATGTATTTGATGAATTGGGAAGGGTTTTGAATGGATTGGAAATGAAAAATGGTTGAAAATGGCAAAACTGGGCAGAGAGTACCGGTACTGGGTACCGGTACTGTATGGTACCGGTACTGTGTACCGGTACCCCCTTTCCAGTGGGTTGACAGTACCGGTACCGGGTACCGGTACTGAATGGTACCGGTACTGGGTACCGGTACTCTCTTCAAAATTTTCAGATTTTCACACTACTTCGCCCTATTTTCAATCTACGTTTTCCTTCCCTCCAATGATGTAAATGGACTATAATGGAGTATAAATCATGGTATATTGAATATTGGTTGAACCAAAATGAATAATCGAATCTGGTTAACAATTGTGAGTTAAGATCCCGGTTAAGGGGATGCTACTACCGTGGTGTTAGGTTGAGTGACATCCACGGGTATTTCCGCGGGTTGACGGGTGGTCAACGGTTACTATTGGACTCCCGGAAATTTGGGACGTCACACTTTTCTCATCCCCATTCAAACAATTGGAGAGATTGGCTTGAACAGTTATATATATATATAATAAAGTAGAGCGAAGTTTGAATTTTGGAGACAAAGAGAGGTCCAGATCGTTTTGAGACAAAATATAAACACATCCAACGGATAATATAATCCTAACATAAAAAACGGTTCAGATCATCTCATAAATACTGATCCAACGGTCTACAATGAGTACTTAAATTTATTTTCCCGCCCAAACAATTCTAGGAGACCTTTAATTCTAAGACTCTGAAGTCTCTCTCTTAACCTAAAATACATCTCTTCCGGTCTCATAGTCTATCTGTTAAATCTTCTCTCGTATCTTTCTCCTCTCTCACTCCTGTGTTGCCCTATTCTTTCTTGCCCCTCTCTTTTCTCTTCGCTCTTCTCTCTCTGCAAGCCGGAGCTACCAAAGACCAACCGCCCAATAACCACCGAAACCACCACCAAGGTACTCCTTCCTCCCCTCCTTCTCTCTATGCTTCTTATCCCCTACCCACCTCGACGACAACCACCAGCGAGCTTTAAGGGAACCACCAACGACACCAACCACAGCCCCCTAACCACCTCACATCGACCCCCATCGAAACCCCCAAACCACCCCCACCACTAAACCCCCAAACCACCGCCAAACCAGCCCCACTAAAATCACTCCAAGATCACAGCATCTCCGACCACAAGTCCCCAACCACCCCACACCGAAACCCTCAAATGAGCCCCTTTGAAACCCCCAAACCAGACCCACCACAGAACCCCTAAAACACCGCTAAACCAGCCTCATCGAAACCACTCCAAGATCGCAGCATCTTTGAACCACACACTTACATACAAATTTCAAATTACTTTCTGTATGTATTTTGTATTTGGTTTGTGTAACTTTGTTTGTTTTTGGATTATTTTATATATTAAATTATTTTTTGACATGTATTCATTCGGGTGTTGATTGAATTTGATGATGATGATTTTTTTCTTTTTTGTAGTTGATTGAATTGCTTTATGAGACTTGAGATTGGTGATGGGAGTTTGCTAATTTTGATTCGGATTTCTTGGCTTTTTCAGGGATTTGGGTACACCCTACTATGCAGCAGCAAAGCTTTTGAAGTGGAACTATGAGTCAGAGGTTGATATATGGAGTGCTGGCGTGATTCTTTATATTTCGTTATGTGGGGTTCCTCATTTTTGGGTAGGAATTATTCATTGCCATTGGTATATACCTTCACTTTCTCTAAAATATCCTTTTTGATTTAATATGTTTCTAAGTACACAATTTGTTAGATTAAAGTTTTTGGTTAATACAATTTTTCAGAAAACAATTTTTTACAAAAAGTGACCTTAAATCATGTGTTTGACCAAACTGAGATGAGTTTTTTTAATCTTTCTTGAGAAAAATGAAGCAACATGAAGCCTTTTAGATAAAATTCTGTTTTAGTTTGTTTTGTTGTTACTAAAATCAATGGTTTCCTGTTTTCTCTTGAGAATAGCAAGATGAGGAATAAGTGGTGGTCTAGGTGATAACAGAGAGTCTTTCAAAATCCCACTGCTCCAGCCCATACCACACCAGTTCACAACACCAACCAGTGATGCTCCTCTCTCTTTGTAGGTTTGTTGTTTGATGTCGGTGGATTTTTTAGTTATTATTTCTGTGTGGTTCTCTTTATTATTTATTATAAGGTTTATTATTTTTAAATGTTTTATCAATTTGATCTATTTATGAGAATTGGGATTATTATGCTTACTATACTTTTCACCAATGCAGTAAAAAGTTATTTGCTTATGCATATTTTTATTATTTTGTGGGTTTTGTTGATTGAATTCATTAGTTTTTTAGATCTTAAGAAGTTTAGTGCCATGCCACATCACCCTACGCCTCTGAACATATTTTCTATTTGTTTTATTTGTATTGGTAAATCCTGTACTCATAAGTTAGGAGTTTATTTAGATTATGTAATTCTGGAGTTCTATTTAATTATGATTGTTGCTTCATGTTTTTCATGAATTATTGAATTTGTGTGATTTTCATGCGGAGACAAATTGTTTGTATATTGCTTGAATGAAATTTTGATTAACATTAAAATTTTGACTACCAATATAGGAACTTACGATATATAAAGTACTTTTTTAAATGGTCGATGTTTGAATTCTTTTATTGAGATCTAAATGTTTGATTTGAAATTTTATCTTTGAATTGTTAAATCCTGTTTTGATTATTTTGGATTTTAAAAAAAAAAAAAAAACCAATCTCAGAATTCTTGGTACCCAAAGAAATTTTCAAGAGACCAAAGATTCTTCTTTCAAAGTGCTCAGTGAAGTATTCAATAACTATATTTTGGAACTGTAGATCTGTAGCTCCTTGAAAGCAATGTGGAACATCCTTCACTACCGTGACAACTTAGTTGTAGCCAATCACAGGTTATGGTCATTTTAATTTTTTTATTTGTTTATGATACAATTCTAGAATTCACGGTGCCTCTTTACATGTACTATAAATGGTTATGCTTCTTTGCTAGCGATCTGTTTATGGACTTCTTTCATAAGTTATTAATTGGGCTTTTTTGTGCTCATAGATTCGAATTGTTTTATTGTGCTGCATTTATTCTAACATTTGAATTCATGTTCGATGTAAAAGTTCATTATTTGATTCGTCAAAAAAATGAGAAATTACTTATTTGTCGTTTTTATGTTCAATTAGAATTGCTAATTTTAGTAAATATAAGTCTTTATTTTAATCCACTTATTGAATCAGATCGATTGATTAACTTAACATTTGATTTTTATTGCAGAAATAGAGAGGATAGGCTCATAAATAGTCACAGTGACTCCTTTGTGTGACTGTTGGGGAGATATTAAATTTAATTATTGTCGCAAGATTAGTTTAGTTAGAATTTCATATGTTAATATTGGTTGGGATTGTGAACTAAGTTCTTTGGGATTTGATCCGAGTCAAATTGTTTGTGTTTGAATTAGAAAAGTTGGTTGAAGTCGTGGATGGTATCATCTAAACCAGTACACCAGAAGGTATTGCTCTTTTGTTCTATTGTAGATATTCTGCAATGCATTTGTAATGTATCAATAGAAATATTTGATTTTGGACTTGACTTATTTTTTGTTGCTTAAAGGTCCTATTTGGGTGAGATTTTGGCAGTGTTCTGCAAGTTGGATTTGTCCTTTTTATAAAATAAGATTGCATTGGTTTGACAATCACAATTAAAGTTATGTTTGTAACTAATTTTTCGAAATGATCATGGATTATAATATGCAATAAATATAAGCACTAGGATTAGTTAAAATATCAAATTTTGATAGCTCATTCGCGTGATCATTTGTCTACCTGCATAGTTAATTATGAATGAAACATGTGTAGATTATGAATATCATCCCATTTTGTTATGATTTAGTGATAACTAATTGAAATTGCATTCATGTGTACTTTTTCTATGGTATTGAGAACCATTTTGTGGTCTCTTTGTTAATTGAAGTTGCATGCACTACTTTTTGTGTTCTCTTTGTTAATCGAAGTCGCATGCACTACCTTTTTTGTTCTCTTTATTTATCGAAGTCGCATGGACTAGAAATGTAAAATCTCATAGTTGTTAGTGGTAACTATTATGATCATGGTGTTCACTTTCCCTTGGACATTTTGGTGATCAGTGTGAAAAATTAATTTGATCATGATAACTATTTCTTTAGTATTTGGATATTTGTTTTTTGGATTGTATTTTTTTTATGTGTGGTTCATCGAGTGAGTGAATAATTTTTTTTGTGTTATGTAACTTTAATGTTGGATTGATGCAAGCAATATGGAATTTTAGTTTTTAAATACAAAGAGAATGAGACATAATGACTTGAGTTTGGGGAGTATTGAGTGTTTTGATAATAAGCAAATAAGTCATACTTATTTCAATTTCCTAAGGTGTCAAATAAAATATTTTCGACACTCCATTATATTCTTGATGGAAAAGGAGTTTTGCAAATTCTCTTCGGAACTGGGGATTTTCTCTAGCCCCAACAGCGAACGAACAAAGACAACAATGAGCTATTTTATGTCCATTCAAACTGTAAGGACATTTTAGAGAGGTTTGTATTATGATGTACTTTGGTGTGGGTCAATATTTTTTTAAAATAAAGATTTGTATTATTTACTACTTTGATTATACAAATTTTGTATGAGATTGATATTGTCTAAATGTCGTGTTTTTAGAGTATATTGTACTGATTGTTTTTTTTTTGAATAGTAAATCTATATTGATTGGTATTTTGTGTTATAAATTATTTTCAAGTGCATTTCTTTTAAATAGTGTCTTCAGGCACGAACAATGACTAGTATATATATATAATAATAACAAAATATATCTAATATCTATTAAAACTCTAATAACAAGGATTATCTCTAATAAAATATAGGTTCATTAATCGTCCTATATATCTATCTATATATATATATACCGATATCTATATCTATATATATAATCCAATCTATATAATAAACAATTCAAACACATAGTTTAAAATTAACAAAATAATAATACAACAATAAGGATCATCACTATCAAAATATAGGTTTATTAACATATGTTGTCCTATATATCTATCTATCTATATCTATATATATAATTTATAATATAAAATAGGACAGACTTCAATACACTCATCATGATGGTCTCAAATAGACTCATCCGATAGTCACCATTATTCATTTCAAAATCATTTACATTAAATTCTCCCCCTCCAAATTTATCACTTTTCATTTACATTACACCGTCTTTCAGACAGGAGTTACCCTATTATTCTATAAAATAATACAAGAGAGTGTTCCTTTACGTTTTTGCATCAAAATCTATCAGTCCTCACCGACCTCTCACCTATCATGTTTCTGTCAGACGCCATGCCGCCCCTCCCAACTATTTTTATTTTATTTTCATTTTCCTCATCCTCTCTCACACACACACCAGCGCCAGCGACATCGCCAGAGCCACCGCCACCGCGCCACAGCCTTCATCTTCTCAAAGGTATCCCTCTTATATTCTTCTTCTCTCTCACACACAAGCAGATACCACAGCCCCCAGCTCTCCCATTCTGCGCAAACCTCAAACCCTTCCTCTTAGAGAGGGGCTCTACTAAACCCACCCTCAGAAAACACACACCCAAAACATAGAACATACACTCAAAACATAGAACACACACTCAATACATAGAACACACACACACACACAAAACACTCACACCCACACACTCACGGGTTCTCTCTCTCTTTTAGCCTACCAGCGCCACCGTCACCAGTAAAGAACCACCGTCACCGCCATATCACCACCATCACAACCACACAGCACCACCGTCAAGATCACACAACTATCTCCTAGGTATTTCTCTCCCTCCCCTCCCCTCCCCTCTGTGTCTCTCACTGAAATGTTTGCTGAAATGACCAAAACCCAGACCCCAATCATAATGCGCATGAAGTGTTTGTTGAAATGCCTAAGAGACACGCACACGCAAATCACACCCACACCCACACCCACACCCACACCCACAGTGCGCACACACCGCACCCTCACACACCATTCTGCGCTGGCACACACTGCTGTCTGCAAGCACATCTCTCTCCCACCCTCTGCCTCCCTCATTCTACTCTTCTCATACATAAACAGCGCACCCAAACCCCCCAGCCATCACACACACAGGCCTACACACAGCCCCTTAGCCAACATAGAACACATGCACACTCTCACGCTGTCTGCACGCATTCACACACGCAACCACTCCTCAGTCACACACACACTGTGAGTTTGGGTGTATTTTTTCTACCATTTTAAATTTTTTTATGCAATTTTAAATGTGCTTTGAATTTCATGACTGGGTCAATTTTGAGGTAGTTAATTTATGGATGGTGAATTTTGTGAGTTGAAGTGTTAGTTGAAATTGGGCTATTAATGCATTGCCATTGTGTTTTAGGAATTAATTTACTGGGAGTTGCATTGTTAGTTGAAATTTGGTTATAGTTGTATAATGAGTTGCTCTTGCATTGCCTATTTGATTAATTTTGGTCTACTTGAATAAACTTGAGTGATTGCAATTTGGCTATTAATGCGTTGCCATTGTGTCAATTTAGGAATTAATTTATTGGGAGTTGGAGGCACATCAATTGTTCGATGAAAAGTCTCACAACAATGAATACGTATATGTTTGTGTGTATAATGTTTGCTTTGTGAAGAAAGACACAAGCTTAAAGGGAATTGATGGTCATGGGTTTGAAGCTGGAAATGCAGAACGTAGTGTTGGTGGTGCGGTTATTTATTTAATGGATTGTCATATGACTACAAGTACATTTAATCTAACTCTTAGATTAATTTAGTTGTATAGATTTTGTATTCATGTATATTTAAATGTATGGGCACGCACCTTACTTATAATGTTGTCTAAGATTGATTCACGTGACATTCTTAGGTTACTTTTACTAGGTAAATTTTCTATTCGTGTGTATACGAATGTATATGAGCTGGACTCCGTTGATCTAATCTAAATATCCGTTGATCTACTCTAAATTTTCTATTCCTGTTTTTACTGTGTAAATTTTTTATTGTTTCTTTTATACTCTAATCTGAATTTCATATCAAATGACCTAGCTTTGTCAATTTGGACTCCGTTGATATACACTAAATATTTTTATTGTTCTTATTATAGTTTCTTTTTGCGTTTGGGATGGTCTAACAGCTTTTGATCTTGAAATTGGATTGGCATGATGACAAAGAGAAGAGTGAGGAGCTAAAAAACAGTCTCCAGTCTTCACAGTGGTGTGATGCAATAGCTGGATACGTTCAACGAGAGCAATTGGACTGTTCGCGCCAATCATTCTCACAAATCTCAACCGTTTTTCGTGTCTGGAGGTATCGAAGTATGGATCTTTATACATATTTTCTATTTTGGTAAAAAGGTGGAGCTCTTGAGAATACTTTCGTGCATGTCCATATGGATTACCTCCAGAATTTTCTGTTTGATGGTTCTATTTCTTTGTTTTCTAATTGTTTCATATCTCAAGAACAATGTGATTGTGTTTATTTGATTTTTTTCTTGACAATTTAGTGCCCTGTTTAATAATACTTCAATGATATGTCTTGGGTAAGTCCACATTGTTCAGTCATGTCCATATGCGTACCAATTTGAGTGTTGTCTATTATTGTTCCTTTTTTTTTTTATTATAGATTTTTCAAAATTTGGTTTCTTCTCATGAGAAAGTGGGTATGCAGTTTATTTAGATGCCGGACAATGGCGATGGTTTACGTCATTTGGTCAAGTCTACTCTAAGAGGTTGCTCTTTTTTGATTGGACTGGTTAGTGAGGTTTTGAGACATTGCAATTTGCCGGTGAGTGGAGCTATTTTGTTCCAGATGTATCTGATATTATTCTGCTACTTAATTTTTTGGATAAGAAACCAAATGCTTTATTAATGATTAAGAAATAAAAGTTGCATCAAAAAGGTTGGATAAGAAATCCAACCAATAAGAAAAGAAAAGAACGAGAGAAATAAAGTTACATAACAAGCCTATACGTCATAAATTTCTCTCCATCTTGCTAAGATTGCAAAGACTGGGATTCCTGTAATATCCTTAGAAACTGAAGCCCAAAATGAGACTAAGAAATGAATACGATCCTAAAACCATCCAAATACTCGTATCGATATTAAAAGATTCTTTCATTTCTTTCTTTCCAAATAACCCAAATAGTAACAATACAATTCCAAAGAGTCACACCTTTATCGAACCTCCCAAAGCCTTTCATATCTTCAATAAATAAAGATATAGATGATAAAGGAAGCACTCAACTCAAATTTGCCATTCGAAACAATTTATACCACATAGCCAAAGCAATAGGGCAATGCAAAAATAAGTGATCTATACTTTCACAATTACCTTTACACATCACACACCACACACCACTGAGGCAAAAAACAACTATGATGCCTTCTTTTCTGAAGCACATCATAAGTATTAAGCTTTCCATGTGCACCAGTTCATGAAAAAACTTGCACTTTAGCCTTCTATATCATCAAAGCTAGGGCAAAAATAAGACAATAATATTGATTCAACAAAGAATCAAAGAAGGGTTTACAAGAAAATACACGAGACGATTCAAGCACCCACCCTCCTTTATCACATGACTCGAGATTCAACAAACAACTATTTAAGATATCAAGAAATGAAGTGAGATCCCAAATGTCTATCTCCTATATTCCTACGGAATCCTAAATCCCAAGAGTATGGATGGTTAGAAGACCTTAACACACTGAAGCAATAGAAACACCCTGAGAATAAGCTTAGTTGATTGAGACGTAGATACATAAATGAAAAAGATACCTCCCCCACCCAAGCATCCTCCTAAAAACGGATTCTCTCCCTATTACCCACCTCAAATCTCAACTCTTCGAAAAACGTCGTCAAACCCTGAGATATAAATTTTCATGGACAGTAAAAACTTGCCCTCGCAACCCTATTATTGTCCCATCCACCGGCATGCAAACCATATTTGCTCTTAATAATTAATGCCACAAAGAATTTGGTTCCAATGGAAACCTCCACAACCGCTTACCCACTAATGCTATGTTTCTTACCGTCAAATTACCAATAGAAAGGCCTAGAATGTCGTTGTCTTCCCTCAGATTTGCACCAATAGATTGAGTCTTATTCTTCTTAGTCAAGTTAAAAGAATTCGGGTCGTGAATTAAAGCATTTTGGGTCGGAGCATCCTTCTCCATAAAATAACACATATTTTTGGTTTTAAATTGGCTGCAGGCATTAGGCTTCCACCCTCATCTTCAACGCAAAAAATGAGAGACCCATATTGCAATTGGGCCCTATTTCCTATCAACATCCCATGATTTCTTTTAGAAAGCCCAACTGGTGATTTATTGGCCCATAGTGTAATTCAGCCAATTGATCCCATATCTTCATTAAATCTGTTAATCCTCTCTCCACTCATAGTTGCATCCCCATCTAATTTTTCAAAATTTGAATTATTCTTCAATAACAACCTAGGAAGCAGGGATACGGATACGAGATACGGGTATGATACTATATGGATAGGCGATATGACAAAACTCCAAAAAAAAAAAAAAAAGGATACGGGTATGAGGATATGAGTATGGTTGGGATACGCCTATAAATATATATTTTATATTTTTACTATTATGTAATGACTTGATAGCTATAATTTTTAATGATTCTTTAACAATAATAAACAACATTAACAATTTTTTATTTTCAAAAAGTTATCTATCGTTTCACTATGATACATCTACAAAGTGAACGTGTTAATTAAAGGAATAAGAACCAATATTTAGCTATATTATTTGCTTAGAAATATTTGTTGCTAAGTTTATAAAGTAATCTACTCATTTAAACTCGTTGGACATGTGATAATGGATAATACTTGGAAAACACCCATATGTCTTTCAAGTCATAAGAATTTTTGTTGATGTATTGCATTGTATTTGAAATCAAAAGGAAGGGGTAAAGATTAAAACTAAAAATTATACATACTTCTCATTATATAGAAGTATCTACGATGTATCCATATATTTTAATTATTATTAGATACGTTTGGTGTATATCCGATACGTATTCGACGAGTATCGTATCCGATACGGATACGTCGACCTTAACAAAGTATCCGTGCTTCATTAATAACTTCTGATTACCTTTAACCAATCCCTTCATTAACTCCCCTCCAACATGGAAAGCTAACTTGGTACCGGACTACTCTAATTCATCAATAAGACTTTCGAAACACAACTCTATAATTTGGTGCTGGCCTACCGGACTACTACTAGCTTGAATTCGCTCAGTAGAGTACTGGCTTCCTTGCCTTAATGAATGACGGATTCACTGATTCAAGGGTTTTAGATGGGATGGACAGAAGAGTTTGAACGGGCGAGTGATTTTAGGGTTTCATTGGTTCCAAAGGCTAATAGCCGGAGTAGTTGATCCACAGATTCTATCCATGTATACAAGCCTCGACATAACTGTAATTCTTATTTGAAAACAATTCCCCTGGAATTCAACATTCAGTAACGAAGGAATGAAACCCTTATCGCATCTAGCCACTTCAATTTTTTCCTGGAAAAGATTTTGCATAAGCAGAGTGCTTATATCCACCTCCACAAAACCACCACAAACATCCTCAATTTTCCTAAACACTTCCTCCTCCCACAAATGAAACGGTAAACCTTCAATCCCAATCCACCCACCCAGAAAAGATACCCTATACCATACCCACATCATTCATAAAAGATGTTCCATCTCTGCATATTTCTGATGCCTGATCCTCATTTTCACAGAAGAACACTACCTTGTCTACCGGAAAAGGATTCAATTCAACTCTGATTTTAAGCTTTAAGACCAGCGCATGTTGAATCCAACGCCAAGGGACAAAAATGCTTTCCCTGGTACACACCACAGCACTCTGCCAAGGACCAAAAACTGGTAGTTCCTCATTTTTTTCTACCTTATTTCCCATTACAGTGTTCTGATCCTCACTCCCTGATTCTATCTTTTCACAAACTAATGAAGTTCTTTGATTCCCTGAAATCCTACCCCTCAAAAAACCATCCAACATACTCCTAAACCTTCTCCAGCCATTAAGATCAGCCCCTTTAGTTACTGAAATGAAGCCTCTTCTACTGGAAGAGTGGATCCTTGATATAGTAATAAACTCTCCATACCTGTTGGAATTAAGCTCAATCCACATACGAAATGAATTGCTTCTGAATGTTCTGAAAAATACCTCAGATTCCTTCCAATCACATGCATAATCAATCACCCTACATAACCAGGAAACACCCCCAATACCCATAGATATTGCAAAAGTATAAAATCTAGTTCTCTCCATAATCTTCACAATATCCCCATACGACGCATCTGGGATCTCAACAAGGAAAATGCTGCTACTTAATAAAATGTTGAGATCATGATGTGGAATTGCAGGTTGGTTTACAATTTGGTAGTTCTTCAAAGTTGGCTTCTGAAAGGGAAAATCAGCATTCATCTGTTATGGCTGCAATGAATCCTATAGATATTAGTTCATCTGATAGTGATCTCACCTGGGATCTAGATGATTATAGAGAATCAGATAAATCACCTCCAAACGAATATGCTGCTTCTGCCAATCCTAGGATTCTTCCATCATGGGCATCTCCGCTTTCCACTGATGCAATGGGTACAGACTGGTATTTTCTGGAGTAAAAATGTTAAGATTCGAAAAGGTCTTTTTATTATAAATATAAAGTTCTTTATCCAATTTGCAGATTATGGTGGATTGTCCCAAACTGTTCCTTCTCCTCAAAGACCTCAAGCGCCTAATGGAAGCTCATCAAATTTTAAGCACCATGGACAGGCTAAAGTCCAGATGCATCCGAGTTTTAGTGATAATGTGAGAGCCTCAAATTTACAAATGCCCCAGGCTTACAATTCTAAGTTTTCTTCAGGGAATGGTAATGTGGGTCACCCAACAAAAATTATGTGCATTGAAAGTTTTCACCAGACTATTGACTGCAAAATTGCTGGTTGTTTGGTACAGATTATCAAAAACATTCATCTCAACAAGCTTTGAAGAGGGCACTTCCAGCATCCTTTCAGTCATCTGGGTTCAATGCCAGATCAAGCAAGTTAGTAGAGGATGTGGAAAGCAGTCAGTTTCATGAAACTCATAAAAAATCTAAGCATTTCCCGTGGCCGAATGTAAGCAATTGCAAGGACTACATGAAAGACAATTTCAGCAGGGGCAGTGATGCTGATGTCGTTATGTATGAAAACAGTGGAAGTAGGGTGCTACCTCCATCTCTGATGCAAGGGAGATCTGTACCAACTACTCCTTATGCCAGTTTGGGTGATCCATTATACCGTCTTGGGGTAGGTGAAGAACGGGCTGCTGGAACTGATGAGAGGCTAATTTATCAAGCAGCTTTACAGGTATTTCTTACTGCTCAATGTTAACAAAACAGTTCAATATTCTTTTTAGATGTGAGAATTGAACCCATTAGTCGCTGCACTCATAGTTTTTAATGTCTTACGATACGCTATACATATCTTACGATATATCTCGATACAGTATCCCAACGATACGTATCTACAAGTCGTACTGTTTTTTTACCAAAATATGATATGCGATACGTGTAAGACGATACATTTTGATACAATAGAAAAATGACTCACAAGACCATATTTTTTTAAGTTTTCACTCTACACATTGAAACGACGTTTCACAAGACTTTATTTCACCCCGAACAATATGCTTTCCGATAAAGGTTTTGACAACCTTTGCTACACCAATGATGGGATTTGAACCTTGGCCCCTGTAATTTAAGTCATTTCTTATTATGCTGTGGGGAAGTGTATAATAAGATCTTAATTCTTTCTGTCTGGGCACCTATGAACCTAAGTTGAATTGGTTTCCTTTTGATATGCTGTTCTGCTCTTTGGTGCTTTCTAATTTCCTTTTTATGTAAGTTGTGGCAATCTCCAAGGATTTGTACAGTTTGTTACGCTGTTTTGTACAATTTAGTAGTTGGTGCACACAACCGTTGTTTGTGTCCCATTTTGAGTAAAAAATATTGTATATGCAAACCCCATACGAAAACCCACCCAAAATTTTTGACCAAAGCAAGTCAATAGATTTTGGAGACCGGACTAAAACACACTAAACTTGTCTGAGTCACCGTTGGCAGTAATAGGTGGTAAAAAGGGTATTATTTAATCTTGCTAATGACCATGAGCAGAGTTGGTATGGCAATGTACACAAGCTGAATGGAAACCAAAGTGTAAGCAAAGTCTGCCTTTGTTTATCATTGTAAGCTGTACATTGCCAACCCTTGACTGGTGGGCAAGAGCCATTATCCTCTATCATCATATAGACTAAGAAGCATCAATTATAGCTGTTACTTTTCTAAAACAGATTTAAAGAACCATAGAAACACCGCCAGTTTGTTTGCTTATTTACTTTGTCATGGTATTAGTAGCCTAATTATATGTTTTCAATAGTGTAACTATGGAAAATTTCACGTCTTTTCTGATAACTTGATAGAATTTGACATACCATTATAAAGACCAATAGTTCAGGGAACTTAATATATTATAATATTATGAAGAGTATATCATATAAAACCCAAAGTGAGCCAATGAGAAGACCACATATTCGGACTTAAAAAAAAGAGGTTATAAAGTATTATCATAGAAAATGGTCTGATACAACACCTCCGACTAGAGCAAGTCAAGCTAGTAGCTGAAATAATAACTCAATTGACTTTGGGCAGTTCTTGCATTATGCTATCAAATTAGTCGTATTCCTTTTAACCATACCAATATTTCATTCCATAATACGCACACGCAACCACGGACAAGATAAAGGAATTGAGTGCGACAAAAACAGAGGGTCCGAGACTGAGAGGTGGATTTGAGGAATGAAATATAAGATGAAATTGAGATTGAGCATATGCCTTTGTTGTTGAACTCCAAAGGCAGCAGTTCAATCGCGGCAATACCAATGCAGCATTTAGTTATTGTCGCCATTTCAATTAGCTTTTAACAATGCCCTTCGCATTTATCTAAAATCAACATCAGGGAAGGTCCCCTTGTGCCGCTTTTATGTTCATGTACCTGATTAGGGGTGGTAATCGAGTCGTGTCGTGTCGTGTCGTATTTAGGTTGTGTCATTTTAGATTCGTGTTAAAGAACCGTCAACTTCAACACGACCTGTTAAAATAATCGTGTCAAAAAATTCAACACGAACCCGCCACGCTTATAACCCGTGAACTCGAACACGACCTGTCTACGACGCGTTTATGTGTTTAGGTCGTGTCCGTGTCACTCAACCCGTTCGACCTGTTAACCAGCCCAACCCGACCTGTTAACCAACCCAACCTGTTACACAATTCACCATTTTCAACCTATTTTACATACATTGAACAGTCATAATCGAAAAAAAACCTATTCAACATCAATAAATAGTAAATTTAATCAAAATTCATTCATCCAAATCTCTAAAGAAAATCTATAATAATATAACACAAACCAATTAACATATTCTAAGGTCTAACTAAATGTTACTAACATCTCAAAAACAACATATCCTAATTAAAATAGTACATATTGGATAATAAAAACAAGTCTTAGACACATATCAAGATCATAGTCCCAAAAAGTGAGGAGGCTATTCGCAGCCACCAGTAAAGAATCCTTCAAAGCCACAATACAAAGAGTCTCACAATTCATATCGTTTCATCTCCTAAAAAATTGGATGTTAGAGTTATAATTAGAGTCAATGATGATTGATGAACCAAAGAGTAATAACAATATTGAGGCTCATTGCAACAAACCTAGAAGTCTGGTCATGCTTCATTAAACACCAAATTCGAACTTTCCACAGGGTTGAACCCATTTATGTTGACATTCATAACATCTTGAGTCAGCTCATCCAATTCCAATTCCAATTTAGCACCTCCTAAATGGCGAAACAAAATAAATATAGATGTAAGAATGTTCTTTTCAATCAAACTAATAACGCCATTTATATATTTACCTCTTTCTTCAAACAACCAATCTTTAGTGCATATTAAAGCCTCTACAACTTGAGGTTTTAAAGCACTACGATATTGGTCGAGAACATGACCATCAGTGCTAAATGCCGACTCCGAAACAACAGTAGAAACCGGAATGGTCAACACATCACGAGCCATAATAGCAAGTTCTGGATACCGAAATTGGTGAGTATTCCAATAAGAAAGTACCTCAATATTTTCTGCCATATCAACCAAAGGCTCATCAAGTATAATTCCAATGGATTTTTATTTGCATCAGAAACAACTCTATTGCTATTGCTCTTGTACAAGTTAAAGCTCTAAATTAGGAGAAAGAATAACACATCACAATACACTCGTACAATAACATCTAATTAGATTGAATATAACTAAAACAAAAGTACCTTCAAAAAATCAGTAGGGTTTCGAGTTGGATTTAGCTCTCGACTAACATCACTACGAGGACAAGAAGATATTGTTTAAGAAGAAGAACCCTTAGAAGCATTTCCCATATACTCATCACATAAAGCAAATAGCTTCTCACGAACATTCATGCATTCTATTGACCCTTCACCGTAAAGCTCAACATAACACCACTTCACAAATTGAAATTTATAACGAGGATCAAATACCACTGCAATAGCCAAGATCACACTATAATCAGACCAATACCTCTCAAATTTTCCAAGCATTTGATAAGTCATTTTCCTCATAAAACCATCTAAACTTTGGATCTCCTTACTTAAGGTTAAATGAACAATGAAAACCTGCACAAAGTATAGATTTGTTGTTGGGTACTTGGTGCCGGAAAATACACAAGTAGCATTGTAAAAAACTTCCAAAAACTTCTCAATCTTTTCCACTTTACCCCATTCCTCTTGGGATGGACAATATTGAAAATTCGAATCAACAAGTTGAAAATGACTAAAGGCACGACGGTAGTAGATGACACTTGTAAGCATGAGATATGTAGAATTCCATCTAGTTGGAACGTCTTGCCTCAAACCTTTCTTGTTATCTAGAGATGTTTGTGCAACACATTCTAGAAATTTTTGTTTTCTTGATTGAGATCCTCTTACATACTTTACACATTCTCTAATCTTCTCCACAACAACATTAACTTCTCTCAAACCCTCTTGGACAATTAAATTGAGAATATGAGCACAACAACGTGCATGAAAATAAGAACCATCACTCAATAGTGCATTTCTCAAATTAAGTTGACCCTTGAGCATATTTACCAAGACATCATTTGCAGAAGCATTATCCAAAATAATTGAAAACAATTTCTTCTCTATACCCCATTTACTTACCAAACTATTGATCTTATCAGTCAATGCAATACCACTATGTGGGGGAGCCATATAAGAGAAATTTAGAATTCTCTTATGCAAGACCCAATCTTTATAAATGAAATGGGCTGTGAGGCTCAAATAACCATCAGTAGCAATAGATGTCCATAAATAAGAAGTTAAACAAATCCTACCAGGCAACTCACGTAGCATTACAATGACCTTATTCATCTCTCTTGCATGCAACTTAAGGATATCTCCCTTGGCAGTATTCCTTGTAATGCATTTGACTTCAGGACACAAGTATGTGAAAATATTTCTAACAGCCTCATACTCGACAAACTGAAATGGCAAGTCATGCTTAACTACAACACAAATTAACAATTCTCGAAATTTTACTTCACTAAATTGTTTACGTGCAGTAACAGACTTGTCATTTTGGCACAAAAGTAATTGACCTATCTCACGTGTGGTGGTCTTTAAACATTTTTTTAAATGACATTTCATATTACCTGTTCCACACTTGCCATCTGCATTGTATTTTTTTCCACATTTTTTACGGCTAGATTTGAGGATTACCTTTACTTTGCTTTTACATCCATCTTCATCTCCATATTCATCTCCATCTTTATCATCATCTTCAACTTCAGCTTCAAAAAGTTCAAAATGCTGCCAAATTGGTGAAGTGAACGTGTGTGCGCGTTTGCGCTTACAGTTTTTGTTACCTTTACCCTTCCTTTGAGATGCAATACTAGATGCATCACCAACATTTGATCTACTCCATTATGTTGGTAATTCAGTTGTGCTTTGCTTGGTTGTTGGAATTCATCTACAAATAAGTGAGCATAAATTAATGAACCAGCAAAATTAATGAACAAGTATGTGAAAAAAAAAATTGTGCTACGAAAAAAAATAATTTCTGCTATAGATCTAAACTAAGAGATCTCAACAAAAGGTCAAAAAAAAAAATCTGCTATAGCTCTAAAAAAAATTCTGCTACAAAAAAAAAAAACAACTACTACAGATCTAAACTGACAGATCTCAATAGAGTTAAAAAAAAATTCTGCTATCAATAAAAAAAAAATCTATTATAGATCTAAAAAAAAATATGCTATAGATCTTACAAAAAAATTCTACTATAAATCTAAACTAAGGGATCTCAAGATTCTCAATACAGGTCAAAAGAAAAATTTTCTGCTATCACAAATAAATTTTTTTTTTTTATAGATCTAAAAAAAAAATTATGCTATAGATTTAAACTAAGAAATCTCAAGATTCTCAACAAAAAAATCTAAAAATCTGCTATAGATCTACAAAAAAATATGCTACAAAAAAATTCTGCTATAGATCTCAACATGAGTTCAAAAAAAAAAAAAAAAAAATCTGCTACAGATCTAAACTAAGATGAAAGGAGAGAAATAAACCGATTATAACATACCTTCTATAGATGGCCATCTTTAGTGGGTAGACTTATGGCTGAGAAGGAGACGGGAAGCGAGAGAGAAGGTGGCCTCCTGGCCTACTGGGTGGCTGAGGAAAGTCTAAGGGTGAAGTTGGTGAAGTCGACTGTGAAGTGAGGAGGCTTTTAGCTTTAGGGTTAGGTTGATGATTTTTATATTTTTTAATTTTTTATGTGCTCAGACTGTTTACTACTTTTTAGGCTTTTAGATTTTTCTTTTTATTTTTTATTTTTATAATTTTTGCTTTAGCCTTTAGTGTCGGTCTGAGTCGTCTGACTGAGGCTTTTTTTTTTTCTTTTAAATTGGTCGAATGGGTTAAACGGGTTATTTTCATTTAAATTAAAGTTATCGTGTCATGTTCGTGCAATTATCGAGTCATTTTCGGGTTAGGGTTAATACGAATATATAATCGGGTTAAGCGTGTCAAATTCGGGTTAGGCGGGTTGAACCCGAACACGACCCGTTTTCCATATGTGTTCACATGTCCGGTCATTTTCGATTTTGTGTCGGGTTATAATTGAGTTTGAGTCGAAAAATTCATGTCGAGTTCGAATTGTGTTGTCGTATTCAATCAAAAATTGTCACCCCTATACCTTATATGTGATGTATAAGGTTTGGTAAATTATCTTCTTCCTGTTGTGATCTTCAACTTGACAATATTTTCTCTAATAGCTCTATTTCTTCGCAATAAGATGATACAATGCTTATAATTACAAACCCAATATACATATATATATGTAAATTCGACAAAGCTGCTGAAGAAGAGAGAAAATGAACTTGCAGCTAAAAGAATTTAGTTTTGACTCGTAGGTCTTCTTAAACCATTCCTATGCTGTAATAAACTCAACTCAACAAAACTATAATTGGGGTCGGCTACATGATATGTTCCATTAGACCATGAGCTATCATATCCTTTTTTAACTATTTCGTTCACAGTTATTTTAGGCCTATCTTTACCTCTCGCATTACTATCGATATGTATCAAATCACTCTTCCTTATCGGTGCATTATTAGGTCTTCTATGCGTGTCAAAACCACATAAGTCGATTTTCTCTTAATTTATCTCTTATTGGTGCTACCTCTATGATTTTACAAATACACTCATTTCTAATTCTATCATTTCTCGTTTTACCACACATCTATCTTAACATTTTCATTTCTGCAACACTTATGTTTCATTTGGGAAGATGGAATGGAAAGTTGGAAGGATAGATAAAACATCATGTTTGATAAAGAAGGAAGATAAGAAGGATGAAAAAGTGGATGAATGAGTTTTCCTTCCACTTAGCAAATTCAATCCTCTAAAATTTTGGGAGGAAAAGTGGATGAAATATTAATTATGTGTATTAAAATGTATGTTATTTGTCTATATATCCTTTAATATATACATATATCATATTTATCAATTACATATTATGTATACATTAATTTCATATATAGGTATAATTGTAAAATATGTATTTATACTTTTTCCAAAAAATAAAAAATAAAAAAAAATAAAAAATTACTTTTTTCATCATACCAAACACAAAAAAATCAATCATTCCTACTTTCTATCCCTCTTATCAAACATAAAAGAGGGAATAAATGATTCCTCTTTTGAAGGATAGAAAATGTATCACTTTCACTTTCCATCAGTCCATTTTTTCATCTACTCTACCAAACGGATTATTAGTTTTTGAGCGTGTTGTTTCTTAATTACTTAACATTCTGTCCCATACAACATTGTTGGTCTAATGACTGTGTTATAAAACTTATTTTTCAACCTAAGGGTTGTACTTTGATTACATAATACACTAGATGCATTCTTCCATTTAGTCCATCCTGCTTGAATTTTACGATTAACATCGTCTCCAACCCCTTCCTCTCTATGGATAATTGATGTTCGCTCTTAGGTATTTCTTGATCTTCGATCTTTACTACCGCCCTATTTGAGTTTCTATTATTTATAAAACTACATTCCATATCTTTGGTTTTACTTCTACTGATCCTAAATTATTTTGTTTCTCTTCAATCCATTAATTTCGTGTTCGGTTCATGTCGTGTTAACGTTTCGAGTCGAAAATTGACACCCTTCGATCCTATGGTCCCGATCTTTTAGCCTCCTCCCTTATCCAAGATAGGATCCCGATTTTAAAAACCTTGCTTCAAATACACAGCAAATTGATACTATTGAAACGTCTACATGTAATGATTTAATGTTTTCTTGCAGGATCTCAACCAACCTAAACTTGAAGCTACTCTACCTGATGGTCTTTTGTCAGTCTCTCTTCTAAGACACCAGGTTTTCCTCTATATACGTTAATAAGTCCCTTCATCTCCATCTGGTCTACTTGGTTCCTATTTTAAATTATCTTCTATTGCAGAAAATTGCATTGGCTTGGATGCTTCAGAAGGAAACAAGAAGCTTGCATTGTTTGGGTGGAATTTTGGCTGATGATCAGGTTTTTAACGAGTACTACAGTTATGACATCATGCATGATTTGCTGCTTGGATCTTTAATTAACTAATGTTCTTAGGATGTATTGTTAGTTCCAGAAAACATATAAATGCATTCAAAGTATTGTGACATTTATGGGGTTTTTTTGCAAAAATGGCTCAACTAAAGGTTTAGAAAAAATAAGCAATGGGTCAATCCTTATGTATCTAAAATACATAAATCTTAGAATTCAGAAATTAAATAGCTCAATTATGCCGTGTTAGCTGTTTTCTGCCATTCCCCTCTCTATGTAGTAGTTTTTTGGGATTTAAAGTTGACTTGTTACCCAATGGGTCCCTCTGTTACCCACACCTATTAACTATTCTAAAGCTTTGTTGACTTGAGTTGTTGGGTTGATTGTGTCCGTTTTCTTTGTCTTACTGTTGGATAAATTTGTCACATTTGCAATTGGTTTTTTGTAAATGTTATATGTTCTTGAGAATTACTTGGTTGGCCCTTCTTCCGTAGATGTGCATGTTGAAATTATAGTTTGTGTGTGCTCCTGCCATAAGTAGAAAATAATTATCATAGAAGCTTTTGTGATTGAAGCAATGCTCAGTTATTTTGCTAATTGTCAAGTTTTTAAGAAACAGATGTTATGACTATGCATCGTAAGAATGTATATTGATATAGAATTAGTTAATATCATTTATTACCAGTCACATGACCCCACTGAATATGAATCTTGGCTATGCCACTGCACAGGGCCTTGGTAAGACTGTCTCGATAATTGCCCTTATACAGATGCAGAGGTCCTTACAGTTGAAATCTAAGTCGGAAGACCTGTACAATCACAAAACTGAACCCTTGAATTTGGAGGATGATGAGGATGGAAGCAATGCTCTTCCCGATAAAGCCATGCAGACTGAAGAATCTGATGACTTTAAAATGATTCCAGAAGCAAGTACTTCTATACGTCAGTTCCGTAGGAGGCGGCCTGCAGCAGGTACATTGGTTGTGTCTCCAGCAAGTGTTCTTCGACAGTGGGCTAGGGAGCTTGATGAGAAAGCTGCAGATGAAGCTAAACTTTCTGTTTTAGTTTATCATGGATGCAATCGGACTAAGGATCCAGTTGAACTTGCACAGTACGATGTGGTATTAACAACATATGCCATTGTGACAAATGAAGTTCCAAAACAACCTTTGGTTGATGAGGATGATGATGTGCAAAAGAATGGGGATAGGTATGGATTATCTTCTGAATTCTCTAATAACAAGAAACGGAAAAGGGTGCCTGGTGCTAGTAAAAAGGGAAAGAAGAACAGAAAAGGAATCAATAGTTCTGCTTTTGATGGTGAGCGTGGTACACTTGCAAGAGTGGGTTGGTTTAGAGTGGTTCTAGATGAAGCTCAAACGATAAAAAATCACAGAACACAAGTGGCTAGAGCCTGCTGTGGTCTTAGAGCGAAAAGAAGGTGGTGCTTGTCTGGAACACCAATACAAAATGCAATCGATGAATTGTTTAGTTACTTCAGATTTCTGAGATATGATCCGTATGCTTCTTATAAGTCATTTTGCAATACAATAAAAGTCCCGATTTCCAGAAACTCGGTTCATGGTTACAAGAAACTTCAAGCTGTTCTGCGGGCTATAATGTTGCGTCGAACAAAAGGTGACTCTCTTTCATTTTTTTATTTTTGACCTTTTTGATTTGCATCCGATGTTCCCTTTTCTTCTTTCTTCTTCTTCTGGGCTGGGGGAAGTGTGGAAATTTTTTCTGTTTTTTTTTTCGGGGAGCTGGGGGAGGGTGATAATTCATTAATTTTGTATTGTTTCAAACTAACAATAGTGGACGTCTTCTTGTTGTTCCTCTTGATGCACAATGTACTGATTCAGTTTTTACACTCATTACATTTATGGTTTTCTCTCTTGTTTGTTCGTGTGTATGTTAGTCTGTCTAGATTTGGAAATACCTAGCTATCATCATATGCTAGTGTTTGTAGGTAGACATTGGAGGTTATTCTGTGCTTCTGCTTATGCGGCATCACATCCCTATAACATGGGTTAGTATGCAGGTTTTTTCATGAAATTTTTGAACGATTGGAAGACGCCTCTCAACTTTTGCTTGTATAGTTTGATGCTTTTTTTTTTTTTGTGTGCGTTTAGGCTCTCCTCACATTTGTTCTTTAATTATTATGTGTAAAACCTAGGGCTGCCAAGCATGAAATGTTTATTAAGTTTGATGGTAGCCATGTGATGCCCCAAAATCTGGGGTCGTTGTTATATTATAAATTCAATTCTCTCTCGTTGAACATTATTTATTAACTTACGACCTTGATCCCGGAGGACCAATTCCAACGAATTCCGGCAGAGTCTCTTTTGTACGAGCTCCACCAAAAACACAACTTGTCTCAACTGTGTGCCAATGACCATACAAGGTCCAATGTAACTATCTAAGCAAAATTCCATGCATTAAACATTAAGTCACAACACTTATGGCCAACATGGAAAGTCTTCAAATCTAAAGATTACATGTCCAAAACAATACAAGTCTTTACTTGTCAAAAGAATAAATACAATTCTCCAAATAACCCATGCCTTTTACAAAAGAATATACAAGTGTTGTATAAACCAAAATATAAGGCTACCCAATTAAATATAAGTGGGACGTAGAAGTATCTAATCCATCAAAATAAGAGCTCAAACTCCTGCACTATCCTCAAGTTGGGCCCAATTGCGGGCCATCCATGGAAGCATTAACTGTACCTGAAATATTTTTCCCATGACGGGGTGAGCCAAACCCCAGTAGGGTATCTGCTATAAGGTAAGCCACCCAACCCAATGATGCATATGATGGGAGATACACATTCATGAACATCAAGTATTCACATATGTAACGTGTAACATAAAATAATTCCACCAACTATGCCATGACATGAGGTGATGTTTCATGCATGCATCACCAACTCCGAACCCAACCCAGGCTCACACAACACATGTAATGTCATGCTCATGAACCAGACACTTCGAGTTAACTCGATGATCTTTTCATTTATTATCTTTTTTTTTCAGGGTAGGGTATTTATGGACTTTCACCAACGGTCTATCCAACTGACACGGATTTTAGGTCTCACACCCTCGGTTCCACGTACACTGACACACTTTTATGGGTTCGTTACACCATCGACTAAGTGTGTGACTATCATAACTAGGCCTTGCACCCGATGGAGAATTTACCCCTTCTTGTTAATACCTCATCATTTTATTATCCTTGTTCTCGTGAGACTTAATCAGACTTTAGTCCAATTTTCAAGCCCCACACACTCACCTATGTGGTAAGTGACCAATCCATGTATACACAACACTACCATGCCAATGCATCGTGGGTGTGATGTAAAACCCGTACACCTGCCATGTATGCCCAAATGCAATGAAATGGACTTACAAACTCAATTGCCAAAAGAAATGCATATATCTATCATCCTAGCATTTCATCAAAAATGTAATGTGCATAAAATTACACACCTAGTATGCTTTTCATCACCATGACATTTCATCAAATATGTAATGTGCATAAAATTACACCCTTAGCATGCATGTCATCATCAACATTGCAACATGTTCATTAACTCAATGACATAGATATTAACACATCAACATGTTCATTACTTCAATAAACATAAGCACATTTAACTATGTTAGCTCTATGCTAATCACCCATTTAATATACATGTAAATTTATACCCATATCACACACATACACTAGATTAGAGTTAGTACCAAATAGATCCATTCTCCTCTAGGTACGATCTTCTTCTTCTTCTCTCTTTCTTCCTTCTTTGTCGGTCGTTGGTGCTGGGTCTTCATAGTCTTCGTGCTCTCTCTCTTACTCTTAGATCTGAGTCTTCAGCGATTGAAGTCTCAGATCTTCTCTATCTCTCTCTCTCTGTCGCGATGTTTGTGATGGACTCTGGTGGGTCTTCAGTCTTCATCAACTGTTTATTCCCCCCCCCCCCCCCCCCCCCCCCCCCAACTGCTTGTTTATTTCTCCCATTTTATTGTGTTTTAATTTTAATTAACATTTATGTCATTCCGTTTCCCTTTTTCCTTTATAATTGTTAATAGCCCCTGCAATTAATAAAAAGGTTATTATTGTTAATTAACTTATCAAAGTAACTACAATTAATTTTATGGTATATTTAATATATGAAATTAAGTATTTATGTGTGTAAAAAGTTTTCATGCAATATTTTTAATATTAATGAAATAATATTACTTATTAATTTGATGACACAATTTAAATTAGAAATAATATTACTTACTTGGGTCAAATTTTTTTTTTAGTCCAACTTGATGTTATCTTGTATAAATTGATGTTAACCCAATAAACATGCTCAATTAATCAATTATTAAGCTTATTTTTATAAATAAATAGATTGTATTTGTGTTTCCATGTGTTTTCATATTTTTTATGCGTTTTCATTGCGTTTCCAAAACCCGACATATCCTTTTTTTAAAGCGTATGAGGGGAAAAAGCTCTTGCATCGTTAGACGCTTCTCATCATTTTTTGCCTTGAGTTGTTGATCATCACCTGACCTAACCTCACACGAGAGGCCTTGCGCCAAGTGATTCTCTCCGAAAAAATCTACATGTGATGGTTCTATTCTATCTGGTAGAGTCAACAAAATGGAGTTCTTGGTCTGTAACTCCAGAACAAATAATTTCCTCCAAGTGTTGGAGTGCCCTTTTGAAATGGGGGCTAGCTGTTCTTTGCTCCCATAAGCTTTGATGAACTTGCAGGAGGCTCCAACTATCCAAAATTTCATTGCATACATATTTCCGAAAACATAAACTTGTGCTTTAGTAAAATATAACCCATTTTGGCGTGCAACCAGGGAACTACTATCAACTATTTTGAAAAGTTCTTCCATTTAGTAATGGAAGTCATGTTACACCATTCGTGTTGTCGCTACTTTTGCGACAAGGAATTTCGCTACCTGAGGACAATTAGAGTTACTCTCGCCATTTATGGGGGCTTCCATTAAAAAACGTTCTTTTTTTTTGTATTACCACGAGTTGGACATTGTCTTGTGGTTGTTAATGCGTGGTAGGATAGGTTTTTTTTTTTGGCAAGATTTGGTGTTGGACGTCTCGTCTACCTCTTTCTTGGATAACGTAAGACTTTTATTATTTATTAGTAAAAGTATTTCTCTTATTAAAAAATAAAAATTTCTTCCTCAAAATGAAATCAACGTCTAGGGAACATGGCATTTACACACCCGCTGTTTTATGAAAGAAATTTGAAGATGTTACTAGTGATGTTTAGTCGTAATAATCGCCCTATTCAGTTGTAGCCTGTTGCTTTGTTTAATTTCACTATCAGTTCGCCTCTTAATGGCTATTTTTCTGCATGTTATAATATTTTTTTAATTGAACACACAGAAGGGGATACATGTATATTTTAACATCATATCGCAGTCGCAAGAGCCCAAGGAGACCAATAAGCCCAAAGTCTAAGCACCACCTCCAAAAGGGCCTAACCTTTGGAGGAATGGATGGGAAGTGGAAACTTATCAATCAACTCGAGGCCTACATGCATATAATGTTATTGTTTGTTGATATACTTTTCTAGTTTTGAATGGTGTTATTAAAATTGTTGTGCTTCATGTGGACGAGCTATATTTTGTATTTTATTTGGGATTCTTCTGTTGTTTGGTGTTGATGATCATCAATACTTGTGGCTTAGGCATGTTGATTGATGGGGAACCTATTATTAGCTTACCCCCGAAAACAGTACATTTGATTAAGGTGGATTTCTCTGCTGAGGAGCGCATTTTTTATAACAAACTAGAAGCTGATTCACGCTCAAAATTCAAGGTATTTCCTCTCTCTGCCTGTGATGGTTTTACTTTTTTTATCTTTTGTTCTCGAGGAAACTAATTGTTTTGCTGGATTATTAGTCAAGACTGAGCTTAACTTGGTTCAATGCATTGTGATCATTACACCCTTATATAATTCGTTGTAAGGTCCCAGTTTCATCTGGCCTCCCTTCAGATGAAGTGTGCTTTCCACACTCCCCTCGCATGCCAAATAACAAAGTGACTAGAGATTGAGAGCTGTCTAATCCTTTGAAACTCCTTTTTGAGTTTCATCGTAATCTTTTACTTAAGGATTATGATCTGTTGATCAAATAGCTGCTGGTATTTGATGGGCTTGCACTACATCAGAATTTGAGTGGTGTGGCTATAGTAATCTTTTATACTAGGTCCTATGTGATCCTGCCTCTAGATTCTGTTCTTTCTGAATTTTTTGACTTATCTTTAGGCGCCTTCACTTGCCCATAGCCGAAATGCCATTGCTGATGGTTTCACGTGACCTTTTTTGTGCTTTTGGACTACTGGAGATGACTTCCTACTGTTCTAAACGGGGTTATGGTTTCATGTGACCTTTTTGTGCTTTTGGACAAGTGGAGATGACTTCCTACTGTTCTAAACGGGGTTACTCGTGTTGATATACAAGGGTTTTCATAATCTGAATCAATGTGTTGTGCTTTGTTTATGTTCAATGAAGTCAGTTGATAGACTACCTGCCAAGAGAAGAAATTAGTTGGTAGACTTGCGAAACAGAAAAAAAGTCAACGTAAAATGTATCAGTCCTCTAGCTATGATGAGTCATCACTGATGAAAATGTCACCAGAATTTGGGCTTACCTCCAACACTATAGTGGTATGATTTGATAGATTGGTTCCTCTAGTGCTTTCATCTAATGTTTACGCAGGGCATCATCCCTACCCACCTACCCTCTTTACCAGGTTAATTGTCCTCTAATTCAACAGGACAAGTCCCTTATTTGCTATTCAAGACTGGCAACAAACAAGGCTTTTTGCCTTTTAGTTGTCGGGAAATGAGACCTCGTTAACTAAGTCTTCTAGAACAAGCACAACCACCTTAGTCTGGAGAAAGCACAACCACCTCGTTAACTAAGTTTTCTGGAGAAGGCACAACCTTGATCTGCGGCTTTGAACCGATTGGGGGGAGTTCTGACGATCGTAGTGTGAGTCGAGTTGAGAATTCAATGAGACTTTTCAGTTAGTGATGGTGATTCCAAACCTATAACGAGTCAACTTCTTTTGAATGGCTATCATATTCTTCCTAGGTGAAGAGGTTGTGGAATGAGTGTGACATTGCAAGTTTGTAGGTATTCGTAAAGCACCTATAATAATATTAAGCCCTAATATACCTAGTGATGTAGATTAGGAAGAGGATAAAATAAGAGATGAGAAGAGAAGAAGAAAGGGATTAGAAATCAGAAGAAGTGGATGAAAAGAGAAGAGAATTGGGGCAAGAAGACTAACAACTCTCAATATTCAATAATCCAAGTCTACCAAAAATAATAACATCAGTTCCTTTTTATAGGGAACCCAAAACACTAGAATCAAAGATTCCTAATCAAACTCTATATTAAAAGATAAAAAGGGAATAATATCAAACCAAATAAAAATCCCAAAATAAATCTTCAACAGCTATCCTATTCCAGCCAGATCATCATCACCTAGTCAATGCCACATTAATTTTTTCCTTTTTTGACAAGGAATGAAATAAAAATGAGAAGAAGACTTCAAACAATTGTTTCTAAAAATCAATTTGGATTTATGTCTGGTGAGTCAACGATGGAAGTATATGGAAATGTATAGATTGAAAAAGAAAAATCTTCATATGATTTCTGTGGACTTAGAGAATGCTCATGATACATTTCCTAGGGACAAAATATGGCAGGTTTATAGAGGGGAGAGAGTTAAACAAATATGCTTACTAATATGATTAAGGTTATATAAGAGGGTGTAGTGATCTTATTGGGAACAACTGGGAAAGTAGTGGATTCCCAAGTACTATAGGTCTACATTAGGGTTTTGCCATAAGTCTATATTATTTTTCCTTGATTATGGATGAATTAACTATTTGCTGATGATAGTGTTTGTTGATGAAACTAAAGTTGAATATATAAAATGCAATTCGAGTTTTATTAGAAATGCAAATAGGAAGATCCTAAAGATCGAAGGCCAAGAGATATTAAAGAGTAAACCCTTTTTGAAACAGCCCAACCCGAGTTACAATAACTGTAATATATCACATAAAAAAAAGAAATTCATCAAAACTCTTAGTGGAATGGCTTGCCATGAGCTCTACTTATTTACATATTGTAATATTGATCTCAAGAATATGGCATATAAAAATACAATTTAAATTTAAAGGACATATAAACATGACCTCATGATGACATCCCAATCGATCCTCTAGACTCGGCAGTGGATTTCTCATGTCTTTACGGTTTTTCCTGAAAAGTCATTAAGACCCTTAGTAAGAGTAAATATGCGATCAATATCTATGAGCACAACAAGTGATAGAGGAAAATTTATTTATTTAGGAACAACCTTAACCACACATCAGATATTTACTTTCAAATTACACTTCACCTCATACACATTCGTTTACATCGCATAGACATAACTTATATATACCACAACGGCAACATATACAACACATATATTTACTTTCATATAATTAAATTATTTCACACAATGAATACCCTACATGCACACAAACTAATCGCTCTGTAAATAACAACCGCCACACAGGTTATATTTAGTTGCGCAAATTCTTGCGCCACACAGGTAACATGCATCGCAAGCTAGTTTCAAATTAAATGATTCATTTATATTAAATAACACTATCTACTCGAATCGATTAAACTAATAGTTTGATAATCAACTCGAGTCAAGTGAAGTAATTCATTCGCATCGAGTAAAATTATCTACTCGAATCAAATTAAGGTAATCTTCTTGAATCCGTTTAGTAAATATTTATTCGAACCAATTACATCCAAATTAAACATTTCTCATAAAATTATAAACATCACAAAAGTATACTTGAATTTGCGTAATTTTCTATTCAGACATAAAATGACATGTTTACTTGTAATTACTTATACCCATGGATTCATGAAAATTCAAGAATAATTCACAAGATTTTTAAACTACCCACCAAGCTACTATGTTAATTTTTCTAAACAACACCCATGATACTACACATTCATAACAAGCATCCCAATCAGGGTTCAAAGTATCGGCCGAGTCCGATACGACTCGGCCGAGTCGTATCCGACTCGTATCCGACTTGGCCTCTATCGATACGATATCGATACCCGGTACGTGAAAATGCCGCATTGAACAGGTATCGCCGATATCTCGGTGCATCTCGTAAGTATCGGCCGAAATCATAGAAACTCGGTTTAACTCGGTTTAACTCGGACGAGTTCTACCGGAATCGGTCCGAGACGAAAAAGCATGTGAACAATCTCCCAAAATCCATAAAAGCCTACAAATCTGCCATTCAATTTTTCAGGCTGAACAAAAATCCAAAAAAAAAAAGGAGGATGGGAAAGAAAGCAAAAGAAGATGGGAAATAAAGTAAAGAATCAAACAACTCTGTCGAATGTCGATACTCAGAAATCAGAAACCCATGTGAAATTTAACCGGACATGGCAGAAACTCATCTTTTTCAACTATAAAAATTAAGAGGACTATGGATTTAAGACATACCTGTTGATCGAACGAAATAGGGTCTGAAATCTGAATCTTCTTCTTCTATTTTCTCTTCAGTTCTTCTTTCTTCTTTGCTGATCTTGTTCGGTGCTGTGCCGATTGGAGTGGTTCTCCCTGTTGCTGATCTTCTTCTCCCCCTGTTGCTGATCTTCTTCTCCCTGTCTGCGTCTGCCTCTCTCTCTCTCGTTGTGATTGTGCAGGTTTCTTCTTCTCCCTGTCTGCCTCTCTTTCTCTCTGTCGTTTTTTTTTTTGTTCATATTTTCTCTCTCTCGTTGACTGTGCTGGTAAAGTAAGGGAAATAGAAATATCTGGAGCAAATTTTTTTTTTTACTTAGTCATTAAATATTTATTTTTGTCTTTAAAATCATATAAGTTGGATAGATGATAATTATTTTCGGTAGCGATTTTATGCTTCATTTTAATTATGTTTAATGTGTTTTTGGATGTATTGTAGACATATGATGCATGAATGATGTTGTTTATATTTTTAGAATTTTCTATAATTTTTTCAAATTTTTTTGGAGCTTTTATCTTGCGTTTTGAGCGTATCGGCCGATACCGCGCCGCGACACCGCGACCGATGTGTATCAGTACCCTCCGAGTCGATGGCCGATACCGCGACTTTGAACCATGATCCCAATAAACCCACATGCAATAATTTCACTCTTCTATTTTTCATGCAACAACACTAACTTAATTTACACACCCACATAAATATTAAGGTAAATCCTTCATGCATTAAACAAAGTTCAAACTAAACATCATACTTATATATATACAATACCCAAAACATATACAAGATACCATACTTTAAATAAATGCAACACTCAAAATGTATATACTAGAGTTGGATTCCTATATCTTAGAATAAGAAAATGGATTATAATTCTTACCTTCGCACCCACACATTTTTTTTCCTTCTCTTCTCTTTTTTTTCTCTTTCCTTCTTCTTCTTTTTCTTTGTTCTTCTTTCCTTTTTGTTCTTGTTCTTGCCGAAAATCTTTAAGTAATACTATTTGTTTCTTTTTTTTTTTGCATGCAAGACATGCAAGGCATGTTTTCCTAAGTGGAGACCTCCATCATTATTTATATATATATATATATATATATATTATATGTTTCTTATATACGTATGTATGTATACATACTTATATGTATATGTCCACTTTTTTTTTTATATGCATATTTATACATAGACATGTATATATATATCCAAAATATTGATCACCCATTAAATTTATATTTTGGACCCTTAACCACTTCTTGTATATACTAACACATTTTATTTTAATAACAATAAATTGACGTCACATGGTTACCACTCAATTAATTCCACATGCGCTAACGTGCATAAAATATAAAGTCATTTCTCATGTCAACATTCTTATTTAACTTTTCACACTCAAATAAAACAATTCTCCCTATAATCATTATTTATAAATTATCTTTGAATATTAAAATATTTATCGTTCAGGTTCAGGTCTCATGTCATTACTCGTAATTAAATACTGGTTGCCAATCCTACGTATGCATGTCACATGTGAATATGCTTATTATAAATATTATATTTTTATCATGCGTGTTCGGGTGTTACACTTTTGGTACCTAGGGTTGATTATACATAGGGAGTGAGAGATTGGATTAATCATAGAATCAAAGTAGGATGAATTAAATTGAGGTGTGCTCCTGGCATATTATGTGATTGACCTATATCTCTCAAGTTAAAAGGTAACTATTTGACCAACAATGCTTTATGGTTCAGAATATGGGGCAATTAGAAACAATATGCTCAAAAATTGTGTGACGAAAATAAGAATGTTAAGATAGATGTGTGGTAAAACTAAAAAATGATATAATTCGGAATAAGTATATTCGTGCAACGATAGAAGTAGCACCAATGGAAGATATATTAAGATCCAATCGACTTAGATGATTTGAACATGTGTATAGAAAGACTAATAATTGTGCCAGTAAGAAAGAGTGTTGTGATGCTTATTGATGGCAAGGCGAGATGTATAGGTAAACCAAAATTAACTTTGAATGAAATGATAAAAATTGATATGATAATTTGCAATTTAACAAAAAATATGGTTCTTAGTTGAGTACAATGGAGGAGTAAGATTCACATAGTCGACTGCACAAAAGTTGGGACAAGTTTTTGTTTAGTTTGGTTGAGTTGATTTCTCTCTTGCTTCAAAAATTCTTTTACATGTAGTCAAATTGCACATAGGTTGGAATGCTTAGATAAGTGTTTTAGAATTGTACTCTTGGGGACGTAATGTGTGAAATCCAACAAACTTTTTGGGTTTCGAAGTGTAACTTCTTTTGAGGCTATAAGTAATTCAAATGGTTTCTATTTTTTTTTTCCAGAAGAGTTTTTTTGTTGTTTGGGGGAGGGAAGGGAGAAAAAAAGGGGGGGGGGGGGGTCAGTGGCCCCTATTTCTCTGAATGTGGATCGAAGTGATTGACTGGGTAATTATAGTTCTTCTGAATATATTCTTACTGGTTTGTACTGCTTTTGCTCTACAATGAGGGCCTGTAGGCAATCCAAATTGGTCAAGGGAAGGCAGCTAAAATGGCATCCCAAATAGGAAGCCAGAGATAACAATACTAATATGCCATCTTTTGCAGTACTAACTTTTGTCTTTGTAAATTAACTTGAGATGTAAAAAGCGCTTCATAGCAAAGCAGCGCTAGTCTAGAGATCCTAATTGATACGTGCATACTGAAAGAACATGGTACAACAATTATTAAAACTGCTAACTTGAGTGAAATCTCCTGCCAACACTAAAAGGAAATGTGTAGGGTTCGTCTCAGTTAGGACTTGAGTTTTGTACACCACAATTTTAAATATAAAGAGAATAGAAAAAAAAGTAATATGGTATCATCAATACGTAATTTAGATAGGAGAAATGAAACCCCTATAACTCTTCTTGGCATCACGCAAGCTGCAATGATGAACAAACTCTCTTTTTGCTTTAAATTTTGAGAAAGACTCCATTATGGTAAGGAAAAAAAGTCGGGTAGGAATCACTATCTCTCTCTCTTTTGGGATAAGTGGGATGGTAGGAATAGTTGCTGTAGAGGCAAAAAATAAGGTTTTACCTCTGACAATATGAAATTAAGAACTGTGATTTTATATAATCTCTGAACTTGATCTCCAAGCCCTCCTCCTGCAAAACGAGCAAACTGCCCAAGATCGAAGTGCTTCGATCGAAGGCACTCCGATGCTTAAGTCAGTAACTGAGTGATATGAGTTGCACGAAGACAAGGAGAGTTCAGCGTACCTTTCACCTTGGTCTCCTGTTCTTTTTATAGTCTCTATTCCCCTTAGGTTTCCGTTAATTCAGAGGTAAAGTGACACACCTTCCTTTCTTTCAGTGTTTGAGTTTGGGAAGTCTCTGACTCTTCTCCCATAATCTCTCCGAATATCCGTATTCTCATAGATTTCGTTTATCTAATTGCCTGAATTGTAGGCATCTTTTTAGCACCACGTTTATTGTGTTTAAACAACTTGGTCGTAACAGTTCGGTCATGACGAACACCTAGCTCATTCCTTCCTTTCTGAGCTTTCTGATTAGCTCGGTTGCTATTTGTTTTCAGCTCGGTCGGATCTACCTAGCTGTCTGTTCGGCCGAGTTTTATCCTCTACTAGGCCGGATAGCCTAGCTACTTGCTCTGCTCTGCTTTGCCGAATAGCCTAGCTGCTTGATCTGCTAGGCTGAACTAACTTTAGCTCGGTCCCACTAGCCTAGCTGCTTATTCAGTCATGGTAGTGTCATTGCAAATAATTCCAGCACGTGCAACCTGCCACGTGTCCAAGTCTAATTTGTCAGATGATGATCAGATTTTATCGACCCCTTCATTTGCCCCCAGAGAATATTTTTCATGTGGCACACTGAAGGATATTCTCTGTTTTCAATCCTTTCTCATTGCCTTGTATTATTCCTTTTTATTCTTCGAAGAATTTGAGGCTCTTGAAGTTATGGCCTGCTCGGCACTTTCTTCCTAGAGCTCGGTTCCCTAGCAGGAACAATTTTCTTAGATGAGTCTCTGGAAGTTATGGCCTATTCGGCACTTTCTTCCTAGAGCTCATCTCAGTAGTTATACTTAGTCCACTATGGTGTCTAAGTGTCTCTACTCCGTACCGACCCGCCAATCTACTTGGACTCTCACCCATCCCTATCAGCTTACATCGTCATGCCTAGCTGAGGGCCTGGGTTAGATCGGGTGGACGCCTGATTTAAGTTCATGACTTCTATCAGGATTTTTGCCACCCTGCCTTAGCAGTAGGACGTAAAATAAAGAGTTTTTATTGATTTCCAAATGGCACATTTGGTGCCGTGTTCCAGGGGCGTGGTACAGCCTCCTGGTCAGGCGTTTCGAGCTCGTAGTATCCGCTGCTAGATGTCTTTCATGTGGCAGGTACTCCACGAAAAGATTAGCTTTGAATCTCAATCTTATCAATTTGCGAGAGGTACTCCGCTTAAGGCGAAACTTAGAAACTCAATCATGTCTGTATATGGGAGGCACTCCCTTGAGGTGATATAGCATCAATAATCCCAGTTTATGAGCTCAGGCATTTTCACTTATAGGACGACGCTGATTCTTATTTCAGCTAGTATCATCAGTGTCAGATCTTCCTGCTTATGAGCAGATCCTCTATTTCTTTTTTGTAAGTAATAAGAATTTCTCTCATAGAATGAATGGGTAGACTCTAAACCTCTTAGGTCAACACCTACTGCGCATAGTGGCACACTATGTTGGAGATGGTCATTTTTCTTTCCCGCTTAATAGGAATTCATTCAAGTCGATGTATCAATTGTCGTTGCTAGTCCCAGAGAAAAAGCCTCTTGTAGAAAGAGTTTCTCGATGAGGGATTTAATAAAGAGACCCTGAAACACATTTGTCCCTGGAGGCCGAATAATAATGAAGTCCTTTACCGAGCGGCTCAAGGAATACCGAAGATAATTATTTAATGTCTGCTAGAGAGGTTTGAATCCCAAATGAAATAACCATAGGTGCTCCATATCCAACTCCAACGAAGATAACAATATCAGAACCCCGAGAAGGGTTTCTATAATCGAACGTCGGGCATGAACGAGCCTTGTCTGACTGAATCTTGAAAATACCAAACCCGTGGTTAGACAATTCAAGGTTCCCTCGGTGTGATTCTTCTTTAGAGGGTCTTCATGTTTGACCTCCGAACATGAATGTTGACACTGGGTCAAGCTCTCCCTTGTAATTGTATTGCACTGTGTCTAGGGTTTTACCCAGTCTCGTGTCACCTTCTTCAACAAGGAGTACTCTTGAGTCCAAGTCCTTAGAACTTGCCCCCAAGAGGTTTGATGCCTACATTAGGACTTTTGGTGCTTTGCCCCGAGTGATTACCCAGTTTTGTACATGTTCCAACTTTGCAGCTCTGCTTGGAAGCACAACTAGACGAGAATAAAGTGAGAAGGGCCAAGCTCCCGATACCTCAATGTTTTCTATCGCCGAGCAATTCAAAGTAAATTATTGCTGGTGCTTGGAATCATATCATGGGGTCATCGTCATATCCGGAGGAGCTGGGTAGAATTAGGAAGTCATTCGGCTTTGCCTTTTTCCGAGTAACCTCATACGGCATCAGTTTGTGATGAATGATATAAAGGAGCCCACGCTCCGTTACTTGATCGAGACGAAAGGCCATCATCGTGGCTTTCCTGGGTGATTTTAAACCCATCAATTCGTTGCATGAATGACGTTCTTTAGTCTGAGACCCCCCTTTTTCCTTACGTAGTGGTTCTGAGGCTAGACCAATTATATTTGTTGGCCGCTTTGATGCTAATTTCAAGGTGGTTGATAATCCGAAGGCTTCGGAAGTAGATCTCAGTGTAGTGGATGGTAGTTCAGAAACTTTTGGAGCTCTTGTGATGTTCAATCAAATGCCCGAAGGAACAATTCCTTTTCGTGGGCGAGCTGTGTCATTGTTTTGGGTGATTATAAAGACCCAATTGTAGAATCACTTAGCATATATAAGAAAATTGAGCTTTAGATGGTGTAGTGAAGTTCCTTGAGTGATTTAGGATGTCCCAAGGCAGCTAGTTGCTGGGTGGTGTTCCATGTAATTAAATAACTGCGCTGAACACTTTTGGAGAGCTTAAGTTTTTGTACAAGGACATGCTGAGACTATCATTTGTATAATGGATTGAGTAGGCGCTGCTCGTGGTTTTGCCTCCACTCCATTGCCCATGGTTAGATGCATTTCAATGCTTCATGTCGTAGTTACTGCTGATCATTAATATGTTCGAGCTTCCATCGATAGGTTCGTCAAAGAGCCCCTTCGCGCCGTGTTCGGCATGTCAAAGTTGTCTGGGCTTAGCATCAAGATCATTTTGAAGGACTTCTGTGAATTTCGGTTGGTGTTGAGACCAATCTCCACCCCTTAATCCATTTGAGTTTTTCAATTTTAAACCCAGAAGTAAGTCCTGCAACACTCAGAAGCAACATGAGCTATATTTTTCTTTAATAGAAAGTTTATTTCTTGTTAGTCATCATGCTTACTGAGGCGTCAAGAACTAAAAGAATTATTTCCTGGTGGGCCATGCAAACATTCTTGTGTTCTAGTTGTTTCAAGGTGCTTTTGTTTGCTTATCTAAGCTCGTATACGAGCGTAGCTATTGTCAAGTGACCGGAGCAACTAGTCAGCCCGACTTACCCTTGCTAATTTTCTTAAAGGTTTAATCTCTACTCGTGTAGGTCTTTCTTGTTTGAAATTGAGTGGTATATTCTCATTTGTCTCGAATGCCTATCATGTAATTCATATTCATTGTCCTTTCAAGTCGAACATCAGACAATTGACCCTTAAATAGTTTCCAATCATTTTGATAATTGAATTTGCATAGAAATATCAAGTGTTATGGAAATAGCTTATTTTCTTTGATATTGAACCCGAGTCAATACAAATAGTTTTTCTTTTCTCGATAAAATGTCATAAACAAGTGTATGTCAAGAGAGTGAAGAAGCTCTGTACTTCTATGATCTGTCTACATAAATTCAGTAATACAAACCCTTAAGTATACGGTGGAGAGCATAATTTCTGACCAACCATAATAACACATAATTTGTTTCATTTCTTTTAATTCATTGGCCAAGTGCCCCATTGCTATTGTTTCATGTTTCATCTAATATAAAATTGGTGATGACATGTATGAGGAGGTTGATGTGAGTATCTTTGTAATAATTCATTGTATTCGCTCTATAGCGTATGAAATAATTCTACTTTGTTTCATAAAATTCAAAGATGGTCAAACAATTAACCCAAGAAGATATGGAAGATAAGGCAATGTGTCTTATGATTAGATGGTCGCTACTAATGGGCATAAGGGCACTTTAATAGCAGACCTAGGTTGTGGCTGGTCCCACTATTTTCAACATGTCTCTAGTAGAGTCACTTATGACTAAACAAAATAAGCAACAAATATTATTTAAAAGAAGGAACGAAGTTACCCGATTGATGATTCCTCCAAATGAGGAAAAATGTGTGAGAATATGCCAATGAGATCATGTCCAATTGGATTCTTAGAGAGTTTATCTCTATTCATGTAGGTCTTGCCTACCGTGAATTAAGTGGTACACTTTGATTCGTTTCGGATTTATATCGTTCAATTCTCGCTGGCTGACCTCTATGGTCGAATCTTTCATCACTTGGTGTTGACTGCATGGGACCCAAATAAAGGGTATGTGGTTTCTTCAATTGACGTATATGACTAATATTACTCATTGCTCCATGAGCCTTTAGAGTATTCTTTGGCATCCAGACATACCAGAAAGTTCCAGATTTGTTTCTGTGTTGGTTACATGGAGCCCAAATAAAGGGCAGCAGACTCTGTTCTAAAAACAAATTCCATGGAAGAAAAATACCATAACCAGCAATTTATGCTTCTAGAAGATGAATAATTCTTCTTGCTTCATGAAATAGCGTCCATCTTGCAAGGCAGAAATACGGAAAACCATGATAAATGTTCCAGATGCACGTCCTCCTCGCTCTTATACGCAATCCTCTGCACGGCCGGACAGAGTTTAGGTTGGCCAGGATAGCCTAGCTATTTGCTCAGTAATACCAATTTTAGCTCGGCCCGGATAGCCTAGCTACTGTTTGGTCCGGACGACCTAGCTGTCTGTTCGGTCCAGACGACCTAGCTGTCCGTTCGGTCCGTACGACCTAGCTGTCTGTTCGGTCCGACCTAGCTTCCTGTTCGGTCCGGACGACCTAGCTGCCTGTTCGGTCCGGATGACCTAGTTGTCTGTTCGGTCTGTACGACCTAGTTGTCTGTTCGGTCCGACCTAGCTTCCTGTTCGGTCCGTACGACCTAGCTGTCTGTTCGGTCTGCCTGTTCGGTCCGGACGACCTAGTTGTCTGTTCGGTCTGCCTGTTCGGTCCGGACGACCTAGCTGCCTGTTCGGTCGTAGTATAGTCGTTCCAAATAGCTATTTTCAAGGCATGCAACCTTTGTACTGGTTGCATAGGTCCCAAATAAAAGGCAACTAACTTTGTTCTGAAAATAAATTCCATGGAAGGGAAATACCCCAACCAGCAGTTTGTGCTTCTCTTTTCTGGTCAACTCCTTCAGTTTAACTTTCAATTCTTCGTTTTTTTTTATCATGTCTCTCTGGCATAAGATTTCTTGAACAGCTTGTCGTGAGCATCAAGCAGGTCCTGCAAAGATTGGACCAGCTTTGCTAGGGAATGGTTTTCCCCCTCGGCACGAAAGGGTTTACCATGATCTTCGATTTGATGATTCTGGTTCTTGGAGGGCCTGAGACTGGTAGAGGACACCTCATCACCTTCACGGGGTCTAGATGGATTTCTGTTTGCGTGCAACCGTGAGTTGCCGTCAGACGGAAGAGACCAAATCAGAATTACCCGAGGCAAAGCTGCCTACCGGTGATTTGATCGCGCTCCCGAGTCTAGACATCGTAGCTTCTTGTTCGAAAGATGAGAAATCTTTTCCCACAGACGGCGCCAAAATGTAGAGGCAAAAAATAAGGTTTTACCTCTGACAATATGAAATTAAGAACTGTGATTTTATATAATCTCTGAACTTGATCTCCAAGCCCTCCTCCTGCAAAACGAGCAAACTGCCCAAGATCGAAGTGCTTCGATCGAAGGCACTCCGACGCTGAACTCTCCTTGTCTTCGTGCAACTCATATCACTCAGTTACTGACTTAAGTATCGGAGTGCCTTCGATCGAAGCACTTCGATCTTGGGCAGTTTGCTCGTTTTGCAGGAGGAGGGCTTGGAGATCAAGTTCATAGATTATATAAAATCACAGTTCTTAATTTCATATTGTCAGAGGTAAAACCTTATTTTTTGCCTCTACAGTTGCATTGGACCTCTATCTAGAGAGAATGTTGGACATCTATTTTCTATGTGGATTTAGTGTGCTTCCAAGTTTGGCTTGAAATTTTCCATACGTTATTATGCCTGTCAAATGTGACGTATGTTTCCCACGTATTGCATGTATATTTGTAAGACTTTTTGTACTGTTAATTTTTATTTTCTTGACCTTTTATTTTTTTCTTAGTTTCTTAATCCAATGGGGGTTAAAATTGTCGATTGTAAGCAAATATACATTAAAGGTTGAATGGATGATCAAATCGTAATGAAAGTGTGGCCATTATATTTTTTAGATGATCTGATTACTAAAACCTAAATAAATTTGGACTTTTTTTTTTAATTTGATGAATTATCATCACCCTTTTGATTATGACTGATTTAGGTACTGATGAGGATTGAACCTATGCATAATATATCTCTCCAAACTTTTTTTATTTTATCTGGATTTTTTACTTTTTGAAATTGCAGGCATATGCCGATGCTGGCACTGTGAATCAAAATTATGCAAGTATTCTATTGATGCTTTTGCGCCTTCGGCAGGCTTGTGACCACCCGCTTCTTGTAAAGGGATTCAATTCTGAATCTGTTGGAAAAATTTCCTTAGATATGGTGAAGAAACTTCCTAGGGATATGGCGATCGATCTATTGAATTTCTTGGAATCTTCCTTGGTTATCTGTCTTGTGTGCAGTGTAAGTGTGCGCTTATCTTGATCCTTCTTTCCTTGTGTGATGTGGTGACCATTTTGCTTTTAGTTGTAAAAATAACTTCTTGGTGTGGTTTTATGCTTTCTTAAAAGCATGCAATATCTGAATGTTGTTCTGTTGTGATATTCCCTATGAGATTGTGGGTTGCCCCATTATATGCATCTATCTTGGTGAGAATTTCTGGGGGCAAGAATGTCTGTGAATGTTTTCATAGAGATGCATGAAAAAGAGTGCATATTGAAGTCTTAACATGCTGATGTTCTTCCATTGTCTTCACCACCTTTGGCTGTATGTAATTCCAGATCATCAACAGGAAATGATGGTTTTTTAGTTATGGTCTCAGTACTGTCAATGTTGTGGAATTTAATATCCTACATTCCATTTGTTTGCACTATGGTTTGTTGCAAACTGGGTAGTATGTTCTCATCCATGAAGTGTTCCATTTACTTCTCTGTGTGTGTGTGTTCACATTGAAAATGACATCTAATCCAGTCTAATTTTTCGCATTTTTCAATTGCATTCTATCATGAAATATAAAGAGGCATAGTATCTAATAGCTGTGAGGTATCTTTATGTAGTACTTGCTGAACAGCTGTCCCATGAAAACATGCATGTATTTTGTTGCTGCTGTGCGATTGATGTCTTCTACTACATGTTTTAAAGGTCTTCTTTCATTCCTTTTCTGGTACAAAAGAAACTCTCTTCCTCCATCCAGCCTCCCCCTCCCCCTCACCCCAAAACCCACCCACCAACCAAAAAGCACCTCTTCCTGAAGTGAATCCTTTTATCATAGGCTATATTTTATAAGCTAATAATGAGCCAGTCCTGCTCTACGGATAGAATGCTGGATAACTAAAAAGTATAAAGTGTACATAAAATGGCTCACTTGTCAAAAAATAAAAATAAAATAAAATGAGTCAAAAATGAGACTGGTAAGATGAATGGATTACAGGACCACAAAAAGGGTTAAGAATAAATACATTTGCCAGATCGTAGAAGTAGCACCTAGTGAAGACAAGTTGAGAAACCTACTAAAATGTATAAGGCACATACAACAGAACCAGTAGAGAATAAGTTTCCAACTAACGTAACTGGGTTCGTGTATAAGATATATATAGTGCTCTGAAAATAACAGATTTACAAGAATGTACAAAAATGTGAAATGACAATGTAGTCAAACACCCTTCTTCAATCTGAGCTGGAGCTACGGACGTTCAGCTAGGTTAATAAGTGCATGAAACGAGCTGCATATAACGGCTTGGTAAAGATGTCTTCCAATTAATGAGAAGTTGGAATATGATGAACTTGCATATCTCCAAGCACAAATTTTTCAAGAGCAAAATGATAATCAATGGCAACATGTTTAGCGAGAATGAAGAATTGGCTTCTGAGATGAGTACGTGGCTGCTATATTCTCACAAAATGCTTGAGATGGTTGTGAAAGTTGAACATGAAGATCACAAAGAAGTTGTTGAATCCAAGTGACTTCGGCTGTAGCAGCCTCAAAAGCTCGATATTTGGCCTCAGTACTTGAATGAGCAACAGTGGGTTGTTTTCTAGCTGACCATGAAATTAAGTTATTGTCAAAAAAGATATAGAATCCCAAAGTAGAACGCCTACTATCACGACAGCTAACCCAACCAACATCGGAGTACATTGCCAACCAAGGTGTAGAGTCTCAGTACAAAAGAAGACAATGATTGATGATCCCTCTAAGATATAAAAAAATGCACTTAGCAACCTGTAATTGATGTGTACAAAGAGCTTGCATAAACTGAGAGGCAAGATTAATAACATAAGCGAGGTCGGTACGTGTAAGTGCATGGTATAACAGTCCACCAACAAGTTGGTGATATTCAGTGGGATCATCCAAAGGCTCGCCATTAGTGGTACTCCAAACCTGTTTAATGTTGAGTGGAGTAGCAATAGGCTTCGCAGCAGCTATATGATATTTGGAAACAAATAAAAAATTTGGGAATTTATGTCTCCCAAAACAATCTGAAACTTTGGTCAAAATATACTAACAGTCTTCCAATGCTTTTAATTTCTCCATGTAGGGGTGAGGGTTGCATGCATTGGAGAGGGTTAGAGCTTATCCCATATCAATAAAATAACATCTCTGAAACTAATGTATAGTCGTTGAGAGCCTTTTCACCCATTGTCAATTGGTTTGAGTTTTATTATTAGAAAAAGAATCATCATCGAAGACAAACTGTCATCTTCATATGATTCAGCATCGATTCTCACAAATAAGCACTCATTGTTTCCATGAATATCCTTAAAAGAGAAGGGATCAAATGTATTAACACAGAGAATATTGACGTCTCAAAGGAAGTTACTTAGCCCAAAATATTTCCACACAGAAGGGGAAAAAACGAGAATCTTTGCGCCTTGCTTAATCGCCTATCGAAGTTGCCTAGCTTGAGGCCAGTTCTGTTGCAAGGGGTACATCTGGAGTCGCCTTGAGCCGAGGCGCAGGTCTAGGGGAAACTTTTACAACACTGCCAATCACTCACAGCACACCCCATCCCACCAGCTAAACCCTCTTTAACAGGAATTTTTTCCGACAACTAAACTCTTAGATATATTTACCTTCAAAATTTTGTTCCAACTAGTTGGGACTAGCCACATGAATCCTAATTTGGTGTGCCGCTCTAAGTAATGATATATGCTCATTATTGTTTTTGTTTTATTGAGTAATCGATGCTTAATTGTGTTTTTTACTCTCCTGCTATAGTTTTCTTGTGACATTATTTGATTTGCTAAAATAAACGGTATGCTATCATACGGCAATCTTCTTTAAACTTTCAATTATGTAATGCTTCTACAGGATCCACCTGAAGACACAGTTGTTACTTTGTGTGGCCATGTTTTCTGCTATCAGTGCGTGTCAGATTATTTGACGGGAGATGACAATATGTGTCCTGCACCTGAATGCAAAGCACAGCTTGGTCCTGATTCTGTATTTTCCAAGGCTATCTTACAGAGTTGTATTTTTGATGAGCCAGATAAAAGTCCCCGGAGTCCATCTGGATTTGCTGAGAAGTCTATTGTTCTTCAGGATGAGTATAGTTCTTCTAAAATCAAAGCTGCTCTTCAGATTCTCGAGTCACATTGTAGATCAAAGGATCCTAGTCCTGAGCCATTTAACTTGGTTCGATGTAATGGAAACTCTATATCATTAGCAAAGGAATGCTCAGAATCACAAACTAACGGACCCATAAAAGCTATTGTTTTCTCTCAGTGGACTAGCATGTTGGACCTGCTGGAAATTTCTTTGAACCAGTCTTGTATGCAATTCAGGAGGCTTGATGGAACAATGAGTCTGGCTTCTAGGGATAAGGCTGTCAAAGAATTCAACTCTGATCCTGAGGTTCGACTTCTATCTCATGGTGTGAAAATAGTTTTCAAATTCTTTGAAGTATTCGTGATTTGTTTAAGATGGGTATCTGACTTACTATTTTCTAAGGTAAGGTTCCTTGGACTCTAGTGATAAAACTCCTTCTCAGTTCTCCATATAGTTAGGAACATAGTTGGCAACTCATGATAAGGTTCCTTGGACTCTAGTGATCAAACTCCCTCTCCATATAGTTTAGGAACATAGTTGGCAACTCATGTACCATGCTATGATCATTTTCCTAAATTCTTGTATAATTGGTTTGTACTTTGTGTGCACTTTTTTAGTCATGAGTTAGATATCAGCAAGTTGCATTCCGAAAGCAACCTACACACAAGCCCAACACCCGTTCATCGTAATATCCCTTCTTCCAATTTTTATACAAAGAACAAGGACGAAATATCAATGCAAAAACCTTAAAAGCTCATCTTTTATGGTCAAACTACAACAATGTTCAAGTAACCTCAAACTTAAATTGTACTATCTTGCGTGAATTTTTTCGAGAAATGGGAATGGATTACAAAATAGTAAACGAAATCATTGTCAGCTTGAGTTGTATATCGTACAACCTCTAGACGAAGGTTCTGTTTCACTTTCAGATCCTAGTTCTCAATGCTCACAAATCCATACCCGAAATGAAAAATTTGAAACCTCAAATGTGTTTGAATATTTTCAATTTGATTGAAAAAAAAAAAGCAGTCACATCAGGATTAATATGATGAATCAATGTCCTATATTTTTGGGAGAGAGAAATCCTATATTTTTTAATGGCATATATAAAGTTAAATTTGAAACTGTATAGGAATTGCTAGGTACACGTAGAAATTAAAACGCCGTGTTGCCTGTTGGATCTTGTAACACATGACTTTTTACAGTGATTTGATCACATCGTCCAGTGGGTAAGGGCTTGCAATAGTTGTCATCATCCTCTTGTTGGTAGGGATGGCAGTGGACTGAAGCACGGGCGGAGTGTAGTCTCCATCTCCGTACCTGCCTAAAAAAACTCCGTCCATCCCTAGTCTACTCTCGTTAACCGGGACAGTTTTCATCCCCATTCTCGTTTGCGGGTAAATTATAATTTCAAAAAATTCCCTGCCTTCACCCCCTCCCCCTCTCCCTCTCCCTCTCGGTACCTGCCAGCCAACCAAAGAAAGTTAGCAACACACAGATCCAGAACTCTATTTGCACTATATCATCAGTTCATACGCCAAAAATAAGAAAAAAATAAAATCAGTACAACCCCTTTTTTTAGTTGAATTTCTGGTCATGAAATACATAATTTCGTCTGGTTAAGATGTTTCAAATCTTTAATTTTTTTTGGTAAGTGTTTCAGATCTTTATTAGGCATTTGGAGACCTTACAAATTGCCTCTAACATAAGAAAAATCAAATTAAAGAGAAAAAGTTGGGAAAACAAATGAAGGGTTTTAACGATACTCAACACTTATTGCAAGGAAAAAAAGCCTTTTATCCTTTTAACAAATGCAAGAGAAGGAGATTTGTTTTTCATGTATACATACAGACAAACAAACATATAAGAGAGAGAGAGAGAGAGAGAGAGAGAGAGAGTTACCTGCAGCAATCAACAATCAACAATGGAGAGATCAATAATCAACGAGGATAAAACTTAAGTGCTCCTGTCATCAACATAAAGGAAATGATGAACAGAGAGCGACAGAGATAGATCATGGAGAGAGAGAAGCCATAGAGCGAGAGAGATAGAGCGTAGGAGAGAGAGAGTGTTACCTTACTGCCTGGTCAGCCAGCGATCAACGATGGAGAGATCAGGATTGAAAGGCTGATAGACTTGGTGTTGGGACTTAGTGGAGGCGGAGGAATAGAGATAGAGGAGTGATTCAGTTAAGCCTCATTGGTTTTGTTTGGGACTTGGGAGTATATTTAATTATTATATATATATATATATATAACGGGTATAGTGGGGTGGGGGCGGGGCGGGGATAAGTGTCGGTTCATTTCCGCCTTTATCTCCACACGGGTTCACCGTCCAATACGTATGGTCTATCTCCGGTCCAAACAGGACGAGTTTGGAAGAATACCCGTTTTTTCTTGGTCTACAACCATTCCTACTTATTGGGTGAAACCATGTGCTATCCATGGAGTTGCCTGACTCCATAGACCTTCAAGAAATGAAACACTGACTTGTTTTGGAAGGGTCTTGTGTGGTTAACCCCACTAAAATGATGGAATTATTGGGAAGGATTTAATAAATGGGTTAATGTTAAGATACATATAAACTTTCTCCTAGCTTTCTAATAATATTAAGAATCTATTATTCTAACTGTCCAAATTTTCACACCATGCCCTGTTTCACATATGTTTTTTGATTTAGACAAAAATAAATAATAAAAAGTCTTAATTAGTATTTTATCCTCCAAGGGGTGTAGACTTCTTGTTTGTTGTACTCAGCACATGATCCTTATGCATGTCCAATTTGTAAAGATGCCCCGAATGGGAACAAATTGGCTGACAACACGTGCATATTGATTTTTGTATTTATTCTTGTATCAGTTCTTTGGAATTTGGCTAGATTTATGACAAAAAAATAACGATGATATATTTTCTTGGTTAAATTGCAACTAATCACATCAAGCCATTGTACGCTTTCATTTAATCTCCTTTTGTTAAAGAAAACTTTCTAGTGTCTTTGGTAAAACTTTCAAAGTTTGGATACCAATTATTTTAATTTTACCTTCTAAGCAATTGATGCTTCATTTGGGCACAACCACTATCATATATCTTGGCAACAAGTTTGCAGATTTTATTAGAAACATTAGATCAATCACTAGATAAAATTAAGTACTCGGCTAAAAACTTAAAGCACTAAACCCTTTTAAACCCAAAAATTAAGCGTGAGTAAAAATATATGGGAGAATGTTGTGTGACTTAGAGTTCTATGAGGAGAGAAACATCATATTTCTCTGTCACTTGAAGTAGAGTCAAGAGATCTTAAATAACCTAAAAGGGAAGAAATGGCAAAGATGTTTATGTATGTTAGCCTCGACAAAAATTATCAAATTCAAAGTTGATGCGGTCATGGAAACGCCCTGGTGTGATCCATTTTTCACTGGGGTATTGAATAGTTGCAACTTGCAGGTGAACAATTTCCATGGGACAAGGTAATCATAAAATCTTGGCTAGTGTATGTTGCACCTCATATTGCTTGTTGACCGAAATTCATGAACTTGGTTATCTTAGGGACAAGGATCAAAATTTCATTTCAGTGTATTGTTTCGGTTAGCTAGGAAACAGAAACGTTTTCGAAACAACGTGGAAATGTATATAAATTGAGAGTTTATTTTCAAAATATTCTAAAACATTAGTCAAAATATATCGAAACAATTTGAAACAATGGTGGGAATATGTCGAAACATCTTAAAACATCTCTAAACAATCTAAAACACCTTGAAGCATTAGAATTTCGATTTCATTACTGTTTCGTTTTGATCCTCTTGGAAACAGAAACGTTTCGGCCATTTCGAAACGAAATTTTGATCCTTGCTTAGGGAACATATAGTGGATATGCATAAATGCTTATATGCTTGTTTCTTTCCCTTGTTTGAAAGAAGTAGTGGATATGGAATATCGTATTCCTCTATGGGGAAAGTAGGTGGGAAGAAGTTGTGCATTGTGTGGTTCACTTTTAAATCGATTAATATCAAATTTTAAGATTTGAATGGCTAGTCCTATGTAGTTTTATTGATTATAGCTGAAATTCTGCGATTTGTTGTCTTTGTTTACTTTGGTTAAGATATTGAGCTGCAGTGTACACGATGTATCCTATATATAAAATGCACTCTGTAGCGGACAGTACATGCTTCTCTGTGATGCAATGACACTATACTTGATGAAATGTGAATGATAGGTATCAAGCTGTACCCAATGATACATGGGTGAAGTGTGTCTTATGATTTTGAGAATCATGTTTGGGAATGGTATCTATTCACATTGCATGTAAATTTTCTAAAATTATATATTTTGTTTGTTTGGAACTATGTTGTCAATCATTGGTTGATTTAATCTTGTTATGTTACGGTTAATTTTAGTTGAGGTTTTATTCTCTATTTGGTATAATTGACTTCCTACTGTTATACATAATCTGGGGTGTAGTTGTATGACCTAACAGTCTAACATGCTATCCTTCACACATTATTTTTCTCCTCTCCATCTATTTTCAAACCTCTCTTCTTTTCTTGAAACCCTAAAACTTTACAATCAAACTATTCTCTATTTAGCTTACTTTTTGTTGCTTACTGACACAATCTGGATTATAATTTTATGTTTAAAACCTGCAATTTGTTGCAGGTGACTGTTATGCTGATGTCACTAAAAGCTGGGAATCTTGGTCTAAACATGGTGGCTGCTTGTCAAGTAATCCTTTTGGATCTTTGGTGGAATCCAACTACTGAAGATCAGGCCATTGATCGAGCTCATAGAATTGGACAGACTCGTCCTGTTATCGTATCACGCCTCACTATTAAAAACACAGTTGAAGATCGGATTTTAGCTCTCCAGGTATAAATTTTTACTTCACGTTGTGAATTTTTTGTTTTTTGTTAGCTTGCCACGTAAGTGATATATACCTGATAAAAATACCTCTTCCTCATAATTTTCCTTCTGTATGGAATTATATTTCTCTTTCGTTTTTCCATCTATTTATTTGCTTGAACATATCATTCCCTACACTCTCAATTAACTGATGTAATGGTAGATATCAAAGGAATTGATTTCGTTCAGACACCAAGTGATTGTTCTTTTGATTGGAAACGTTCAACTTGTTGATTAAAAAGTACTACATCATAAAATCTACAAGGTAGACAAGGTGACTATTTTTCAATGCTTGATCATCATTTGCATAGTTGAAATAGTAAAAATAATATTAGGGTTAGAAAGGAGGAAGAGAGAAAGAGAAGAGGCAAGGAATGAAAAGAATAATCGAATTGTGTAGGCTAGCAATATTAAGGTGACTAGAATATTACCCTACACTAATTAACTTGTGTCTAATATAGAAAATAAGAATTTTAACACTCCACTCAAGATAGAGTATAAATATAAAAAATGCCCAACTTGGAACATAAAGTACTGAAGGCTGACCAAGCTAATGGTTTGGTAAGAATGTCACTTCAACGATCGCCTTGATATATGGAGTGATGATCTTCTTTCACAATAAGAGATCTCGAATGAAATGACAATCCATCTCAATGTGTTTGGTATACTCATTAAATACCGGATTACTTGCGATGAAAATAGTTGTGATGAAATATTGAATTACTTGCGATGAAATGACAATCCACCTCATTGTGTTTGGTATGTTTACGAAGTAAAGAATAGAGCTATAACATCTCACAAGTAGTATGTGCTGTAATACAATACTCGGCCTCTGCCAAGTAACCAGATTACCATTGACAAATGTACAATAGCCAGAATTAGATTGTATCACTATGACTTCCTACCTAGTTAGCGATAGAAAAACCAACTACAGTTATAGATAATAATGAATGATATAATAATCCTTTCTTGCAAGCCCTTTTCAGATACCGAAGTATATGACAGACTACCTCCCAATGAGACTTACGAGGGGCATTTATGAAATGATTAACCATACCAATAACATATGTAATATCAGGGCGTGTAATTGTAAAGATAAATTAGCTTACTAACCAACCTCTGATAATGCCCTATATCATCGAAAACTTCACCACTTTTAGGATCTAGCTTAACTGTTGGGTCCATAGGCATATCAATTAGACGCGCACCAAGAGTACCAGTTTCAGATAGCAAGTCTAGTACTAATAATGCTTGCAGAAGATCGCCGAATGCAAACTGAATGATCAAAGGAGAAGGAAAATAGAAGAAAATAGATAAGAGGGGGGCATTATGGTCTTTTTTTGGCTGCCATTAATGGAGTTAGCTGTTTATTTGGGTCAAAATTACATGGGGTTATGTTGTTATATTTGAAACATACATGGGTGAAGTGTAATAAGGTCAAACCACAAGGGGGTTAAAAGAAGTTTTCTATTTCATCTTAAGCAAATACAATATTCAGGATAGATTGAGATTCTCATGTGATTGTTTGGGTGACAACTTGAAACTAATAGAAATATATTTTTCAGGGACGGTTTCCTTCTCATAGTTTATTGAATTCATTGTTGTGTGTGTGAAGGGGTTACATACCCTTATTGTTATTTTCTTAACTGTATCGATTTTCCCCTTCTCATAATGCTCAAATTGCTCTATTGTGTTTTTCACTTGTCCCATGAGTTGAAACTTTGATTTAAATAATTAGTGATAGGTAGGTTATTGAGTCGTTATGACAGTTTTTGATAAAAGAGGGTGATCTATTCTTTCGTCTGTAATATTTTTCCATTATTAATGAGTACTTGATTTCTTATCGGGAAAAACAAAATATAAAACTTCCAAATATAATGAAAGTTGTGCCTTGTGCATAAACTGACTAACTCGAGGTACAACTCAAGCTCAGGACAAGACTTGAGGTACCGAATAATATGATAAACTGCATTAAGATGAGACTGACACGACTTGTGCATAAACTGACTAACTCGGTTGACAGTAAATGAAATGTTTGGCCTAGTGTTGGCTAGGTAGATAAGTCTACTTACCAACCTCTGATAGGCAGTCGGATCTCTTAACTCCTCACCTTCAGTAGTAAGCTTCAGGTTTGAAATCATGGGTGATGATGTTGGTTTGCATCCCAGCATCCCAGTGTCCGAGAGAAGATCCAGAATATACTTCCTCTGAGAAAGAACAATACCCTTGTTGCTACGGGCAACTTTAATCTCAAGAAAGTATTGCAGAAATTCAAGGTCCTTCACATCGAAGGCTTTCCCAAGGTTTACCTTGACTTGCGCAGTCTCAGAAATATCATCCCCAGTAATAATAATATCATCTACATATACCAAAAAGATGACACACTGCCCAGAAATATTTTGTTGAATGAAGCATGTATGATCAGAATGACATTTGGTGAACCCTAAACGTACAACTACACTACGGAACCGAGATAATCAGACTCGTGATGACTGTTTCAGTCCATAAAGAGATTTACGCAGTCGACACACCTTCCCAGCATACTCCCTTTCACCACGAAAGCCCGGTGGTGCATCCATATAAATAGTCTGGTCCAGATCACCGTGAAGAAACACATTCTTCACATCCAACTGATAAAGAGACTAAGAGTACTTTGTAGTCAGAGAAATAATCAACCGAACAATAGTCAATTTTGCCGCAGATGCAAAGGTAGTATCAAAATCACGACTTGATACTAGAGTAAAGCCATTCGCCACAAGCGTAGCTTTGTGACGATTGATAGTACTATCCGTAAAAAACTTCAGGGTGTAAACCCAGTGACAGCCAACAGGCTTCACCCCTGATGGTAAAGAGACAAGATCCCATGTATGATTACGCTGAAGAGAGTCCATCTCCGTCTTCATGGCAAGAATCCATTGGGGCTCCCACATAGCCTTTGAAACAGAGCCAGGAACCGGCGTATCTAATAAGACCATACTATAAGCTCGAAATGTAGGAGACAGATCATCATAAGAAACATAACTAGAGATCGGATATAAAGTCCTGGCGGTCCAACCATAACGAATAACTGGTTGACGATCACGTCGCGGATAAAGACGCCCTAAAGTATCATCCTCCACTGATAGTGTCTCATCAGGTAAAGTAACTGGTTCAATCCCTGCAATCTCATCAGTACTAACAAGTGTATCAATATGTTCAATGAACTTAGAAATATTATCTGCATCGCCAGAGGTAGAGGGGACATCAGCAGGGGAATGAGAGCGAGGGCGACAAACATAAACCTGCAAAGGAGGAGAGACCGGTGATTTTATAGTGACAGAGACGAGTGGCTCTGGAGAGGGAGAGACTGGTGACTCTGTAGTAATAGTGGCCAATGGCTCTGTCTCCTGTAGTAACAAAAAATTAAAGAGAGTATCATCAACTGGAGAGGCAGGCATAGGACTGGAAGAAAAATAAGGAATATGCTCAAGAAAGGTATCATCTAGACCGTGATTCATACGACGCCTGATAGGAGTATAACACCAATACTCCTTAGACTGATGACAATAGCCCACAAAAGCACAACGAATCGCTTTATCATCAAGCTTTTGGCGAGTATGAGACTGACCCTGAACAAAATATGTGCAGCCAAAAACACGAGCAGGGACTGAAAAAAGTGTCCGCTTAGGGAATAAGACCTGTAAGGGAGCTCTATGCTGAAGAACACGACTCGGTGTACGATTGCACAGAAAGTAGTAGAAGTCGAAACAACAAAATACCAATAAGATTTTGGTACTCCCATAGCTCTAAGCATACAACGTACCATCCCTATTAGGCTTTTATTTTTGCTTTCAGCAACTCCATTTTGCTTAAGAGTATATGGGCAAGTGAGCTACTGAAGGATACCCCTGAGAAGAAAGGTTAGACACTAAGGCATCAGACACATTCTTTGGCATTGTCCGAACGAAGAGTACGAACAATGACATCGAATTGTCTCTTAATTATCTGGAGAAACTGAGTGATGACAGGGAGTACATCAGACTTCCTATGCAAAAGGTAGATCTAAGTACAACGGTTATGGTCATCTATAAATGTCACATAGTATTGAGTACCTGACATAGCAATAACAGGGGAGGGTTCCCAAATATCAGAGTGTATTAGGTCCAATGGCCTGGGTGACTAGTGCATGCGAGGAATATAATTGATCATAACATGTTTCGATAAGGAACATACAACACAGTCAAGTTTACCACCACCACGAGCATTGCTCAGAGTAGGAAACAACATACATAAATATTTAAAATTTATATGCCCAAAACAGTCATGCCACAACTGAATAGTTTGTGACGAAAAATCATAACGACAAGTATTAGGTAAAATACTAGCATACAAGCTAGGAATAGATAAATATAAGATAGGTGCAGCGGATGTAGGTGTAGGAACTAGTGAAATTAGAGGTGGATTGCCTAAATAATACATTCCATCTCTTTTATGTCTCCTGATAATACTCCTAGTACTCAGATCTTGTAAATAACACGAATCAGATAATAATACAATTGCACCGTGAAAATATCTGGCTAACAAATGTACAGATAATAGATTCATGGACAACTTTGGCGTATAAAAAACTGAACGTAATGTAAAGTCATCTGGGAGGCGGATTGTACTCTTATTAACAATAGGGGCATGTGTCTCATCTGCTAACTGAACTTGTGTATGTAACTGCTCGTCAAAAGTGGTGAAGTGTGATGGGCCTTACCTGTTATGTGACTATTCGCACCCGAGTCCAGCATCCAAAGGGGAGACAGACTGGCGCAAGTATGAAATTCACGAGGTATACCTGTAGTAGTCGTAGTAACAATAGTCAGACCCTAAGAAGTCAGGGTTGACATAAGTATATCGAAGCGAGATGTGATAATATCCATATCACTCTGCCAAGGAGGAGCATTAGTAGTAGTAGCGACAGTAGGTGGTGGTACAATAATCGCATTTACGAGAATCCCCCCATCTGCATTAATCTGCGGCGCCCTGACGGTGCTGGTCCAAGTGCTATCCACCCCTGCCGGAAGGTCCTGAACAAGACCCTGCAACAGTTGCAAGGGTCATCTGGTCGGCCTGAGAAGTCAAGGTTGCAACTGGAAGTGATGCAATACGGACGCGGCGCTTATGCCGCTCAATCATCAAATACACCTCATAAAGAGACGGAAGCCTCCTCATCAACAAGATCTGGGAATGAGGTCTCACAAACTTATCACGAAGCCCCATAAGAAACTTGTGAATCCTATCCTCCTGTTCTCGAGTATGCATGATTGCTGCACCCTCTGGCTCTATCCTTGAAATATTAGCAAGAGGAAAGAGTCTCTCATAATCAAGCCAGCACTGGGTCAAATAGCCATAATAATCCTTGTTGGAGTTATTTCCTAGTTTGTTAGGGTTTTCCTAGTTTGTTAGAGTTTTCCTTATTTTACATAGTTTGGAGTTATTTCCTAATTTGTTAGGGTTTTCCTTATTTTACCTAGTTTGGAGTTATTTCCTAGTTTATTAGGGTTTTCCTTATTTTACCCTTATTGTACCTTTATTTTTGACTATATATACGGGGGCTCTACAATTGATTTGTATCCCTTTCTTTCTTCTAAATATTTCAAGTTGGTATCAGAGCATGGTTTCGATCCAAAATATATTGTAGCACCACAGTAATTTAGTTGGAGAAAGAATATATTCTTGGATTAGGGTTGCTGATTTTTTGAGGTTCTAAGGGCTGTGAACAGTGTCGAAGTACTGTTCACGCGCTGTGAACAGTGCCGAAGTACTGTTATGGGTATTTGATTTGCAAAGTTGTTGAGTTGATTTGTGACGAACTTTGGATTGTTTGGCGTTGACTGTCTCCTCTCTTCTGCTAGTGTTTCTCGTTGTTTGGTCTTCCTCACTGAACTAGTCGTTGCAAGGTAAGAAATCCTAATTACTAGGGTTTGTTGATTTTGGCTACTGCTGGTTGAGGCTATTGGTTTAGCTTTTCTTCTTCTCTTTGTCTGATTTGGGCTTCTCTCTGTTGGGCTATTAGTTTCTCTTTGTTGGACAACCCCAATCCTTTGGGTTTGTTGATTTTGTCTACTTTTGGTTTGACTATTCTTTTGTTAATTTGGGCCGTTGTTGGTTTTGTGCATTGAGGATTCGTCACGTTGCTGGTTTGTTTAATCTGTTTGTTAAGTCGGTGATGCTGTTTGCTGGACTGGTCTGATTGTAAGGCAGTCGGTGATGAGTCACTGACCAGCCCACTCATCAGCCCGCTGTCGGGTCGCGTTTTTTGTTGAGTTGGCTTTGTTCTTCGCACTCTTCGTTGATCTTCTTTTGATACAGTAGATCACTTTTATATTTTCTGAATTTCTGGGCACCGTGACTGGATTTCTTCGTTAATCTGCTCTTGATGCAGTAGATCATTTATTTATATTTCTTGGATTTCTGGGCACCGTGACCTGATTATTTGGGAGTTTTTTTGAACCTTATTTATTTGTCGCTATTGGTCGACTAGAGGTATATTGTTCTCCCTTATTTTATCTCTCTATTTATTTGAGATTTCTTCGTTGATCTGCTCTTGATGCAGTAGATCATTTATTTATATTTCTTGAATTTCTGGGCACCGTGACCTGATTATTTGGGAGCTTTTTTGGACCTTCTTTATTTGTCGCTATTGGTCGACTGGAGGTATATTGTTCTCCCTTATTTTATCTCTCTATTTATTTTAGAATTGTTTTTCTGTCACGGGTGCCCTAGTATTATTGTTGCTATGAGCACTACTGAGGGATTTGAGACCCTTACTGTTGACACCTCTACCGTTGAGACCTCTATTGGTACTTCCACCTTTATGTTTGACCAGCGTCGTTAGGGTGCCCCAGACCAGTGCAGACAGGGGAATTCTCGTCAGTGTGACTATTGTGGCCGACCAGGACATCTCAGGGCTACTTGTTGGAAGCTCCATCCGGAGCTTAAGCCGTCTCCTTGCGGTCGTACTGCTGCTATTTCTGAGATACCACTATCTACTACCGTTGTTCCTATTGCTGCTCCTACTGTTCCTCCTTGGCAGAGTGATATGGATGCTATCACATCCCGATTGGATATATTTATGTCCACTCTGACTTCTCAGGGTCCGACTTCTGCTACTGTCACCATTACAGGACCTGAGTACCAGGAGGATTATTATCAGGGAACATGAGAGATGGATTTGTCTTTATCTGTTCCTAGCTTGCATGTTAGTATTTTACCTAGTTTCTTCGAGAGAAGGTTAGCAGTGGTATTGTCACTCCATCGTTTGTGGGGATCAGTGATCAGGTTACAGATGTTTTTACCAAACTTGTCACTCTATCCATTCTTCGGGACTCCGTTGTCAAGCTTGGCTTAATTGACATTTTTGTGCCTAACTTGAGGGGGAGTGTTGGAGTTATTTCCTAGTTTGTTAGGGTTTTCCTTATTTTACCTAGTTTGGAGTTATTTCCTAGTTTGTTAGGGTTTTCCTTATTTTACCTAGTTTGGAGTTATTTCCTAGTTTATTAGGGTTTTCCTTATTTTACCCTTATTATACCTTTATTTTTGACTATATATACGGGGGCTCTACAATTGATTTATATTCCTTTCTTTCTTCTAAATATTTCAAGTATCCTGAACCGTCATATCTCCCTGTCCAGCATATGAGAGCTATTGAGAAACCTCATAAATACAAACTCCCCGTCCTGACTGGGAATCTAAGAAGCATGGACACGGAAACGGATACGACACGACACGGACACGTCGATACGACATTTCTCAAAAAAGTAGGACACGGACACGTTTGGGACACGCTACTAAAAAAAAAAATTTTTATATATAACATTATATAATTTATTACAAATATAATAATAATGATATACAATTCATAAAAAAATCAGTATTTTATGATAAGAAAACCTAATGTCTAGTCATCTGTGTGAATTTTTAGACTAAAACATCCTCATTATAGTTAATAATTATAAATTTTTTTTTGTAGACAATGTGTACCTAATATATAAGTTAAATAATTGTTCTCATTTTCTCAATTTCTATTTTTTAAAACTTTTATGCATCTTTTGTTTTTATTATTATATTTGGTGTACAACTTTAATATGTCTAGTATTAGTAATTATATGTTCTCAAATTTTTAAGCTTTGTCAATCACATTTCAACAAATGTCTATTGTTTAGTAGTAGACACGTTCTAAAGAAGTGTCGGACACGTCACTAAAGAAGTGTCCGACACGTGTCCGAAATTAAAAATTTATCATTTAATAATGGACACGGATAAAAGAGTATCGGACACATGTCCGAGAGTGTCCGACACGGATACGTCACGTTCTCGAGAGTGTCCGTGCTTCATAGCTGGGAATATATTTATGATAATGCGCTCCATAGTTTCAGAACAAAGTTATGAAACTGGTGAATTCTGTGAACAGATGGCTCCATCGAGCCAAATAACCATCCAAGAATAGCGCAGTTCTCAGAGAACCACGCAGAATATCCAGGGTCGTCATCAGCTGACTTTAGGTGAGATCCTGTCAACCAACCAAACTTTCCCTACATGGCCTAAGAAAAAGCTAGAATGAGCGTGATCACTCAACAAAGTTACGACCATTCAATAACTATGTCGTAACCTTCTGAGAGATCATACCCGGCATTACCGGTAATGCAATTGTGCCAGTAGGTATTGTATACTGGTCAAACATAAAAGTGAAAGAACTAGACAGTACATTTCAGGTGGAAGTATTACTAATAAGGGTCTCAACACTAGGGGTCTCAATGGTAGGAGTCTCAAGTCCCTCAGTAATAGCCATATCAATAACAATATGTGGGCACCTGTGACAGAAAATGCTCTAAGATAAATAGAGGGACAAAATAAGGGAGAACAATATGCCTCAAGTTGAACAGTACCGATAGATAAAGAAGATCTAGAAAGCTCCTAAATAATTAGGTCACATTGTCCAGAAATCCAGTAAATATATAAGTGATCTATTGCATTAAAAGCAAATCAACGGAGAAGAGGATCCAACCCCCTTAAAAAGGTCCTAGATGCTGCAACCTAGGAAAAAGAAGTCATTGGCATGAAGAGATGGCGTCACTGTTGGGTGGCTCGCTGCTGGGTTGGGTAGTGGGTTGGCTGGGGACTTGGGTTTGTCGGTGGAGTTGTTGGGTTTGGCTGGGGACTTGGGTTTGTTGGTGGAGAGAAAGATGATGGAATCGCTGGGTTTGTCGGTGGCTGTCACTAAAAGTGGGATGGTGAAGCTGAAGGTGGCTGGCTTGGCAATTGACTATCAATGTGGTTTATTGGAGGGGTGGCGCTGTTGGGTCAGTGAGGTGGTGGCTGGTGGTTGTTGGTCTGGTCTGGTGGCAGGCTATCCTGGTGGTGGCATGTGGCTGAGGTGTCACTGGGGCTGGTCTGGTGGTAGGGTGTGGCTGGGGTGTCGCTGGGGTTGATTTGGTTTGGTTGCTGTCTCTGGTCACGTGGCGCGGTGGCTACAGGTTGTTAGAACGTGATGAAGGCTAAGACTAGGGTTAGGGTTAGGGTTAGGGTTAGATGGAGGTTAGGGTTTTGACTCAGATACCAACTAGAGATATGTATGAGTCAAAAAAGGGATACAAACTAAGTATAGAGCTCTGTATATATAGTCAAACAATAATATAAAATGCCCTGAATATCTCTCTGGTCTAGGCAAAACATAAAAGTGATAGTAAGGGTAAAAAAAGAAAAATCATAATAAATTAGACTATAACTCCAACACAATGAACCGTTTAGGCCCCTCGAGCAATCTTCAAGGCTTCATACCCAAGACTCTTGGAAAACATATACCAATGTGAGTTTTGCTGATTACAAAACTAGATCTTCCCAATGTGTGATGTTGAATGGGAAGAATCAAGATGGTTTGATGAGTTTCCTTTCCTCTATTTTTTCTTCATTTCTTGGGAAATTTAGGTCTACTTGACTTGTCTTTCGACTTGGAGGACTCAACTCCTCTAACCTTGACATACTTATAAACTTTTTCGCAAAGTAGACTAGGTTCTTTTTTTCCAAATAAGGTGATTCAGATTCATCTCCCTCTTTTGTGATAGCTCAAAGCCATGCCCTTCAACTTCGTGGGAGGTTGAAGATTCATCTTTAATGTCCAAATAGACCCAACTAGGTCTTCTATCGACACCTTCTCTAGATTAACTCCCGCTTCTAATGCCGTAACTTAGCATGAAACTTCTTCAGTAGAGATCCCAAGATTTTTCATTTAATCGTGGAGTCATCATTACTTAATACCCAAAGTAAAGGACGAATTGACTATGTTATGAAAGAAAACGCAATCTGCGGTGGATCATCCCTCACGATGAAATACGTGGGATTAAGACACAACCTAGAGGCAGGAGAATTCGTTAATCCAATTTCAAGATTGAACCAAGGATTAGAATTTTGTTTCGAAACGATCGAGACGTCTGAAACGTTTTCGTTTCCAAGGAGACCGAAACAAATAAATGATGGAATTGAAATTTTAATATTTCGAGGTATTCTATAATGTTTTGAGATGTTTTGTAATATTTCAATGCATTTGCATAATTGTGTCGGAGTGGTTCAAGGTATTTCAAGATATTTTGATATATTTCGACCAATGCTTTGAAAAAATAATTCTTAATTTTTTTTAATTTTTTTCATTGTGTTTCCGAAACGGGTCGAAACGTTTCCGAAACATGTTGAAACATTTCAATTTTTTAGGTGACGGAAACAATACACCGAAACAAAATTTTGGTCCTTAGATTGAAAAAACACCAATTTTAAAACCCACCACAATAATCTTTTCTCATCCAAAAACCCAAAAACCCAATCAAAATACCACGAACAGCCCAAAAACCCCGTTATGTAGATTGATGTAATGAATATGTCAATTAATTGATTAACACTTAATATTCCACAACAATTCCAACCAAGACAAACTCGCTAAAACCATTTTTAATGATTGAAAGATAAAACAAACCATCAAACACATGGTGCGCGTGTATGCATTAGTTGCAAGTGTATAAGCAAATTAAAAGCAATAAGAGACAAGCAATTGTAGACGTGGAAACTCAACTGGAAATATTGTGGGGAACCACTCGGGGTTCACCAAAACCTAATCCATTATCCTGAGGTTAATTTACAAGTATTCGAGTCTTATATCTCATCCAATAACATTGTTTGATACTTCTTTCAATAGATCTCTCAACTGAAAGTCCCTCTTCAATGTGATGGATAGCTTTACTTGAACGTCTCCATCGTAATAAATTATTTAGACCTCGAGCAAACTTCTCTACCAAGATCCTCGGAAATCAGAATGCACACTCTTCAAAGTGAGTTTCGGTGAATCTCCAAATAAGGTTTTCTTCTTTAATGTGTGAAGTTTGATTAGTCTCAAGACGGAAGCCCTAGATGACTTCTCCTATTTATAGGCTCGGAATTAGGTCAAGCTTGGAGGCCAAGGAAACCAAAATTTGTGAATGACTGCTCAAGCAGTGGAAGAGCGGTGAGGGGGCGGTTGTCACTGGAATGAAAAAAGATCAAACCAATCTGGCAGAGCAGGGTCGCTATAGCTACCTCCAGACTGCTCAAGCTATCTTAAGATTGCTCGAACGGCCTGAGATTGACTTAGAGGGCAGTCTCTATTGCCTAACTTAATGGTCTTTCCCGATTTTATCTCTAAGTGTTCAAAGACTTCTCTAGTTAAAGACAAGCAAGCAAAAAGTGGTCCCTATAGGTTTTAAAGTCGAAAATTAAGCAAAAATTTGTCCTCTTGAGCACTAAAGAGTATTGCTCAAGTAGGGTTTGATAAATGACTCAAACTATCATTTCAAAACATATTTAAAGTTTAAAAAATATTTTTAATAAAAACACTGAGTCATTTCCGACTAAATTTCCAATTCCATTTTATTTACCTTGATCATCCTAAGTCTAAAATTAAATCAAGAGATCTAGGTCTTTAAGATCATTATCTTTATCCTAAGCTTGAAGGTGCTTCGGAGTGGCCTTGATATGACATTGTAGCCTAATCTCCTTCCCTTTCTTATCGCTTACGGGTCTTGATATTTGAAGTTTGATGATTATGGAATTTTGTTGAGAATACATAAGAATTCATAAAATTAGCAAATTACAAACATGATCCTAACAACCTATGTCACTTAATCTACATCTATACTATAAATAAAAAGCTTACCATGGAAAACTTGTGTTTTTCTCTTTTATCCTTAACTAATTCTTTAATACCATTTTTATCCTTAGATATTGTCAATCTTAAAATTATAGGACTATTTTTACTGCACTTAATGCACCTTTAAAAAACAATAGATTATTTCTCTGTCGTTAGTGCAACCTGCAAAAAAATCTAATTGATCACCATTCTTGCGCCTCTTCGTTTCCATCACAATCATTGCCCTTCTGTATCTAATTCAACTTTTCGATTAACTCTACAACTATTGCAACTACTGATTCACTGAATTAACTTTTACGACCTTAGATCTATTGTAACTTGTGTAATTTTTATACTCGATATTTAATCTCCATTGAATATATTTACTATAGTACACTATTATTAATTGGAATTGAACCATTGCAAAAACCACATGGTTTATCATTCCAAACACCTCTCAATCAATGTTATGTAACCATAATAAATAATACTTCTTATTCACTTTTTATCTCTATCTCTTTCCTTTTCACTTCATAACTCTTCTATGGGATTATAACAATGAAAAATAGTTAACATCCTTACTGGTCTTAATCTTATCAATACTAAAGCCTATAAATACTAAAGCCTATATATGATTAATCTTTTCAATACGAAAGCCTATATATGATTAATCTTTTCAATACTAAAGCCCATATAGTCTTTAATATTACTAATCAAGATAGAAAAATGATTATAGATGATGGATCCCCAAAACATATTGAAAAAGTGAGTTTTTTTCAATGGAACAGGGTTGTCTTAAGCTTTGCAATCATACTGAAATCCAACTAATTTCTTGGATTCATTTCCAGTCTCTTGGGCAAGATTTATGCTTTATTTTCTCCGCAAGAAGATTTGTGGGGGTGAAATTGTTAATAGATCATATGTCAACAGAACGTAATCGGTTGTGGCTACTTTCTTGGGTGAGTGTTTTCTTCACCCATTGTGGACTAATAATATTCGGGCTGTAGCTGTGATGCCAGTTTTTTTGGTTAGTGTTGTGATGAAAATTATTTATGACGCAATTGTGTTCCTAGGCTGCAACCATAGAACCAGAAAAACTATTTATAATCAAACAACTTCTATATATACTTACAAATAGCAATAAGTCAAGTGAGGCTAAGACTGTGGTCTCTCATTAGGTCACCTACTCTGAGAGAAGGCTTCATTTGATGCTTGAACAAGACTATGACAGAATGAATGAGGGAGACTTGGATGACATATAAAGACCAAATGTGAAATGTGGTTAGGATAATACTATGGTATCCAAAGTTTATTTTTTGGTATTATAATACAAAAATAATTTCTGCCTTATATCCTTTTTAAAAAAAAAAAACTATTAATAGTCTTTGATCATGAAACTTGTAAAATAAATATATTAAAATAATGAATATTTTCACATGACATATTGTGAAAACATAAAAAAAGAAAAATATTGCACCAAAAAGTTGCTACTCGTTACCATATGTTGTTGAAATAAACTACTCAGTTGTCATAACATGCACTTTGGCGGGCAATACCCTCACAATTGTTCATAATTTATGTTTTTATGTTGTGTTAGACCCATTGAATGGGTTGTAAAATTTATGTAGAGTTTAGTTTTATTTTAATTTTTGTGTAAGTTTTTGTTAATAAGGGATATTTTTTTGTCAAATTGATGGGTTTATTGAGTTGTTTAAGGTTTGAACTTTGGTAGTAATGAAATGAATTATTTAGGGCGTTTATTGTTGGTGGGATTGTGATTTGGAATGAGTATGGATGGTTAATTACTATTCATGGATTTATTAAGGGCTTATTTTTAACATAAACACACAAAAAAATTCGGATCCTTTGTAATTTCATATATATTTCATTTATTTTATGTATTGAGTTACCATAATTCAAAATTTAACTTTGACGTTAGTCGAATTTAACTCTTTAATTTGGTTCTCCCATGTCAATACATGATGGCATTTTTTTCGGTTAAGTATAAATATTATTTCCAAAAAAGAAGATATATAATAGCTCAAATCACATGGTATGGATAACAATTATGTAGTTAATAGCACAAAAACACTTAGTCTACCAATAAAATAAAACTCATAGTTTAGGAGACTACTTCTTGATAGCTAACACGTCATGACTTGTTAGCTATTGCATAGCGATGAATTTTGATTGCTAACTTAGTTATGAAGAGTTGAAGTTTTCTTTGCATATTTACCCGTTTGTTAATGTTTTTTTTGGGCAAGCCTGTTTGTGAATGTTGTTGAAAAAGTAATTATAAAAATTATTTTTTTGAAATGTATAATTATAAAAATGCTTGAATAAGGTAGAAAATTGATACGCATATATAGTATAATTTGCAAATAAAATAAAATACAAGCATTACCACGCAAATGGTGCATGTGCAACGCATGTGTGTATTAGCTAGTCTAGTATAAAAATCATTCAATGTTTCATTTTCTTGCATTCTCAAAGTCTTGAAATTAAGAGATGTACCTTTGTAGACGAGATATCTTTACTAAGGGTGTTCCTTCGTGGGAAACTTCTAAGATGTCCCATACGTCTTTGGAAGTCTCTCAAGTGGAGATCCTCTAGAACTCGTTTGGTGTCACGACATTGAATATCGCATTTAAGCATTTCCAATTCCACCCAGCAAACTTGTACTTGTTTTTAGACCAGTCTTTAGGGGTTTTGGTCCGATAACCGAATAACTACATTCGATAGTAGTGACGGTAAGAGGGCTCCAATCTTCTGACACTAACAACAACACTCGTTCGTCTATTGACTTCAGAAAATCCCTTATTCAAGCTTTTCAATATGTCTAATTAGACCCATCGAACAAAGGTGGCCTCGAAACCGAATCTCCCTCTTTCCAAGAATCCATTGATAATCAACCGGTTGTTGTTATGAATCTCAATCAACAAAAATTAGGTTAAATAAGCAAATATGCAATGAATACTTACAATGTGCCTAAACATGCTTTGATACCAATTGAGAGAGAAGATTAGATATGTATATTCCCTCATGATTATACATGTAAAATTACTAAACACAACCTAGAGGGGAGTGAATAAAGGCTCGAATAATCACCAATTTAAACCTAGATCACCACAATTACCAATTATTAAGTCAATTAGCCAATTAAGATCTTGAATCTCTTTTATCAACAAACCTAACAACTCGTCATGTGAATTTGATATAATGACTTGTCAATTGATTAAACAATCACCAAATTCACCACAACAATGATCCCACCACCAAACCAACAATTCACAAAACCCAAATTGATGACTAACTTAAATAAATCAATTAAAGTGGCAATTCATCAAACATTGTGTGTGCAATTGCAAGTGTGCGTTTGTGTGTGTGAAATTAAAACAATTAACAGAACATCCACAACACAAACAATTCTTTGACGTAGAAATCCTTTTTAGGAAAAACCGCAAAACTGATCCCAGTTTACCTAGAACCTAATCTACTAAACTCAAAGTCAATTTGCAAGTACTCGAGTCTTATACTTCAATCAATTTTCATGGTTGGATGTTTCTTTCTGTTGTAAATATCTCCTCCAGAGTCCCACCGAAGTTATGAGTAACTTCACTTGGACGTGCTCACCGCAAGGAACTGTTTTGGCCTCTCGAGCAATCTTTAAGGCTTCATACCCAACACTCTCGGAATGCACACACCAATGTGAGTTTTGTTGATCACCAATTAGGTTTTTTTCTCCAATGTAAGAAGTTGAATAGGAAGGATCAAGATAATTTTGCTCAATGTTACTTGGATCATGGGTCGATTTGGTATGTGGTACGGATAAAGGTACGCAATACGACATTTTTTTAGATATGCGGTACGATGGAGATATGTTTAGTTGTTAGGTTCTTTTGGGTCGCAATTCGTTTTAGAACTCTTATTTAGATTGTTTCTCTAGTATACAACACTATGTATCATAGAACATTCATAAATACCAAGTCAATTACCGTTTATCTTACATTTGTGCTCGATTTTCTATTATTTAAAATAATATATAATTACAAATTTGTATACATGTAGTTAATTAATATATATTTTATATTTGTGCTGCAAGTTTAAAAAAAATCGATTTAGGGTTTAGTATTACAATTTGAGGTTGTGCATTTTGATGATCTGAATCGCGAACCCCGTTTGAGATCGATGTACTCAGATTGTGGGTCGTCAGGGTTTAGTAAATTCTGGTAACTATTTCGCTTTTAGATCTTAGGAATTTAGGGTTTTTCTTGAAGCTCTCTAGAAGGTATTCGGTCTTTTCTATAGCTCATTGGGGCTTACTTCCCAGCTTATGAAGGCTTACCCCTTGTATAAGTCCAGAATAGAGTTTATCTTGGGGACCAAGTAAATAAAAATTCACGAACCACAGCTCAAGCCGTCAGAGAGCGGTTAATGGGCAGTTCACTGGAATGAAAAAAGTGTTCAAATTAGATTTGGCACATAGGGATCGCTCGAGCGGCCTAGGTGCGACCTCTACCGTCCAAATCGTCAACCTTTCTCAATTTTATTACTAACTATTCAGAGAGTGCTCTAGTCGAAGGCAAGCGAGCAGAGGGCGGTCAATACTAGTTTAGCAAGAAACCAAACAAAAACTAGACCTATTGAGCACTACGAAATATTGTTCAAATAGGAACTGATACATGACCCATTTTATGTTTTTAAAACATATTCAAGGTTTAGAAATTTTTTTCATGAAAAGCCTAAGACTCATTTACTAAAAATTCCAAATTCATTTTAACCTAATTATTCTAAGTCTAAAATTAAACTAAGGGTTCTAGGTCTCTAAGTCATTACTTTTGTCCTAAGCTTTTGAAGGTGCATTGGAGATTGCTTGATTTGACTTTGATGCTTGAACTCCTTCTTCCTCGAAGCTTTTGGAACTTGATCTTTGAAGCATCATGAACATGTATTTAGATTGAGATTTACAATAAGACTTTACAAAATTAGCTAATTACAATCAATTTTCTAACAAGTATTTTCTATAATTTTAACGTTTTCTGAGCATGTCTTGATTAGTGTTTCCACGAATAATATGGCTTAAACTCTTAACCTTTCTTTGATTTGGCATGTGATATGGCTGAGGTATGTTGGCCTCCAGATGAACAATTTGCCATTCTATTGGGTTGAATATGCTGTTAATTTCTCCCCAACCTATTCTACGAGTTTCCTTGTTTCTTCCAAATTTTATCCGGCACCTGTTATCTTCCAGTATGTTGTACTTTGTTCAACAGTCCATTGCCACTGATATGAGAGTTGCACTAATGTCCCTTTAATTGATAACATTGAATGGGAATGAAGTAGACAATCTGTGTCAAGCCTCCAAAGGCCGAATAAATCGCATGTAGGAGTATGCCTGGGTTTTGAAAATTCAACAAGAAAATATTCAACCTTAATATTAGTAAAAGTAGATGGTAGTCTTGTCCTACCTAACGGAAAAAAGCAGTTTTGTTCTTTATTACATCAAGACCAACTATTTTACTTGTTTTTGTTAATTGTAATTTGGGTGGACGGGCCCATTCTATGAATCACTTATTGATACTGTAACACCTCAACCCAGGGTAAAATATCTGTAATCTCTGCTTATTTTTGTCATACACTTTTCTTTATGTAAAAATAAGCATATAAAAAAAAATCATATAATCCCTTAGTGGTACGGCTTGCCATGAGCCTTGCTTATTTACAGACCGTAATATTGATCTCCAGAATATGACATAGAATAATACAATTTAAATTTAAAGGTCATATAAAAATGAGCCCCATGATGACATCCCAATCGACCCTCTAGACTCGGCAGTGGACTCCTCACGTCTTTATGGTTTTTCCTGAAAAGTCATTAAGACCATTAGTAAAAGCAAAGATGCAATTAATATTTAAGAGCACAACAAGTGATAAATGAAACTTTATTTATTTAGGAACAACCTTAACCACGAATTAGATACTTACTTTCAAATTACACTTCACCTCACACACATTCGTTTACATCGCATAGACATAACTTGTATATATCACATCGACAAAATATACAACACTTATATTTACTTCCACATAATTAAATTATTTCTCACAAAGAATACCCCACACGCACACAAACTAATCGCCTTGTAAACAACAACCGCCACACAGGCTATATTTAGTTGTGCAAATTCTTGCGCCACATAGGCCACATGTATCGCAAACTTGTAACACCTCACAGATATCATTCATCAGTGGGACAACCCAAACCACATTAATGGTTTTCCTTCAGATGACCCACATCACAGAGAGTTTTTGATCACGTTACTTAGACGACTCCACCACATAATCAAATCCCGTCACATAAACAACTCAAGCCATATAAATACTTCATGTTACTTAGACCACTGAAATCACATAATCCTCTCTCGTCATTTAAACGACTCTCGTAATGTATCGTGTGTTCCCGATCAATTAATTATTCCCAACAATAACCATAGTAAAAACATATGTTTAAAAGTTTAATAAATTATCACAAAAAGTTGTAGGGTAGTGCACCTACGTTGCAAAAGAAAATCTATCTCGTAAATGACTTATCCGCCGGAGCTTTTGGGCAGCGTTCTTTGCAGTGCTCGTCCCCGAACCTGGCACCCAATATTCACAATCCCATTTGAGTATCAATAAATAGTACCGCTTTTACTCTATTTGGTTTACTTGAATCAAGTTTCATAATTTACTCGTGTCACATTCAATTCTTCAGCCACAACTAATAATGTTAATTACTCGAATTGATTAAACTAGTAGTTTATAATCAATTCGAGTCACATAAAATAATCTATTCATAGCGAGTAAAATTTTCTACTCGAATCCATTACACCCAAAGTAAACTTTTCTCATAAAATTATATTAACAAAAATATACTTGAATCTACATAATTTTCTGTAAAATCATAAAATTGCATGTTTTCTTATAATTACTCATACCCATGTGTTTCATGAAAATTCAAGAACAATTCACAAAATTCGTAATTATCCACCAAACCACCATCTCTTGACCAAAATTTAAGCCACATACAACAATTCCACTCTTTTATTTCTCATGCAACAACCTTAACTTCACTTACACACCCACATAAATATTAAGGTAAATTCTTCATACATTAACTAAAATTCATATTAAACATCATACTTTAATATATACACGACACCCAAATACATACAAGATACCATACTTTAAATACATGCAACACTCAAAATGTAAATACTAGAGTTGGATTTCTACATCTTAGAAGAAGAAAATGGATATAATTCTTACCTTGGCACCCACCCTTTTCTTCTTTCCTTCTTCATCCTTTTTTTTCTCTTCTTCCTTTCCTTTTGGTTCTTGCTCTTGCCGAAAATGCCTAAGGGTAAGCAAGACTACTTTGTTTTGCCCAAGTGTAAGAAATACTCCTTCTCTTGTTTATTATTTTTTTAATGTTTTTTGCATGCAAGACATGCCTTGCATGTCTTCCTAAGTGGAGTACCTCCATCATTACCTATATTTTTAATATATATGTACTTATATGCATATACCCACCTTTTCTTTGTATGCATATTTATACATAGACATGTATATATGTATATGTATATATCCAAAATATTGATAATCCATTAAATTCGTATTTCAAACTCTTAATCCACTCGTATATACTAACACATTTTACTTTAATAACAATAATTTAATGTCACATGCTTGCCACCCAATTAATTCTACATGCATTAATGTACATAAAATAATAAAATCATATCACATGTTTGTTATGCTCGTTCGGGTTTTAAAATTTTTCCCTCTTTAGGAATTTCGTCCCCAAAATTTGACTTATCAATCTGAAACAAGTAAAGATATTTTTTTTTTTGTGTTTCCAACTATTTTAATTTTATATATGATGACTAAAATAAGTACTTGTATCTAAACCCCCGACATAAAAGAAAATGCCTAATTAGTTTTCTCGAGTCTCACAGATACGCTTCACATTGGCCCCCCCATTATTGGTCGTTGTGTCACTCGAGTGTCAATGGCAACGTCTGGATTGCAAGGGTTGAGGGGACTGAGGAGAAGTCGGCACAAGGGGCTTGTGTCCATACCCATGCAAGAAGATGACATGGATCCTAATATATTTTCTCCTGTTCTTCCTCTGACCTTCATCTCTTTGCTTACATTTGTGCATATAGTTCATGCTATGAACTCGGTCCTTAATGTTTTTTACCATGCTGGCAGGAAGAAAAGAGAAAAATGGTTGCATCTGCTTTTGGAGAAGATCACAGCGGGGGTTCAGCAACTCGCCTCACAGTGGAAGATCTCAAATATCTATTTATGGTCTAAAACAGGTACCCCTCCTCTGTCTGCAATTGGCTTACTCGAGCCTTATGTAAATTTGTGATAGTGGAGGAAATTTTTGTTTACACCTCCAGATTGAGAATGGAATGGCTTAGCTATACCATGACTAATGGGCTCACTTATTCCCCATTTTTGGCCATGAATGCATATTTGTTACAGTAAATGCAGAGCTTCAAGGCAAATACACCTGTAAATATTCTTCTAAGGTATAATTTTGTGCAGTTCAAGTATGGTCTTTTTTTTTTTTTTACTTCGACACGCTCTCACCATCATTTCATATGGGATGCTAGCAATTGGTCCAATGGGCATTCCTCCTAGAGTGAATGTGACCTGTTCGTATTATCGCAAGTAGTTATCCAAAAGTGGATTTATGTTATCAGATTAATGGGCTGCAGATTTTGTCCAAAAATTGCTACACCATATCAAATCCAGGCTGCCGATGACAATTGTCTGAAAACATGTTTTAACAGATACCATTGCATCTTCTGGGGTGATGATGCAGATTTGGTGCTGATTCTTTTGGAACACTTTGTGAGCCTGGGAAAAATGTTTATAAATGAATAGTTGATGAGGTGGTGGCTTGAGAAGATGGTCGATGAGGCGGCTCGTTTGCTTTGCTTGAACAAAATTCAAACCCGCAAATTTATAGAGTGATCAATGACTTCACGTCTATACGTAAGCTATTAAGCATCTCAAGGCCAATGGAGACTAGGATGCTGGTTCCCAACCATAGTTGGGTGGCTGATGCATTTTTTGGCTTATGCTATTAAAGATCTGCCGGATGAGCCTGAGCCGCCTCCTTTAGCTGGCTAGGATATTGTGGAAGTCAAGATCCCGGCAGTGTGAGGCGTGTAAATTATAGTGAAAGGTTGGGCTCTGATAGGAAATTGATCCTCACAAGTTGCGAAAGTGATTTTCATCCATCTTTCCATTAGGAGTAGAAATTTATAGTCATGTATAGCTTGATTTGTGTCGTATCAAGTTTGTGCTATATATAAATTGTGTTTAATTGGTTTGTATTGTGTTTAATTGAGTTTGTATTGACCTTTTTATTTGATGAGTTTAATAGTTCACATGTTTACAATTCGAATCTGCCAACACTAAACTCAATATTGTTAGCTCCATATTGATTTCGTGTTGAGTTGGCGCATCGTGTCTAGAATACCAGACCCATTATTTTATTTGCAAAACAAAACAGAAGTTTGAACCCTTGCTAAAGTTGGATCATGCGTAACCAGAAATGAAATGCTGCCAAAATCATATCCTAAATTTTTTCATCCCAAATGCATTTAACATCACACATTTGGTTGTGGAGCTAAAACAATCAGCCTTTTCATCTAACTAGCAATGCACGGCGTACTTTGCACGTAAACAAATTTAAATAATATTTTTTATAAAAAATGTGAATTATGTGTAATTTTTTATCATAAAATTATGTGTAATTAAATTAAATAATAAATTAGATGGTAAATAATTAGTCTGTATTTTAATTAAATAATAAATATAAATTATTAATTTATTTTATAAGTTTTTAAATACCTAATATGTCATTTAGTTAGGTATTTCTCTAACCCTTTTAGACATTTGCACATCTAATTATATTATAGAATTATTTATTTTTATTTTTTAAAATAGATTGATTAGATCGTTTACAATATTATTATAATATTGCATACCAAAAAATAAAATATAACATATTTGATCGTATAATTTAATATAGTTATTACATGTGTATAATTATTTAACATGTATAGGACTTTACTTTTTCATATAGATATAAAAAATTGTGTAACTGTATTATTAATAAATGAGTTCAAAATAATTTAGAATTCCTTACAAAAATGAATTTAGAAGTCTTTATAAAAAGAGTTTAAAACAAGTTGAAAGTCAAATAGGAGTAAAAAATCAAAATTAAATAAAAATATATAGGTGAGGATAATTGACTGTATAATAATAATTAGGGATAAAATAGAAAATCAAAAGTTTTTCGCAAATACTGACATTTATAAGTAATAATATAGATGTGTGGTGCAAGTGTATTTGGGATATATGATTTGTTGGGCAGCGTAACATTTCTACAAGCTTAGCAGAGCATATATTAATAGCAATGCAATGTGCATAGGCATTTTCTTTTGTAGGACTTCACTACTGTACCAAAAAAAAAAAAAAAGTTTCCTCTTTAATCTCCGTGCTAATAGAGAAAAACAACACTCATTAGCCCTTCAACTACCATCTTCTCTAAACCCCTACTCCTTTTCTTCAGGCTCATGCTCCCAACCTCCTTGGGCATGGATGGTCGCCGCATAGATGACGTGGATGTATTCATGTCATTTGATCTATTTAAGAATATCTCATGTTCAGGTTTCCTTCCTCTCTCTCTAACTCCACCACATCAACCGGCCCATGCACCTCTCTACTAGCCACTTGGCCCTTTCCAAATATAATGTACAAATCCTCATAAAAAGGAAAAAGATATGTCTCTGATCTTTTCTGCTCCCTCGTGGCTCTACAATATAAACAAATGCAATATTCAAAAATATGTCAAACACAAGAAACAATTATCCATTACATCAATGTAGGAACAAGAAGATTGACATGATAAGTAAACAAAAATAGCAGATTTATGTTAAACTTCACAAGGAACATCAAAATCAATGAAGCAAAATTAAATCGGTCTAAAAAGGAAAAAAATATGTAATTATAATTGAAAGTTAAAAAATTCTCAAAACCCAATTCTAGAACAATCACCAACACAAAGGTCTTTAGGTCAAATTATATGATTAATCAAATTCATACCAAATTTTTTTAAAATTAATAACTAATACAATATTTAAAAAAAAATAACCTTGTGTGTTACACCATATTTATGCATTAAAGAAGCAAATGGTCTATTGCAAAAATGTGAGCCACCATCGCTCATCATTGAATGAGGTATCCCAAACTTAGAAAATATATTTTCTTTTAAAAACTTGATCACGAATCGGTAGTCATTGGTCTTGGTTGAGATTGCCTCTACCCACTTGGACACGTAGTCCACTGTCAACAAGATATAATGGTAGCCAAAAGACAGGGAATGGACCCATGAAATCGATGTCCCAACAATCAAAAATTTCAATAACAAGCACGGGGGAGAGGGACATCATGTTTCTACATGTCACACTTCCCAACTTTTGACACCTATCACATTGCTTATAAAATGAGACACAATCTTTAATCAATGTAGGCTAATAAAAACTACCTTGTAAAATCATAGCTGAAGTTTTCTTGGAATAGAAGTGCCCACCACATGCTTCCGAATGACAGAAAGAGAGGACATCCCGCTGTTCATTTTTTGATGAGTATAGAATATTGCATATCATGTATCTCTTTTTTGCACCCATATTACTTGTTTTGTGGTGAAAATTGGGGAAAATGCTTTCAAACTCACAATTAATGGAGATTCGTGTGATTGTAGGTAAAGAGTAGGTAAGGTCGTGTATAAAGCCTCCCATCAAGTGCTCAAAGGCAATGGGGAAGAAGGGAATGCTTAACAGATGGCTCGGGACCTCAAAGAACCAAGAAAATTCCAAAGCAAGACAAAACCTACCGGTAGAAGTCAACCAAAACCTATCGGTAGAAGTCAGTCAAAACTTATCGGTAGAAGATCCAAAACCTATCGGTAGAAAATGCTACTGGAATTCTTCTACCTCAGCCATGCAAAAACCTACTGGTAGAAAATCTTACTGGAAAAAAACCTACTGGCAGGTTTTCTTACGTTCTATCGGTAGGTTTTGCCTAGATTTGCCAAACACTTGCTCACACGACTCCACCTACTCCGGGGGCCTACCTCTTGTCATCCAAACCATACCTTGACATATTTGACACCCCATGATGCTCTCCTAACCCCTAAAGTCAGATTTCAAGTGAGAGAGAGGGGAGAAGCAAGAGAGAGAAGAGAGGTGGTTGGGAAAGCATGGGGGGAGCATGCTTGGCTTGTTTTTGCTTGTTCAAGTGTCCAACCTCTCCCCACTTATTGCAACTTAGTTCACACAGGCTAAGGAAGAGGGTATGGATGAATTTTGAGGGGGATTACACTATTATTCAGTTTTTACATGCTTTTAGAGAGAGAAAGTTGGGTTTTACATTTCCTTCACCATTTTCATTGCAGTAAGATTTATTTTACTTGTAATCTTTCCCTTTTTCTCTCTAAACTCTTTTATTTAAGTTGTAATCAAGCTTAGGCAAGTGTTCTAGCATTTCCATTTCAACATTTTTAGGTATTTTCTCTTCAATCTTTGTATTTTGGGTATGAATGATTTTGTTCTTGTAGTTTAAACCTTTTCTTGCATTAATACAAGTTTCATGTTCCATTTCACTACCATGTCTCTTTACCTTATGTTGGATCTTGCTTTTACTATGAGTAGCTAGACTTTTAGTTGGCTAATCCAATGGAAATTTTCTTTTGGGTATGTGAAGTTGATTCTCTTTCATTATTCCTTGTAGTGTAAAGTGTTTGGTTTGACTAGGTTGAGTGCATATGTGTTTGTGGGCTTTTGATATACCGTAGACTTGTCACGGGGTATGCTTGTGCCCAACACATTAATCCCTCACTTTCTACGAATCAATCAAACACCGAGACACCATTGATTGAATGAATTGAGTCAATTTGGCATTCCCATTGGAATGACCTTTATGGATTAGCCAACCTTGCTTTCTTGCATTTTTCTCAAAACACAACTCACCAAAACACAATTCACAAGATTTTCCAATTTTCATTTCGTTACAAATCACCCTTCAAACACATTTGACATTTTCTTCAATGAGAAGACGACATTGGAATACCCATTCCAAGTAAAACATGACATTGCAAGTCTCTCTACGCTTGGGGATCACTTTTACACACAGGTTTTTGTTCACACACACGATTTTTCCTATTTCTTGCTTTTGAACCCGAGAGAGAGTGACACTCACCAACTCGTATAAGCCATATACACACAATTCGGGTTTGTGTTTGGAGATTAGGGAAAATCAATCAAGCATTTTTGGCGCCGTTGCCGGGGAAGGCTAAGAGTTGAATTCGAAGATGATTTGGGGAAAACGGAGGTAAGTGCTCTGATTCTCATCACGGGCCGAGGTACGTTGCTCCTTTGTACATATTTGTGTATACTCTTTCTTTCAATTGTAAGTAGTGTTTTTGTATATGGGGACGTGACGATCAAAATATACTAGTGAGACGTGCCCTAGGACCAAATATGAATATAGACCAAGACCCACCCGAGGATGTGGGAGACAATTTTAGGGATGATGGTGCCAATATTCTGAGGGGCGGGGGAATGCAAAACTCTTGAGTGCAAAATCCTTGAATGCCATTTGGTTTGTGCAATGCCTCGGGAACTTTCCAAAGATGTATGATGGGGATATTCAACGATATGGTGAAGAAGATTTTTCCATCAACTGTGCAAACACCCATCTTGGAGTTGAAGCCATTGCCATCTACACTCAAGTATGCATTTCTAGGGGAGCACAAGACATTCCTAGTGGTGATAAGCTCTTTTTTGGAGGCAAGGCAAGAAGAGGAGTTGTTGCAAGTTCTGAGGAGGCATAAAGGAGCCATCGGTTGGACCATAGCCGACATCAAAGGAATTAGCCCCCTCATTTGCACTCACAAAATCTATTTAGAAGAAGACTCCAAACCATCCGGACAACCACAACGAAGACTAAATCCTATCATGAAGATGTGGTGAGAGATGAAGTGCTCAAGCTACTTGACGTGGACATTATTTTTGTAATTGCCAATAGTAAATGAGTTAGTCCCACACAAGTAGTACCAAAGAAGTCGGGAGTCACTGTGGTAGCAAATGAGGAGAATGAGTTGATTCCAACAAGGGTGGTCATCGGTTGGAGAGTTTGCATCGATTATCGGAAACTCAATTCATGCACAAGAAAGAATCACTTTCACTTGCCATTCCTCGATCAAGTGTTGGAGAGGGTAGCCAGACATCTTTTTTATTGTTTCTTGGATGGCTATTGCGGCTACAATCGAATAGAGATTGCCTTGGAAGATCAAGAGAAGACCATATTCACATGCCCTTTCAGTACTTTTGCCTATCGTCGAATGCCATTTGGTTTGTGCAATGCCCCGGGAACTTTCCAAAGATGTATGATGGGGATATTCAACGACATGGTGGAGAAGATTGTGGAGGTGTTCATGGATGATTCTTCAGTGTTTGGGGACTCGTTTGATGGGTGCTTGGAAAATTTGGAGAGAGTTCTAGAGAGATGTGAAGAGAAGAATTTGGTGCTAAATTGGAAAAAATGCTACTTCATGGTAGCACAAGGGATTATCTTGAACACATTGTGTCCACAAAGGGGATTGAAGTAGACAAATCCAAAGTGGAAGCAATTTCCAATCTACCCACTCCAAAGGTCGTCTCAAGGATATCAGGTCATTTCTTGGCCATGCTGGGTTTTATCGTCGATTCATTAAGGATTTTAGTGCATTGGCAAGACCCTTTACCAATTTGCTAGCAAAGAATGTTCCTTTTGTGTGGTAAGATGATTGTGAGACATCTTTCAAAAAACTCAAAAGCATGCTTACTTCACCTCCAATCATGCGACCAGCTAAGTAGGAACTACCGTTTGAGTTTATGTGCGACATGAGTGATTACGCGGTCGGCGCGGTGCTAGGTCAAAGGGAAGACAAAAGGCCATACGTAATATACTATGCTAGAAAAACTCTAACTGAAGCACAAATTAATTACACTACCACTGAAAAAGAGTTGCTAGTCGTAGTGTTTGCATTGGACAAATTTAGGTCATACATAATTGGTTCGCCTATTGTAGTCTACACTGATCACTTTGCTTTGAAGTAGTTGTTGTCTATGCAAGATGTTAAACTGAGACTCATTAGGTGGATCCTCCTCCTTCAAGAATTCAACTTGATCATCAAGGACAAGAAAACAGTCGAGAATGTGGTGGCGGACCATTTGTCACGGCTTGTCGTCCAAGATGTCGAAGAACACATCCCTATCCCTGATTTCTTTCTCGATGAGCATTTATTTTCTATTCATTCAGTTTGTCTGTGGTATGTTGATATTTGTAATTTTCTTGCCACAGGACAAATACCACCGCATTGAATCCTGGAAGATAAACGAATATTCATGGCGGATGTGAAGTACTTTTACTTCGACAACCCATACCTGTTCAAATATTGCCCCGCTCAAGTCATGTTGAGGAGATACGTACCGGAAAATGAACAATGGGATGTCCTTTCCTTCTGCCATTCTGAGGCGTGTGGTGGACACTTCTCTTCTAAGAAAACTTCAGCTAAGGTTTTACAAAGTGGTTTTTATTGGCCTTCATTGATTGAAGACTGTGTTTCATTTTGCAAAGAATGTGACAGGTGTCAAAGGTTTGGAAGTGTGACCCGTATAAACATGATGCCCCTCTCTCCCGTGCTTGTCATTGAAATATTCGATTGTTGGGGCATCGATTTCCCTATGTCCTTTGGCTACCTTTATATCCTATTGGCAGTGGACTACATGTCCAAGTAGGTAGAGACAATTGATGAGCATAGAATATTGCACATCATGTATCTCTTTGCACTCATTTTATACTTGCTTTTGTAGTGAAAATGGGGGAAAATGCGTTTAATCTAACATTTAATGGAGTTTCATGTGATTGTAGGTAAAGAGCAGGTAAGGGCGTGTATTAACTTTCCCATCAAGTGATTAAAGACAATAGAGAAGAAGGAGAGGCTTAACGGATGACTCGAGACATCAAGAAACCAAAAACAAGAGAAAACCTACTGGTAGAAGTTGGTCAAAACCTACCGGTAGGTTTAGTACACCGGATGTCTTCTACTGCAGCCTCTTGCAAAACCTACTGGAAAAAACCTACCGGTAGGTTTTGCCCAGAAACGCCAGAAGCCTACAATCTCAACTCCACCTACTTGGGGGGACCACCTCTTGTCACCCCACACATGCCCTGACATCTATGACACTATGATGCTCTCTTACACCTAAAGCATGATTTTGGAAGAGAAAGCATGGAGGAGGAAGAGAGAGAAGAGGAGTGGTTGGGGAAAGCATGGAAGAGGCATTGCTTGGTCTGTGGTTGCTTGTAGCAGTACCCATACCCCTTCCAATGATAGAAACTCAGTTCTCACAGACCAAGGGGGGGGGGGGGGGGTGGATGAAAATTACCAAGTCTAACACCATTATTCAGATTTTTACACAAGTTTAGAGAGATAAACTCAAGGAAAAAGATGAAGTTTCAGAGAGAGAAAGTTAGGTTTTTGTATTTCCTCCCCCATTTTAGTTGTAGTAAGCTTTAAATCACTTGCAATCTTTACTTCTTGTACTTTAATCTCATTTATTTCAAGAGTAATCAAGTCTAGCTTCATGTTCTTGAATTTTCATGTCTACATTTGGGTTTTTTCTTTCCAAGCTTTCTATTTGGGTATGAAATGAATTTGCTTTTGTAGTTTAATTTCTCCTTGCATCAATATAAGTTTTAAGCTTTATTTCATCACCATGTCTCTTTACATTTTGTATGTTCTTGCTTTGACTATGGGTAGCTAAGTTTTTAGTTGGCTAATCCAAGGGGAATTTCTTATTGGGTATGCTAAATCAACTCTCCTCCATTCTTCCTCGTAGTGTAAAGTGTTTGTTTTGACTGGGTTGAGTGCGGACGTGGTTGTGGGCTCTTGATACACCGTAGACTTGTCATGGGGTATGCTTGAGCCTACACCTCCACATTAGTCCCCCACTTCTTACGAATCAATCAAATACCTAGGCACCATTGGCTGAATAAATTGAGTTGATTTGACATTCCCATTGGAATGACCTCTTTGGATTAGCCAACCTTGTTTTCTTGCATTTTATCAAAACTCCACTCACCAAAACACAAAATTCACAAGATTTTACACTTTTCATTTCTTTACAAATCACCCTTCACTACAATTCGACATTCTTTCCCTGAGGAGATGACCTTGGAATACTCAATTCCAAGTAAAACACGACATTGCAAGTCTCTCTTCGCTTGAGGAGCACTGTTGCACACACACACACACACATACATTTTCATTCGCACACACGATTTGTCCCATTTCTAGCATCGAACCCGAGGGCGAGTGACACTCACCTACTCATATAAGCCATATACACACATCCGGGCTCGTGTTTGGAGATTAGGGTGAACGCAAATCAAGCAGTAATCCCAACCAAGACCAATAACCATCGAGTCGTGGTCAAGTTTTTAAAAGAAAATATTTTTTCAAGGTTTGGGATATCTCGTGCAATGATAAGTGATGGTGAATCTCATTTTTGTAATAGACCATTTTTTTCTTTGATGCATAAATATGGCGTAACACACAAGGTGTCCACCGCTTATCACCCATATACTAATGGCCAAGCCGAGTTAACCAATAGAATATACTAGAGAAAACGGTTAACCCAGATCGAAATGATTGGTCACTTAGATTAACCGATGGCTTGTGGGCTTACCGCACTGCTTATAAGACCATCCTAGGTATGTCTCCCCATCGGCTAGTCTACGACAAGGCTACTTGCCAGTAGAGATGGAGCACAAGGTATATTGGGCCATAAAAACCTTGAATTTCAATTTGAGAATAGCCAGAGAACATAGGAAGGTGGAGTTGAATGAATTGGAGGAAATTCGTAGAGATGCATACGAGAGCTCAAAAATTCACAAAGAAAGGGCAAATATTTTTCATGACAAATCCATTTTGAGAAAGACATTTGAGCCCAGCCAAAAAGTGCTCTTGTATAATTATCGCCTCTCCATTTTTCAAGGGAAACTCCGATTATGTTGGGATTGCCCCTATCTTGTTAAGGTGGCCTACCCTAACGGAGCAGTGGACATAGCAAACCCCGAAGATGGTAAAACATTCAAGGTTAATGGCCAAAGACTTAAATCATTCTTCGAGGGTTTTGAGATTCAAACTGTGGAAGAGGAGTTGGTGGATCCGGTCTATTCGGACCTTGTTGAGGAATAACTGTTCAATTAGATCTTAGTGTACAATTGCTTTCCTTTATTCTTTACTTTGCAAATTTAATTGTTTACTTACTTTTATCTGTGCATAGTGTTCTTTCTTCACATTTGCAGATAGTGGTGTTTTTGTCAAAGCTCATTGCGAGGTGTTCTCTTACCATTCTCGTTTTATTTTAAGTCCATCATTGCATGCCATATATTTTTGTTGCATTGAGAACAATGCATAGTTCAAGTTGGGGGGGGGGGGGGTGAGGTGCACCATTTGTATAATACACCAAATTTTGTTGATAATACCATTTTGTATAATACACCAAATTTTCTACCAATTTTTTTTGTATAGTATAGTTGAAAAATATGTGAAAAATTTTAAAATTTTTTGTGAAAAATATCTAAATGTTAAACCATATTCTCATATTCAAAGTGTTATAGGTTTAGTGATAGTTAGATCTTCGCTTTGAACTTTGAATACATGAGCACATCATAGAAGTTTATCCTATGCCGGAGTATCACATATGTGTTTTCTTTCGAACTCAAAAATAGTGCAACTTGAATGTATAATTTCGACAATTTACAGATTGGATGCACATTTTAGAGCTTGACATGCATAATGGAGATGAAGTAAGCACCCATATAAGCTTTAGTGCCAATCCTTGTTGGAGGGGACTTACATTTACTCAAAGGAACAATTTTTCAAATTCAAAATCTGTTCAATAATCTCATTATACTCACTTTGGTTAGAATGCATGTGGATAGATGATTGACTTTGTCTTGAAATGCCAATATGCCTCTCCATGCTTATCTAGAGATGATCTTAGGCCATCTTTGAATTGCTTTGAGCCTTAGCCTTTTTCTTTTGAAAAATTTATCCCTAGTGCCGTGATTGAGCCTTATTTGAAGATTCGTTTCCATGCCACATGATTGACCAAGCTAGTGCAAAATGATTAAAATTACCACACCTTGGTTGTTCCGAGACTAACTGTGATTGATCATAAAGAAAAAGAAATGTGTTGAGGAAACCCAAAAAGGGATGAATGGCCTTGAAGTCAAATTTTGAATGAAAAAGAAGAGAAAAAAATCCAAGAAAAAAGGGGGTTGAAAAGAAAAGAAAAGAAAAGAAAAGAAAAGAAAAATGTTGAGGAAAGAAGAAGAAAAAGAAACAAAAAGTGAAGAGAAGGGGTAAGGCTAAAAATTCCACAAAAAAGAAATTTTTGATAATAAAAGTCATACCCTCGGAATAACCCTTTTGTCTCCCTCTACCCTTCATTTCACTCAGCCCAAGTATCACCCCAAGGCCTCATTACAACCCTTGAAAGCCCTAAATGATCTAGAGAAAGCATGGTGAGAGCATACTTCAAATGAAAAAGAAAAGTTGGTTTTGCTATCTAGTGCCCTAACATTCCATTCATGAGATTATGCCAAGTTCGTTTCAACTATTATGCATGCACATCATTTTTGGATTATATGTGAGCATTTTGGTTTGTGCACAAAATTCTATCTCACATACACACATGGAGAGCATGCCAGGATATTTAAAGAGTTATTCATTTTTAAGAGAAACCCTTGGTGAGTTTTGCATCAAAGCTAAATTTGGATAGCTAAGTGAATGTGAATTCCGTTGAGTAAATGCTTAAATTACATATGCATTTCACACACACACTGCTTGACTTATTCCGTCACCCTAATTTTCAACCATGATTCCAGTAATGTGTATGTGGCTTATACAGTTAGGTGAGTGTCACTCTCCCTCGAATATCATGCAAGAAATGAGAAAACGGGTGTGTGAATGAATTGTGTGTGTGTACACAAAAGTGCTCCCCAAGCGTAGAGAGACTTTTGAGTGTCGTGTTTTACTTGGAATTGGTATTCCAAGGTCGTCTCCTTAGGGAAGGAAGGTGAATTGTGTTGAAGATGATTTTGGTGAAAAAGGAAAAGTGTAAAAATCTTTTGAATATGTGTTTTGGTGAGTTGTGTTCTTGATGAAAAATGCGATGGAAACAAGTGTTGGCTAATCCAAAGAGGTCATTCCAATGGGAATGCTAAATCAACTCAAGACATTCTTCCAATGGTGCCTAGATGTTCGATTGATTCGTAGGAAGCGAGGGAATAAAATGGAGGTGAGGATTCAAGCATACCCCGTGACAAGTCTACGGTGTATCAAGAACTCACAACCACGTACACACTCGACTTAGTCAAACCAAACTGTCTTATACTACGAGGAGGAATGAAAAGAGTTGATTTAGCATACCTAAGATGAATTTTCCCTTGGATTAGCCAACTTAAAGCTTAGCTACTCATATTTAATGCAAGAACATACAATGTGTAAAGAGACATGGTATTGAAATGGAAGTTAAACTTGTATTAAAGTGAAGAAGTGAAACTACAACAATAAGTGCATTTAATACCCAACTAAAAAGCTTGAAATGTAAAACTTGAATGTAATAATGGTAGATTGAAAGATACTTGACTAAACTTGCAATGCACTTGAAATAAATGCCATTAAGTGCAATAAATGAAGCTTACAAGAGTCTTATAGAAGATTACAAGTGAAATGGGTAAAGGAAATGCAAAAATCTAACTTCTCTTTCTAAACTATGTTTTCCTCCTTGAGCTTCTCTCTCTATAATGCTCTACAATGCTCAATAATCTGAAGTCTAGCTTGCATTTTCGTCCATGGAGGTTCTCTAGCATGTGTGACAGGCTTCCCCTCCATAGGAGGCTAAGTTGATGGCTTGGGCAGGCTAGGACAAGCCTAGCCTACAACTTCCCTGACTTCCCTCTTCTCTCTCTTCCTCATTAATGCTTGGGCCTCCAAAGTCCAACCTTAGGCAAGGGGAGACATGTATGTGTGTAAGAGATGTCAGGGGACAAGTGGGAGCATCATAGGTGGGACCCCCCAAATGGCAGAGATTGAGTTGCAGGCTGTCTGGCATTTCTGGGCAAAACCTTCCGGAAGGTCTATGCAGGAACAGTGAAAACAGCAGTCCAGTGACCCAAACCTTCCGGAAGGTCGATGCAAACCTTCCGGAAGGTTTAGGCAGTGTATAGGCATACCAAGTGCAAACCTTCCGGAAGGTTTATGGCCAAACCTTCTGGAAGGTTTTCATCCAATTTGCCTTTTTCTTGGTTTCTTCACCTTCCAATCCTTCTTTTAAGCTATCCCCTCATCTTCATTGACTTAAAACACTACGATGAGAGCTTAACTCAAGCCATTTACAATTCTTCACCTACATTCACACAAAACTTCATTAAAAGGTAGATGAAATGCATTTCTTTCCAAATTCTCAACAAAAACAAGTATAAAAAGGGTATAACAACATACAATATATGCAATATTTTGTGCTAATCACACACACACACACGAGTTTAAAAACAAATGTGTAGGTGTATGCTCTAGAATAACTTTTAAAGCCATGATGAAACTCATGTGTACCTAGTTCGGGTGTTTGAAATTTTTTTTCAGGCAACCCTGTGCTTGTAGGATAGGGGAATATTGGTCAAACTTCAGATATGAGAAAAGGAATAGGAATGCCTTTTGTATTTCAATTTATGCTTTATATATTGGGTGTTCATTTTGTTTGTTCAATTTAGAATTCCATGTCATGTGTTTTGAAAGCATCAAAACTCAAATCGCATTGTAATTTCGTAAAGAAAATTTTGGCATGGTCACACATTTGTGTCTCACTAGCATGGGTCAGGTTTTTTTTGTGGAGTTGAGGTTGTAAATAGGTCATTAGAATGTGTGGGAGTTGAATAAACTTGGAGTGGAGGTGAGGAAGTGAGCATAGGAAAATTTTTGAAAAAAGTTGAAACCTACCAGTAGAAGTTTGCAAAAACCTACCGATAGAAATTTTCGAATGCACTGTTCTACCGCTAGGTTTTTGACATTCTACCGGTAGGTTTTGCCCAGAAATTAAAAAACGAGGGTTTTAAATCATAAATTTCGGTGAAACCCTTCACATTCTTCACTCATCTCATCCTTAAAAACCTTCTCCTCTCCCTAAAAACCTTCCAAATAGTCAAAGAACTTCTGGGCAATCATCAAATCACCCGATTATCTTCCCCAAAGTTGTGATTCATAGTGATTACTTCTCACTTTCTTGAATTTTTCCCACAACAACCCTCTTTTCCTCCACAAAGCTTCCCAAATCCACCAAAGACCTTAATTCTCACCAAAAGCTTGGAATTCGAAGGAATGGCTTGATTGGGTAAGTCTTCTTGTGCTTCATTTGATCTTTTTGATGAACTATGGAGTTGGTTGTTGCCTTTTATTGCCCTAGGGGCATTTTTGATTGTTATGACACGAACCAAACAAACGGGGCCCGGTTCTCCACCACCCATGGGAACGGGATCCCATAAGAGGACTACGGGGCAGGCCCCAGTGGTGGGGAACGATGGAAAAAGCAAAAAAATGATGCTCGCACGAAGAACATATAGGAGAAAAATGTGACGTGCGAGCTGGATGTAGATAGGCCCATCCTCGGGCCAAACGATGAAGTGTCCGAGTGATAGAGGGCCATCGATATCTGGTTCGAGCCCATGGGGGGTTATGTCCTTTCCATGTGTAGGGAGTTCTACCAAAAGTTGAAGGTGGTGGATGAGGATGTATTTTTGTTAAAAACAAATGTGAGAAGGAAGGGAATGGAGATCACACCGGGGGTCATTGCGGATGCATTACATTACTAGAGACCACCTCCCAACACCACGGTCTATCCTCACAACACCCAAGGAAGGAAATCACTTCAGGAATACGTAAGCTTGATGTATGAGGACCTTGCACAATTTAAGGGAAAAATCCAAGTAGGGGCACTCAAGCACTCTTACGGGGTAATGAACAAGGTTCTACATTACAATTTGCTACCTCGGGGTGCGGAGAAGACTCCTGGGGAAGAGAAGCTAGCCCTTCTCCATGCTTTCACGACGGCCAAGAGGATGGATATCGCTTTCATGATCTGGGAGGTGATGAAGAAGTACACCCAGGCTAGTAAGCCGAAGGGGAATCTCCCTTATGCCCACCTTGTCACGAAGATCTGCCTCCATAACAAAGTCAAGGGAAGCCTCACCGATGTGACCCTCCCACCGGAGTTTGGAGCTATAGGCAAGTCTAGCAGTATGAAGAGTTCAGCCATGACAGGAGGGTCGGCCCAGAGGGAAGAGAGGGCGAGGCCACCGAGAGCCGAGTCATCTATACCTAGACCTTGTACGTCCGCACCACCCACTACTACCCCACCTCGGATGGTCTCACAGTGCCTTAATGTGATAGAGGGACGGTTGGACAACTTCAGTGGGACAATGCTGCAATTGACGCTGATGGTTACTAGGATCTTCGAGAGGACTTTCCCAGGAGAGCCTCTCCTCGCAGTGCCACCACTTTCTACCTCTGGGTCATCCACTTCTACCCCCATGGGCTCAACTGTCTTAGAGGTGGAGGAGTTCGATGATGAGGAGACCGATGACGAGGAGGGTGACGACGATGAGGGGGATGATGAGGAGTCAGGTGATGATGCAGAGGAGTAGAGAGACCACTCTTATTTTGTTGTTTTTAGTAGATTGCACATAGTGGTTTAGTGGTAGTCGGCCTAGTAGAAGAGTCTCTAGGATCATAGGCCATTTTTGTTTCAAGATCTTTGTACTGAACCTCATGAAGTTATGAATGAAAGAACCAAATTTTAATTGTTTCATTTTGCCCCAAGTTCATTTACATAATTGCATTATGATTTTAGTATTTTGTTGATCGGTTAATTGTTTAACATGAATGGAATTGTTGTTTTTATGTAGTGTAGTTTGAAAATAAAGTTTGCTAGGGACTATCAAAACTCAAGTTGGGGGGTGTGATGAGTATAGAATATTGCATATCATGTATCTCTTTTGCACCTATATTGCTTGTTTTGTGGTGAAAATTGGGGGAAATGCTTTCAAACTCACAATTAATGGAAATTCGTGTGATTGTAGGTAAAGAGCAGGTAAGGTCATGTATAAAGTCTCCCATCAAGTGCTCAAAGACAATGGGGAAGAAGGGAATGCTTAACGGATGGCTCGGGACCTCAAGGAACCAAGGAAATCCCAAAGCAGGACAAAACCTACCGGTAGAAATCAACCAAAACCTATTGGTAGAAGTTAGTCAAAACCTACTGGTAGCAGATCCAAAACCTACCGGTAGAAAATGCTACTGGAATTCTTCTACCTCATCCATGCAAAAGCCTACCGGTAGAAAATCTTACTAGAAAAAAACCTACAGGTAGGTTTTCTTACGATCTACCGGTAGGTTTTGCCCAGATTTGCCAGACACCTACTCACATGATTCCACCTACTCCGGGGGCCCACCTCTTGTCATCCAAACCATACCCTGACATATTTGACACCCCATGATGCTATTCTAACCCCTAAAGTCAGATTTCAAGTGAGAGAGAGGGGAGAAGCAAAAGAGAGAAGAGGGGTGGTTGGGAAAGCATGGGGGAGCATGCTTGGCCTGTTTTTGCTTGTTCAAGTGTCCAACCTCTCCCTACTCATTGCAACTCAGTTCACATAGACTAAGGAAGAGGGTATGGACGAATTTTGAGGGGGCTTATACCATTATTCAGTTTTTACATGCTTTTAGAGAGAGAAGCTCCAAGGTTGAAGATGAAGTTTTAGAGAGAGAAAGTTGGGTTTTTACATTTCGTTCAACATTTTCATTGTAGTAAGCTTTATTTTACTTGTAATCTTTCCATATTTCACTCTAAACTCTTTTATTTAAGTTGTAATCAAGTTTGGTTAAGTGTTCTAGCATTTCCATTTCTACATTTGGGTATTTTCTCTTCAATCTTTGTATTTTGGGTATGAATGATTTTGTTCTTGTAGTTTAAACCTTTTCTTGCATTAATACAAGTTTCATGTTGCATTTCATTACCATGTCTCCTTACCATATGTTGGATCTTGCTTTTACTATGAGTAGCTAGACTTTTAGTTGGCTAATCCAAGGGGAATTTCCTTTTAGGTATGTGAAGTCGACTCTCTTTCACTCTTTCTCGTAGTGTAAAGTGTTTGACTTGACTAGGTTGAGTGCAAACGTGGTTGTGGGCTCTTGATACACCTTAGGCTTGTCACAGGGTATGCTTGTGCCCAACACATTCACATTAGTCCCTCACTTCCTACGAATCAATCAAACACCGAGACACCATTGGTTGAATGAATTGAGTCGATTTGACATTCCCATTGGAACGACCTCTATGGATTAGCCAACCTTGCTTTCTTGCATTTTTCTCAAAGCACAACTCACCAAAACACAATTCACAAGATTTTCCAATTTTCATTTTGTTACAAATCACCCTTCAAATACATTTGACCTTTCCTTCCCTGATGAGACGACCTTGGAATACCCATTCCAAGTAAAACACGACATTGCAAGTCTCTCTATACTTGGGGAGCACTTTTGCACACACACACACACACACACACACACACGTTTTTGTTCACACACGATTTTTCCCATTTCTTGCATTTGAACACGAGGGAGAGTGACGCTCACCAACTCGTATAAGCCATATACACACAATCCGGGTTCGTGTTTGGAGATTAGGAAAAACCAATCAAGCATTTTCTAGTACACATCTCCTTATGATTTGATCTAGGCAATATTTGAACAGGTACGGGTTGTCGAAATAGAAGTACTTCACGTCCGCCATGAATCTTCTCTTATCTTCTGGGCTCCAATGTGGGTGTATTTTTCATTTGGCAAGAAAATTGCAACTGTTAGCATACCACGACAAACTGAATGGATAGAAAATAGATGCTCATCAGGGAAAGAATCATGGATAGGGATGTGCTCTTCGGCATCTTGGACAACAAGCCGTGACAAATGGTCCGCCACCACATTCTAGACTCCCTTCTTGTCCTTGATGATTAGGTTGAATTCTTGAAGGAGGAGGATCCACCTAATGAGTCTCGGTTTAGCATCCTACTTAGAAAACAAATACTTCAAAGCAAAGTGATCAGTGTAGACTACAATAGGTGAACCAATGATGTACGACCTAAATTTATCCAATGTAAACACTACGGCTAGCAACTCTTTTTCAATGGTGGTGTAATTCATTTGTGATTCATTTAGAGTTTTGCTAGCATGGTATATTACATATTATCTTTTATATTCCCTTTGACCTAGCACTGCTCTGACTGCGTAATCACTCGCGTCGCACATGAGCTCAAATAGGAGTTCCCACTTGGGTGGTCGCATGATTGGAGGTGAGGGAAGCATACTTTTAAGTTTTTTGAAAGATGCCTCACAACCATCCGACCACTCTAATGGGACATCCTTTGCTAATAGATTCGTCAAAGGTCTTGCCAATGCACTAAAATCCTTAATGAAATGGCGATAAAAACCTGCATAGCCAAGAAATGACCTGATGTCCTTGACTACCTTTGGAATGAGTAGGTTTGAAATAGCTTCCACTTTGGACTTATCCACTTCGATTCCCTTTGCTGACACAATGTGTCCAAGCACAATCCCTTGCGTTACCATGAAGTGGTATTTCTCCCAGTTAAGTACCAAATTCTTCTCCTCACATCTTTCTAAAACTTTCTCCAAATTCTCCAAACATCATTCAAACGAGTCCCCAAACACTGAAAAGTCGTCCATGAAGATCTCCACAATCTTTTCCACCATGTTGTTGAATATCCCCATCATACATCTTTGAAAAGTTCCAGGGGCATTGCACAACCCAAACGGCATTCGGCGATAGACATATGTTTCGAAGGGGCATGTGAATGTGGTCTTCTCTTGATCTTCCAAGGCGATCTTAATCTGATTGTAGCTGGAGTAGCCATCCAAGAAACAATAAAAAAGATGTCTGGCTACCCTTTGTAGCACTTGATCAAGGAATGGTAGGGGAAAATGATCCTTTCGAGTGCGTGAGTTAAGCTTTCGGTAGTTGGTGCAAACTCTCCAACTGGTGACCACCCTTGTCGGAATCAACTCGTTCTCCTCATTGACCACCACCGTCACTCCGGATTTTTTTGGTACTACTTGCGTGGGGCTAACCCATTTACTATCATGCAGGGATCCTTGAACTTGGGTGGTGTGTTTGTCTTCAAGATGGAGCTCACTTGCTCGGTGAGGAATGCGTTCTTGTGCACATTCAACTTCCTCTTCACAATACATAAGTCTTTCAATATTTTTGAACAAGAGGGGATTTGCATGACAGCATCAAGGAGAGAAATGTTGATCTTCACCTACTTAAACATTTCAAGGATATCAGAATAGTTAGCAATTCGAGTCGGTGACTTCATGATTAACCCTAATTAGTGTGTAATTGTAATAGGTTAATCGGTTAATTATGTCAGTTAAAAGAGTCAAAATAGTTAGAATTAGGGTTAGTGCGTAAATTAGGGTTAATGCGTTAAAAGTTGTATTTTTCAGGGTTTTGTGCGTAAACGATGCAAAGTTAGAGGGAGGCAACTGTCAAAGCTTCAAAGTAAGGAGGGTCAAAGTGTAATTCAAGTATCAAGCAACCAAGACAACACCACACACCAAAAACCAGAGACTTAGGGGCATTCGGACGGTCACCCTAAACCGCCTCACCTTCCTTGCCTCTCATTGGCTGGATTTTGCAACAAGCTTCACCTGATTGGGCCTCCCATGCATTTTCCGCCTTAACCAGCCCCTGGAACTCCTATAAATACCCCTGGCAAGTTCATTTCCAACATATTCGGAGGAGAGAAGTCCAGAGAGAGTGGAGAGAAGCAGGAGAGTCAGTGTCAGTCAGAAAACCTCTAGAGAATCAATGAGAGTGAGAGAGAGTCAGAAACAGTGCGGCGAAGCCCTGCCAAACCTCTTCCAGCCAGCTTTCTAGCTTATCTCCAGCCGAAGCTTTTCTTATTTTCTACATTCTGTTATACCTTTCTACTTGGAGGGTTGAACCTCTACCACTTTTGTGACCTAACCGGTATTTAGAGTGGTCGTGTTTCAGCTATTCCTCGGGGAAGGAGTGTCTGTATTTTATTTAGTATTGTAATGGAACTGTCTTGCACTTCTTACTTGTCTATAGCAATGGGGTATGAGTAGTCCACTTTTACCCTTCGGTGAAGGGTGAACATATGTAAGATATTGTTTAAGTTATTGGAATGCTGATGTTATAACTATGCTTTATTGTTATATGTACCTCCCATATTGATGGATGATTACATTTATAATATGCTCATGGTTATGAACACCGAGCGGTACTTAATGCTATATACCATACTATCTACTAGTTATGTACTTCATGCATGATACAATGATGTACGTGAATGGGTGTTACGTAACAGTCGATTGATTGGTTATAGACGGGTTAAGTCTCGGCATAGCCAATGCTTTTGATTCAATGTGTAAATCGGAATCTCGTCATCAGTGAATCATCAACCTACCGGTTGAATAACTGTAGTATTCCTTCTGAATGGCTTGCCTTCTGGTTTACTATAGTCGTTTAACTGTTTCATGGTACAGATATGCCGATTAAGTAATTCAAGTATTCCTCATGAATGGCTTGCCTTCTGGTTTACTTGGGTTATCCGATTGTCACATAGAGATATACCTGTCGGCTAAGCTAATTAGTTTCTGGATAGGGTTTAATATATATCATATCTACTGATTGACTTACTAGTGAAATGGGGATTAATTGCTATAAGGTGGCATTTCCAAAACACAGCCAATATAATGCATATGGAATCCCCGAACTGAAGGGTATCTTTTAATTATTGCATTTCAAGTATCTTTTTAATTACTGCAGTATTAATTTAAGTTTATTTTAGTTGTTCTAATCACATCATAAGCTCTTTTATTTCAATTTGTAATTGTAACAGCTTCACCGTTTCATTTTAATTTCCAATATCAGTTTCCTGTGGGTTCGACCTTGGACTTAAACCGAGTATTATATTGCAATCTGACCACTTATACTTGGGTGTATACCACTGTTCAAATCGAAAGTGAGTCACTTCAAACGATGGGGAAAAGGAGCCGGGATAGGACAATCATGCACATTCAAATCAACAATCTTTGGCTTTTCAAGTGTTTCACCCTCCTCGGAGCTACCCTTAGTCTCTTTCTCATTTTTCATGGTGGCTTTGGGTGAGACTTTTGGTAAAATGGTTTTATCTATTTCCTTCCCACTTCTAAGAGTGGTGATAGCCTTTAGTTGCTCACAACTCTCCTTGGTAGTGTCAGATGACTCAATCACATGTTGACCCCTTGGGTTTGCTTGGGGTTGAGCGGGAAATTTCCCTTTCTCTTGTTGGGATTACCCCATAGCATTGGTCAACTTAGTGAGTTGTGTCCGAATGTCATTAAAAGCGGTGGCATTTTGATTGTTGATTGTCGTTTGACTCTGAATGAATTGATGCATGACATCCTCCAAATTTCTCTTGTGAGGAGGTTGGTATGTGGGCGGATTGGGTGCACTCCAAATTTCTCTTGTTGAGGTGGGTTTTGTAAAAACACTTGTGGATTTGACACCTCATGTCTCCTATTCACCTCTAAGATCTCCACCTTACAGGACAACTTTGTTATTCTAGCAAGCAAGTCTTCTTTGTCACGCAAGTTATACATCCCTCCTCCACTTGGTTGACTTCTCGGAGAGGACCTTGCCACATCAGTGGGATCTGTGATATCCCAAGATTGGGCATTTTTCGCCAATGTGTTAAAGTACTCGAGGGCCTTATCAGGATCCTTACTCAAAAACTCTCCGTTGCACATCATGTCGATAAATTGTCGGTGGCCCGGTGTAATTCCTTCATAGAAGAAACTCACCAATTGCCATGGTTCGAATCCATGATATGGAATTGAGTGTAACAAGTCCTTGTATCTATCCCAACATTGATAGAACTGCTCATTTGGTTTTTTCAAAAATTTTTGAATTTGTTTCTTTAGAGCAGTTGTCTTGTGCACCAGAAAAAAATTGTTTAAAAATTCGGATAACATTTGTGCCCAAGAACTTATCGAGCAGGGTTTCAATGAGTTCAACCAAGTTTTTGCTTTGTCTTTGAGGGAGAAAGGAAATAATTTCATGCGTGCCATGTCTCACATTACATGATTTGTAATGAATGTTCCAACTATTCCCTCAAATTCCTTAATTTGTAGGTAAGGATTTTCTCGTTCCACTCCATAGAATTGAGGAAGTAATTGTAAAATACCCGGTTTAACTACGAAACCATGCGCTTGCACGGGTAGAAGTATGCATGAAGGGGCGGTGCTTCGGGTAGGTTGGAGATAATCTCTCATTGATCTCGCCTGAGGATCCATAGGGAGATTATTTCCTTCATTTCTCGGAGGGAGAAATTGCATTCGGGGGTTTGGTACTCAGGGGTTTTGCATTCCCCTGCCCCTCGGATTGTTAGCACCATCATCCCCAAAATTGTCTCCGGCATCCTCGGATGGGTCTTGGTCTATATTCATATTTGGTCCTAGGGCACGTCTCACTAGTGTATTTTGATTATCACGTCCCCACATGCAAAAACACTAACTACAATTGGAAATGTATACACAAATATATACAAAGGAATAACGTACCTCAGTTCGTGATGAGAATCACGAGACTTACCTCCATTGTCCCCAAATCACCTTCAAGTTCAACGCTTAGCCTTCCCTGGAAACATCGCCCAAAATGCTTGATGGTTTTCCCTAACTTCCAACTCGAACCCGAATTAAGTGTCTATATGGCCAATGATGAATGTGATTAATTGTCAAATTAAGGGAAATTGATGAACATGTGGAGTCTGTAGTTTGACATACTAGTTGATTTTACACTAGTTATGATCTTTTCATGCATGAGCACATATCTATCTGTTTGGGTAGTTATCATTTAGAGAATTTATTTGGCTAAGTGCTTGTGGGAGATATCAGTGAAACTCTAGAAAATTTATTTAAGCATCAGTCAAAGCGAATTGAGGTATTCATATAAGTTTGGGGGAAATATTGATTATGATGGGTAGTATAGTTAATAAAAAAAAAAAATTTTTATTTTGATAAATTATTTTGATTTGATCTTTCATGAGTTAGAAAGAAAAAAAAAATAGGAAGACAAGAAACAAGAAAGGGGCATGTGGTGAGTAGAGATGGAGCGTAAAACACACTCACTCATAAACACATGTTGAGAATGAGATGGAGCATAAAACGCACTCGTTCAAGAAAATGTGAGATGGAGCGTAAAACGCACTCGCTCAATAGGAGGTGAGATAGAGCATAAAATGCACTCACCAAACAAATGGAAAAGAGAAAGAAAAAAAAATGAATAAATCTTTGTACCTTCCAGTTATATGTTTTGCCTTAATTAGTAGAGGTTGATGTGAAACGTAAGTTTATAGAGTTGATATTGAGTATCTCTTATGGAGCGCTTGACTACGTAAATTTATCTGGGTGATGGCTAGTTTAAACAGTTCGAATTTGCACATGTATTTAAAGGGTTATGAGCAGAGATAAAATTAAGGAGTATGTTGAATTGATAGACTTTGCATTGTTTTGAAGTTTCCCGTGAATTATTATTTGTAGTAACTTTTGGGGCCATTATTCAAATTCATATTGATCCATTGTTTGAGTAGTTGGTTGATTAATCTTTATAGTTTGTTTTCTTAGTATTTTGCTTGAGGACAAGCAAAGATTTAAGTTTGGGGGTATTTGATGAGTCGGTTTTATACCTACGAATTGAGTACTTTCGGCTTGAGGAATTTGCAAGTTTTTAATTATTTTATGTTCTTTTTTATTTGTTTTGTGTGTTTTGATGTTATTTGATAGGAATCATCATTTGGATGCAAACAAGATCATTTGGATGCAAACAAGATCATTTGGAAGGAAACAAAGTCAATTTGGAGCCTAAAAGTTGGATTTTTGAAGGCTGAGCAACAAAGGGAGCTGAAGGCTAAAACAGGCCAGCGCTGTTCCAGCGCTGTTTCAGCACCCCAGCGCCCACTCACTGCCTTCCCAGCGCTGTTCCAGCACTGTCCCAGCGCCCCAGCGCGCCCCCACGGAAGTTGGACGCGAATTATGACTCGTTTTGACCCCGAAATTGGACTCTAATGCCTCTTATGTGCTAGGGTTTGAGGGGAATATAAATATACTGACTTTGGGGGCTGGAAAGGGGAGAAAATACCAAGGATTGATAGAAAATTGAAGGTAAGAATCGAAGGAACCGACACGAAGAAAATCGGGATTGAAGGCTAAAGAGGAGTTGAAGATTGCAACTAAGTTTTCATTCTTTTCTCTTACTTTTTCTTCTTAATTTTCTGAGATGTTGTTTAATTTGAGAAGGATGTTTTTCAATTATATTATGAACTAAATTCTTATTGAGATTGCAACGGAACCTAATGTCTAGTTAAATTGATCTACTCTCGCTTCTAGTTCTATTGATCATACATGAGTTGTTTGTCATATTTTGTGATTAATGTATAATTGTTTGGCCATCAATTAATTTGATAACCTAGATGAAATTGGGAGATGAATTCTAGGTTTAGATCTGAATATGATGACATGTGTCTGGTTAATTCTTCTTAGGATTGAATTGCTGGGTTTGTGTATAGGATAGGAATATACCTATATGCCATGTGTAAATTTTATGAGAGTTTGAACTTAATGAATATTTTCCAACTTATTTTGCATAGGAATATAGTAATTTAATTGGGAGAGATATTTTTATCTAACTATTGGAAGATGTTTGATAAATAGTTTTGAGTTTTCAGTTAACAACTTATTTTGATCAATTAGCTGGAAAGAGAGTGGAGAGATTTATACGAAGTATTAGGGGAAGTTGTAATCTTAACTTCTTCTATCCGTTAAATTCAATATTTGATTATTAAATTTAGGTTTAGTCTTAAATTAGTAAATTCATAGTTTAATTCCTATTGTTTAAATAAAATCGAATTGATATTAAGTTAGTACTTGAAAGTTATTAGCAATAATTCTCCGTGGGAACGATACTCTACTTATCACTTTATTACTTGTTGATCGTGTATACTTGCACGTAAATTATCAATACCAAATTTGGACAACAACGACGTTTAGCAAAAGTGCTTCTGCCACACAGTGGTTTCGCTTGCCCTTCTCGGATTTCAGTCTTTCTTACCAATCTTGCTTTTCTCATTATCACAGAATGCACATCAGATGAAAAGTGTGTAAAATGCCTAAACTGAACCAAAAAATCTTACTATCCATGCTTGCTAAGCTTGAGACACTCTATCTAGTTCTTTAACGTCTGCCAGTCACAAAGACGATTGAAGCTGCTTTAAAAACATGATCATCATTCATATTTTTTATATACTATAAAGACTGTATAAATACTAAATACAAGACATAATACACAATACGATCAAGAAATTTTTTTTAAAAGCACAAAATATGAACTGTGGTTCTCACCCCCAACCTAAAATCAACATTGTCCTCAATGTTTTGAATTTACCAGTATACGCAAAGTGTAGTTAGGGTTGCAAAGTAGAGATCTGTTCATCTGCAGACGCCTACAAACAAAATCAACAATTTAATCATATTTACAAAAATCAGGGTTTCGGTTTAGATGGAAACCCTTGTGCGTAAGTGCAAACAGAAGAACGACACCCATGAGCAAATACAGAAATAAAATGCAAAATATGAAACAAAGGATTGTGTCTGTGGAGTGTGTGGCCATGGAGTTACAGACAGTGGATCGTTTGAAGCGAAAGGGAAGAAGAAGAGCAGCGGCGGATGGGAAAAAGGGGATTTAGGGTTTGGAGGCCTTATAAAGGTGTCCGTTCGGGTCGGGTTGGTTTGGATTTTTCTTGACCCGACCCCTTTTTGTGTTGGTAGAAGAGAATCTCAGTGGAATATTCTAGCTCCATAAAAAAAAATGGTTTCCACATCTTTAACAAAGTCTTCGAAAAATGGTTTCAAACGTTGACCATTGACAATAAAAATATTACCATTTGACGGATTCTCCACTTCCCCTGCTCTATATCCAAACACTTTTTTGACAATGTAAGGCCCAGTCCACCTAGATCTCAACTTACCAGGAAACAGGCGGAGCCTTGAATTGAATAAGAGGACTTTCTGTGAAGGGGCAAAAGATTTTCTCACTATGTTTTTGTCATGAAAAGCTTTCATCCTATCCTTTGCAATTTTAGCATTGTCATATGCCTCATTTCTAAACTCTTCCAACTCATTAATCTAAAGTTTTCTTGAGATTCCAGCCTTGTCTAGGTCAAAGTTCATGGTTTTATTGGCCCAGTATGCTCTGTGTTCCAATTTCACAGGTAGGTGACAAGACTTGCCATAAACTAATCGATAAGGAGACATGCCCAAAATTGTTTTAAAAGAAGTGCGATATGCCCAGATGATTGATCGAAAAACGTTGTTGTATCCTAACCTCGTAACATCACCCTCACCCTCAATGTGTGTATGTGGCTTATAGTGATGGGGGAGTGTCACTCTCCCTCCGGATAATGCAAGAGATATAGGAGCAACAACAAATGTGAATGGAAATGTGGAATGAACAAAATGTATGGAATGAAATGTGGAATGGAATGCGTGTGAACAAAAGTGCTCCCCAATCGTAAGGAGTCTCTTGTTGTCGGTGTTTTACTTGGAAAAGTATTCCAAGGTCGTCTCCTCAGGGAAGGAAAGGGAGTTTTGTGAAAGTGATTTTGCAAAAAGAGAAAAGAAAGTGTAAAATCTTGTATTTGTGTTTTGTTGAGTTTTGTTCAAAATGAAAATGCAAGAAAGCAAGTGTTGGCTAATCCAAGAGGTTCATTCCAATGGGAATATCAAGCCAACTCAAAGCCTTCCTCCAATGGTGCCTAGAAGTACGATTGATTCATGGGAAGCTAGGAATAAAATGGTGAGTATCCAAGCATAAACCGTGACTAGGCCTACGGAATATCAAAGACTCACCAATTTATCCACCCTCAACCCAATCAAACCGAGCCAACATACACCGAGAGAAGGAATGAAAGAGAGTTGGAATGTAAAACTATGAAGAAAAACATTCAATACCCATTTTAAGAAAAGCTTGAAGTGGAAAGACTCATACAACAATGGTGAAAGCTAGAACATGTAACTAAAGTTGCAATGTACTTGAAAGGAATGGGATTAAAGACAATAAATTAAACTTAGAAGATCCTTACAAGAGATTAAAAAAAGATTTCTACAACTTGAATGGAGAAGAAAATGCAAAAATGTCACTATTCATCATCTTCCTCCTTGGAGCTCCAAAAAACTAATCCTAAGCTTAGGTAGCCAACCCTTTACATTGTGTGGTGAATGTTGAATATATTGAGTGTGGAGACTTGCCAAAACATCCAAGAGGCTCCCCCCTAGCTGTGTGAATGAGCTCCCCTCAAGAGAGGGCTGAATGGATGGCTTTGACAGGCTAGGAGATCATAGCCTGGGCAGCCCACTTCCCCCCATTCCTCCTTTAATGCATTGGCCTTTAAAGTCTTCCACTTGAGTGTAGGAGGCCTGTAAATGTGTAAGGAAATGTTGGGATAGGCGTGGGAGAAGTGTAGGTGGGACCCCCAAGCCTCAAAGTTGAGTTACAGGCTGTTTTCGCGACCAGAAGGTACTGGGTACCGGTACTGTTTTTCTGCACTGGACCACCTTCGGTAGAATCGGCATAAATCTTTATCTAACCGTTGGATTGGGCTGAAATTTTTCCACCAAACAGAAGACATCCATATCTACAACTTTCATGTTTTGAACTTTTCCAAATTCTGAGTAGATCATGGTAAAAATGGAGGAATTCCGAGGCAGTGCTTCCAATTGTTGCTGCAGCTGGTTCCCTTGTTCCCAAGCACCAATGCCTTCTTGATTTCTTCACTTTTAAGCCTCCAATTCTTCATGTATTGTGTCCATGCCTTCACCACACATCCAACAAAGTTGCAATGTCCTAAAATACATGATTTAAGCAATAAAAACTTGCAACATCAAAATATCAACATTATTCATAATTTCGGCTAACTCTAAGTACTTAAATGCAAAAGTTGAGTTAAAATGCATGTAATGAGCCCTTCAAATATGCAATATTATGTGCTCATCACCAGAGTGCATCAGTTAGTCTTAACGACCAATCTTTGCGGTCCGGGTTTACCATTTTTTCTAAAATCAGTTTGATCTCTCGATTAGCTAATTCAGCCTGTCCACTAGTCTGTGGATGATAAGGGGTTTCAATTTTATGAGAAATCAAGTACTTTTTCATCAAATTTCAAAAAGGACGATTGCAAATATGAGCACCCCCATTACTTATAATGGATGTAGGAATTCTAAACCTGGACAAAATATTTTTTTTAAAAAATTTGATCACTGTTCGGTGATCATTATTTCGGCATGGAATGCTTCAACCCATTTGGACACATAATCAACAACCACTAAAATATATAGATAGCCAAAGGAAGGGGGAAATTGTACCACAAAATCGATGCCCCAACAATAAAAAATTTTAATTACCAGAATGGGGTTCAAGGGCATCATGTTTCTTTTAGAAATGCTTCCCAACCTTTGGCATCTATCACATGTTAGACAGAAGACATGTATATCTTTAAAAAGTGTGGGCTAGTAAAATCCACACTGTAAGATTTTTGCAGTGATTTTTTTTAGATGAAAAATGGCCACCACATGCTTCAGAATGACAAAAAGATATTACTTGTCTGCTCTCATTATTGGGGATAAAACGCCTTATGATTTGATCCTTACAATACTTAAACACGTATGGATCCTCTCAAAAGAAATTACGAACCTCCCTAAGAAATTTCTTCTTATCCATCTTGTGTATGTAGGAGGAAACTCACCAGTCGCAAGGAAGTTAGCAATATCAGCGTACTATGGTATTTCCACGACTGTGAACAATTTTTCATTAGGGAAATTTTCATTGATTGGTAGCCCATCCTCATGAAATTCATATGTTAACATGGATAGATGATCTGCCACCACATTCTCAACACCTTTCTTGTCCTTAATGATCAGATCAAACTCTTGTAATAAGAGTATCCATCTTAAGAGCCGTGGTTTGGCATCTTTCTTTGTGAGCAAGAATTTTAATGCTGCATGATCAATGAACACAATAACAGATGAACCAATAAGGTAAGAACGAAATTTCTCCAGAGCAAAAACTACAACAAGCAATTCTTTTTCAGTTGTGAAATAATTCATTTGTGCATCATTCAAAATTTTACTTGCATAGTAAATCACATAGGGTTTCTTATATTTTCTTTGTCCTAACACAACTCCCACAACATAATCACTTGCATCACACATCAATTCAAACGGTAGAGTCCAGTCAGCAAGTTGCATTATTGGGGCAAAAATTAACATACCTTTAAGCTTATTGAAAGCTTTTTGGCATGCTTCACTCCACACAAAAGTTACATCCTGATTTAGGAGATGGCACATGGGTTTAGATATGGTACTAAAGTCTTTTATGAATCTCCTATAGAACCCCGCATGTCCTAGAAATGATCGGACATCTTTAACCGTCCTGGGTGCAGGCAAATTTTCAATCAGATCTATCTTTGCCTTGTCAACTTTTATGCCTTCAGACGACACAATGTGACCCAAGACAATGCCTTGTGTTACCATGAAATGACATTTCTCCCAATTGAGCACCAGATTGGTTTCCTTACATCTTATCAACATTTTCTCCAAGTTTGTCAGACACAACTCAAACGAATCACCATATACAGAGAAATCATCCATGAACACTTCCAAAAATCTCTCAACCATGTCACTAAACAAACTCAACATGCACCTTTGGAATATTGCAGGAGCGTTACAAAGTCCAAACGACATCCTTTTGAATGCAAAGGTGCCAAAGGGGCATGTGAATGTTGTTTTCTCTTGGTCATCTAGTGCTATCTCAATTTGTTTATACCTAGAGTATCTATCTAGGAAACAGTAGAATGCATGACCTGTAATTCTTTCTAAGACTTGGTCAAGAAAGGGAAGAGGAAAATGGTATTTTCTAGTTACCAAATTGAGTTTTCGATAGTCTATGCACATCTGCCATCCTGTGACAACTCGAGTTGATACCTGTTCATTGGCCTCATTTTTAACCACAGTGACCCCAGACTTCTTGGGCACAACTTGGGTTGGGCTAACCATTTACTATCAGAGATGGGAAAGATTATTCCTGCATCCAATAGTTTGAGCACCTTAGTCCATACAACATCCTTCATGTGAGGGTTCAACTGTCGCTGCATTTGACGAGAGGGTTTTGAATCCTCCTCCAGGTATATAGCATGATTGCAGATTAATGGGCTTATACCTTTCAAATCAGTGATGGTCCACCCATTGGTGATTTTATGGCGTCAAAGGACTTCAATCAGCTTAGACTCTTGTAGATCTACAAGCTTGGATGAAATTACCACTGGGTATGAAATTACCACTGGGCATCCAGAAATGGAATATTGATTTTTACTTGCTTAAACAACTCGTAAATTTCTGTATGGTTATTCAACTTCTATGCTTTTTTGAGTCTTTGAGGAAAAGGAGCAGGAATAGGACACGAAGGATCTTTTTCTTTTGACGTTTCTGGTTCCTTTTCAATCATAGGTTCAGGCTCAATTAGTTCAGGTTTTGGCTTTGGAATTAGCATGTCTCTAATGGATTTGTCAATTACCTTTCCACTTCTCATTGTAGTGACAACTTGAGCTTGTTCTTGTGGGGTCTCCATGATTGGAGGATTTCCGACATGAAATTAAACTTGTGGTTGTTTTGGTTGGGCATGAAACTTGCCCTTCTTATGTGTGGTCATTGATTAGGTCAACTTTTGGATGTGGCTTTTGAGATCCTCGAAGGACTAAGTTGTCTGGGTTTTGAAGTCATTGAAAGACTGAGTGGAATGATTGTTGTAGTTCATTTGGCTTTGCATGAACTGATTTAGTGTGTCCTCAAGACTTCTCTTGTGTGGTGGTTGGTATGGTTGATATGCAGGAGGTCCTTGAGGTGGTGGTTGTGAACTTTATTGTGGATTCATGGGAGTTGGTTGTGTGTTCCTCCAACTGAAGTTCGGGTGATTCCGCCACCCTGGATTATATGTTTCAGAATACGGGTTGGAATAAGGCTTGTTGAAGTTGAAAATTGCATTTGTTTGTTCTAACTAGACCTCTTTGAATGTCGAAATGGAAGGACACTCCCTAGTAGGATGTACTGTCAGCACACAAATCCCACACACTTGTTCTGTGGGAGGCCCAACATCAAATTGATTTACCTTTTTCATCTCTAAAGCTTCAAGGTCATCATCTTCTTTCAAGACATACTTACTCTCTTTGGAAGTTGATGGTTTGGCTTCAACAGTGGTAGGAGATGCTGAGTCCCACATCTGAGAACTATTAGATATGGTGTCAAAAAAATTGAATGCCTCCTCTAGAGTCTTTCCCATGAACTCTTCCTGAGCCATCATTTCAACAAACTGACGTAGTCTAGTGGGCAAAGAATCATAGAAAAATCCTACCAAAATCCAATTTTCAAACGCATGGTGTGGGTAGGATTGAAGAAGATCCTTGAATCTCTCCCAACATTGGTAAAATGTTTCCCCCACTTTAATCAAAAAATTCATGATTTGCCTTTTGAGTGCATTGGTACGGTGTAGGGGAAAAAAATTCTGAAAAACTCATTCTGTAATGCATGCCAAGTTGGTATTGAATGAGCTTTCAAAGAGTTTAGCCATTGTTTAGCTTTGTCCTTTAAAGAGAAAATAAAAAGTTTCAACTTGGCCAATTCAGAATTGTCTTGGAATGTTCCACATACCTCCTCAAAATCTTTTATATGCAGATATGAATTTTCTGCTTCAAGTTCATGGAATTGAGGTAGTAGTTGCACTGTCCCCGCCTTTATAGTAAAGAGGGGCAAATTTGCAGGAAACACAAAACAAGAGGGGGACACTGTTTCTTGTGTGATGCAAGTAATCCCGCAGAGTTCGAATGTTAGGAACTTCTCCCTCTCTCTCGGGAACCTCCCCTTGTCTCTCATTATTTGCCATGCTATTTTCAAAAGATTTTGCTACTGATGGAGGTGAAGATGGTTCAGACTAATTTATAGACCCAATAGATTCTTTTGGCAAATTTTGAAAATGAGGATCGTTCTCAGACATAAAATAAGAATTATATACAGTAATATATATATATATACACAAATGAAGGTCTTTTCACCTTTTATCTTAAAATACCTTTTTGGTTCCCCGACAACGGCGCCAAAAACGTGGCTTGATCTGAAATCTGTACACCCAAGTTTAGGCGGTCAAGTTGTAGTAATAATCCGGTTAAGTCCGGAGTCGAATCCACATGGAACTAATGTTGGTGTTTCGAAGTAAGCAGTGATAGAGACCAAAGTGATTGGAACCCTTGAGATTTAAAGTTATGATGTTTATGGATTTTCCTAGATAGGATATCAAATTCTTTCCAAGAGGATTTTCTAGACAAAATATAATATAATCTCAAATGTAAAAGTCACCCTTTAGCTCAAGGATCTGGACATGTAGTCAATCATCCAGTTGTTATACTTATGCTTGGGAACTCAATTAACTCATGTGGCAACATAAAGTTAATCGAAAGATAAAAATGGATTGTGAGAATTAAGAGCATGGTTCCGATGTCTTTGTAGAGATTTACAAGAATTTTCTATGCCGAGACTCAACCCGTCTACAAACAAGCTAGTGTTTCTACAAGGCATCCAACCATGGTGTTAGTATTCCATTCTTCATTGAAGCACAATAATGATGAAGATTGAAAGGTAGTCATGAAGATCTAGCTGGAGTACTTGAAAGGGACCAATGAGTCTTCCTATGCCAAGAGTCATCTATGTCATAGAAGGGACTCATGGTTGTGCAAAGTACCTTATCTTTGCTAGATGCATTCAATCATTCAATAAGCAAGTAAGAGATAAAGCATTAAGCATAAACGAAAATCACAAATATAACTTCCGAACGATTTATACATGTCCATCATCTCTTACTAAAGAGTGAATGCGAAACTACTCACTCTTCATGGCTTTGGTAAAGCTAGAAAAGTGAGTGATTCTCATCCCCCCAAGTAGAGGAGTTACAAGGTAAAACACACTACACAAGGAGCATATCTTCGACGAAGAATGAGTGAATCACGTTCCACCCTTCACGGCTTTGGTAAAGCTCTAGAAAAGTGGAAGAGTTTCACTCCTCTAAGGGAAGAAGGAAGCTCAAACAATGGAAGTAAATGAAACTAATAATGAAAGTAGAAGAAAGCTAGTCACTTTTGGAGGGTTTCCTCCTCAACCAAAAGATGTTCTATCTCCCTCTATGCAAGTAAATGTAAGTCTAAATCTAAGACTAACTCTCCTAAGTGTAAGTCCAGTTTTGAAGCTCCCATAATGGGAGTATTTATAGGCAAGGTGGAGGGGGCAAGGAAGTGTGAAAGAATAGTACAAGGTCTTCAAAGTCCAAGTGAGTGCCCCAAGGTTCAGATAGAAAATCAACCACTCTGCAGGCTGTCTGGGGGCAACATTCGAACGTTAGATGGCGTTCAAACGTTGTCTCCTGTCTTACTTGATAGGCGTTCGAACGCTGGATGGAGTTTAAACTTCCTACTGAAGTGGACTTTGTTCCTCTATGAGAGTAAGTGCAACATGCCATATAACATTGACCTAGCACTCTTCCAGGGGATCCTCAAATAATTCAAGCCAACGTTCAAACATGGATTGGCGTTCGAACGTGGTACTCAAGTACCTCTTTGTTTTTCTTCTTTAGGGAATAGCTACAACACGCCATGTAGAATCACCTAAGCAGTCTAGTCCTCAAATAATTCAAGAAAACGTTCGAACGTGGATTGGCGTTCTAACGTTCATGCCTTGTTTCAAATTACTCCAATTTTATTCCAGAACATGTGGGGTGTTGCATGAAAGTTTGGTATCCATTGACTTTAGGCCCTTGTACAATCTTTCTCCTGAAATGTCATTATCGAAACTCTATCAAAGCATAATTAGTCTTAAAAAGGGCATAGTAAGTTGCTAATTTTAACTACTAATCACTTATCTTAGTGGCATCGGATGTGATCTCCATAGCCTCTAAGATTTTATCCACTTGTTGGAACCAATGGTCGGTCACCATCAGATCCGCCTCTCCTATGAAAGTCAGTGGCTTGTGTGCCTTAAACTTTTGGAGGTTACTTGAGCCTCCTTGGCCCATATTGAAGCTATCTTGTGCAAAGGTAGCCACCATCGTGCCTATGGCCTCCATGAAGGCTTGTTGGTCAAATATCGGTGGTGGTTGGTTGTTGTTCCGCCCACCTCCTCAGCCGTTCCGGTGCCCTCTCCCTCTATTTGCCATCTACACAAATGTTAAATAGCAATAGAACACTAAATTAGTATCCCAAGGTAGGGATCAAAGTCATAACATTGAGATTTCTCTCCTTGTCTCACTAGTAGTGCGTGTGCCTCCCACTAGTAGACATCTATACGTTGAACTGTCCTGTTCCTTCTCTTTTCGACCCCCAAGGTTATGTTCTCTAACCCTAGTGTCTCTTTTCTATATACATTTAATCATACACATTGTTCACATAACACATAACATGTAGCATTTAAAGCACATAACATGTAATGTGAAATGGATGCAATGGTCTAAACCCATGCCCCGCAAGCCCTAGGTAAATCGAGAACCTAGGCTCTGATACCAAGCTGTGATGCCCCTAAAATCGGGGGTCCTTTGTCAACCCGTTGATCACCCATCAACTCGCGAAATACCCGTGAATGCTGCATAACCCGACACCATGTCATAACATCCCCTTCACCGGGATCATAACCAACACAGAGTTTGAGCAGAGTCTCCTTTGTACATGGCACTCCCAAACGCATAACCTGTGCACAATTCAATCACTTGACCATTCCGAGGTCCAGTATACATCAATTTACCCTCAATATTACTCCATTTACCCCCGTTGAGCAAAAGGACTCAAGGCCCGGAGGCTGGACAAAAGAATTTTAATTTTCTGAAATTCTAAGGGGACCTACTGGTAGAAAAGCAATGTTCTAATGGTAGAAAAACTCACTGAAATATTTCTACCGGTGGATAATCAACGTTCTACTGATAGAAGAGCCCACTGTAATTATTCTACCGGTAGAAGAGCTCACTGGAAGACTTCTACCGGTAGGTTATCAACGTTCTACTGGTAGGTCATCAACGTTCTACCGGTAGATCATCCCAGTTTTCCCCCGATTCAACCCTTTTTCGATTCGCACTCTTCTAACCTCACACAACATCCACCCAAACTCATATAACATACAATTTTACACAAAATATAGTTCATATGAGTTCATTTTGCAATCCTTTACAATATTACATGTTCAAAAACTAAATTACATGTTTGTTTTACAAAAACATAATTTAAAGCCACATCTCGACTTTTCTTCATCAATGAGAGCCCATGTGAGAGCCATCTGCCGACGCTTGTCCCGCACTTGAAATGTTGTCCTCATAAAGGGTGAGCCACGCTCAATAGGGTATCTCCTAAAGAGGTTACTCCCCAACCTAGATGTATATGCAATGCTCACATGCAATTTAACAATCAACAAACAATCCATTTAAGAATATGCAATTCATAATGAAATTCTCTATGCTATGCCATGTTATGAGATGAGATTCACACATGCAACTCAACCCGAGCCTTCACCAGCTCCCATAACACATGCAATGCCATGCATATGAATCTGGGCATTCCAAGCTCCCGCTATTGATGTTACACATCCAATGACCATTAAAAATTTCGGGTCTCTTTTGGGATGTGTATTTATGGACTTCCACCAACGGACACTCAACCAACACGACATTCATGGACTACCACCAATGGCTCCACATACGCTGACAAACTTTATGGACTCTATACCAACGGAGTGCATATCCAAATCACTGGGTCTTGCACCCGAGGGATAGTCTAGCCATTCTTACTAACCCCGACCTTATTTTTAATGTAACTCAGTCGAACCTTGGTCCAACTTTCCCGAGCCCACGCATCATCCACCAAGAGTGGTGTTTGATCAAAATCTTGCACACACCCATACTCATGTCACATGCCCATGAATACGATGTTTCTCATGAATATGCAAATATAATGTACAATTGCATTTTCCAATATCAAGTTCAATATGTCATGAGCACATTATGAACAATGTTCAATATCCATCAACATTTTCCATGGTCAATTACATCATAAGCATATAACCACCATCAACAACCTCACCCAAGCATGTTATAACATTGTCAATGCAATTAACACACTTAATCAACATAGACATTTCATCAAACACCTTCAATGCATAATTATAAACACATAGCATGCCTCTTTCACCACATATCTCCAGAAATCATAAACAATTAATTTCGACAACCCAATTCATGCTAGAATTGATTTTAACCATTCTTATACCAATTTTTCCACATTTCAACTACCATAGGTATGTGCCATACTTGAGATTACATCTCTAACACCCTACCCATTTCATATTTCAACCCTGGGTTGGAAATAAACCTAATTAGGAAAGGAACCCTACCTCTTGAAGCGTAATTCGAGCGGTAAAAAACTCCCAAGAAATCAATTCAAGCTTTACCCTTGATTTCCAAAAATTCTGTCTTTGAAACTTCGGCAAAATCTGTAATTTTTGGTACGTAGACATAGTCCTCGTCGAGTAGATGAACTTTGGTTCTTGGCCCGAAGGATTTCGACCAAAGGTTGGCCCCAGATCCTAGAGAGAAGTTGAAGAAAACTCTTGATTTTTTCCTTTTCTCCCTTCCTTCTCTCTTTTCTGAAAATCTGATGTTTAATGGGGAGAAAATCTGATTTTCTCCCCTATTTATACCCCTTAGATACTTGGCCTTCGTTGCGCCACACGTCCGCCTTTCCCGGGTCCGATTTCATCCCGAATCAATTAAATCTCGTCCCATTTCAAGTTCAATATATTTTTATTTGAACTAAATTTAAATTATTTTTTAATTTTCACAATTAATTCCCGATCGCATTTATTTTGGTCAGGCGACACCCGATCGCCTAGTAAAACGGGAAGAATCTGATTGTCTCAAAATTCAACGAAAATTGAATGGACAACTAGATTTCGTGAGAAGGATCCAACGGTGAGTTCCGTTTCATCATCTGAGTTCTAGAAAAATTTGGGTTTTCAACTAGTACCGTAGTGACTAATTACCGTTTTGCCCTTCTTCATAGAAATTTTAAATTTTTTTGGGTTTGACAAGTTAGATTAGACAATTAAGTATAATAAAAATTGCACAAACGCATTATCCAAACCCTTCAACATAAATCCACCCCCTTTACTAAAACTACTCACCCTTCATGGCCGTTAGTAGGTTAGAATGGTGAGGGAACCTCATCCCTCTTAGTAAAGAGAATTCAAGATTATGGAAGATAGATACAAGATCTTTCTTCACTAAGGATTGAATGAATTACAACTCACCCATCAATGCTCAAAGGAAGCTAGAAAGGTAAATGAAGTTCATCCCTCGAAATGAAGAAGATTGGAATTACAATAAATAAATGCAAGGCTCTTCTCTTTACTAAAGATAAAATGAAATACAACCACCCTTCAAAGCATAAAGAAAGCTAGAAAGGTGAGTGAAGTTCTTCCTTCTAAATAAATAAAGGAGCTTAAGAAATGTAGAAGCTAGGAATTACAAACACTATAAACATTACAAGACTTTGAGAGGAAAAATGTAAAAGAGAATGAATCTCCAAAAGTGATGCCTTCCTCCTAAAGCCTAGGGCGTATTTACAGAGGGAGATGGGCGGGAAAAAGAACTCAAAATCTAGAGCTTAAAGTGTGAAACTGATTTCCAACTTTTGGCATGGGCATTCAGACGATGGTTATAGGCATTCGTGCTCCTCTATTTCTTTGTTTTGCAAGCCTGTTGAATCTCTGTTTGAGAAGGGGCATCCAGACGGTGGTGGCAGGCCTTCATATGCTTGTCTCTATCAACCTCTTTACTTTGTGACTTTCTGTCTGGGAATCTTGTGGCGGTGATGGGCATTCGGACGGTGGTGACTGGCATTCAGACGCCTCCTTTTGCTGGAATTTTCCTTTTCTTCATTCCAATCCACCTTTTTGATCCCTTTTTCGCCCCTAAATTTGACCAAATTATATTTTTACCATGCAATTCAAGTTGTTGCCTAAATCTACCTTATACTAATTAAATCATTCAATTTATAATCAACTAATCATGAAATGAAAGCAATTAACCTTTTTAATGTATATTAAAATGTCACTTTTGTAGGTTAATCACACCCAAACCTAAATATTACTAGTAATAATAAACATACAGGCACTTTCGTAAGATTCATGATTGCATTTAGCCTATGCAACAAGTAATTAAACCCCTAGGTCACCCCTGGTGGACGAGTTGTGTCTCGTGAAGGTTTCCAGCGAAGATACCTACAAACTTCAATGATTAGGATAAAGGATTATGTGTTAGTAAACTAAGTAATTATAGTAGTAACCAATCATTTTCTTTGAGTAATTCCCCTTAAAGCTCACAAATAGGACCACATGCTAAACCCCAGTATTCATACACTATACTTTTATTCAAAACTCGTGTGTGTATCTCATGTCTAAATGGAGAATTTAATAGAAAACATCCCTCTCTTAACAGCTTCCTATGGTTAGCTTCAATTTCAATCCTTGGAAAAATACTCTAAAAGAATCACTCAAGTTTTACTGCAGAATCATGTTTTCAGAGCAAATTGTTTCGCATGTTAATTCAAAAGATGGTTTTGAAGAAATGTCGATTTTAGCATAATGTCATGAAAGGAAATTAACACAAGATATAAGCAATTTTATTGTCATACCCCTGAAATGATAAGGAAGAATTGTATACATGCACCAATTCAGAAATCAAATATGACTTTCTTAGAGTTGTAACGTGGTCTGGGGTGATAGGTTAGAGAAACAAAGGGTAAAAGGGATTCACGAGGAGTTACCCGAATGTTTCTCATTTATAAGCATGCTTCTTCCCTTTTTCTTTTACTTTTGACTTTTGAATCATCAAAACTGGCCACCCCTTTCAATTTCATTGCTTACAACACTTTTGTATATATATTTTTTCCTTTTCTTCTCTTCTTTCTTTCTCTTTTTGATAGCCATCACTTGTATTTCCCTTGTTTTTTCTCTTTCTCTTCCTCTCTTTCAAACATTTATCACCAATGCATATCCCTTCATAAGAGCAATGCTTTAAATATAAATTCGGGATAACTAAGGTAGGATTAAAGTATTTTGAATTTAGCTTGGTCAAAAGCATGGCTTAAAAAAAGAAAATTTTATTTTAATGGCTTAATAACGGCTAACTAGGGAAATCCTTTTGAAAGAAATGGCTATGGCTCAACTTTTTTCATAAAATGGCCTAAGATCATTTTTCAAGAAGGTGCATACGTACAATTCCTAAATATTTTCATGGGCATGTGATTGGTTGAAAACCTTTGTTGTTTCCAACCCCTAAACATCACCATTTGACATGTGTATATGGCTTATGTGTGAAAGAGAGTGTCACTCTCCCTCGGGGTGATGCAAGAGATTAGGCAACAACGGATTGGTGGAAAATGAAATGAACAAAATGTGAAATAAAATGCGGGTGTGTGAACAAAAGTGCTCCCCAATCGCAAAGAGTCTTTTGTGTGTCGGTGTTTTACTTGGAAGAGTATTCCAAGGTCGTCTCCTCAGGGAAGGAGATGTCAAGTTGTGTGAAAGTGATTTTGGTGAACAAAAGGGAAAAGTGTAAAATCTTTTGTTTGTGTTTTGTGAGTGAAGTTTTTGAATGAAAATGCAATGAAAACAAATGTTGGCTAATCCAAAGAGTTCACTCCAATGAGGATGTCAATCCAACTCAAAGACTTCCTCCAATAGAGCCTAGATGTACGATTGATTCGTGGGAAGCTCGGGACTAAAATGGAGGTGAGGATTCAAGCATACCCCGTGACGATGCCTACGGTGTATCAAGAACTCACAACCATGACCTCACCCCAACCCAGTCAAACCGAGCAATCGTACTCTGAGAGGAGGAATGAAAATGAGTTGAACTGGCACACCCAAGAGGAGTTCTCCCTTGGATTAGCCAACTTTAAATCTAACTACTCATATTTAAAGCAAAAGCATTCATAATGTAAAGAGACATGTAAATGAAATGGAGATTAAAGCTTAACTCAATGCCAGAAATCGTAAACTATGAAGAAAAATATTTAATACCCATTTCAAAGCATGAAAATGAAGAAAACTTAAACAACAATGGTGAAATGTAGAACATGCAAGTAAACTTGGAATAAACTTGAAACAACTAAGATTAAAGTGCAAGGAATGAAGATTACAAGAGGTTTAAAGCTTACAACAATTGAAATGGAAAGGAAAATGCAAAAACATAAACTTACATTACACTATTCATCATTTTCTTCCTAGGAACTAAAACTAAGCTTAGGTAGCCACCACCAATACAATGTGTAAAATGCTGAATATAATGGAGAGTTAGCCTTCAATTTTCGTGCATGGTGGTCCCCCCTAGCTGTGTGCAGGGCCTCCATCAATAGGGGGCTGAATGGATGGGTGTTGCAGGCTAGGACAAGCCTCCCCCAGGCTACCCCTTCTCTCCCATCCTCATTAATGCAATAGCCTCCAAAGTCTTTAAATTGTGTAAGGGAGGTATGAAAATGTGTAAGAAAATGTTGGGGGGCAAGTGGGAGAAGTGTAGGTGGGACCCCCAAGCAAGTGGAGATGAGTTGCAGGCGTTTTTGGGCTGTTCGGCACGGCGTACCGGTACTTCGTACACCAGTAGCTTCGGCGTACCGGTACTGAGTACCGGTACTGAATACCGGTACGGTTTTTCTGCTTCGGACTAGTTTTCGTAGAATTGGCATAACTTTTGATCTAACCGTCCGATTGAGCTGCAATTTTGAAAAAATACAGAAGACATCCAGATCTACAACTTTCATGTTTTGCACTTATTCAGATTCGAAGCAGATCATGGTCAAAATGGAGGAATACCGAGGCTCTTTTTCCAGATTGTTTGGCTGCTGGTGCTTTTGTTCCCAAACACCAATACCTCCTTGATTTCTTCACTTTTAAGCCTCCAAATCTTCATGTAATGTGTCCATGCCCTCACCACACATCCATCATAGTTGCAAGGTCCTAAAATACATGATTTAAGCTATAAAAAAAATGCAACATCGAGAATTCAACATTATTCATAAAATCGGCCAACTCTAAGTACTTAGATGCAAAAGTTGAGTAGAATTGCATGTATACAATATTTTGTGCTCATCAGCATGCCAATTAATTACTCAACATGTGCTAATCAAGACAAAGATAATGAGATTATTCAAAGAAGTGCAGCTAAATGAAATTCTTATTTGAGTAAATGAACATTTTCCCTCCAAGGAGAATGAGCTCAAAATCGCACTAGGGTAATCACTTCATCTCCAATATATATGTAAGTATTCAAAGAAAAATGTTATTCCAAAAATTCTCAAATACCATGAATGTTGTGAACTTGATTTATGAGTTCCAAATGAAAGTATCGATATGACACTCAAGCTTAGCATAAAGTCCTGTAGCAAACTAAAGTGAGTCAAACTATTAGGTGGATTTGTCATCAAAATAATCCCATGTTAATTCACACCTAACAAATTATACTAAGAAAAGTATTGGGTGAAATATTCCACATGTGCACAAGATTTTAAGATAATTTCAGATATCATAGCTAAGCAAAAATCCCAAATCAAGTAGCAAGAAGATAAAAATAAAATCATCCCAAGTGTAGAAAACTATGTCATGCAGAAAGTAAAGAGTTCTAAAACTAGAAATTAAAGAGTAGAGACTTCAAAAAGTGCCCAAACAGTCTCTATGCTGATGATGATGGTCCACCATATCTTCGCCCAAGACGACTTAGAATCTCCCTTTGGGTGGCTTCAAACTTTCCCTTTCTAGTCTTCAGACTCTTCAATATCTCCCTGCCATTCCTTGAACCCTTTGGTAGTGCCTGTTCATCCTACTACTCAAAGTCCTATGCTTCCTCCTCCTTGATTTGCTTGCTGGCCTTCTGAATCGACATTAAAAGTGTCATTTATTTATCTATTATTGATGTTGATTTTCACTAATTCTGAATTATTAATTGGATAATCCTTTGATTTTATAATTTGATTGATTTTTAGTGTTTGGATATTTTATTAGGTAAAATTGGTAAAAGGAAAGTCAACGGAGTCAAAATGGATATTATGGACCAGCCTGGATAGCTACACGCGTCTAGACGTGGGTCATGCATCAGAACGTGTGTGTAGATGTTGAACAAGCTTGGAAATTTTGGCTAAGTGTTGGTGACGATTCGTTTTGCCTTCGTCAGAACGCAAGAGGTCGGTACAGATGCACCTACTGAGGATTGAATTCCAGAGAATTTAAGTTGTTAGGATTTGGGGATACGTGCGGACTAGGATTTGAAAATATGGTGTACATTCGTTAGGACGTGACAAACCGTTTGGACTCAATTGGTTGACTGAATAGAAGTCCCCAAGTTTCGAGTCTTGCATCCGAATGTGAGTCTTGCGTCCGGACGCGTGTTTTGGAATATGCGCCGTTCAGTTTTGGAATATGCGCCGTTCAATTCCCTGCGAGTTTATATTACTAGTTCTTAAGTTCATATTTTCATATTAATCAAACCTTTGTTTAATAGTTATATCTTTCGGTTGATTACACTGACATTGGAAGTCAACTGAGAAAAGAGATAACTGCATTAGTATGATATTCAATACACATAATTAGTTCCTGATCCTGATACTAGAGAGTCTCTTTTCATACATAAGAATTTCTTTATAATTGGTTACAATTGCTTATTCTAAAATCAAGATAAACTATTCTTTCTTTTCATCTTCTTGTATATCTATTCATTTTTCTGAGGATCGACCTCGGTCTTACTGAGTTATTACTACTTCTTGACCACTTGCACTTGGGTGTACCTATTTGGGATCAAGCACCTTCTGGTTGCCCTCCTTGCACTCTATGGCTCTTCTTTAGAGATGTAGCATCAAGCTGTGCTAGTTCTTTAGCGGGTGTCCAGGTAGGATCCATCACAACTCCGTTGCTTTTACATATGTTAGTCACCAAAATACCAAAAGAAAGTGAGGGTTTCTTGTTATGAATTGTCAATGTCATCTATTCCATTTATCTTTCAAATCCCTTTATTTGATACATTTACCATTCCTACCCCACACAAAATTTGGGACATTAGTCAATTCTCTCCCAATCAAAGTCAAATCAGGGGGGATCGATGGAATATTCGGCATTAGGTTCTCTCCTTATAGGTCTTAGTTGCTCAACAAGGCTTTCCATACCTACTTGAAACCTAACTCCCCTTACATACGTTTCAAATTTCCTAGACCCAGTGATCTCAGCATTGCTGTAAAACTCTCTCACAATACATTCAAAACCAATGGCCATAGTTCTCATATAGCTAGTCCAACCCCTCCTTTCCAAATTTTGCCTAATGCCTAAATATTAAAAGTCCTCAAAGATAACAACCCTTTCATTAATAACAGTTTTAGAATCAAAATAGCATTCATACCATAACTGTTGCTCAAGATTTTCAAAAACATCAGATTCAAATTCAGAGTGGACCTATGGATTTGGCACTTGCCCGCTTGGATCTTGTTGCCTCGAAGCTTCTTGAGATGGTGGAGGTGCCTCCCTTTGCGATCTACTCGAGCTTGCTTGAGATTTGCGAGCAATGGAATTCTTCTTTGGTCCCATTTGTTTTGAAGATTTGAGATGCAATAAGGGTTTTGATCCAGGTTTTGAGGGGTAAAATCAAGCCTAAGTTGCTAGATGTGGTGTTTAATCGGGCTAGAATCCAAGAAAAAGTGATGGGTAGTGAAGATCTATGGAAGGATAGGTGTTTTTGGGGGCTAGGGTTGTAGGAACTGAGGTGGAGAACCTTGAAAAGTCAAAGATCAGCAAACTGGCAGTTTTTATTAGTGCATCTGGGTGTCCAGACGGTGCAGGGGGAGTCCGAACACTACTAGTTTTCTGGATTTCCTGCTTTCAGCTTCTTTGCTGACTGGAATTTTTGATTTAAATGCAATAATTGCCCTGAAAATTGAAAAATAAATTTTTGAAAAATCTTTACTAACTAAAAATAAAACATTTATTTATAAAATCCCACACATGTTTATAAATCTTACACAGACAAAACACATTTTGAACTTTTGATCGTCCCATTTCCACCCCCATCCTAAATGTTACATTGTCCTCAAAGTGAAAATGATCATGTAGAAGTTCAAAATAAAAGGGTAAAAAGAAGGAGATATGCTCAGGATCCTACAAAACAAAAATAAAAATGATATTGGTTCAACTTTGTATACAAAATATACAAATCAGTGTTTTTGTTCAGAGAATATTTTGTGGTTCCATTAAGTCAATGGAATCAATTTTTCTAACAAATCTGTCATGAAATGGCTTAAGTCATTGACCATTAACTTTAAAAGCATTACCATTTGACGGATGTTCAATCTCAACAGCTCCATGTCCAAATACTTGTTTAACAATATAGGGCCTCGTCCACCTAGACCTTATCTTGCTAGGAAATAGGTGGAGCCTCGAATTGTATAGTAGGACTTCCTGGGAGGGGGCAAAGGATTTTCGCACAATATTCTGATCATGAAAAATTTTCATCTGGGCCTTTGCAATCTTGGCATTTTCATATGCGTCATTTTAAAAAATTCACTTATTTGAAGTCTCTTTGATGTACTTGCTTTGTCTAGATCAAAATTCATCATCTTGATTGCCCAATAAGCTCTATGTTCCAATTTTACAAGCAAGTGACAAGGCTTCACATAAACTAGCCGATAAAGAGACATTCCCAAAATCTTTTTATAAGCAGTGCGGTATGTTCAAAGCGCATCAGTTAGTCACAAGGACTAATCTTTTCAGTCTGGGTTTACCGTTTTTTCCAAAAATGTGTTTGATCTTCCGATTGGCTAGTTCGGCTTGTCCACTTATCTGTGCATGATAGGGGGCAGCTACTTTATGCCAAATCAACTATTTTTTCATCAAATTTTCAAATGGACGATTACAAAAATGTGCATCTGCATCACTTATAATGGCTCAAGGAATTCTGAATCGGGACAAAATATGTTCTTTCAAAAACCTAACCACTGTGCGGTGATCATTATTTCGATACGGAATCGCTTCAACCTATTTGGAAAGGAAATCAATGGCAACCAAAATGCATAGATATCCAAAAGATGGGGAAATGGTCCCATAAAATCAATATCCCAACAATAAAAAAATTCAATGATTTAAATAGGGATTTAGGGGCATCATGTTTCGTTTAGAAATTGTGACGCCCCATTTTCCGGAGGTCCTGTATTAACCGTTGACAACTCGTCAACCCGCGGAAATACCCGTGGATGTCGCTTAACCCGATACCACGGCACCACATTCCCTTTACCGGGATAAAAAAAAAATACAAGTCCAATTTCTTTCGGTTGGTTGACCTATCCGAGATCCAATATACCATCATTGGTATCCCCTTATTATCCATTTGTAACATTAGAAGGGAGGAAAACATAGCCCAAAGACTTGGCAAAAGAAATAGAAAATAAAAAAAAAATTCTGAATTTTGGAGAGCGTACCGGTACGCTACGCCCTCTGGACCTAATCGTACCGGTACGCTACGCCTTCTGGACCTTACCGTACCGGTACGCGTACCGGTACGCCTGGCCCAGAATTGCCCTTTTTACCTGTTTTTCATTTCCAAGCCATTCCAAACCTCCCAAAACTCATCCAACACATGTTTAACGAGATTTTTCATATAATACATAACTTATACAAGTTCCATTACAATTAATTCCATAATTTACACATCAAAATGGAATTTATACAAAAGTTTTTACAAAAACTCGTACTAAGGCCACAAGCCGGCCCCCCCTTCATGCTTGATGCTCTCCAAGTGAGCCATCCGCCGGTGCAAACCCCACACCTGAAATGTTTCCCGTATAGGGTGAGCCAACGCCCAGTAGAGTAAATCCTACAAGGGCTACTCTCCCCCTAGATGTTCATGCTCATGCAACATTCATTTGCAAACAACCATTTCTCATAAGAACATGCATTCTAAGTTGGAATGCAATACTACCATGCCATGAAATGAGATGACACCCACTCATGCAATTCAACCCGAGTCCTCTCCGACTCCTACTACACGATGCAATGTCAAAGTGTTTCATTCCGTCATTTATGTTTACATCAAATGACATTTTCAAAACTAGGGTCATTCTTGGGATCGGAAACTTCATGGACTCCTACCAATAGTCTTCCACACCAATACACTTTATGGACTCTTATACCAACAGAGTGCACCCTCCAAATCACCGGGTCTTTCACCCGAGAGGTCGTCATGCCTCTTCTTGCTCATCCCGACCCAATTTATTATGCAATCATGGGCTTAGCTAGGTCTTCGACCCAACGTTTCCCAAGCCATTTCGTCAATCACCAAGTGTGGTGTTGACATCAACCATGCACACACCCATGTAATGAGATGCTTCCATGCACATGCAATGCTATGTCCCATTGCATACCACATGATGTTCCACATGTCAAGAACAACTCATGCACAATTTCAACATGTCCATGGTAAATTTATATCCTAAGCATATAAATACCATATTCATTTCAATGTTAATATATCAACACATCCAATCATATCAATAGCATATGATTTCACAAGTTAAACTTAAGCATGTTATTTCAATTCACTCAAAACAACAATTTCCATTCAAGCAAGGCATTTTATCAAACACCTTCTAGGCACAATTTATAAATCACATAGCATGCCTTAATTTCACTAAGTTACATAATAAATCACATGTAACTTCATACACCAAAATTCAAGCTAGAAAATAGATTAAACCATTTCTATGCTCACTTTTCCATTTCTATAACCATAAACCTATATATGAAGGTCTATCATATGCATAACATAACAAAACTTTAGACTACCAACATCTAAGGAAAAATTACACCAAAGTAGGGAGAACCCTACCTCTTGAAGCGTAATCACCCGAAGGAAGCTTCAAGAACACTTTCCTAGCCCAAGACTAGATTTCCCCCAAATCTCCTCTTTTGGATCTTCGGTGAAATCTCCCGTTCTTGGTGTGGTTGCGTAGCCCTCGTCGAGAGGATCGACTTCGACTCTTGGTTCGACGGATTCCGAGCGACGGAAGTCCGGGAATCGACGGAGAAAGCTTGAAGATCAAGGTTTTCTCTCTTTTCTCTCCCTCTTTCTCCCACACGTTGAAGACCAGCACAATGGCAGAATTTTTCTGCCTAAAATGCAGATATTTGCCTCTATTTATAGTTCTAATACTCGACCCACGTCGCGTCATGTGTCATTCGCTTAATCGGGTCCGATTTCGTCCCGAAACGATTCGTTTGATCCCAGTTTAAGTTCAAATTAATTTTATTTGAAATTTAATTCAATTTTACGGAAATTTTGTAAAATTTATTCATGGGGACGTTCGTGAGGTTATTCGCCACGCAGTCGCCTCGAACGACGTGCAAAATCCGACTATCTCGGAATTCGACGAAATTTGACAAGGTGACTCGTTTCCGCGATACGAATCCAACGGAGAACTCCGTTTACTCATCCGAGGTCTAGAACATGAGTATTTTAAATACGCATTACAATGGCAAATTACTATTTTGCCCTTTTTGGAAAAAATTCAAATTTCCCGGGTTTTACAGAAATACTTCTCAACCTTTGGCATCTATCACAAACTAGACAGAAAACATGTACATCCTTAAAAAGAGTGGGCCAGTAAAATTCACACTGCAAGATTTTAGCAGTAGTTTTCTTTGAAGAAAAATTAACACCACAAGTTTCAGAATGACAAAAAGAAATGACCTGGCTGATTTCATGGTTTGGTACACAACATATTATGATTTGAGCCTTACAATATTAAAACAAGTAGGGATCCTCCCAAAAGAAGCTTCACACCTTTCTTAAAAACTTTTGTTTGTCAGCTGAGGTGTAGTGAGAAGGAATGATACTTGTGGCCAAGTAGTTGGCAATATCCGCATTACCATGGTACCTTAGAAATGAAAAAGAGTTGTTAATTAAGAAAAGTTTATTTGATTGGTAGAGGTTCCTCTTTTGTGTCATAATTTAGCCTAGAAAGATGGTCGACCACCACATTCTCTACTCCTTTAATGTCCTTGATAATAAGATTGAACTCTTGAATTTAGAGTATCCATTGGAGGAGGAGTGGCTTGGCATCTTTTTCCATTAGTAAGTACTTCAAGGTTGCATGGTTAGTAAAAACCACAATTGAGGATCCAACTAAATATGATCTGAATTTATCTAAAGCAAATACTATTGCAAGCAATTCCTGCATCATTTAAGGTTTTACTTGCATAGTATATCACATAGGGTTGTTTATTCTTTCGTTGTCCCAGGACAACACCTACAACATAATCACATCACACATGAGTTCAAACGATAAAGTCCAATCAGGAGACTGCACGATCGGTGCAAAAATTAGCATGCCTTTAAGCTTTTCAAAATCCCTTTGACACGCATCATTCCACTCAAATGATGTATCCTGACACATAAGATTACATATTGGCCTAGATATAGAACTGAAGTCTTTTATGAATCTTTTATAGAACCCAGCATGACCTAGGAATGACCTAACATCCTTTACTATCCTAGGTGGAGGAAGATTACCTATAAAGTCAAATTTTGATTTATCAACCTTAAACCCCTATAATGAGACAACATGACCCAAGACAATCCCTTGTGTCACCATAAAGTGACATTTCTCCAATTCAAAACAAGGTTGGTGTCTTCACATCATGTGAGGACTTTCTCAAGATTATGAAAACACAATTCAAACGATTCATCATATAAGAAAATTCATCCATGAAAACCTCAAAAAAAAAACACTCCACTGTGTCACTAAAAATACTTAACATGCATCTTTGAAATGTGGCTGGAGAGTTGCATAGTCCAAATGACATTCTTTTATATGCAAAAGTACCAAAAGGACATGCGAAGGTGGCTTTCTCTTGGTCAACTAATGCAATTTTAATTTGGTTATATATCGAGTACCCATCCAAAAAATAATAAAAAGTATAACCGACTATTCTTTCAAGAACTTAGCCTAGAAAAGGTAATGGGAAGTGGAATTTTCTGGTGACAAAGCTTAATTTGTGAAGTCAGTACACATATGACAACCTGTGATAGTACTTGTTGGGACTAACTAATTCTTTTCATTTTTTACTATCGTGACACCAGATTTTTTAGGTACTACTTGGGTAGGGTTTACCCGTTTACTATCGGAGATAGGGTAGATGATACTCGTATCTAGCAATTTCAGCACTTCATCCCTTATAACCTCTTTCAGATGTGGATTTAACCTTTGATGCAGTTGTCGTGAAGGTTTTGAGCCATCCTCCAAGTATATACAATGAGTACAGAGAAGAGGAGTTATTCCCTTGATATCAACTACGGTCATCCAATTGCATTTTGATGCCTTTTAATGAATTTTATTAACTCTAATTCTTGTGACTTAGATAACTTAGAGGATATCACCACTGGATAAGTCTCTTCCTCCCTGAAGAAGACATATTTCAAGTCAGTCGGGAGTAGTTTCAACTCAGGTTTTGATGCAGTGACACTTGATGAGATAGACTTTGTGCCATTTAGTGATCGCTCTTCAAGTTTTGGGACCCGTGTCCACACAAAAGACATATTTACACTAGACTTTGAAGTAGTTACAGAACTAGTATCAATCATAGGCTTGAATAGTTTATCATATGCATGTGATTCCAACTTATTTTCAACAAATGCATTATCAAAAAGATTTTACGTTAATGACTCAATCGAATTGAATTCATGAATATCTTCCTCTTCCCCTGGCTTCTTAACAATGTTAAAAATATTTAATTCCAATTTCATATTGCCAAAAGAGAGTTTTATAACCCCATTCCTGTAGTTAATCAAAGCATTAGAAGAGGTTAGGAATGGTCAGCCTAAAATGACAAGAATTTGAGTTCCAATGTACATCATCGAACCATAAAATCAACAGGAAAATAAAATTTATCAACCTGGAAAAGTACATCCTCAAATACTCCCCTTGGAATTTTGATAGATCGGTTAGCTAGTTGCAATGTGATATTGATTGGTTTAAGCTCTCCTAGACCTAGCTGCTCATAAATAGTATATTGGAGTAAATTGACACTTACTCCAAGATCAAGCAAAGCTTGTTCAACCTTAAAATTTTCTATTATGCATTAAATAGTTTGACTACCCAGATCTTTGTACTTAGGTGGGGCCTTGTGCTGTATGATAGCACTAGCTTGTTCTGTGAGGAATCCCCTCTTTTGCATATTGATCTTCCTCTTTATAGTGCATACGTATTTCAAAAATTTAGCATATGATGGCACTTGTTTTATTGCATCCAATAGGGGGATGTTGATTTTCATTTATTTATAAAGTTCAAAATCTCTGCTTGATTATTCAGAGTTTGTGCTTTTTCACTCTTTGAGGGAAAGGTCTAGTAATAGGGCATGGTGGTTCGACGTTTGGTTCTTGTACTTTGGGAGGAATAGTCTTGTCAATCAACTTACCACTTCTCAATGTGGTAATTGTTTGAACCTAGTTGGGAGATGGCTCAGATGGAGAGGAGGCATTAGCTTGGAATTGACCTTGTGTCGTTTTAGGTTGAGATGAGAACTTGCCCTTCTTTGATATGCTCAATGATTGGGTCAATTTAGTTAAATGACTCTTAATGTCATCAATTGATTGTGAAGTTTGGGCCTTGAAGTCATTCAATGACTGTGTCGATTGAGTATTGAAACCTAATCAACCTTTAAAAGTAGCACTTTCATAAACATTAAAGAGGTTAATTACATGCATTTCATACTTAGTTGAAGATTAGATGATTTAATTTGTATTAGGGTAATTTTAGGCATTAATTTGATTTGGAGGGTAAGAAGGTGATTTGGGAAAGTTTAGGGGCGAAAAAGGAATTAAGGAGGAATAATCAAATAAAGAAAATAGGAAAAATCAGCAAGAAAGAGGCATCCGAATGCCTATCTGCACAGTCCAGATGCCACAACTTCCTCAAGATGCTATGATAGAAGGCTGAAAGAAAAGGGGGCTAATAGAGACCAGCGTCCAGACATCAGCCACCACCATCTGTAACGCCCCAAAAACCACCCTGGAAGGCATTACCTTTTAAAACCATTCATACCATGGGAACAACTAATAAAATCCATAAATAACCGGGGGTCCTTAATTTAATAAAATTCGGGCAGAGTCTCCTTTGTTCGGGGAGCTCTACTCAAAACACAACCTGTGCAATTATACTACATTGACCACACCGGGTCCATTTATCCATAAAATATTTACAACATCATCCAAAAGAATAAGCCCAAGTCATTGCTATTACATCTCAAAAAATTAATTAAAGTAGCGCAGTGGAATAAACAAAAGAAGCTAGACTACACAATGTTCCAAAAGAATGTCCTAGTCTAGTACAAAATGAAAGGAGGTCGCTCTATGCGTCCACCTCGGGATCCACACTCCCGTCAAGTGGAGTCTCCCAAGTAGCGGGCTCCTCGACCCTTACGTCCTCCTCAAGCGGGTAATCTGAAAAATGTTAGCGGTAGGGGGTGAGCACGAAGCTCTGTAGAAAAATTCTCCCAAACCCATACAAGGTTTAGAAAAGCATTTAAAATGGTCGGTCTCATTTCACAAATAACATATATAATCTTTGAAGTAAAACAAGGACATTTTACAACGGATCTCAAGTTTAAGTAGCAATAGTACTAGAAATGAACAATAACAACCAATTCTAACAAACATCCATTTTCAAAATATAAACCAGTTCCCACACATGATATAATATTGTCCTCCATGGCATGAGCATCCTTACAAGGAACCTCTCACCCTCAAGGTTTGGTTTCTCAAGCATCCTTACAAGGAACCTCTTGAGAAAATCACATACTGTCCTCTCTTGGCATGCGCATCCTTACAAGGAACCTCTCACCCTCAAGGTTTGGTTTCTCAAACATCCTTACAAGGAACCTCTTGAGAAAATCACATATTGTCCTCTTTTGACATGAGCATCCTTACAAGGAACCTCTCACCCTCAAGGTTTGGTTTCTCAAGCATCCTTACAAGGAACCTCTTGAGAAAATCACATATTGTCCTCTTTTGGCATGAGCATCCTTACAAGGAACCTCTCATCCTCAAGGTTTAGTTTCGTTGATATGAGCATCCTTACAAGGAACCTCTCACCCATGTTCGTCCAACAACCATACAATAAATACAATACCAACTATTCTCTCAAATACCCAACAATTACACAAGTCTCCAATTTACAAGCAATTTCCAAGAAAAATCCCCAATTCTCACAAGTGATATCTTCAAATAGGGCAATTTAAAGAGAAACATGCAAGAGATCATTATCAATATCATTATATTACTCAACACAAAGCTCTAGAGTTTTCAACACCAAGATTTAGTGAAAATTGAGAGAGAAATCCCCATTCCTAAAAGACTAGGGTTTTTATGGTTCTCCCACCAATACTTTACTCAAAACATGATAAAGGTTGCAAGAATATTAAGAAACAAGTAACCCATAGCAAATACATATGATTAAGAGTCAAAACATACATATAAATTAACCCTAACATCAATGAACAAGAATGGAAGAAAACCCCCTACCTTGGTGTTCTTGAAATCTAGGGCTTGAATCTTGAATCACCCTTAAATCTTGTGTTTTTCCCTTTTGATCTTGAGTTTCTCTCTTCCTTTCTTTCTCTCCTAGGGTTCTAAAGTGTTTAGGGTGAGAGTGGAGTGAAGAATGGGGCAAATGGGGGCTTGTGACACCCCAATTTACGGGGGTCCTTTATTAACCGTTGACCATCCGTCAACCCGCGGAAATACTCGTGATAGTCGTATAACCCGACACCACGTCATTCACATGCTTTTAATCGGATTTACCATCCACAAGGTCAATTATACCTCCATTTATGTCCATTTATGTCATAGGAACCAAAGAAAACAAAGCCCAAAAGCATGGCTAAGCATTTTGAAAATTTCAAAATTTTGGAAAAAAGGGCAAAACGGTAAATTGCCACTACAGTACAGGTTGTAAACCTGAATTTTTCTAGAACTCGGATGATGAAACGAACCTCACCGTTGGATTCGTCTCGCGAAATCTAGTTACCACGTCAAATTTCGTTGAATTCCGAGATAGTCAGATTTTTCGCGTTTTGCGAGACGAACGGGCCCCGTGTGACCCTGTACACGAAATTTTTTATAAAATTTCCAAGTTTGGGGAAATATTAGAGACAAGTGAAATAAAAATATTTTAAACTTAAATCGGGACGAAATTTAATCGTTTCGGGGTTAAAACGGACCCGGAAAAGAGAGGCCGTGTGGCGCGTTGTGGGCCAAGTGTTCCAAGGGTATATAAAGGGGGGAAAATCAGATTTTTCCCCCATTCTTCTTGCCGTTCAGCCGATAGAAAAGAGGAGAGGGAGAGAGCTTGAAAATCTTCACTTCTCTCTACGATCTAGAAGGCTACGAAGCTCGGATCCATTCAATCCAAGAATTAAAGTCGCTCTACTCATCGAGGGCTACGCGGCTATACCAAAAAGCACAAGTTTTACCGAAGGTCAAGGTACGGGATTTTCGGGAAAAAAGCACAAGTTTTACCGAAGGTCAAGGTACGGGATTTTCGGGAAGTGAGGGTTTTTGCTTGAATCGGGTCTTGGAACTTCCCTTGGTCGTTCCTCACGCTTCAAGAGGTAGGGTTTCTTCCTACTAAGGTTTATTCCAAGCCTATAATGTTTTTATGGAATGGGTAGGATGATAGCCTATGTATCTCTTGGCTATTGTTGTGGAATTGGGTGAATTGGGTATTGAAATGGGTAAAGGAAATCCTAGCTTGGATGGAGAATTAGAAGTTACTAAATGTGAATTCTATGGTTGGATATGTGAAATGAACCCAATGTGAATTCATGTGTTATATGAAATTGTGGGCATGTTATGTGTTTATATATATATGCCTTGAAAATTTAGTATGTTGATAACATGCTTGAAATTCGTATTATGGGAATTATATGCTTTTGATATGATTTTGCCATGGAATATGAGAAATGTGTTGAGAATGTTCATATGTCACTCATACCATATCGAACATTGTGTTAGTGTTGCAATGGAACACCACATTGCATATGCACGGGGACATCGCATTTTAGGAGGTGTGTGTGCATGATTGTATGTCTTCACCACGCATGGTGGATGACGAGTGAGCTCGGGTAATATGGGTCGATGACCTAGTCGAGTTGCATGGTTTATATGTTGATAGGGTTGGGGGTAGCAAGAAGGGCTAGAAAATCCCTCGGGTGAGAGACCCGGTGATTGGATACGCACTCCGTTGGTATAAGAGCCCATAAAGTGTGTCGGTGTACGCGGAACCGTTGGTGGAAGTCCATGAATTCCGTGTAGGTTGGGTGACCTTTGGTGTGAGTCCATAACATCCCCCCTTACAAAGACCCTAGAATGAAACGTCATTTGATGTGGAACATAAATGACGGATTGGTACACATTGGCACTTGCATGTGTAGAGGAGCCGGGAAGGGCTCGGTTGATGTACATGAGTGAGTCTCACCTCATTTCATAGCATGGCATTACATGTTTCAACATGGAATATATTCTTGTTGTGGATTGTTGATTGATAGCATGTGACATTTCATATGCATTTAGGTTGGGGAGTAGCCTCTTTAGGAGATACCCTATTGACCGTGGCTCACCCTTTATGGGAAAAACATTTCAGGTGTGGGTTTTGCTCCGGCGGATGGCTCATTTGGAGAGCATCGAGCATGAAGGGGGCCGGCTTGTGGCCTTAGTTTAAGTTTTGTAAAACCTTTAACAAAATTCCATTTTGATGTATATATATTATGGAATGAATTGTAATAGAGATTGTATGAGTTGGGTATTATATGGAAAATCTCATTAAACATGTATTGAATGAGTTTGGAGTGTATGGGGTAGCTTTAAGGTTGGTTTGGAGGGGAAAGAAATCCATTTTTATGCTCACAGTCTGAAAACCTACCGGAAGGTATGTGTCGGCCTTCCGGAAGGTTTTGCTAAAAACCCCAGCTTACCTTGTTCACAGCTAATACCTTCCGGAAGGTTTAGCCCACTGGAATGAACCTTCCGGAAGATTTTAGCTACTGGAGTAAAACCTACCGGAAGGACTTGTCTACTGGAATGGACCTTCCGGAAGGTTTTGCCTTGGGTTTCTTTTTGACTGCCAAATTCTTCCGGAAGGTTTTGTTTTCTGGAATGAACCTTCCGGAAGGTTTTGGCTACTGGAATGGACCTTCCGGAAGGTTTTTGCTACTAATGTAGACCTTCCGGAAGTTCTTGAAATTGATTCTTTTCATTTAACTGTTCTTTCAGCGACCTTCCGGTAGGTGTATGTCGACCTTCCGGAAGGTTTTTCCAAAATTTTGAAATTTTCAAAATGCTTAGCCATGCTTTTGGGCTTTGTTTTCTTTGGTTCCTATGACATAAATGGACATAAATGGAGGTATAATTGACCTTGTGGATGGTAAATCCGATTAAAAGCATGTGAATGACGTGATGTCGGGTTATACGACTATCACGAGTATTTCCGCGGGTTGACGGATGGTCAACGGTTAATAAAGGACCCCCGGAAATTGGGGTGTCACAGGGCTTGAGGTGGTGTTTTAAACCCAAAAATCCCGACTTTTTAACTGTTCGGCGAGTGTCAGAGAAAATCGTACCGGTACTCCAAAGCTACTGGAGTCGGGCGTACCGGTACGGTTTGACAGATTTTTTTGCTCTGACTTCCAGGGCAGTTTTGACCCATTTAGAGGTCGAATTGGAAAATTTTCATGATATTCACTTTTTTAGCCCTAGATGTCTACTATCCACTATCCAAATTTCAGATCAATTGGATATAAGAATAAAAATTTATGACCAAAATACTAGAAGGTGTCCCAACTCCTTTTTACCCAAATTCTCTCTAAGTGTGTTTTCACTCCGGAATTCTTCCTAACTTCCAATACACCTCATATTACCTCTCCCAATGTTTTTCGACCTTCCGGATTCAATGGAGAACTTATTTTGACCTAAAAATATTTAGAAACTTCCATAATCCCTCTTCTCAAGTTTACACACCTTCGAAACTCAAACTTCCCAATCCATTTGTCTCCCTAGTATTTATTCCTACTATTACTACACATATCCACATTTTTTTTTACAACAATTATTTACTATATATCTATATACATATATAAAAGAAAATGCGGGGTGTTACACCATCCAAACGCCTCTTCCTAAGAGCAAATCCAGCAGCCTGCATAACTAGAGAATTGATGGGGTCCAGATGCCTGCCACCAGCGTCCAGACGCCCTTGCCGAAATTGGAAAATGGTGTTCATGCTTGAAGCTTTGTATCATTGGCTCTCTGGCCACCCATTGCCGCCCACCCTTCTCTATAAATACCACCTATGTTTAGAAGAAATCTATCACTTTTAGAGTTCCATTTCTCTTCCATTTTAATTTCAATTCTTGTAATGTTTAAGAGAGCTCTTGTTTCTACATTTCTTTAGCTTCTTTCTTTATTTAGTAGGATGAAATTCTCACACCTTTTTGGATTCCTTTGAGCTTTAAGGTTGAGGTTTATTTCATTTGAACTTTAGTAAAGAAACAAGTCTTTCATTTAATTATTGCAATTTCAATTTGCCTTTTCATTTCCACCTTCCGTAATCTTGAATTTCCTTGGCTTAGAGGGATGAGTGCTTTCACTTTTCTAGCCTACTAATGGCCATAAAGTGTCACACCCCATCCCGAGAGACCTATTTGGTATCCCAAAGATGGAAGTATAACTTGACACGTGACAATACCTGTGCTTGTAATTCAGGAATGCATTTAAACCAATAATACCAAATAATAATCTCATGAAAGAGATAAACTGTACAACTCTGGCAGAGTGCACAACAGTGCAACTTAAATCAAAACAATACATTAGGGAATTCATCCCTTACATCAAAAAGGAAATGAACACTCTTGTACAAAATGTACACCACCAGTTTTCTTAACCTTCCATCTTGACTCCCCAAGTGCTGTAGTGGACCCAACTCTAAACTACAGCTTCCTGAAAATAAATATTTTCTAGAGTGTACTGCACATCATAGTAAATGGAAATATTAATAATATGGATCAAATATTATTTCACAATTTGAGGATACCGACAAAATCAAAGTGTTTCTAACTCAATTTGAAATCTCATAATCACTGCCAAAATATCAAAATAATAAATAGTCCACATGTGTTATGAGTCAACAACAACATTTAAAGAATGTCAGGCTATCAACAACATGTAAGCAATGTCAAGCTATCTACAACATTTAAGTAATGTCAAGCTGTCTCATGATAACTGTGTAGTGTCCAAATCAACAACATGTAAGCCATGTCAAGCTATCAACAACTCTGTCATAGTGGATACTACTCAAATTGCAAGCTTTTCAACCAACCACAAGATTTTCAAAAAGTCATAAGCTTTTCAACCAACCACAAGATTTTCAATAAATCACAAGCTTTTCAACAAAAAATATTTGATCCATTATTTGCTCAACTCAACATAAATCAACTCATTAAAACTTCATTTCACATAGTGAAATAACTCATAGTAGTCATATACTTTTATTTTCAATTATTATGAAGTAAGACATTTCACCTATTACAGCCAACCAACACACAACTTGGCTTTATGCTCGATCCCTAGGTGGAACTGATGTAGTAGCCTCTGACCCTAGCAATTTTCATATGCACAATTGCAAATAAGTATCGACTCAAAAATAACTTAATTTATGCAAATAAACGCATATGAATATGTTTCGCGACGCTTCGTATTCAGCACAACTTAAGTTCAGGACCCAAATCTGGAGACCAAATGGCCACTCAACTTACGTGCACTTACAATTAGTTTAAAAGGATTCCAGTATCTCATTTTATACAGTCAAATCCATCGTTTCAGACCACTGTGCATTACCACACTCAAACCCCAAATTCGGATATGTGATTTCCAGCCCAGGTTCAAAACCCAATCATAAGTTTTAAAATATGCTAAAAATTCATAAATAATTTAAGACATGATTTCAAAATGAATTTGAAAAGCTTCAACTGATCCAGAATTGAGAAACACTACCTTGCTTTGCTTTTCGATCCGAAACAGCCAAAAATAAAACGATGTTATTTTTCAATAAAATTTCATATGCATACTTAATTAAAATACCTAAGAATGAATATAAAATTTATTTTCCCAAAATCACTCAAAAACTGGGTCAAATTGGCCCCGGAGGCTAAAATAATCATTTTACTCATTATTTTGATCCGACTGTCAGATTGACTTGAAATTTTACCGGGACCTCCGTACGGACGTTACATAACTTTTGGCACTAAACGGAGGTCAATCTGACACTGGATGTGCCTACACACACCGTCGGGGTGTCCATGGGTCTCTTGTCCAACTTCATCTTCTTCCTCTAGCTTTTGACCAAGTCTGATTTTTCATGTTTTTGGTTAAATTTGAGCACCTTTTTATCTCTCATTTCTTCACATTTTTTCATGATTCAAAATCCAGAATTATACTTCTCCACAAATATTTTGACATACAAGTGTTGGTTTGCATCAAAACTCCTTCCAATTTTCCAAAAAGTGAGTCAAAGAAGGCTCGAGAGTCATAAAAACAGGCTGGCCCTAATATGATTTTCAGCCAACCAACCAACTTTGGGCACCCATAACTCCATATTTTCTCAAGATTTTTTAGTGATGTAAGAGCCTAAATTTCTCTCCTAAAAACCTAGTTTTAAACTATACAAACCAAACCCCTCAAAATTCCCTCAAACTCCACGAATTTGTGGTCAAAGTTAACTCAAAAGTTAATTTTCCAAACAAGGCCAGACCTGCGACTGACCATTTGACCCCCCAAACAACATCTAAATCCAATTTCGAGGCCGGAAATGGATTCCTTGGGTCCAAATTATTTGGTAACAAGACCCATTTCAAAGCTTAATAAGACTTCAAAAAGATCAAATGTCAAGTTAAACTGAAACCCTAGTTTCTTATCCCACCACCACAGACCACTGATGCTTGATCCGAAATGTGTACACCCAAGTGCAGGCGGTCAAGCTGTAGTAATAATCCGGTTTGAGTCCGGAGTCGAATCCACAGGGAACTTTTGTTGATATTTCTGAGGTGAGCAGTGGTAGAGACTGACTGATTGTAACCTTTGAGATTTGCTGTGAGATATGAGTTTTCCTGGACAGAATATAAGATTCTTTCCAAGAGGATTTTCTTAACAAAATAGGTGCTAAATAAAAAAAGTCACTCTTTAGTGCAAGGATCTGGACATGTAGTTAGTTATCCGGTTTGTCATAATTGTGCTTGATAACTCAATTAACTCCCGTGTCAACAGCAAGTTAATCGGAAGATAAAGATGGATTGTGAGAATTAAGACCATGATTCCGATGTCTTTCTAGGAGTTTACAAGAATTGCCTGTGCCGAAACTTAACCCGTCTACAAACAAGCAAGTGTTTCTACAAGACATCCAATCATGATATTAATATTCCATTCTTTAAATGAAGTGCAATAAGGGGGAAGATTGAAGGTTAGTCATGAGGATCTAGCCGGGGTACTTGCCTTGAACTGATGAGTCTTTCTATGCAAGAGTCATCCGTGTCATAGAAAGAGCCCACAATTATACAAAGTACCTTAGCTTTGCTAGATGCAATCAATCATCCAATAACAAGAAGAAATAAGCGTTAAGCATAAAAACATTGCACAAATATGATTCCCGGATAACTTATACATGCCCTTCTCCTCTTTCTAAAGAGTGAATGAGAAACTACTCACTCTTCATGGCTTGGGTAAAGCTAGAAAAGTGAGTGATGCTCATCCCTCCAAGTAGAGAACTTATAAGATAAATTAACAACAAATGCGTAGCCAATCTTTAACAAAGAATGGGTGAATCACGTTCCACCCTTCACGGCTTTGGTAAAACTCTAGAAAAGTGGAAGAGTTTCACTCTTCTAAGAAAGAAAGAAGCGCAAGCAATGGAAGTGAAATGTATGAACAATAAAAGTAGAAGAAAGCTAGTCACATTTGGAGGGTGGCTTCCTCAACCAAGAATTGGAGGGTTGCTTCCTCAACCAAAAGGTGAGCTATCTCTCTTCTATGCATGAAAAATGAAAGCATAAACATAAGCATAAGCATAAACTACTGTTATAACAAGCAAGAGATGTTGGACTAAAGCCAAACTAATCTCTAAAATAATGACTTCATACAAGGAAAATGAGCTAAATCTACAATGAGAGTGGGAGTCTAAGCCTCCATCAACTTTCCTACTTCCTACTTCCTACTTGGCTCCCATAGCTCTCCAACAAGGGGAGTATTTATAGGCAAGAGGAGGAGACAAGGGGGGTGAAGGAATAGTGTTTGCCGCCCAATTCCAAGTGAACAGTCAACAACTCTGCTGCCAGTCTGTGGATAACGTTCGAACGTGAGTTGGCGTTCGAACGTTCTTTCTGTTTTTGTACTACGGGCGTTCGAACGTTGACTGCCGTTCGAACGTTTCTTCTGTTTTTGCACTAAGGGCGTTCGAACGCCAGATTTGCTCTGACCCTTTCACTCGAGTGGTCTGTTGGTCTTCTGTGAAGTTCAGTTCCAACTCTTTGCAGTAGTCTGGTCTTCCATCAACTCAAGTGCACGTTTGAACGTGAGTTGGCGTTCGAACGTGACACTCAAGTGCTTCAGAGCTCCAGTCTTCTTTCGTAACTGCAACACGCCTTCTCTTCAGCAGTTGAGTCTGCTACAGTGTAAGGTGGACGTTCGAACGTAAGTTGGCGTTCGAACGTTCTGGCTGTGCTCCAAGCTTCTCCAATTTTGGGCTCTAATGTGCTGGTGCTGCATCCAAGTGTGGTACTTGTTGTTCTTGGGTCCTTGTTCAGTTTAGGGCCTGAAATGACATCACTTAAACTCCATTAAAGTACAATTAGTCTTAAAATGTCATAATAATATGTCAATTTTAAGTACTAATCAACCACGACCGGCCTTCTCACCACCACCAAACACCTCCAAATCCATCCAAGAATAAAATTCAAGTGACTAATTAGAGAGAAAAATAAGCTAGATGCATAACCCGTTTGAAAAATCGAAACTCATTTACACCTTCAAACTCAAATTCAAGCATATATACTAAATCAACTCAAATTCTAAGCTTACCAGTGAATTTATCTCATCAAAAGGAAGATTTTTATATTGATCTCAACCCTCGAATCAAGCCCTAGCTCAATCCTAAAAATTTCACTTTCCTGCTCTATCTTCTCTATTTCTCTCTCTTCTCTGTCACTTTCTCTATTCTCTAACCAGATTCTGCTCATTCTAGGCTCTAAGTGAAGTCTCAAGATCATCCTAAAACATTCTAGAAGTTGGGAGAAGGTTGGGGAAAGATGGGGAAGACCCTGGGACTGCCAGATAGTAGCTTGGAAGGAAATGCCATTGCATGACATTTCCTTAAATACCTCAAATTCAAAATTTTTTAATTATTTTTATAATTAAATACATATTAAAACATGCACTATAAAATTATTTTTCGTACACATGTATGCTTGGGTTTTACAACTCTCCCTTTCTAAATAAGATTTCGTCCCCGAAATTTACTTACCTGATTAAAACAGATAAGGATATTGAACTTTCATATTCTTTTCAGTTTCTCAAGTAGCCTCCTCAACTGAGTGACTTCTCCAAAATAACTTTACTAACACAATGGTCTTATTACGTAATACCTTCTATCGATGAGCCAAAATCTGTACTGGCTCCTCAATATAAGTCAAATCTTCTTTTAACTCTAAAGGCTGCTCAACAAATACCTGAGATGAGTCTTGTATGTTCTTACGGAGAATAGAAACGAGAAAAATCCGAAGGTAAATCTAATTGGTAAGATGTTGCCCCAACCCTTCCTAGAATCTCATATGGCCAAATATATCTCAGACTCAGCTTTCTCTCTCTCTCTCTCTCTCTTTTTTTTTTGATTTTGCTAAATCTCAGTACGCCCTTCTAAGAAGATATCCTTAGAAATAATCAATCACTGACTCTGATCTTGATTACTAGCACCATAATAGTATCATACACCCAAGTGCAGGTAGTCAAATTGAAATATAATACTCGGTTGAAGTCCGAGTTCGAACCCACGGGGAGTTAAATATTGGAAATCAAAAAAGAAATGGTGAAGTTGTTATAGATACAAAATGTAATAAAATAGCTTGTGGTGTGAGCTTAGAATAATTAAAATAAACTTAATTAAAACTATGGAAATGCAATAATTAAAAGATACCCTCCAGTTCGGGGATTCCACGTGCATTATATTGTTTCAGTTATTGGAAATGCCACCTTACAACAATTAACCCCCATTTTATTGGAAAGTCAACTAGTAGGTATGATGTATATTAAACCATATCCAGCAACTGATTAGGTTAGCCGGCAAGTATATTTCCATGCAACAATCAAATAATCCAAGTAAACCAGAAGGCAAGCCATTCAAGAGGAATTCTTGAATTACTCAATCGACATCTCTGTACCATTCATCAGTTAAACAACCCTAGTGAACCAGAAGGCAAGCCATTCAGGAGGAACACTACAGTTATTCAACCGACAGGTTAATGATTCACTGATGACGAGATTCCAGTTTATGCATTGAATCAAAAGTATTGGCTATGCCGAGACTTAACCCGTCTATAACCAATCTATCGACTGTTACATAAAGCCCAATCACGTACATCACTGTGTCATGCATGAAGTACATAATTAGTAGATAGTATGGTATATAACATAAGGTACCATTCAATGTTCATAACCATGAGCATATTATAAATGTAACCATCAATCAATAAGGGAGGTATATATAACATTAAAGCATAGTTAAACCATCGGCATTTCCATAACTCAAACAATAAAGTACATATGTTCACCCTGCACCTAAGGGTATACAACACAAAACAAAATACAGACAATCCTTCCCCGAGGAATAGTTGAAACACTACCACTCTTATCACCGGTTAGGGCACAAAAGTGGGAAAGGTTCAACCCTCCAAGTAAAAAAGAATAACAAAAATGTAGAAGTAAGAAAAGCTGGCTGGAAGCGGTTCGACAGGGCTTTGTTGTAGCGTTTCTCTCTATCTCTCACTCTCTGACTGTTTCTGACTCTGTGGACTGACCCTGTCCTTCCCTGACTTCCTTCCACTCTCTCTAGATTTCTCTCTGACCGAATGCTACTCAATGTTGAAAATGGAAGCTGCAGGGGACTATTTATAGAAGCTGGGAGGCTTGGCTGAGGCGACAGAAGCTGGATTGTCCAATCAGGTGAAGCTGTTGCATGAATTGGCCAATGGGAGGAAGGAGGAGCTTAAGGGAGTTTGGCTACCGTCCAAACGCCACCACCACCGTCCGGAAGGTGGCAATCCTTTGGATTCCATATTTGCTTGCTTAATACATTTGGGTAGTAATTGCACTTACCTCCCCTTGCTGTCTGAACTTGCACAGTTTGATCCTCCTATCTTTGCGGCATTTACGCACAAAACCCTGGAAAATATAAAGTTTGACGCATTAACCCTAATTTACGCACTAACCCTAATTTTGTATACTTTGATTGTTTTAACTCATTTAATTAACACAATTAACCTAATAATCTAAGTTATTAACGCACTAGTTAGGGTTAATCACACCCCCAACCTAAACATTACTAGTCGGTAGTAATAAAAATAAATAACAGAGATTTCACGATTGCATTTAGCATATCCAACAAGCCATTAAACCCCTAGGTGATCCCTAGTGGACAAGTTTTGTCTCGTGAATGTTTTCAGTGAAGCTACCTACAAACTTCAATGGTTAGAATACAATAACTCATATTTTTCACAGATAAAATTAAATCACCATTCCTTGGTTTTGCCAGAATACCTCATTTCCTTGATCACTATAAGAGTAACACATATTAGTTGTAACATTATCCGTATATTTTCAGAAAAACTTGTGTGTGTGCAATGATTCCTTTATTTCAAAAATCACTTAGGAAATACCACGACCCTTCACTTTGTTGTACAAGAATTAGCCTCGATGTCAATCCTTTCTTGGAAATCACTCAGCAAAGAACACACTCTCGTTATAGTGACTATCACTCAAAAATTACACGTGATAAGAATATTTTTAATCAAAGCAAATAATTTCACATGTAATATATCAAAAGAATGGTTATTTGAATAAAACTGGAATTTGGCATAATCTCATGAAGGAATATTAACACTACATCAAACACATTATCAACATTCCCCTTTTCATGAATAGGTGGAAATAATACACATGCATGACTTCTAGAATAAAAAAGGACTTTAATAAGGTTGTAATGTGGCCATGGGTTTAGGGTTGAAGAAACGACGTCAACGGTATTCAAAGGCTATCATTTCTTGAGTATCGTGGCACACCTCTTCCCTTTTTCAAAACTTCGCATACATGGTATTTCCATTCTTTCATTTTCTTACTCATTTTTCACTTTCTTGGCTCTTTTCTTTCTTTCTTTATCTTTCTTTGTAGAAATTTTCTTCTTTGCACAGTATTCACCATCTTCTTTCTTTGCTTTTTTCTTCCTTTTCTTCTACTCTTGATTTTCGTATCACACTGACTTAGGAGAGGGTGCAAGAAAATTAGATAGCAAGGGTATGTCAAATATATTTTTTCTGTGGCTCGGTTTACTTATGGGTTTTATGAAAACGAAATTATACTTTTTAGGCTCAATCATGGCTAACTAGGGATATAATTTTGTAAAAGAAATGGCTAAGGCTCAAAATTAATTCAAATATGGCCTAAGATCATTTTCCGGAAATAATACACCTGCATAGTTCCGAAAAAATTTAAGGAAAATGCTAACCATGTTATTGAATGAGTGCTAATCAAAACAAAACTAATGCGATTATTCAAAGAAATTTATTGCTGAATCAAAAATTCTTACTTGAGTAATTGTAAAATATCTCTCCAAGGAGGATTGGCTCAAAATCTGAAATAGGTTTTACATCTCCACTATATATGTAAGCTTAATAAATGAGTGTTGTATTTCAGAAAGTTTTCAAAATAAGGTACTTTACGTGCTCAAGAGAATGAGTTTCTACAAAAATATTAAGATAGTGCAGAACTACTATATGAAAATCCCCCGCAATCGGGTTAAGGTATCCCTGCAAAGCATAAGAATAATAACCTAATTGTAACGTGAATCACATGAAATACGCATTCTAACTTAGCAAAATTTAACCAAAACATAAACTAGATTAATTAAAATCAAATTCAAAACGTAAATACTGAAATGAAATGCATAAAATAAAAGTGTTCAAGAAAGATAGTAGAAGTAATGATGTGGAATTCTTGAAAGGTCTCTGATCATGAAGTAGATGGGCCTCCACCAAAGTGTCCTCTGAGTAGCCTCAAAATCTCAGTTTGATTCTGCTCATAGTCAACCATGCGTTGATCGAGCTGGGTGACACTGGTCTCCAAACCTAGCAATATCTGTCGGTCGGACCTATCATCAACCGGTATATACGACAGCTCCTCTTGTGGCTGAGGCTCCTCTGGTGGGTGAAAATCTGCTCCTCTTGTAAATAATTCTGCATGCGGTGCAGGTGGTACCTCTGGCTGCTCCTCAGGTTGGCCTTCTGTTGTTTTCTAGCTTCAGTTTATTTTCCTACAGTTTCAAACATTAGTTTAATTCCACAATTACGCTACTAATCTACTAATATTCATCGTTAAACATAACATATTAAACTACTAACATTCTACAATTATTCCAACAATCATATTTACACAAATCTAAATTCATGCATTCCTTGATCAATTTAATCCGAATATTCTAAATCAATGACATCAGTGACCCGATTAATCTCACGTCTCACGTATCTTGAAAACATGGGATTGGGATAAGATGGCGTCTCAGGATATTCCTTACTCTGCCCATACTTAATCCAGTCAAGACGATCTAACGCTCGACTTGAAATTGGTTCCCACACTGATTGTATTCTCTCAAATGCATTAAATGACCGCACTTTACACAGCCACCGAGTCGATTTGCTCATCGGCATTTGGCAAAGGAACATTTTCCGCAGAAGGGTTTTGATTGATTGTCAACAATTTCTAACTTTCTAATGACCCTTGTTTTTGCCATGATCAAAGAATGTATATCTTTCGAAAAAATGCGTAGCATACTCAGACTAAACCAAAACAATTGCGCATTTATCTTTGGAAAATTTTGAAAATTGTGAAATTTTTTGAAAATTGGCTTGAGTTTTGACTCGAAAATTGACTCGCTATCCGATTCTTTAACGTCTACCACTTACAAAGACAAATATGGATTGATTGACTCGAAAATTGGCTCTCTATCTGGTTCTTTAACGTCTGCCAGTCACAAAGACGAATATTGATTGTTCCCTCCCCCCAACCTAAATTTCACATTGTCCTCAATGTATAGCATAATGAAATAGAATATTAGACAATTGCTAATAAGATCTGGAGGCGAGACAAATCCATAGTGCAAAACCTAATCTATAAGACAAACAACAAACAATTAGTACTATGAATTACAATCAAACACCTATAAAAACTTTTTAAAGCACATACACTGGTTCCATTAGCTGAATGGAACTCACATCTTGAACAAATCTTTTATGATACGGCTTAAGCCTTTGACCATTTACTTTAAAAATATTTCAAGATAATGGATTCTCAATTTCAATTGCCCCATGATCAACTTGTTTAACAATGTAGGGGTTGTCCATCTCGATCTCAACTTACCAGGACATAGACAGAGTCTTGAATTATATAACAGGACTTTCTGAAAGGGCTCAAAAGACTTTCGCACTAAATTCTTATCATGAAAAATTTTCATTCTCGACTTGGCAATCTTAGCATTCTCATATGCTTCATTTCTTAATTCTTCTAATTCATTAATCTGAAGTTTTCAGGATGCACTTGCTTTGTCAAGATCAAAATTCATCATTTTGATTGTCCAGTATGCTCGATGTTCCAACTCCACAGGAAAGTGACATGGTTTACCGTAAACTAATCGATAAGGAGACATTCTCAAAATAGTTTTATATGCAGTACGGTAAGTCCAAAGCACATCAATCAGTTTCAAAGACCAATCCTTGCGGTCTGGATTTACTATTTTTTCTAAAATGTATTTTATCTCCCTATTGGCCAATTCCGCTTGTCCACTTGTCTGGGGATGATAAGGGGCTGATATTTTGTGAGAAATCAAATACTTGTTTCATGAGGTTTTCAAAAAATTTATTGTAAAACTTTATTCCCCCGTCACTGATAATGGCTATGGGAATTCCAAATTTTGACAAAATATTTCTTTTAAAAACTTAACCACTGTGCGGTGATCATTATTTTGACACGGGATTGCCTCTACCCATTTGGAAACATAATCAACGGCAAGCAAAATGTACAAATAACCAAAGGATGGGGGAAATGGTCCCATAAAATCGATGCTCCAACAATCAAAGATTTCAATGATCAAAATATGGTTTAAAGGCATTATGTTTCTTTTTGAAATATTCCCCATTCTTTGACATTTGTCACAGTTTAGACAAAAAACATGCACATCTTTAAAAAGAGTGGGCTAATAAAATCCACACTGCATATTTTAACAGCGGTTTTCTTTGAAGAAAAATGTCCTGCACAAGCTTCAGAATGACAAAATTCGATGGCCTGATCGATTTCATGATTGGGTACACAACGCCTTATTATTTGATCTTTACAATATTTGAACACATAGGGATCTTCCCAAAAGAAATTGCATACCTCTTTCAAAAATTTCTTTCTTTCGGTCCAGGTATAATGAAAAGGAATAGTATAATGAAAAGGAATAGTACTTGAGGCTAAATAATTGGCTATATCAACATACAATGGTACTCCTCTAACTGCTCATCTGGAAAAGTTTCTTTGATTGACATGGACTCCTATTTTGTATTGTAATTCAGCCTTGACAAATGATCAGCTACCACATTTTCAACTCTCTTCTTGTCTTTGATAATCATATCAAATTCTTGAAGTAACAATATCCAACGTAGGAGACGTGGTTTAGCATCTTTCTTGGTCAACAAGTGTTTCAAGGCTGCATGATCAGTAAAAACAACGATTGAAGATCCAACCAGATATGAAAAAAATTTATCTAAGGCAAACACAACAACAAGAAATTCTTTTTATGTGGTAGAATAATTCATTTGTGCATCATTCAAAGTCTTGCTTACATAATACATCACATATGGTTTCTTATCTTTCCTCTGACCTAAAATAGCTCCTACTGCATAATCACTGGCATCACACATTAGTTCGAAAGGTAAAGACTAGTCAAGTGGTTGCATAATTGGTGCAGAAATAAGCATGCTTTTCAGTCTATCAAAAGCTAATTGACATGCATCATTCTAATCAAATGGTACATCCTAACATAGAAGATTACACATAGGCCTAGATATTGAACTAAATTTTTTAATGAATCTTCTGTAGAATCCTGCATAACCTAAAAATGATCGGACATGTTTTATGGTCTTAGGTGGAGGGAGATTGGATATCAAATCAATTTTAGACTTATCGACTTCAATTCCCTCTGCAGAAACTACATGACCTAAAACAATACCCTGTGTGACCATGAAATGACATTTTCCCAATTTAACACAAGATTTGTTTCTTCACATCGGGTAAGAACTTTTTCAAGATTTTCTAAACATAATTCAAATGAATCACCATATACAGAAAAATCATCCATGAAAACTTCTAAAAACCACTCCAACATATCACTAAAAATACTTAACATACAATGCTGAAAAGTAGTTGTAGCGTTACACAATCTAAAAGACATTCTTTTATAGGCAAAAGCGCCAAAATTACATGTAAAAGTGGTTTTCTCTTGATCATCAATTGCACTTTCAATCTGGTTATAGCTGGAATATCCATCTAAGAAACAATAATATGCATGGCTGGCTATTCTCTCTAAAATTTGATCTAAGAAAGGTAGGGGAAAATGGTCTTTTGTAAAACCCGGGAAAATTTGAACTTTTTTCGAAAAAGGGCAAAATGGTAATTTGTCACTATAATGCGGAATTAAAATACGTATTTCCCTAGAGCTCGGATGACTCAACGGACTTTGCCTTTGGATTCGTATCGTGAAACTGAGTTACCCAGACAACTTTCGTCGAATTCCGAGATAGTCGAATTTTGTGCGTTTTACGAGACGACTGTGTGTCGAATGACCTCACAAAGATCCCCAAAAACGTAAATTATGAAATTTCCTTATAATTGAATTAAAGTTCAAATAAAATTAATTTCAACTTAAACCGGGATGAAATTAATCGTTCCGGGGCGAAAACGGACCCGGACGAGGGGGAGGCGTGTGGCGCAACGTGGACCAAGTGTTAAGGGTTATAAATAGGAGAAAATATCTGAATTTTTGGCAGAATTCTCTGCATTTTCCAGTGTGTAAACGTGTGAGGGAGAGAGGAGAAGAAAAACAAAAATTTCAAGGCTTCTTCCTTCGATTCACGGAGTTCCGTCAGTCGGAATCATTCGGACCAAGAGTTAAAGTCAATCACATCGATGAGGGCGATGCAACCATACCAAGAACGAAGGATTTCACCGAAGATCCTGTAAACCCCCACATTCTTATCGTTATATAGTAACATAAGTATGTTTTAAAATGCTAATATATGTAATGATGTATGCATGAACTGTGTAGATTGTAAGAGTAGAAATAAAAATGTTAGTTGAGGTAATATGGTATGTTATAGAAGTTTGGAAGTATTCCGGAGTGAAATCACACGTTAGAGAAGATTTGGGTAAAAAGGATTTTGGACACTGCCTTAGTAATTTCACCATAACCTTTTATCCTGATGTTCATTTGATCTGAAATTTGGACAAAAGATAATAGACTTCCAGGGGTACAAAATAGTATTTCACAAATATTTTCTAAATAGATCTCTAAATAGGCCAAAACTTCACTGGAAGTTTCAGCAAAAACAGGAATTCCGTTCGAACGGGAATTGACGTTCGAACGGGAATCGACGTTCGAACGGGAATTGACGTTCGAACGTGAATCGACGTTCGAACATGAATAAACGTTCGAACGAAAGTTCGTTCCAGTACTCTTTGTCTGATTGAAAAATCAAAGTACTGGGAGCAAGTGACGTTCGAACGCCAATGACGTTCGAACGTGAGCAACGAATCAGAACATCAGATTGATGTCGGCTGAGCTATTTTATTCTCCTATAAATACATAAGGGCGCCTCCTTTAGCCTCCATACACCATTTACAACCCTAGAAAGCCTTGAGAAACAAGAAAGAAAGGGGGAAGCACAAGATCAAAGAGGATTTGCACCTTGAAGTGGATCAAAATCTCAAGTTCTTCAAGAACTCTAAGGAAGAAGAAGGTAGAGGTTTTCTTCCACTCTTGTTCAATGATCTAGGACTTATATATATATATGTTTTGACTCTTAATCATATACATTTGTTATGGAATCCTTGTTTCTTGATTGTTCTTGTAAATCTTACCATGTTATGATGGAAGTTATAGCTTGATAGCCATAAAACCTTTGTTCTTGACATCCAAACTCTAGTTTTTCAAGAAGTATGGATTTTTCTTCTTGATATTCAATTATTCTTGATTTCAAGACTTGATATTCATTTGTTCTTGATTTCAAAACTTTATTTTCATTTATTCTTGATTTCAAGACTTGATATCCATTTGTTCTTGATTTCAAAACGTTATATTCATTTATTCTTGATTTCAAGACTTGATATCCATTTGTTCTTGATTTCAAAACTTTATATTCATTTATTCTTGATTCCAAGACTTGATATTCATTTGTTCTTGATTTCAAAACTTTATATTCATTTATTCTTGATTTCAAAACTTTAGTGTTTTGGTTGGAACAATAAAATTATATCTTGTGATGATCTCTTGCTCATTTTTTTCTTAAGATGTTATATTGAGAAATACCCATGGAATTGGGGGTTTTTGAATTACTTGTGATATGAGAAAATGTTTGGTATTGCATCTCTTGTATGGTTTGTTGTGATGTACTTGAATTACCTTCGAGAGTTGCCGTAGAGTGTTAGAGGTTAGTCTATCCCAGTGGGGGTGAGATGGTTGCCAAACACTTGTAGTGGATTGTTGTTTGTGAGAGCAACAACTATTGTTCACGTAAGTTCGAGGCTGAGGGAGTATACCTTTCCTGAGAAGGATTCGTCAATGCCGTGGGAGACGGTATACGCCCTTCCTAAAGTGATTTGTGTGGTTATGATGGGTGAACGAGGTAGAAACGTCGTGTAGATTCATGGGAAGCAACCAACATACATGAGTGATACGACATATATGAGAATATGAGATGATGCTATTGAATGCTTAATTGATTTCTTCAACTCTGACATGTTTATTCCTTTCATTTACTTATTGCTATTGCGTTAAATTGAGATCGAATAAATTGTCACTGTTTTATTTCAAGTTATATATGATATTTTGAAAAGTGAGACCAAACTGTTTTATATGTTTTCCAAACCTTGTTCGAGTTTGGGAGGATGTTGCTACAGAGCTTAGTGCTCACCCCCTACAAACAATATTTATTCTCAGACTTTAGTTTAGAGGAAGAGTTCGGAGTTGATGAGCAAATAGCTTGGAAAGCTCAATTGGATGGAAGCGTGGATCCCGAGGGGGATGTTTAGAATTGCTCTCTTTATGTCCTAGATTAGGAGATACCTTTTGAAACAATGTGTGAATTAATATTTTATTTATTCCACTGCAAGATTAAGTCTGATTTTGAGATGTAAATGCCATGGTTTGGCATATTCTTTTGGATGATCTTATAGATATCATGTATGATGAATGAAATTCTCTTATTCTATGGGTTTTATTAGTTGCTCTCATGATGTAAATGATTTTAACTAGTAATGCCGTCCAAGGTGAATTTTGGGGCGTTACAGGTTTGGTATCAGAGCCTAGGCTTTAGGTCTTACATGGGAGCTGTAGGTTATGAATTACCACTAGAGAGGTAGGACTAGGTCGAATGAATTGTCGACCTAAATCTTATACAAGCCTTATGCTTTAGATTAAGGTGATAGTTAGGGTGTCTTGTACATTAAGAAAACTAAATTATGACTTGATGTACAGGATGGACGGAGGACGTGGACGTGGACGTGGACGTGGGCGTGGTCGTGGAGGTCAAGCAAACCCACCACCACCACCACCACCACCTCCCAATGCCATGAATGACATTTATCAATGCCTAAGCGAGCTAACCACTCTGGTGCAACACCAGAATGGAAACATCCACCACAACGGGGGGTTTCAACCATTAGCTCCTGTACCTGGCAACGGGGAGGACAATAGAAGGATGATAGTTGTTAGAGAATTCTTGAAGCAACGCCCACCTACTTTCCAAGGAAGTTCTCATCCTTTGGAGGCGGATAAGTGGATTCGCCGGGTGAGGAAAATGTGTGATAGCATGGGAGTTACCGAGGATCTACGAGTCGGCCTCGCTACATATCTACTGGAAGGAGAGACAGATCATTGGTGGGACTCAGTGAAGAGAAGAATGAACACCGATGCTTTTACTTGGGAGGATTTTGATCATATCTTCCAAGACAAGTATTTTCCTGAATCGGTGAGGGACAAGATGAGTGCAGATTTTCTCGCTCTATGACAGGGTAGCATGACGGTGGCGGAGTATGAGAGAAGGTTCGACGAGCTATCTCGCTATGCCATAGAGTTCATCTCTACTGAGGCTAGAAGGGTGAAACGATTTGAGCAGGGCTTGAGGCCTGCTATCAGGGAGAAGCTTATGACTCACAAGATCCGGGACTATGGGGATCTTGTTGACAGAGCTGCACTGGTGGAGAGAGACACCGAGGACAACCAGCGCCGACAGAACTTCGCGAGGGGAGGTCCAATCAGGACTGGTGCTAGCAGCAGTGGAGTACAAAGGGCAGCTCAGTACCGCCGACCGGATCAAGCTGCAGGACAAAGGAATCAATTCGTTCGAGGAGCTGAGGTTACTCAGAATAGAGCAGGCACTAACCCACGTCAATGCTTCGCATGTGGAGGGTCTGGGCACTTCAGAAATAACTGCCAATCGTTTCCACCAAAGACCAATCCAGCGGCAAGACAAGTGAATGCAAATAGGCCACCACTATAGAGGCCACTACAGCAGAGACCGTTAGCAGCTGTAGCCCCAGGCGGTACCAATCAAGGAAGTGTCTTTGCTTTTACCCAACCGGAGGAAGATGCTTCCAATGCAGTTGTAGAAGGTATTGTTCTTCTCTATAATTCTTGGGCCTGAATTTTATTTGACCCCGGTGCTACTCATTCATTCATACGCACTACATATGCTATTAACTTGGGATTGGAATTTGAGAAGCTAGAACATGCTTTGCGTATTGACATGCCTACGGGAGAACGAATGGATACTAGAAGGGTGTGTAGGGGTTGTGTGCTTCGAATTGGGGAGCAAGAATTGATTGTAGACTTGGTTGCATTAGACAAGAAGGGTTATGACATAATATTTGGGATGAACTTGTTGTCCACTTTCCATGTGGTAATGGATTGTTTTAGTAAACGGGTTTCATTTCAATTACCGGGAGGGGTAGTTTTCAGTTTCATTAATGATCGGAGTTCTTTCCACCCATTTCCTACTACGGGTAGTAGATTCTTGAAAGCTAAAGCGGGGAGCAATTTGAGTTTCTTGACCAGCTTAATGGGTGACGATCGTGATAAATTCCAATCGGAAGTAGTATTGATAGTGTCGGAGTTTCCGGATGTCTTCCCAGATGAACTACCTGGGTTACCCCCAAAGAGAGAGATTGAGTTTACGATTGATCTCTATTCGGGAACCGAACCCATATCCATTGCTCCCTATAGAATGGCACATTTGGAGTTAAAGGAGCTAAGGAAACAGTTGGACCATCTATTGGCTATTGGGTTTATCCGTTTAAGAACTTCACCGTGGGGAGCCCCGGTCCTCTTTGTGAAGAAGCATGACGAAACACTTCGGTTATGCACGGATTACCGAAGGTTGAATCGGGTGACAGTGAAGAATAAATATTTGTTGCCATGAATTGATGAATTATTCGATCAGCTGAGGGGTTCTAAGTATTACTCCAAGATTGATCTTCGCACGGGGTACCATCAACTGCGGATCAAGGAGGAAGATATTCCTAAGACAGCTTTTCGTACCCGGTATAGTCATTTTGAATATATGGTAATGCTGTTCGGACTGACTAATGCTCCTGCAGCCTTCATGGATTTGATGCACAGGGTATTCCGACCGTATCTAGATCAGTTTGTTATCGTGTTTATTGATGACATATTGATTTATTCACGGACACAAGGGGAACATGAACGTCATCTCTCGATTGTGCTACAGACATTGAGAGAGCATAAGTTGTATGCTAAGATGAGTAAATGTGAGTTCTGGATGAAGGAAGTGAAATTCCTTGGCCATGTTGTATTCGAACAGGGTGTAGCTGTTGACCCTGCAAAGATTGAAGTCGTGATGAAATGGGAACCACCGAGGAATGTGACCGAAATACGTAGTTTCCTGGGATTAGCAGGCTACTACAGAAGGTTTGTGGAAGGTTTCTCAAAGCTCGCAATGCCGATGACTCGCCTTAAGAAGAAGGGGGAAAGATTCTTGTGGACTCAAGAGTGTGAACTAGCCTTTTGCACCTTGAAGGAAAGGTTGACAACAGCTCCTGTCCTCATTATTTTGAGCAGTGGGGAAGGATACGATGTTTACACAAATGCTTCGTTACGAGGCTTGGGATGTGTGTTAATGTAGGAAGGTAAGGTAGTTGCTTATGGCTCGAGACAACTAAAGATTCATGAGCAAAACTATCCCACTCACGACTTGGAGCTTGCCGCATTGGTTTTTGCTCTTAAGTTGTGGAGGTGTTACCTGCATGGAGAAAAGTTTCAAGTGTTTTATGATCACAAGAGCCTCAAGTATATATTCACACAGAAAGACTTGAATCTTCGACAAAGAAGGTGGATTGAGTATTTAGAAGATTACGATTTCACACTCAATTACCATCCCGGGAAGGCTAATGTAGTAGCAGATGCACTTAGCAGAAAGTCTCGGGGTGAAATCAATGTCCTTGCAGTTAATAGGTGGAAGATGATTGATGCTTTGGAGGACTTTGATTTATTGGTGGATAGAAAGGAGGATCGACCATGTTTATTTAATCTTGTATCTCAACCAATTCTCGGACAAAGGATTGTGGAGTTTCAACGATTAGATACAGAGTTGGAAACTATCCGGGGTAGATTGGAGAGGAATGAGATTGTTGAGAACTGGTCCATACATGATGATGGGTTACAGTTTCGTGGAAGACTATGTGTACCAAACAATAACCAAGTAAGGGAAGAAGTGTTGGGTGAGTGTCATCGTTCAAAATTCTCCATACATCCGGGTAGTACCAAGATATATAGAGATATGAAGCGTCAATATTGGTGGAAAGGAATGAAACAAGATGTGACCAAGTTCGTTGCAAAGTGCGCAGTGTGTCAGCAAGTGAAGGTGGAGCATCAGAAACCCGGAGGATTACTACAGTCCTTGCCTATTCCAGAGTGGAAGTGGGATCACATCACCATGGATTTCGTGTCTGGCTTTCCACGGACGTCACGAGGGCATAATGATGTATGGGTCGTTGTAGATAGACTCACCAAGTCTGCTCATTTCTTGAGATGAAGACCACTGACACTTTAGAGACTTTGAGCAAGCTTTATATCCGAGAAATTGTTAGGTTACATGGAGTTCCACTCTCTATTGTGTCGGATCGTGATTCTTGTTTTGTGGCACAATTTTAGTAAAGTCTACAACGAGCTATGGGGACAAAGTTTCACTTTAGCACCGCCTTTCATCCTCAAACGGATGGCCAATCCGAGAGGGTGATACAAATTTTGGAGGACATGTTAAGAGCTTGCGTGTTGGAATTCAAGGGAAGTTGGAGTGATCATTTGTCGTTGGTGGAATTTGCATATAACAGTAGTTTTCAATCTAGCATTCACATGGCACCTTATGAGGCATTGTATGGGAGACCATGTAGGTCCCCGATTTGTTGGTTGGAAGCTGGAGAGAGTAGTCTGTTTGGGCCAGAGATTGTTCGGGAGACTACGGAGAAAATTCAACTAGTTAGGGAAAGACTACGCACGACTCAAAGTAGACAGAAAAGCTATGCGGATAGAAGAAGAAGACCATTGGAATTCCAAGAGGGGGACTATGTGTTCCTCAAGGTGTCACCTAAGAAGGGAGTGTTTAGATTTGGCAAGAAGGGGAAATTAGCTCCAAGGTATACCAGACCATTTGAAGTGATCAAAGCGGTGGGCAAAGTGGCGTATCAACTTCGGTTACCAGCCCAGTTGTCAGGGGTACATGACGTGTTCCATGTGTCAATGTTAAGAAAGTGTCAATCGGATACAACGCATGTCGTGGATTTGGAGGACATTGAAGTTTAAGATGGAGCAACATATGAAGAACAACCGGTGGAGATTCTCGATACCAAGGAAAAGGTGCTTCGCAATAAAGTCATCCAACTGGTGAAAGTCTTGTGGCAACATCACGGGGTGGAGGAAGCTACCTGGGAACCAGAGCCAGAGATGCGAGAGAAGTACCCTCATTTGTTCTCTACTTAAGGTAAGTTTCGAGGACGAAACTTTCTTTAAGGGGGTGGATTGTAAACCCCCACATTCTTATCGTTATATAGTAACATAAGTATGTTTTAAAATGCTAATATATGTAATGATGTATGCATGAACTATGTAGATTGTAAGAGTAGAAATAAAAATGTTAGTTGAGGTAATAGGGTATGTTGTATAAGTTTGGAAGTATTCCGGAGTGAAATCACACGTTAGAGAAGATTTGGGTAAAAAGGATTTTGGACACTGCCTTAGTAATTTCACCATAAATTTTTATCCTGATGTCCATTTGATCTGAAATTTGGACAGAAAATAATAGACTTCCAGGGCTACAAAATAGTATTTCACAAAAATTTTCCAAATCGATCTCTAAATAGGCCAAACCTTCACTGGAAGTTTCAGAAAAAAACAGGAATTCCGTTTGAACGGGAATTGACGTTCGAACGTGAATCGATGTTCGAACGTGAATAAACGTTCGAACGAAAGTTCATTCCAGTACTCTTTGTCTGATTGAAAAACCAAAGTACTGAGAGCAAGTGACGTTCGAACGCCAATGACGTTCGAACGTGAGCAGCGAATCAGAACATCAGATTAATGTCGGCTGAGCTATTTTCTTCCCCTATAAATACATAAGGGCGCCTCCTTTAGCCTCCATATACCATTTACAACCCTAGAAAGCCTTGAGAAACAAGAAAGAAAGGGGGAAACACAAGATCAAAGAGGATTTGCACCTTGAAGTGGATCAAAATCTCAAGTTCTTCAAGAACTCTAAGGAAGAAGAAGGTAGAGGTTTTCTTCCACTCTTGTTCAATGATGCTATGACTTATATATATATATGTTTTGACTCTTAGTCATATATATTTGTTATGGAATCCTTGTTTCTTGATTGTTCTTGTAAATCTTACCATGTTATGATGGAAGTTATAGCTTGATAGCCATAAAACCTTTGTTCTTGACATCCAAACTCTAGTTTTTCAATAAGTATGGATTTTTCTTCTTGATATTCATTTATTCTTGATTTCAAGACTTGATATTCATTTGTTCTTGATTTCAAAACTTTATATTCATTTATTCTTGATTTCAAGACTTGATATTCATTTGTTCTTGATTTCAAAACTTTATATTCATTTATTCTTGATTTCAAGACTTGATATCCATTTGTTCTTGATTTCAAAACGTTATATTCATTTATTCTTGATTTCAAGACTTGATATCCATTTGTTCTTGATTTCAAAACTTTATATTCATTTATTCTTGATTCCAAGACTTGATATTCATTTGTTCTTGATTTCAAAACTTTATATTCATTTATTCTTGATTTCAAAACTTTAGTGTTTTGGTTGGAACAATAAAATTATATCTTGTGATGATCTCTTGCTCATTTTTTTCTTGAGATGTTATATTGAGAAATACCCATGGAATTGGGGGTTTTTGAATTACTTGTGATATGAGAAAATGTTTGGTATTGCATCTCTTGTATGGTTTGTTGTGATGTACTTGAATTACCTTCGAGAGTTGCCGTAGAGTGTTAGAGGTTAGTCTATCCCAGTGGGGGTGAGATGGTTGCCTAACACTTGTAGTGGATTGTTGTTTGTGAGAGCAACCACTATTGTTCACGTAAGTTCGAGGCTGAGGGATGGTATACTTTTCCTGGGAAGGATTCGTCAATGCCGTGGGAGACGGTATACGCCCTTCCTAAAGTGATTTGTGTGGTTATGATGGGTGAATGAGGTAGAAACGTCGTGTAGATTCATGGGAAGCAACCAACATACATGAGTGATACGACATATATGAGAATATGAGATGATGATATTGAATGCTTAATTGATTTCTTCAACTCTGACATGTTTATTCCTTTCATTTACTTATTGCTATTGCGTTAAATTGAGATCGAATAAATTGTCACTGTTTTATTTCAAGTTATATATGATATTTTGAAAAGTGAGACCGAACTGTTTTATATGTTTTCCAAACCTTGTTCGAGTTTGGGAGGATGTTGCTACAGAGCTTAGTGCTCACCCCCTATAAACAATATTTATTCTTAGATTTTGGTTTAGAGGAAGAGCTCGGAGTTGATGAGCAGACAGCTTGGAAAGCTCAATTGGATGGAAGCGTGGATCCCGAGGGGGATGTTTAGAATTGCTCTCTTTATGTCCTAGATTAGGAGATGCCTTTTGAAACAATGTGTGAATTAATATTTTATTTATTCCGCTGCAAGATTAAGTTTGATTTTGAGATGTAAATGCCATGGTTTGGCATATTCTTTTGGATGATCTTATAGATATCATGTATGATGAATGAAATTCTCTTATTCTATGGGTTTTATTAGTTGCTCTCATGATGTAAATGATTTTAAATAGTAATGCCGTCTAAGGTGGATTTTGGGGCGTTACAGATCCAAGAGGAGACTTTGGAGAAATCAAGAATTTTGGGGCTTGGGAGGTGTTCTTGAAGTTCTCTACATTTCGTCTTACGCTACAAGAGGTAGGGTTCCCTCCTACTCCGGTTTATTCCTAACTCATGATGTCTAGAGGAAAGGGTTAGATTATGGAAATTGCCATTGTTATGGGAATGGGGAAATGGGTATAGATATGGCTTATTTCAAGTTCTAGCTTGAATTTGATGTGTAGAAATTCCTTGTGAAATCTCTTGGAAATTGGTATTACATGGGTATGCTATGTGTTTATATGTATACCTTTGTGGATGAAATGGATTTTTGGACATGAATTGTATGATAACATGCTTGTTATTGTTGTTGATATATGCCAGGTGATATATTGATGGTATGATGAATTTTGGTGATTATATGCATATGATATAAATTGCCATGATACATGTTGATGTGTGGAAGTTGCTCATTTAGTATGCATTGCAATTTGGGCATAAGATTGACATCACATTCATAGGCGTGAGTCATGAGTGTGGGTGTGTGTGTGCATGGTTGGTCAAACACCATACTTGGTGATTTGGCATGTAGTCTCGGGAAGGTTGGATCGAAGATCTCCTTGAGTCACATGGTTGCATGGAAAACTTGTGTCGGGTAGAGCAAGAAGGGGTAGATACTCCCTCGGGTGAAAGACCCGGTCACATGGTTCATACACTTACTGGCGGTGAAACTCTAGAAAAGTGTAACGGTGTACAGAACCGGCAGTGAGACTCCGAGAATCCGTTGCCCACAAAGACACATGATTTTGTTTATTAAAATACTCATTCAATGAGTGTCATCCAACAATGATTTGATTTGTTAACAAGTGAGTTTTATTTAAAACAATCGTTCGATGGATTTTTGTCAAAAGACGGTTTTACTTCACAAGTGCATTGCATTGTGTTGTGGGAGTCGGTGAGGACTCGGGTTAAATTTGCATGAGTGAGTTCATCTCATTTCATAGCATGGCATGAAGATTCCTCTCATGAGATTACATATCCTTGTTTGGAAAGTATGTTGGTTGTGACATTGCATGTGCATCTAGGTTGAGGAGTAGCCTTCGTAGGAGATACTCTATTGAGCGTAGCTCACCCTATACTGGAAAACGTTTTAGGTGTGAGATACACACCGACGGATGACGCTCATTCGGGACCCCAAGGATGAAGAGAGGCCGATATGTGGCTTTACTTTGGATTTTGTAAACTAATTATGAAAACTTAGTCTTTGACATGTAAATATATGTAAATGATTGTAATAGAACTTCTATCAATCATGTTTTGATGTATAAATACATGTTGTATAAGTTTGGGGTGGATTTGGTAAGGTTTGGAATGGATTGGAAATGGAAAACAGGTGAAATAGACAAAAGTGGGCAGGCTGTACCGGTACAGCGTACCGGTATACTGTGGTCCAGCAGGTGTAGCGTACCGGTACGCTATACAGCGTATCGGTACGGCGCAGTCCAGCAGGCAAACCGTATCGGTACGCAGTACCGGTACACTTTCTAAAGATTAGAAATTTTAAAACTGTTTTGCCAAGCTTTTGGGCTATGAGTGCCTTCCCTCCAATGCTATAAATGGACAATAATAGAGTACCAATAGTGGTAGATTGGACATCGGATGGGTCAATCAATCAAAAGTATAAACCTTGTATTTCTCTTTAAGTCCCTGTAAAAAGGGGATGTGGTGCCGCAGTGTCGAACTAACCGGCATCTACGGGTACTTCCGCGGGTTGATGGGTGATCAACGGGTTAATTACGGACCCCCAGATTTTGGGGCGTCACATCTTTTCTGGTGAGTGAATTCAACTTTCGATAGTCAATACACATACGCCAAGCAGTGACTGTACGCATAGGGACTAATTCATTTTCTTGATTTTGTATGACAGTAACACCAGATTTGTTTGGCACTACCTGTGTGGGGCTGACCCATTTGCTATCAAATATAGGATATATAATATCAGCATCTAACAGTTTAAGTAGCAAGGAATGGTTGAACTAGAATGACAAGAATGTATGTAGAAGCATGCAGAACTGGGTGAGTATCTAAGACAATGAAATCCACTGGGAAATAGAATTTATCCACTTGAACTAACACATACTCCACAACTCCTCGTGGAGTTTTCATAGATCGGTCTGCCAATTGCAATGTGACATTGGTGGATTTCAACTCACCCAACCCTAATTATTTATAGACCGAGTATGGAAGCAGATTGACACTAGCTCCTAGATCAAACCGAGCTTGCTCAATCCAAAAGTTTCTGATTATGCATGACACTGTAGGACTTCCAGGATCTCTGTACTTAAGAGGGGTCTTGTGCTGGATGATAACACTAACCTGCTCAGTTAAGAATGCTCTTTTCTGTACATTGATCTTCCTTTTGACTGTGCAAAGGTCTTTCAAAAAATTGGTATAAGATGGGACTTGTTTGATTACATCCAATAGGGGGATGTTAATATTTACTTGTTTGAACAATTCAAAATTTTCAGAATGATTGGCTGGAGTTTTAGGTTTCTTGTCTGCTTGAGGAAAAGGTAACATAATAAGACATGAAGGTTCTTTTTCATTTGGTGGTTTCGGTTCGTTTTCAGTTACAGGTTTAGGCTCAACTGGTTCATTTACTGGGATCGACTCAGGTTTTGGCTTAGGAATTAACATGTCTCTAATGGTTTTGTCAATCACCTTACCACTTCTCAGTGTGGTAATTGCTTGGACCTGGCTCGGAGATGGTTCCGAAGACACAACATTAGCCTGGTTTTGACTCTATGGGGGTTTTGGTTGAGATGGGAATTTTCCCTTCTCTAATGTGCTCAAGGACTGGGTTAATTTGGCTAGATGACTCTTGATATGTTCAATACTCTGTGAAGTTTGGGCTTTGAAATCATTAAATGCATGTGTGTGCTGAGTATTGAAACTCATTTGACTCTGAATGAATTGGTTCATGGTATCCTCTAGACTCCTTTTGTGTTGGGGTTAATATGGTTGATATAACTTATGAGTTTGAGGCTGATATGACTGTTGAGTTTGGGGCTGATATGACTACTGAGTTTGGGGCTGATATGACTGTTGAGTTTGGGGCTGACCTGGTGGTTGACTCACAGGGTTTTTTTTTTTTTTTCAAATGAAATTTGGGTGATTCCGCCACCCTGGTTTATAGGTTTCAGAATAAGGATTGGAATAGGGTTGATTAAAGTTCGAAATGGCATTGGACTATTCCATCAAGACCTCTTTGAATGCAAGAATGGTTGGACATTCCCCCGTGGAATGTCCTGACAATGCACATATTTCACATGACTTCTTAGTGGTAGACACTACAGACACTTTCTTCATTTTTTTCATTTCTAAAGCTGCAACCTTTCGGGACAAGGTAGCCATTCTGGCCCTCAGGTCATCATCTTCTTTTAACAGATACTTCCCTCCTTGGGATGTAGATGACTTAGTATCAACAATGTTTGGAGAGGACGAGTCCCATATTTGGGAACTTTCAGAAATAGTATCAAAGAACTCGAACGCCTCCTCGAGGCTTTTACTCATACATTCTCCCTGGGCCATCATTTCAACAAACTGACGCAATGCAGACGGGAGGGCATCATAGAAAAAACCTACGAGAGTCCAACTCTCAAATGCATGATGCAAACAGGCTTGAAGAAGATCCTTAAATCTCTCCCAATATTGATAAAAAGGTTCCCTTTCTTTTGTTTCCCCTTCTTTTACAAAAAAATTCATGATTTGACATCTCAATGCATTAGTGCGAAGCACAAGAAATTTTTTTTTGAAAAATTCAGTTTGCAAAACTTGCCAACTCAGAATAGACTGGGCTTTTAAAGAATTTAGCCAATGTTTAGCTTTGTCCTTCAAAGAGAAAGGAAAAAGTTTCAACTGGGCCATTTCAGAATTATCTTGCAAAGCACCACATACTTCTTCAAACTCTTTAACATGCAAGTATGGGTTTTCAGACTCCAGACCATGATGCTGTGGTAACAACTGCATTGTCCTTGCTTTAATGTTGAAATTTGGAGCCTTTGTGGGAAAAGAAAAACATGATGGGACACTAGTGTTTGCATGATGCAAATATTCTCTTAATGGTCGGACATTCTGGACTACCTCTTGTTCTTGTTGATTATTTTGAGCCATGCTTAATTCAAATGATGCTTGTGACGAAGTTGAAGATGATGGAGATGAAGGATTAGACTGATTTACAGACCCTACTGATGACTTAACAGACAAACAATGAAAATGCAACAAACAATAAATATACATATAATATAAACTCAACAACTTCCCTATTCGATTTGAAATCACCGTAACTCCCCGGCAACGGCGCCAGAAACTTGACGCTGATCTCGATTACTACCACCAAAATAGTACCACACACCCAAGTGCAGTTAGTCAAATTGAAATATAATACTCGGTTTAAGTCCGAGGTCGAACCCACAGGGAGTTAAATATTGGATATCAAAACAAAAACGATGAAGTTGTTATAGATACAAAATGTAATAAAATAGCTTGTGGTGTGAGCTTAGAATAATTAAAATAAACTTAATTAAAACTATGGAAATACAATAATTAAAAGATACCCTATAGTTTGGGGATTCCACAAGCATTATATGGTTTCGGTTATTGAAAATGCCACCTTACAACAATTAACCTCCATTTTACTGGAAAGTCAACTGGTAGGTATGATGTCTATTAAACCATATCCAACAACTAATTAGGTTAGCCGGCAGGTATATTTCCATGCAACAATCAAATAATCCGAGTAAACCAGAAGGCAAGCCATTCAGGAAGGATACTTGAATTACTTAATCGACATCTCTGTACCATGCATCAGTTAAACAACCCTAGTGAACCAGAAGGCAAGCCATTCAGGAGGAACACTACAGTTATTCCACCGAAAAGTTGATGATTCACTGATGACGAGATTCCGGTTTATGCATTGAATCAAAAGCATTGGCTATGCCGAGACTTAACCCATCTATAACCAATCTATCGACTGTTACATAAAGCCCAATCACGTACATCAATGTATTATGCATGAAGTACATAATTAGTATATAGTATGGTATATAACATTAGGTACCACTCGGTGTTCATAACCATGAGCATATTATAAATATAACCATCCATCAATAAGGGAGGTATATATAACATTAAAGTATAGTTAAAACATCGGTATTTCCATAACTCAAAAAATAAAGTACATATGTTCACCCTTCACCGAAGGGTATAAGCGGACTACTCACACCCCATTGCTTTAGACGGTTTTTTTTTACCATTGCTTTAGACGAGCAAGAGGTGTGATATAGTTCCATTACAACACAAAACAAAATACAAACAATCCTTCCTCGAGGAATAGTTGAAACACTACCACTCTTATGACTGGTTAGGGCACAAAAGTGGGAGAGGTTCAACCCTCCAAGTAAAAAGTAATAACATAAATGTACAAGTAAGAAAAGCTGGCTGGAAGCAGTTCGGCAGGGCTTCGCTATAGTGTTTCTCTCTATCTCTCACTCTCTGACTATTTCTGACTCTGTAGACTGACCCTGACCTTCCCTGACTTCCTTCCACTCTCTATGGTTGTCTCTTTGATTGAATGCTACTCAATGTTGAAAATGGAAGTTGTAGGGGGCTATTTGTAGAAGCTGGGAGGCTTGGCTGAGGCGGCAGAAGCTGGATGGTCCAATCAGGTGAAGTTGTTGCATGAACTGGCCAATGGGAGGAAGGAGGAGCTTAAGGCGGTTTGCCTACCGTCCGGAAGCCGCCACCACCATCCGGACGGTGGCAATCCTCTGGATTCCATCTTTGCTTGCTTGATACATTTGGGTGTAATTGCACTTGCCTCCCCTTGCTGTTTGAACTTGCACACTTTGATCCTCTTATCTTGGAGGCATTTACGCACAAAACCCTGGAAAATACAAAGTTTAACGCATTAACCCTAATTTTGTGTACTTTGATTGTTTTAACTCATTTCATTAACACAATTAACCTAATAATCTAAGTTATTCCCGCACTAATTTGGTTTAATCAATCACCCACCGTAAACTTTAAATATTTTCTCTATATATCAACATAACTCTTTTGTCTACTTTGTGATTCTTTCGACCGATCTTGGATTACCTTGACTTTATCTATAGTTACTTGTACTAGCTCGGAACCCAATATTTTCCTTTCCCCCACTCACCCCAACAAATTAGAGTCCTACACTTTCTGCCATGAAGTGGCAGAAGCTAGATGGTCCAATCAGGTGAAGTTGTTGCATGAATTGGCCAATGGGAGGAAGGAGGAGCTTAAGGCGGTTTGCCTACCGTCTGGACGCTGCCACCACCATCCGGACGGTGGCAATCCTCTGGATTCCATCTTTGCTTGCTTGATACATTTGGGTGTAATTGCACTTGCCTCCCCTTGCTGTTTGAACTTGCACACTTTGATCCTCTTATCTTTGCGGCATTTACGCACAAAACCCTGGAAAATACAAAGTTTAACGCATTAACCCTAATTTTGTGTACTTTGATTGTTTTAACTCATTTCATTAACACAATTAACCTAATAATCTAAGTTATTATCGCACTAATTTGGTTTAATCAATCACCCACCGTAAACTTTAAATATTTTCTCTATATATCAACATAACTCTTTTGTCTACTTTGTGATTCTTTCGACCGATCTTGGATTACCTTGACTTTATCTATAGTTACTTGTACTAGCTCGGAACCCAATATTTTCCTTTCCCCCACTCACCCCAACAAATTAGAGTCCTACACTTTCTGCCATAAAGTGTTTCATATGGTGTCATAACAATGCTACTTTGATAACTGTTATTATTGGCAAACTCTATTAAAGACAAATAAATGTCCCATATACCTTTTTATTTTTAGCATACCAACACGAAGCACAAATTCAAAGTATGAATAGCATGCTCAGACTTCTGGCGAAATGGAAAATGACAAATTATATTGAACTTCAAAGTGTTATACCCAAAATGTTGTAAACTAAGCCAAATTTAATTGTAACTTTTGAATCTCCATCTACTTTACTAGATAAAGGTATTCCACACAATTAGACACTCCCATAAAATAGTTCCAAGCATACCTAAGGTGAATATGTAGGTTTAATTACCAAAAGTGAGCAAATCTCGTCAATCAATTCACAATAACCGAAATAGATTCATACCTAATATGTATCCTAGAAGTCTTTATAGGAAATTCAGAGTATATGCTCCCATTTCCATCCAGAAATTGAAGGACGTTGTAATAAACCTGTAGGATACTGATATCCAGTCTTTATCCATCAATGCATTATATATTGGCTAAAAATTCAACAATCTCTCTTTTCATTTCAGTCAATTAACAATAATTTCTCAAATCTCTATTTAATTTCATACTTGCTGAATGCACAATATACATAAAATGATAAGTTCCATCTATAATGTTTCTCTTCAATATATTCTCGTTTGATATGCATAACTAAATGCCAAAAATATAACATAACATCAACCCACATTGCAAAATCTATCATGCAACCATGTTGTACCTCTTTCATGATCCTTTGTAGATGTGAATCTTTTTTTATTGTAACTCCCTGATTCGATCTACCAATAAGAGTCTAACTTGTAATTGGGCTAATAATAAATCTGTACCAATCAATAACATATCAAGCTAGCTATCGCTTCCTGCTTGAACTGACAAACTGCGCTCACGACATAGACAATGTCTGGCCTCGACCTTAGTTATAGATTGATGTCCAAAGGCGTGCCAATCGGTTGTACCCCCATCAATCTCAAATCCATAAAATTATTCACATAGGTAAATAGGATGCAATCTTCCCAATACTTTTCTGCTTAATGCATCAATAAGAACCTTAGCTTTTCCTGCATGATTATGTCTAGAATAATCATAATCCTTGATCATTTTCATCCATCTCATTTGCCTCAACTTCAGGTCCATTTGAGTTAAAAAAATATTCCTAACTCGATGATCTACAAGCCAATGTCTCTATTACTTAAAGGAACCACAACATCAATGAACTCCAAATCATGAGTAGTGTAATTCATTTCAGTGTTTTTTTTAACAGCTTGAAGGCATAAACACTCACCTTACTATGTTATATCAGATTTCAGTCCAACATGTAATAAGAAGCATAATTGTCTAACACATTTCAACTACTACCCGAGTGTACAATCAACACTAGGGCTAAAAAAATTGATTTCTTCTTTCACTTTTGAAAACTATTTTCACAAACATCATCCCACTCAAACTTTGTATTCTTCTTGTGTCAAATGTGTCAAAGGTACTATTAATACTGAAAATTATTATACAATCCTACAATAGTAGCCAACTAATCCCAATAAATCTGTAAATCTCTATCACTGTAGTTGATCTTTCCCACTTTACCATTGTATCAACTTTCTTACGATCAACAAAAATACTATCACCAGAAACTATATATCCCAACAATACAACTCGAGCTAGCTAAAATTCACATCTACTCACTTTTGCAAGTAAATTTTTTTTTTTCTAATAGAGTTTGTTACACAATCCTCAAATGATGTTTAAAATCTTCCTTACCATGAGAATTCACAAGCATAATATCAATGAATACAATAGCAAATGAATCTAGATAAGGTTGAAATACCCTATTTAATCAATTCATAAAAATAACTGTAGCATTTGTCAACCTCAACAACATCATCAAAATTACAAAGTGACCATCCCAGCTTGACAAACTATTTTCATAACATATCACTTATTTCTTTTAAATAAGAATAACCCAACACAAGATCAATCTTACTAAATACTCTAACTCCTCACAGCTGATCACATAAATCATCAATACCACGTAAGAAATATTTATTACTTGTAGCTACTTGATTCGGTCAGTAATAACCAATGTACCATTTCTGAATCCCATCTTTTTATTCATAAACACGACATGAGCACCCCATGACAAATTATAAAGTTGAATAAATTCTCAATCTGATATATCTCAATTGAATTTCCAATTCCTCTTGCTCAGTAAGAAACATGCTATATGAAATAATAAATATAAATGAAGTACTCTAAAACTACTAACACATAAACTCTACCTCTCTTGCTTGAATTTATTCTGTCAACCCTAATCTTCGAACATGAACCCTCAATGTGTATATGGCTTATGTGTGTGGGTTAGTGTCACTCTCACTCGGGTTCGATGCAAGAAATGGGAAAATGGGTGTGTGAATGAAATGTGTATGTGTGTGTGAACAAAAGTGCTCCCTAAGCGCACAGAGACTTTCGAGTGTCGTGTTTTACTTGGAAATCGTATTCGAAGGTCGTCTCCTCAGGGAATGAGGTGAATTGTTTTGAAGGTGATTTTGATGAAAAAGAAAAAGTGTAAAAATCTTTGATGTTTGAGTTTGGTGATTTGTGTTCTTGATGAAAATGAAATGGAAACAAGTGTTGGCTAATCCGAAGAGGTCATTCCAATGGGAATGCCAAATCAACTTAAGACCTTCCTCCAATGGTGCCTAAATGTTTGATTGATTCGTAGGAAGCGAGGGACTAAAATGGAGGTGAGGATCCAAGCATACCCTGTGACAAGTCTATGGTGTATCAAGAACTCACAACCATGTCCACACTTAACCTACTCAAATCAAATCATCGTACACTACGAGGAGGAATGAAAAAGAGTTGATTTAGCATACCCAAGGGGAACTCTCCCTTGGATTAGCCAACTTGAAGCTTAGCTATTCATATTTAATGCAAGAACATAGATGAAATAAAGAGACATTGTAAAGAAATGAAGATTGGAACTTAAATTAATGCAAGAAAACATAAACTACAAAAAGGTGCATTTAATACCCATTTGAAGAGCTTGAGATGAAAACTTAAATACAACAATGGTAGATTCTACGATACTCAACTAAAATTGTAATGTACTTGATGTAAATGACATTAAAAACAATAAATGAAGCTTACAAGAGTCTTAAGAAAGATTACAAGTGAAATGGATGAAAGAAATGTAAAAATCTAAGCTTTCTCTCTCTAAACTATGTCTTCCTCCTAGAGCTTCTCTCTCTATAATGCAATACAATCTGAATAAACTCCAAGAATACTTGCATTTTCGTCCATGGAGCTCCCTCTAGGTGTGTGACAGGCTTGCCATCCATAGGGGGCTGACTTGATGGCTTGGGCAGGCTAGGACAAGCCTAGCCTACAACTCCCTTGGCTTGGCTCTTCTCTCTCCTCCTCATTAATGCAATGGCCTCCAAAGTCCAAGTTGAGGTGAGGGGAGGCCTGTATGTGTGTAAGAGATGTTAGGGGACAAGTGGGAGAAGTGTGGGTGGGGCCCCTAAATGGCAGAGCTTGAGTTGCAGGTTGTCTGGGCATTCTGGGCAAAACCTTCTAGAAGGTTGATGAAAACCTTCCGGAAGGTTTGTGCAGGAACAGATGAAATAGCAATCCAGTGAACAAAACCTTCTAGAAGGTTGATGCAAACCTTCCGGAAGGTTCATTCTAGTAGACAAAACCTTCCGGAAGGTTTATGGCCAAACCTTCCGGAAGGTTTTCATCCAAATTGTGTTTTTCTTGGTTTCTTCACCCTCCAATCATTCCTTTAAGCTATCCCTTCATCTTTATTGACTTTAACCATTACGATGGGAGCTTAACTCAAGTCATTTACAACTTTTCACCTACATTCACACAAAACTTCATTAAAGAGAAGATTAAACGCATTTCTCCCAAAATTCACAACAAAAGCAAGTATAAAAGGGCATAAAAACATACAATATATGCAATGTTTTGTGCTAATCACACCCCCCAACTTGAGTTTGCCTAGTCCCTAGCAAATTTCATTTCAAACCACAAGCTATAAACTTAAAACAAAATCCATTCATACAAGTAAATATTCAAACACTCAAAATGCAAAAATCATATTGCAATTAAAAATAGACTTGGGCAATGATAAAATGTAACAACTGTGGTATTTTCATTGATCATTCTCAAAAGTTCAGTACAATGAGTTAGAGTTTCGAAACAAAACGGCCCAAAACCTAAAGACACTTCTACTAGGCCGATGAACTAACCCTAACTGTACATCCTAAAATCAAAAGAAACAAAATACAAAGTACATCCTATTCATCACCCTCCCCATCACTATCATCATCAAAGGCGTCCTCATCCTCCGTCTCACCCTCAGACTCAGTCTCCTCATCCTCGTCGTCGTCGTCATCTCCCACCTCCACAGTAGTAGAAGGTATAGGAGCAGCGGTTGATGGTCCAGCAGGAGGTGGCGGAGGTCCACCGGGGATGGGCTCACCCGGGAACGTATGCTGGAATAGCCGCGTCACCATAATCGACAGCCCGTACATAGTCGACTCCAGTGCATCCATATGCTGCGACATGGTGCGGGCTGGGGCAGGTGCAAGAGGTGCTAATGTGGATGGCCCTGCAGCAGATGGCTCTGGCCTCGAGGCTCTGGGTCTCTCTCCCCCAATCCTGACAGCCCGTTGTTGCTGCTCGACTTTTCGATGGCTTCAGTCTCCAGGGGAAGCAGAGTATCGGGAGTATAATGCTTCACCTTGGCGTGGTCGCACAGTCGTGTGACGAGGCTGCCAAAGGTGAGATTCGAATTCGGCTTTGCTGCTTTAGCGAACTCCCGTATCTCCTCAAATATCAGCAACGCTACATCGATTGCCACCCCCATCATGAATGCGTGGAGGAGGGAAAACTTCTCGATGTTCGGGCTCTTCTCCGAGCCTCGGGGCATCAAATTGTAATGCAATACCTTATTCATTACCCCATAGGCATGCTTGAGGCCCCCGACCAAAGTCGTCACCTTAAACGTGGTCGGGTCCTCGTAAATGAGCCAGCATAGTCAATGAGAGTCCTACCCCCCACCACGTTGTGTGGGTAAACCAGGGTACTGTGGCAATCGTGTCGGGGGTCACCTCGAAGGTCTTCCCCCGCACGTTGGTCCTTAGCATACTCCCGTCCTATCCAAACACAGACAACTTCATGTAAAATTCTCTACACATCCCCAAGTTGTAGCCCTTCACCACGGCAAACTAAATATTCAACCCACGTGCCTCGATCACTCTGACAACCTCATCGTTTGGCCCAAGAGAGACTTTATCCACGTACCTCTCGCACATGACATTCTTTTCCTCTATTCTTTGTCTTCGTGCATTGTGCTTTGCCTTAGTCCTCCTCTCCACCCAATCTTGGCTGCTAGGACCTTCACCACTCCTTTTGTAGGAGCTAGTGCCCATAGGTGGTGGGGACTCGGGGCCCGTCCTCTTGGTGCGGGCCATGAGGGCCAACAGTGCCCCTACACGAAGGAGTGTCAAGATCACCCAAAATAGTCTCTCCATGGGCTCAAAAACATCCATGGACATCCCATTCATACGAGCCATAGCAAGGGAGTTTAGGGATTTGAAGAAGATCAAGAATGACTTGAGAAATTGGGGGAAATGTGAAGACCTAGGGTTTGTGGAGAACACCCAAAATTTTCGGCTAAAACAACTAAAAAACCAACCTTAATCAAGAGAAAAGTGTGAATTTAGGGCTTTGGTGAAACGTTTTGGGGCTTGGGAGAGATTAGGAGGAGAGGAGAGAGCTTGGGATCTTGAGATTTGGGGGAAATGTGAAGGGTTTCTCAAACAAATCTAACTTAAAACCCTTGTTTTTAGGCTTCTGGGCAAAACCTTCCGGAAGGTTTTGCCTTTGCTGCAAAACCATTCCTTTGCTCCAAAACTCACTTCCAATCCAACTTTCCTCAACTCCAAAACATTTTAACACCCTATCTATGACATCTAACCTACCAAAAAATTGAACCACACATATGAACCACAATTGATTGATCATGCCCAAAGTCATTTCCGAAATTGCAACATGGTTTATGATTTTGATGTTTTCAAACTACAAAATATGGATTTCTAATTTTAACTACCAAAATGAATACCCAAAATATGAAACATAGATTCAAATAACAAGGGCATTACTAAAACTTATCAAATATCAAAAGTTGAGCAATATTCCCCTATCCTTTAAGCATAGGGCTATGAAACACATCGTTCAAATGCCCTGACCAAGCACACATGAGCAACACCATGGCTTTAAGTGCTAGTCTAGAGTATGCACCTACACCTTCATTTTCAAACTCGTGTGTGTGTGCAATGAACATGTAATTTAAGCATTCACACAACATAATTCACATTCATTTTGGCTATCCAAATTAAGCTTCGATGCAACCTCACCAAGGGTGTCTCTCAACAATGAATCACACTCTAGTTATCTTGGCATGCTCTCCATGTGTATAAGTGAGATAGAATCTTGTGCGCAATACGAAGTATGCTCACATATAATCCAAAAATAAAGTTCATGCATGAAAATGAAACAACCTTGGCATAATCTCATGAAAAGAACGTTAGGGCATTAGATAGCAAACCAACTTCTCTTTTTCTTAAAAAGTATGCATCTCTCATGCTTCTCTAGATGATTTAGGAATTTAACAGGTTATAATGTGGTCTTGGGGTGATATTGAGGCAAATGAAATGAAGGATATAAGATAACAAAGAGGGTTGTTCCGAGTGAATGCTTTTTATTTCAAAAACACCTCCCTTTTTATGAGATTTTCAGTCCAACACCATCACCACACTCTTTGTTTCTTTTCTTTCTTTTCCTTAACATTTTCCTTTTATTTTTTATCATTCTTTCTTCCTTCACCCCCTTTTTCTCATTTTCTTGGATTTTTTCATTCTTTTCCATTCAACATTTGAATTCAACTTCATTTATCCCTTTGGTTAAGTTTCCGCAACACAATTCCTTCTCTTTTATGATCACTCATTTTCAGCTCTAGGAACAACCAAGGTGATGTCGATTTTTATCCTTTTTGCACTGGCTTGGTCAAATGTGTGGCATGGAAACGAATTTATAATTAAGGCTCAATCACGACACTAGGGATAAAATTTTCCAAGAAAAAGGCTAAGGCTCAAAGCAAAACAAAGATGGCCTAAGATCATTTCTAGATAGGCATGGGAGAACATTGTACATATCAAGACAAAGTCAATCAACTACCCAAATGCACCTAACCAAAACAACATAATGAGATTATTGAACACATTTGGAATTTGAAAAATTTGTTCCTAGAGTAAATGTAAGTTCCCTCCAATAAGGATTGGCACTAAAGTTCTCATGGGTTCTTACTCATCTCTACTATTCATGTCAATCACTAAAATGTGAACTCAATCCGTAAATAGACGAAATTACACATTCAAGGTGTACATATTGGTGAGTTCAAAACCAAACGCATATGTGATACTCGAGCATAGGATGAACTTCGATAATGTGCTCATGTATTCAAAATTCAACACAAAGATCAGCGTATCAACAAACCATACACTCAAAATAAGGGAATACAGATCAAATTTCAGATATTTTCACAAAAATTTTCAAATTTTTCACATAAATTGCAACTATTGTAAACAAAAATCTATATGATATGTGAAAGGTGAATTTTCACCACAAAATTGGTATTATCAACAAAAATTTCCACAAACATTGGTGTATCATACAAATGGTGCACCTCACCCCCTAACTTGATTCATGCATTGTCCTCAATGCAACAAAAAAGATATGACATGCAATGAAGGATTGTAAAAAGATGAGTAGGGTTAGAGAACACCTCGCACTTGAGCTTTGACAAAAATACCAATATCTGCAACTAAGAAAAACAACACTATACGAAAAGATAAAGTAAGTAACATTAACAATTAAAGTAAATAAAAATGTATGTACACTAAAAAGCATAAGAACAGTTACTCCTCCAACAAGTATGGGTAGACCGGATCTATCAAATCTTCCCCCACTCCTTGTCCTTCAAAACCCTCGAAAAATGGCTTAAGTCTTTGGCCATTGACCTTGAATGTCTTGCCATCTTTGGGGTTTGTGACTTCCATAGCTCCATCGGGGTAGGCCACCTTGACAAGATAGGGGCCATCCCAATGTGATCGGAGCTTCCCTTGAAAGATCGAGAGATGAGAATTGTATAAGAGCACTTTTTTATCCGGGCTCAAATGATTTCCTTACAATGGATTTATCATGAAAGATCTTAGCCCTCTCTTTTAAAATTTTAGAGCTCTCATATGCATCTCTTCGAATCCAATTCATTCATTTCAAGCTTCCTATTTTCTCCGGTCATTCTCATGTTGAAGTTCAAGTTCTTTATGACCCAATAGGCCTTATGTTCCATTTCAACCGGAAAATGGCAAGCCTTTCCATAGACGAGCAGATAGGGAGACATGCCTAAAATTGTCTTATAAGTTGTGCGGTAAGCCCAAAGGGCATCGGTCAACCTAAATGACCAATCCTTCCTATTGGGATTCACCATTTTCTCTAGGATATTTTTGATCTCCCTATTGGCCAACTCGACATGGCCATTGGTTTGTGGGTGATATGCGGTGGACACCTTGTTTGTGACGCCATATTTATGCATCAAAGATGCAAATGGCCTATTACAGAAATGTGACCCACCATCGCTTATCATTGCCCAAAGCATCTCAAACCTCGAAAAAATGTTCTCCTTGAGAAACTTGAGCACGACCCGATTGTCATTGGTCTTGGTCAGGATAGCCTCCACCCATTTGGACACGTAGTCCACTGCTAGCAGAATGTATAGGTAGCCAAATGACATGGGGAAGGGACCCATGAAGTCGATGCCCCAACAATCAAATATCTCGATAGCAAGTACAGGGGAGAGGGGCATCATGTTCCTTCGGGTCACACTATCCAAACATTGGCACCTATCACATTCTTTACAGAAAGAGATACAATCTTTTATCAAAGAGGACCAATAAAAACCTGACTGTAGAATCTTTGCCGAAGTCTTATTTGAAGAGAAATGGCCACCGCACGCCTCAGAATGGCAAAATGCAAGGACTTCCCGTTGTTCATTTTCTGGTACGCATCTCCGCATGACTTGGTCAGGGCAGTACTTGAACAAGTACAGGTTGTCGAAGTAAAAATACTTCACATCCGTCATAAACCTCCTTCTATCTTCCGAGCTCCAATGCGATGGTATCTGTCCTATAGCAAGATAATTACATATGTCAGCATACCAGAGACAAACAAAATGAATCGAAAGTAAATACTCATCAGGAAAAGAGTCAGGTATAGGAATGTGCTCATCGGCCTCTTGCACCACAAGTCGGGACAAATGATCCACCACCACGTTCTCCACTCCTTTCTTGTCTTTGATTGTCAAGTTGAAATCTTGGAGTAGGAGGATCCACCTGATGAGTCTCGGTTTGGCATCCTGCTTAGACAACAGATACTTCAAAGCAGAGTGATCGGTATAGACTACTATAGGTGAACCAATGATGTAGGACCAGATTTATCCAATGCAAATACTACCGCTAGCAACTCCTTTTCTGTGGTGGTATAGTTCATTTGAGCTTCATTGAGTGTTTTGCTAGCGTAGTATATTACATAAGGTCTCTTGTCCTCCCTTTGACCGAGCACTGCGCCGACTGCGTAATCACTCACGTCGGACATAAGCTCAAAAGGTAAGTCCCACTTAGGTGGTCGCATAATCAGAGGTGTAGTGAGCTTGCTTTTGAGTTTTATAACCAATACCTCACAATTATCCGACCACTCGAATGGGACATCCTTAGAAAGTAAATTGGTCAAAGGTCGGGCCAATGCACTAAAGTCTTTAATAAAACGACGATAAAAGCTGGCATGGCCAAGAAATGACCTGATATCTTTGATAACCTTTGTCGTAGGGAGGTTGGAAATGGCATCAACCTTTGATTTTTCAACCTTGATCCCCTTCGCCGAAACGATATGCTCGAGAACTATCCCTTGCATCACCATAAAGTGACACTTTTCCCAATTGAGCACCAAGTTTTTCTCCTCACATCTTTCAAGAACTCTCTCTAAGTTCTCCAAACATCCATCGAACGAATCCCCAAACATTGAGAAGTCATCCATAAACACTTCCATGATCTTCTCCACCATATCACTGAAAATCCCCATCATGCAACGTTGAAAAGTCTCTGGGGCATTGCACAACCCAAATGACATGCGTCGGTAGGCAAAAGTACTGTAGGGGCAAGTGAAGGTGGTCTTTTCTTGATCCTCCAATGCGATCTCAATCTGGTTTTACCCGGAGTAGCCATCCAAGAAGCAGTAAAATAGGTGCCCAGCTACTCTTTCCAACACTTGGTCGAGGAATGGCAATAGAAAGTGGTCTTTTCTCGTACACAAGTTGAGCTTTCGATAATCAATACACACTCTCCATCTGGTGATCACCCTTGTTGGAATAAGCTTGTTCTCCTCATTTGCAACAACCATGACTCCCGACTTCTTGGGTACTACTTGCGTGGGGCTAACCCACTTATTATCGGCAATCAGAAAAATGATATCAATAGATAAATCTCTAACTTCCACATTCAACTCATAACCTCTATATATACTCTTTGTTAACACTATCTCTCATACTAAAGTAGCAATAAATAAATTAGTATTACAATAATGTCAACGATTATTCGAATGCTATGTTATACAACGACTATGTGAATCTTGGGTATATCAAAACCAATGCAATCTCGACCAGAATTGGATAATGTACTTGTAACAACCTCATTAGTAGCTTGAGTATCCTATCAAGTCATAACAAATACGCTACTGTATAGTAGTGTTGGTAGTTTCTCTCCCAAAGCTAAAGTTACCAAAAAAATAATACTAACACTAGTCTTTGCATTATCCACTAAACATGCAAATAAATAAAGATACTTTTCAACACAAAAAGACTTAAATACATAAAACCTTGATCTGATTGAGGGAACTCTTATATTAAGTAATACAACACCTTTACACCACTGATACACATGATTTTAAACTTCGATCTTCTTCAAATCCTCTACTTTCATGACTAAAATTTATTTAATTTATTTTTTGTTATGCGTCACTCAAAACATTTAATTTATTGTTCAGTAAGTCTAGTGAAACTTTTAACTATTCTTTTCATCACCCTTAACTACTCATACACAACATCAAATCCATAATATATATATTCTAGGTCTGCTTGACCCTGTGTCACAGCTAAACCAGATGGGCCACATTAAACTCCTTCAACAACATAGGGTGGTTTTTATTGCACTATATCAATAAGAAAGTGTTAATATATAAAATAATATAGTGATGCATGAACACACCCTAAAATCGCTAGACATTTTGACACGTGACTAACGACTCATACATTACTCCCACAAACTCAACAACATACTTCTTACGGTCAACTACAGACACAAGACTATGACATTTCTACAAAATCTATAAACACTTGCTGTAATACCAAAAAATCTCACACCCCATCCCGAGAGACATATTTGACATCTCAAAGATGGAAGTATAACTTGATACGTGACAATACCTGTGCCTGTAATTCAGGAATGCATTTAAAACAATAATACCGACTAATAATCTCATGAATGAGATAAACTGTACAACTCTGGCAGAGTGCACAATTGTGCAACTTAAATCAAAACAATACATTAGGTAATTCATCCCTTACATTAACAAGGAAATGAAAACTCTTGTACAAAATGTACACCACCAATTTCCTTAACCTTCCATCTCGACTCCCCTAGTGCTATAGTGGACCCAAATCTAAACTTCATCTACCTAAAAATAAATATTTTCTTGAGTATACTACGCATCATAAAAAATGGAAATATTAAAATATGGATCAAATATTATTTCACCAAAATATTTTCACAATCTGAGGAGACAGATAAAATCAAAGAGTTTTCAACTCACTTTGAAATCTCATAATCATTGCCAAAATATCAACATAATAAATAGTCCACATGTTTTATGAGTCAACAACAACATTTAAGCAATGTCAAGCTATCAACAACATTTAAGCAATGTCAAGCTATCTACAACATTTAAGTAATGTCAAGCTGTCTCATGATAACTGCGTATTGTCCAAATCAACATGTAAGCCATGTCAAGCTATCAACAACTCTGGTACAGTAGATACTACTCAAATCACAAGCTTCTCAACCAACCACAAGATTTTCAATAAGTCACAAGCTTTTCAACCAACCACAAGATTTTCAATAAATCACAAACTTTTCAACGAAACATATTTGATCAATTATTTGTTCAAATCAACATAAATCAAATCATTAAAAATTCATTTCATATAGTGAAATAACTCATAATAGTCATATATTTTTATTTCCAATTATTATGAAGCAATACACTTCACCTGTTATAGCCAATCAACACACAACTCTGCTTTATGCTCGATCCCTAGGTGGAACTGATGTAGTAGCCTCTGACCCTATCAATTTTCATATGCACAAATGCAAATAAGTATCGACTCAAAAATAACTTAATTTATGCAAATAAACGCATATGAATATGCTTCATGACGCTTCATATTCAGCACAACTTAATTTCAGCACCCAAGCCCGGAAACCAACTGGCCACTCAACCTATGTGAACTTACAATTAGTTTGAAAGGATTCTTGTACCTTATTTTATACAGTCAAATCCATCGTTTCGAACCACTGTGTGTTACTGCACTTAAAACCCTATTCTAGATTTGTGATTTCCAGCCCAAATTCAAAAACCCCAATCATAAGTTTTAAAATATGATAAACATTCATAAATAATATAAGGCATGATTTCAAAATGAATTTGAAAAGCTTCGACTAATCCGGAATTGAGAAACCCTACCCTACACTGCTTTTCGATCCGAAACAACCAAAAATAAAACAATGTTATAGTTCAATAAAATTTCATAAACGTACTCAATTAAACTACCTAAGAATGAATATTAAATTTATTTTTCCAAAATCACTCAAAAACTGGGTCAAATTGGCCCTGGAGGCCAAAACAATCATTTTACTCCTCATTTTGATCCGGCAATCGGATCGACTTGAAATTTTACCGGGACCTCCGCACGGACGTTATGATATTTGTGGCGCCAACTAGAGCCTGATCAGACACTACATATGCCCTCACGTGCCATCGGGGTGTCCAGGGGTTGCTTGATCGTGTTCACCCTAATCTCTGAACATGAACCCTCAATGTGTATATGCCTTATATGGATAGGGAAGTGTCACTCTCCCTTGGGTTTGATGCTATAAATGGGGGAAACATGTATGTGAATGGAAATGTGTGTGTGTGTGTGCAAAAGTGCTCCCCAAGCGAAGCGAGACTTTTGAGTGTCGTGTTTTACTTGGAATGAGTATTCCAATGTCGTCTCCTCAAGGAAGGTTGGTCAAATTGTGGTGAATGTGATTTTGTAAAAATGGGAAAGTGTAAAATCTTGTGAATTGGTGTTTGGGTGAGTGAAGATTGTTGGTAAAATGCAATAAAAACAAGGTTGGCTAATCCGAATAGGTCATTCCAATGGGAATACCAAATCAACTCAATTCATTCAACCAATGGTGTCTAGGTGCTTGATTGATTCGTAGGAAGTGAGGGACTAATGTGGAGTGTAGGCTCAAGCATACCCCGTGACAAGTCTACGGTGTATCAAGAGCTCACAACCACGTCCGCACTCAACCTAGTCAAACCAAGCACTTTACACTACGAGGTAGAATGTAGAAGAGTTGATTTAACATACCGAAGAGGAAGTTCCCCTTGAATTAGCCAACAAAAAGCTTAGCTACTCATGTTTAAAGTAAAAACATTCATAATGTAAAGAGACATGTAGATGAAATGGATTGAAAATAGAGATGAAATGAAGCTTAGAACTTGTATTAATGCTAGGAGAAGGTAAACTACAAAGGAGAATTCATTTCATACGAAAATGGAAAGCTTAAAGACAAAATCCAGTTGAAAATATAAAATTGCAAGAACATTGAATTAAACTTGATTACACTTGAAATAAAGGAGATTACAATGCAAGAAATGAAGATTACTAGTGAAATACAACTTACTATAAGTGAAATGGTGAAGGAAATGCAAAAATCTAACTTTCTCTCTCTAAAACTTCATCTTCTTCCTTGGAGCTTCTCTCTCTACACTACTCCTAAGCATAGGTAGCCTCCTCCAAAAGCTTGTGCAAAAATCTGAATATATGGTGTAAGACTTGCTGAATTTCGTCCATAGTCCCCTCCTAGCATGTGTGAACTCAGTTGTAATGAGTGGGGAGAGGTTGGACACTCCAACAAGCAAAACAGGCCAAGCATGGCTCCTTCCATGCTTACCCAACCACCCATCTTCTCTCTCTTGCTTCTTCCATGTCTCTCAAGTCAAATCTGACTTTCTGGGTTTAGGAGATCATCATGGGGTGTCAATTGTGTCAAGGTATGGTCTGGATGAGCAGAGGTGGGTCCCCCGAAGTTGGTGGAATCGTGTGAGCAAGTTCTGGCATTTCTAGTCAAAACCTACCGGTAGAACAATGAAACCTACCGGTAGGTTTTGATGAACTTCTACTGGTAGGTCGTAATGGGGAAGCTAGCTCAGGACCATTTTTCATAGAATTGTCATAAATTTTGATCCCACCGTCTGATTGAGCTGAAATTTTGACACAAGATAGAGGACATCCATATCTACAACTTTACTATTTTGTACCTTTTCAGATTCGAAGTGCATCATGGTCAAATATTGGGAAACCAGAGGTACTTGTACCTGTAACATCAAAATTTCAACATTATTTATAAATTCGACTAACTCTAAGTAATTAAATGCAAAGTTAAGTAAAAATACATGTAATGAGGCCATTAAATATGCAATATTACACGCTCATCAAGGGTTTCTTATCCAACTTCATCTTCTTCCTCTGGCTTCTGACCAAGTCTGATTTTTTATGTTTTTGGTTAACTTTGAGCACCTTTTCTCTATCATTTCTTCACATTTTTACATGATTCAAAATCTTAAATTATACTTCTCCACTCTTATTTTGACATACAAGTGTTGATTTGCATAAAAAATCCTTCTAGTTTTCCAAAATGTGAGTCAAAGAAGGCTCGAGAGTCATACAAACAGGCTGGCTCTAACCTGAGTTTCAGCCAACGAACCAACTTTGGATGCCCATAACTCCATGATTTCTCAAGCTTTTTTAGTGATTCAAGAGCCTAAATTTCTTTCCAACAAACCTAGTTTTAAACCATACAACCCAAACCCCTCAAAGTTCCCTCAAACTCCATAAATTTGTGGTCAAAGTTACTCAAAAGTTGATTTTCAAAACAAGGCCAGACATGGAAGTAACCATTTGAATCCACAAACAACCTCTAAATCCAATTCCAAGATTGGAAATGGATTCCTTAGGTCCAAATTAGTTGGGAACAACACCCTTTTCAAAGCTTAAACAAGAATTCAAAAAGATCAAATTTCAAGTTAAACTCAAACCCTAGTTTCTTATCCCACCATCGCAGACCATGGCCGGCCTTCTCACCACCACCAAACACCTCCAAATCCGTCCAAGAATACAACCCAAATGATTAATTAGAAAGAAAAATAAGCTAGATGCATAACCCATTTGAAAAACCGAAACCCATCTACACCTTTAAACTCAAATTATAGCATATACACTAAATCAACTCAAATTCTAAGCTTACCAGTGAATTCCTCTCATCAAAAGGAAGAGTTTGATATTGATCTCTACCCTTGAATCAGGCCCTAGCTCAAACCTAAAAAAATTCACTTTCCTTCTCTATCTTCTCTATTTCCTTTTCTTCTTTCTCTTTCTCTCTCCTCTAACCAGTTTCTGTTCATTCTAGGCTCTAAGTGAAGTCTCAAGATCATCCTAAAACATTCTAGAGGCTTGAAGAAGGATGGGGAAAGATGGGGAAGACCCTATGATTGCCAGACAACAGCTTGGAAAGAAATGCCATGCAATGGCATTTTTCGTAAATACCTCAAATCCTTTTTTTTTTAATTTTTAATTTTATTTTATAATAATTACATATTAAAACATGCACTATACAAATATTTTCCTAATTTTTTCTATTTTCCCAAAAATATTTTTCGTGCACTTGCATGTTTGGGTTTTACATGAAGGGTGAGTAATTTCTCATCCACTCTTTAGTAAAGGGGGACAAATTTATGTTGAAGGGTTTGAATAATATATTTGTGCAATTTCTATTATGCTCACTCGCCCAATCCAACTTCTGACATATTTTGTATAGTTGTTTGATTACCTACAGATGAGTTGAGTCTTGCTATAGGAAATGCTTATAACTTCCTACAAGTCAAGCTTTAATCGAGTCAAGTTGTTGGCGCCGTTGCTAGGGAGCTACGGTATTTCTAACATAAAAGTGAATGGACTTTGATTCTCTTGTATATATTGTTTATAAGTCCATTTTGTTCTTCTATTTTAATTTCTTTTTATGTCTAATGAGTCAGTAGGGTCTGTAAATCTATATAACCCTTCCACACCGTAATCAGTCATAGGTTCTTTTGATAATAGCATGGCCAATAATTAGGAAGATTAAGAGATGATCCCAAATGTTTGAACTCTGAGGGAATATTTGCATCTCACACGGAATAATGTCCCTTCTTCTTTTGTCTTCCCCAAAAATGCACCAAATTTCAATGAAAAGCCCGGTACTGTGCAATTACTACCTTAATTTCATGGTCTCGAATCAGAAAATCTGTATTTATATATAAAAGAATTCAAAAAATGAGAACTTAGAAGATTCTCATGTATTTGTGACCTAGAAGCCCACCTAGCTCATGGACTACCACAACAGCTGAACCCTGGTGAATATGAACACTTAGTTAGAGTTTTATTGGAGAATTCAATTAACATTCATCATTATCAATAGGTCCTAAGTCAGGAATTGTTTGACATAGAGGTATGTGGCACATTCCAAGACAATTTTGGAAATGGTCTGGTTGAAACTTTTTTCTTTTTCTCTAAAGGATAAAACTAAACAATGGCTAAATCCTTTGAAGTCTTAGTCAATACCAAACTAGCAAGTTTTACAAATTGAACTTTTCAAAAAAAAAAAAAATTCCTTTGCATCGCACTAATGCACTCGAAAGACAAATCATCAATTTTTCTGTCAAAGAGGGAGAAACATTTTACCAATGTTGGGAGAGATTTAAGGATCTCCTCCAATCTTGCCCCCACATGCTTTTGAAAGTTGGACTTTAGTTGATTTTTTTTATGATGTTATCCCTTCATGTTTGAGACAATATGTAGAAATGATGGCCCAATGGGAGTTCATGGGAAAAAACCAGGATGAGGCTTTTGAATTCTTTGATACCATCTTTGAGAGTTCCCAAATGTGGGACTCGGCTTCACCGACCACTAATACTAGACCATCCACTTCCCAGGGGAAAATACTTTTTGGAGGAGGATGATGAGCTTAGGGAAAAAATGGCCACATTGTCTCGTAAATTAGAAGCCCTACAAATGAAAAAAGTGAATGCAGCAGCTGTTATGTCTCCCACGGAAAAATTATGTGCGATTTGTGTCTTGTCAAGACATCCCACTGGGGAATGCCCAACCATCCCAGCATTTAAGGTGGTGCTAATGGAGCAATCCAATGCAATCTTCAACTTTGGCAAATCTTACTCCAACTCCTACTCTAAAACTTATAATCCAGGATGGAGAAACCACCCGAACTTTAGTTGGAGAAATACACAACAACCTCGTGTCAACAATCAACCACAAGGACCACCACCTCCACCTCAACGCCTTTCTGCATACCCACTATACAACCTCTACACAAGATGAGTCTTGGAGGATACTCTAAATCAATTCATGCATAGCCAAATGAGTTTCAATACGCAATCAACATAGTCATTGAATGACTTCAAGTCCCAAACTTCACAATCAATTGATGACATTAAGAGTCATTTGGTTAAGTTGACCTAATCATTGAACATATCAGAGAAGGGCAAGTTCCCATCTTAACCTAAACTGCCACAGGGTGAATACCAAGCTAATGTCTCCTCTTCATTTGAGTCATCTCCTAGCTAGGTTCAAGAAATTACCACATTAAGAAGTGGTAAGGTGATTGATAAGACCATTCATGCCAAATACCATGAACCAGTTATCAAGTCTACGCCAGAGCCTCAAGGAAAAATTGTGTCGCAAGAGGAAAATGAACCACCATGCCCTGTTCCTTTAACTTTTCCTCAAAGAGTAAAAAAGCTGCAAACTTTGAATAACCATGCAGAGATTTTTGAACTTTTCAAACAAGTGAATATCAGCATCCCCCTGTTGGATGCAATAAAACAAGTTTCATCATATGCCAAAATTTGGAAAGATTTGTGCACTGTAAAAAGGAAGATCAATGTGCAACATAGGGCATTCCTCACGAAACAAGCTAGTGCTATCATCTAGCACAAGGCCCCTCCTAAGTACAAAGATTCGGGTAGTCCAACTGTTTCATGCATAATAGAAAATTTCAAGACTGAGCAAGCTCTGTTTGGTATTGGGGCAAGTGTCAATTCGCTCACATACAATGTATATGAACAGCTAGGTCTAGGAGAGCTTAAACCTACCAGTATCACTTTACAACTAGTTGATCGGTCTGTCAAAATTCCAAGGGGATTAGTTGAGGATGTACTTATCCAAGTTGATAAATTTTATTTTCCTATTGATTTTATTATTCTGGATACCAACCTGTCATGCACACAGGTAGTCAAATTCCAGTCATCTTAGGCTAATTATTCCTTGCCACTTCTAATGCTTTGATTAATTGCAAGAATGGAGTAATGAAACTCTCTTTTGGCAATATGACATTAGAGTTGAATATTTTTAATATTGCAAAATAGCCAGGGAGGAAGAAGAGTTGCGTGAAGTTAATTGCATTGAGTCTTTAACGCAAAATATTTTTGATAAAGATGAGATGGGGTCGCATGCATGTGATAAACTATTCGAGTATGTGATTGTTATTGATTCTATAAAAAATTACGAGTCCATTATAAATATGTCTTCTATGGGGATATGGGTCCCAAAATTCAAGGAATTGTCACAAGCGACACAAAGTTTGTCTTACCAAGTGTCACAACATCGAAACCAGAGTTAAAACCTCTCCCAACTGACCTGAAATATGTCTTTTTAGGGGAGGAAAAAACTTTCCCAGTGGTGATATCTTCAAAATTGTCTGAGAGTTACAAGAATTGCAATTAATAAAAGTCACTAAAAAGTATTGAAGTGCAATCGGATGGATTATCGCTGATATCAAGGGAAAAAGTACTCTTCTCTGTACTCATTGTATATACTTGTAGGTCGACTCAAAACCCTCTTGTCAACCTTAGCAAAGGTTAAATCCACATCTGAAAGAAGTTGTAAGGGCTGAAGTGCTGAAATTTCTAGATGCATGTATCATATACCTCATCTCCGATAGTAAATGGGTAAGCCCTACCCAAGTAGTACCCAATAAATTAGGTATCATAGTGGTAAAAAAGGAAGCGAATGAGTTAGTCCCAACACGTACTGTTACGGGTTGGTGTATGTGTATTGACTATAGAAAATTAAACTCTCTCACCAGAAAAGACCACTTTCCTTTACCTTTTCTAGACCAAGTTCTTGAAAGGATAGTTGGACATGCATTTTATTATTTTTTGGATGGGTACTCGGGATACAATCAAATTGAAATTGCACTAGATGACCAAGAAAATACCACATTCACATGTCTGTTTGGTGCTTTTTCATATAAGAGAATGTCATTCGGACTGTGCAATGCTCCAACCACATTTCAAAGATGCATGTTGAATATTTTCAGTGACATGGTGGAACGCTTTTTGAAGTTTTCATGGATGATTTTTCTATATATGGTGATTCATTTGAATCGTGTTTACATAATCTTGAAAAAGTCCTCACGCGGTGTGAGGCTACAAATATTGTTTTAAACTGGGAGAAATGTCACTTTATGGTGACACAAGGGATTTTTTTGGGTCATGTTGTCTCATCGGAGGGGATTAGGGTCGATAAATCTAGAATTGACTTGATAGGTAATTTTCCCCCACCAAGGATAGTAAAAGACGTTAGGTCATTCCTAGGTCATGCAGGATTCTATAGAAGATTTATAAAAGATTTCAGCTTAATATCTAGACCAATGTGTAATCTTTTGTATTAGGATAAATTATTTGAATGAAATGATGCGTGCCAAAGGGCTTTTGATAAGCTAAAATACATGTTTATTTCAGCACCAAAGATGTAACCTCCTAATTGGTCTTTACCTTTTGAACTACTATGTGATGATAGTGACTATGCTATAGGAGCTGTTCTAGGACAACGAAAGGACAAACGACCCTATGTGATTTACTATGCAAGTAAAACTTTAAATGATACACAGATGAATTATTCTACAACAGAGAAATCATTTCTTGTAGTAGTATTTGCTTTAGATAAATTCAGATCATATTTAGTTGAATCCTCAATTGTGGTTTTTACTGACCATGCAACTTTGAAGTACTTATGAAGAAGGATGCCAAACCATGCCTCCTTCGATGGATACTCTAACTTCTGGAGTTTGATCTCACTATCAAAGAAAAGAAAGGAGTGGAGAATGTGGTGGCCGACCATCTGTCAAGGCTGAATTATGATGCAAAAGAGGAACCTCTGCCGATTAAAGAAACCTTTCATGATGAGCAACTTTTTGAAATTACTGAGGTACCATGGTATTTGGATATTGCCAATTATTTGGCCATAGGTACCATTCCTTTTCACTATACCTCGACCGACAAAGAATTTTTTTTTAAGAGAGGTGTGAAGCTTCTTTTGGGAGGATCCCTACTTAGTTAAATACTGTAAGGATCAAATCTTAAGACGCTGCGTACCCAATCATGAAATCGGCCAGGTCATTTTTTTGTCATTTTGAAGCTTGTGGTGAACATTTTTCTTCAAAGAAAATCGATGTTAAAATCTTCCATGTGGATTTTATTGGTCCATTCTCTTTAAAGATGTACATGTTTTCTATCCGATTTGTGATAGATGCCAAAGAATGGGAAGTATTTCTAAATGAAACATGATGCCCCTAAACCCTATTTTAATAATTGAAATTTTTTACTGTTGGGGTATTGATTTTATGGGACCATTTCCCCCTTCTTTTGAATATCTATACATTTTGGTTGCCATTGATTACGTTTCCAAATGGGTTGAGGCGATTCTTTTTCGAAATAATGATAACCGCATGGTGGTTAAGTTTTTTAAAGAACATATTTTGTCACGATTTAGTATCCCTCGAGCCATTATAAGTGATGGTGGTGCACATTTTTGTAATCGTCCATTTGAAAATTTGATGAAAAAATATTTTATTTCGCATAAAGTCGCTGCCCCCAATCACCCATAGACATGTGGACAGGACGAACTAGCTAATCGAAGATCAAACACATCTTGGAAAAAATGGTAAACTCAGACTGCAAAGATTGGTCCTTGCGATTAATTGATGCACTTTTGGGCATATCGCATTGCTTACAAAATGATTTTGGGAATGTCTACTTATCGGCTAGTTTATGGGAAGCCTTGCCACCTATTTGTAGAGGTGGAACATAAGGTTTATTGGGCAATCAAGATGATGAATTTTGATTTAGACAAAGTAGGTGCATTCAAGAGACTTCACCTGAGGCATATGAAATGCCAATATTCTGAAGGCCCAGATGAAAATTTTTCACGATAAAAATATTGTGTGGAAATCCCTTATCCATCCCAGAAAGTCTTACTGTACAACTCAAGACTCCACGTATTTCCTGGCAAGTTGAGGTCTAGGTGGACGGAGCCATACATTGTTAAACAAGTATTTGGACATGGGGCCGTTGAAATTGAGAATCCATCAAATGGTAACATTTTTAAAGTGAATGGTTAGCAACATAAACCATTTAATGATGGATTTGTAGGAAACATGGATTCCATTGACTTAATGGAACCACACATTATTCTCTGAATCAAGCAATAATTTGTAAGTACTGTATATATCTTGTACTAATATCAGTTTTCTTGTTTGTTTTGTAGGATCCTAAACATATTTCCGTCCTTTTACTCTTTTATTTTGAAATTCTATATGAGCATTTTCACATTGGGGACAATGTCACATTCAGGATGGGGGTGATGGAAATGGGAATGTCAAAAGTTCAACTGTTTTCTTTTATATTTGTATAATTTTATAAATATTTGTTCTTTTATAAATAAATGTGTTAATTATGTGTGTTATTTTGAATTTTTATAAATAGAAGTGTTAATTTCGTATATTTTTATGCTTTTATAAATATGAATGTGCTTTAATTTTATTTTATTTTTGAACTTTCGGGATAATTGTTGACGAGAGCATAATATTGCATATTATAAGCCTCATAAACATTCATCTTAGTTATGCTTGTTGCTTAATTCCTTTATTTTGTTGCTTAAAATTTTTTTATTTTATTTTAGTTTCTTAATTGTTGTTGAATTTCGTGTTTCAATGTCATGGAAGACTTGGGACATGAGCTAAGAGGTCCAGGAGTGCAGCCAAGGCCATTGCGAGCAAAATTGAAGAAAATACCACTTCTACCGGTAGGTCTTGTACCGGTACAATTGAAGCCAGAAAGAGTTTCTACCTGTAGGTCATCACTCATACTGGTAGGTGCAATCCAAAGAGTTGTCCTACCAATAAAATAGTAGAGCAACCAGTAGGAGGATAATAGTGAATAGTGTGACACCCCTAAATTCGGGGGTCCGTTGATTACCCATCAACCCGCGGAATACCTGTAGATACCGAGTAACTCGATATCACACTGTTATGCCCCATTTACCGGGGTCCACAACTTAACGAAATTCGGGCAGAGTCTCCTTTGTACGGGGAGCTCTACCCAAAACCCAACCTGTGCAATATATATTCAAATGACCCATCCGAGGCCCAATATAAAGCAATGACCGCACCGGGTCCATTTATAAGTAAACATTGGCCACACCGGGTCCAACTATCCATACTTTTATCAAAACATGCAAGGTTATTTTAACACTAGTCCATATAAGTTCTATTACAATTATTTGCAAAAGATTACATGCCCAAAACAAAATTTTCACAAGTGTTTTACATTTAACACAAACTAAAGCCACATTCGGCTTTCTTCAAACATGAGGGTCCAAATTGGAGCCATCCGCCGATGTATTTCCCCCACCTTAAATATTTTCCCGTATAGGGTGAGCAACGCCCAGTAGAGTAATTTCCTACAGAGGCTACTCCCCACCTAAGTGCACATGCAATGTTCACATTCAACATTTCGTATTCACATCAACATTCCAAGTAAGAATATGCAACTCTATATTGGAATCTACCATGCCATGCTATGAAATGAGATGAGACTCACTCATGCACCTTTAACCCGAGTCATCACCGACTCCTCCAACACAATGCCATGCCAATGTGTAGTAACCCCATCAACTGATGGAAAATACATCCAATGACCGTTTGAATTGAAATCATGTGTTTACAAAATCAAGTTATTGTTGGATGTCACCCATTGAATGAGTGTTTATGTACATCAAAATCTTGTGTCTTGTTGGGCAACGGATTTTGGATTTTATACCGCCGGTTCCGTACACCATTCTACACTTTTCCGGAATTTCACAACAGGGGAGTGTATAACCAAGTCGCCGGGTCTTGCACCCGAGGGGGGGATCTACCCCTTCTTGCTATACTCAACACAAGTTTTTCATGCAACATGCGGCCCAATGGGATCTTCGATCCGACTTTACTGATTCCACATATCAATCACCAAGAATGGTGTTTGATTAACCATGTATTCACACAGCCACACTCATGACTCATGCCCGTGAATGTGATGCCAATTCCATGTCCATATTGCAATGCATGCCAAATGAACAATTTCTACATATCCAAGTATACCATGGCAATTTATATCATATGCATATGATTTCATTTAACCACATCATTCAAGCATGTTATAGTATAACCACACGCAATTAACACACTTAATCACAAAGGCACAATATAACACAATACAACCCATGTAATAGCCCACACAACGGCCCTTATATAAGCCACAAAATAGCTCCTATATAAGCCACCAAAACAGCCCCTATATAGGCCATAAAACCAACCCCTATATAGGCCATAAAACAGTCCAAAAACAGCCCCTTATTAGTGCACAAAACAGTCCACATTTGGGCACAAAAATAGTCCACATTTGGACACAAAACAGTCCACATTTGGACACAAAAACAGTCCACATTTGGGCACCAAAAGCAGTCCATTTTGACAACCATTGGACAGCCCACGTACAAGACACATTCACCCACTAAAAACAGTCTATTTTCAGTCCATTTGGACAACCCTTGGACAGCCCACATGCAAGCACATAACCACCCCTTAAAACAGCCCAAAAGGATAGGAATAAACCAAAGTAGGAAGAACCCTACCTCTTGTAGCGTGGAGGAAGTGATAGAACTTCCAAAATTACCAACCAAAGCCCAAGAACTTGATTTCCTCAAAATCTCCCCTTGGAATCTTTGGTGAAATCCCTCGTTCTTGGTACGTAGACGTAGCCCTCGTCGAGGCGATCGACTTTGATTCTTGGTTCGAAGAATTCCGACCGACGGAACTCCGTAGATCTGAGAAACAAGTTTGGATTTCTCTCTTTTTTTTCTCTCCTCCTCCCCACGTTTTTCAGCCAACAAACCCACTGGTTTCAGCTGAAGAATATCTGAAAAAATCAGATATTTGTCGATATTTATAGCCTTAGATTGTGCGGTCCACATCGCACCGCTCGTTTACTACTTTCGGGTCCGTTTTTCACCCCGAAACGATTCATTACATCCCGATTTAAGTTCAAATTAATTTTATTTGAACTTTAATCCAATTATAAGGAAATTATATAAAATATATTTATGGGGACCTTTAAAATGTCATTCGCCACGCAGTCGCCTCGAACGACGTGCAAAAATCTGACTATCTCAGAATTCGACGAAATTTGACAGGGTGACTCGATTTCGCGATACGAATCCAACGGCAAAGTCCGTTTCTTCATCCGAGGTCTAGAGCATGAGTATCTCAAATACGCATTAGGATGGCAAATGACCATTTTGCCCTTATTCACAAAAAGTTCAAATTTACTCGGGTTTTACAAATAGTCCTACCGGTAGGTCGTTTTCTGCTTCCTATCGATAGGTTTCTGAAGATTCGGTAATTAAGACTCCTAAGGAAGTAAATCTGCTGAAGATTTCAAGGGCTATGATTGGTGGATAGAAAATAGAAATTTTAGCACAAAATCTTTTATAAATACCCAAGTCTGGCAAGAAAGAATAGAGTCTTCATTCCATCGCTTAATTCACCGTTCTTCTTCTTCTCTCTCCTAGGGTTGTTAGTCTTTCTTCTTCTTTTTTATTTTTTTCTCCATTGTTTACTTTACAAGTTTTATTTAAATTCAAGTCTTACATTCTTGCAAAGCATTTAATTTGGTTTCTCTTTTGTGAACAATTTACATTCATTGCAATTTCAATACAAGGTACTTACTTTACTTGCGAATTCAATTCTTGGAATTTCAATTCTTGTCTGTTTGCTTTAATTTACAATGATGCTTCCTTCAATTTCTTTTAATTTACTTTTTGTCATGTGTGAGTAGTCGTTCACTGGATTGATCCGATGAAGTAGTCTTATTCGTGAATTGGGGATTTTGACTCAAAACTAGGGCTAGTCTACTGTCGAGTTATTTGGGTCAATTGAATAGGTTAATTGGGAAGATGTTCAATTGTATATATTCTTGCTTACCCGTTGACAACTAAGACTTGGCACCGGTAATTCTAGTAATCACTACAGTTGTAATAATTCTGCTAATCGATTCTATTGATTCGGGTATACAATTGTTACTTATTAAATTGGGTGTTTAGCGAATATCTACCGCTTCGGTGAGTTTGACCACAATCTCGAGTGAGTTATCAAATTTGAGTTAACATACTGACTCACAATGACGTGATCTCTACCGATCAACTAGTTCTTTCTTTTAATTATTAGTTTCTTTAACTGATCAATTTCTCAACTCAACTTCCAAAATTCAAGATTTTCTTTTTCTTTTAAAATCATCACCTCTTGAGCCTTTCATTTTTCTTATGGGAATTCCTCTTAAATTTCATCAACTCAAAGGAGCAAGCAATTGTTGCATTTAATAAAAGTTCCATTCATTCTAGCCAGCAAGAGGAGTCAGAAGCGCGAAAATTAGAAAATAGGCATCGTCTGAACGCTCGCTGCACCACCTTGACGCCATCCTCTTCTTCATTTTTTTCAACCCTAGCCTCCATAAAATCTCTCTCCTCCAGAAATCTTTAATACCCATCCATTTTTCTTCCATTCTAGCCCGATTAAACAATAAATCTAGCCATTCTAGCTTGATTTCATCCCTCAAAAGTCAAAATTAAAATCCTAATTCCATAAAAAACCTTCAAATCAAATGGATCCCAAGAAGAAGACCAATGCTCAAGCTAGCATGAGTAGATCTCAAAGGGAGGCATCTCCATCACCTCCAGGAGATACGGGGCAACAAATTCCAAGTGAGCAAGTGCCTAATCCATAGGTCCCTTCTAAAATTGAACCTAATGCTTTTGAAATGTTGATCAATAGCTATGGTATGATTGTTATTTTGAATCTAAAACTGTTGTAAATGAACGAGCTGTTATTTTTGAGGATTTTGAACATTTGGGTATTAGGTAAAACTATATAAGAATTATGATTGTTGGATATGAATGTATTATTAAGGAATTTTATAGCATTGTCGATATGATTGGGTCAAAGAGGTTTGAGACATATGTAAGGGGGATCAGGTTCCAGGTAGATGTGGGTACCATTATCGATCAAATTAAACCAATAAGGAGAGAGCTAAATGCCAATTACCCAACCAACCCCCCTTTTGACTTGACTATAATTGGGAGAGAATTGACCAATGATCCAAAATTTATATGGGGTAGGAGAGGAAAATGCATTAAGCAAGGGGATTTGACGGATATATATTGAATCTTGAACTTAATTACTGTTTATAACCTAATGCCTCAAGCTCAAAAGAATCAAATTTACACTGAGAGGGCCATATTGCTTTACTCATTTGGTGTGGATCATTCTATATATTTGCCAAATTTAATAATGGACTAGATGACTTTAGCAATCCAAAACAAGAAACCCTCACTCCTTTTTGGTATTTTGGTAACTAACATTTGAAAAAGCAAGGGAGTCATCATAGATCTTACCTGGACATTTGTCGAGGAGCTGGCACACCTGGATGCCATTTCACTGAATAAGAGCCGTAGAATACAAGGAGGACCACCAGAAGCCCATCAAGCACAACAAGGAGCATGAGTTAATGAGGAGGAGGAATAGGAATTTGACCGACAAGAGCAATCACCAGTGGATGAAAGGACTGATAGGGAGATACTACTGAGTCTGGAGGCATGGATGGGTCAGTTTGAAGCAACTCAGAAGGAGATCCTCAATCACCTTGGGAGGAGATTTGGTAGACCGTCATCATCAGTATAGAGACTGATCGCCAATATGAGCTCTTTTGGGAAGACTTTACTTTTGAAATTCTGATTTTTGAATTGTGTGAGAAGAGATAATTGAGGTATAATTCGATTTTAATTGATATTTGATTAAGTTTAAAATCAAAAAACCTATTCACACCCCCTTCTAGGTAATGTCGTGCACTCCACGTGTGTCGTGAGGGAAGATCCACATATGTCTCCCTCTCCCAGAACAACAATTCTTATCAGAGCGTGATTACCCTAAGTTGTATGTAGACACATTGTAGGCATATTTTATAATTTACTTATTTTCCTAGTTTGTTTTCTTCCTAGTGATCTATTAGTAACTACAAGTTAGTGTCTAATGGAGTCTCAAAGGGAAGGTGGTTGCACAACCACCTCTCATGGACGGGTCTAATTGTTCCTATTGGAAAACTTTCATGAGAGCATTCTAAAATCCACAGACAAGAGAGTATAGTTAACCATGCAAGAGGGTTGGAGCCCTCCAATTGCCACCACATCGATAGATGTTGGTAAAGCATTGGTTAAAGTGAAATCCCAAGAGACTTTGTCCAAAGTTGAAATTGAAAAAGTGGGGTGAAACTCAAAAGGCTTGAATAAGATTTTAGATGTTGTGACATCGACTAAGTTCCATAGAATCGTAAATTACAAGACCTCGACACGAGGTTGAGAGAAAGGGCAAGGCTTCCAATGCTTTGAGTGTCAAGGATTTGGACATATAGTTTTGGAATGCTCGAATTGAACAAAGAAAGATTCGCCCAAAGAAAAGAGGAGAGCTATGAAGGCCATGTGGAGCGATAGTGAAAGTGAGTCCACATCGAATGATGACTCCTTTCCTCAAGATGATGAAGCGAATTTTATGAAATTTGTAGGTCCACTATCATCTCCCCTAGAAAAACTTCGACGAGTGAAGTTAAAGCAAGTCATACAACTAGGGTAAAAGACTTAGAAGAAGAAATCCCCACACGTGTGAAGGATGAAAAGTTCTTTGAGGATATACACTATGTATATGACCAATTGTGTTAGATCATATTTCTAATTGGCTAATTTCATGGAGTCCATTGTTAACTCAACCTATTCCATGGTCATGATGCTATCAAATTCAAGATCCAAAAGTGTTATTGAAGGGAGGAGATCAAGCGTCAAAGCAACATTATTCAACCTCCGTATGCACCTTCATGCTTAGGACAAGGTAATGACCTAGACACCTAAGATGAGCCCTCAGTTACTTTTAACTTTGGTTAACTAGGCTGAAAATGGAATTGGAAGCAATCTGACTATGACTCCTAGATGACTTTAAAAGAAAATATTTTCTAAACAATTTATGAATTTTAAAACTATAGTTTGAGACATAATCGAATCCCTCTTTGAGCAACACCCTTTAGTGCTCAAGAGGATAATTTTTTTTGTATGTTTTTATGCTTAAAAACTGTAGGAACCGATCTATGCTCACTTGTCTTCGCTAGGGTGGTCTCTTTATGACTTAGGGAAGGAAATGGGAAAAGGCCACAAGAGGCAGCACAGGGCTCTCTTTATGAGCTCACTCGAGTGTTGCTTGCCTTGGTCAAGTTTGAAATGCGCTTTTCATTCCAACGACAACCGCCCTATAGCCTTCCTCCCACCAATCGACCGGTTGTTCGCAAATCTAAGTTTTCTTATTTACTAAGACTACCCTTATTCTAGACCTATAAATAGGGAGAGGCTTTCCCATATCTAGGTTAATCCTCTTGTGACTTTTTTAAGTGAGAAGATCATATTTCTACCTTGAGAGCTTCCACCACAACCTAGATCCCTAAGATCCAAAAAGGTTACAACTACAGATTCTAACCAACATCACAACTTGGAGAAGAAGATCTTGATGGCTTGATAAACCCATTGGTGTGTGCATACCAAGGATCTTTGGCGTGCCCATGATTATTCAAAGCCTAGAAAAACCTTGCTGCGGGGAGGTCCAAGTGAAGCTACACTAGACATCAAAAGAGGGCCTTTGGCAGGGAGATAACAAGGAAAGGAGCATCTAACCATGATATTAGTTGAGGTATAAGACTCGAGTACTTGTATGTTGACTTAGAGAGTAGTGGATTAGAATTTGATAAATTGAGAAAATTTTCCCGCGGCTTTTCTCAAATAGGGTTTTTGAGTCACCAAATCAGTTGTGTTCTTTATTGTTTATTGTACACACTTGTGATTTGTTAGCACACACGTGCACCATGTGTTTGTTGGAATGATTGTTTGAATATTCATCCATACATAGTTATGTAATTGGGTTCGGGATTTGGGATCGCCTTGTGATTGATTTATCTTGGTTAATTTAGGTTGTGGTGACTAAAAGGGTGCTTACATAAATTTTGCTATATCTTGTGAGACGAGGTATTTATGGTAGTTTAGGTTTTTATTAGTAATCAATTAAGCGCATAATTGAAAAACCTATTCACCCCCTTTAGGTAAAGTGTCTATTACTCCATGTGTATAATCGTGAGGGAAGATCCACATTGGGTTCCCCCTTTGGGAACAAAAATTTGTATCAAAGAATGGTTGTCCTAAGTATAGACACTAAGTAGGCATTATTTATTTATTTATTTATTTTTTGCTTACTTGCCTACTTGTTTACCTTCAAGAGATCTATCATTATTATGAGTTAGTCTTGAATGGATTCTCAAAAAGGAAGATGGTTCAATTGCACGCCCTCCTCTCTTTGATGATTCTAATTTTGCCTATTGGAAAGCTTGCATGAGAGTGTTTCTAAAATCTATTGATGAGAGAGGATGGTTGAACATGTAAGAGGGTTAGAGCACTCTGACCACCTTCAAAAGGCTTGAATGCGATATTCAATGATGTGACACCTAATGAGTTCCGAAGGATAAAAAATTGTGAGACTTCAAAGGAGGCATGGGATATTTTAGTGGTTTCACATGAAGGAACTATAATGGTCAAGATTTCCCGTCTCTAAAGGTACACCTCACAATTTGAGATGTTGAGGATGCAAGAGGAAGAAACTTTTGGCAACTTTTTTGCCAAATTGTGTGACATTTTGAATTCTTCATTTGCATTAGGTACCAAGATCGACGATGCCTCCATTAAATATAAAATCTTGAGATCTCTACCAGAAAGATTTCATGCTAAAGTGACCTCATTAGAAATGAGTGTCAACATGGCCACGATTTTGGTCAAAGACCTAGTAGGGTTGATTTTGAATTTTGAGATGAACCTTCTTCCAACTAGAAAGTGAAGGGTGTGACCTTAAATTCTAAAATTGAAGAAGGGGGTAAATTCGAGTATCCCCATTTTGGAGAAAAGGACATAGTCTATCTTGCGAGAAAATTCAACAAATATTTTAAGGCTACTGGTGTCAAGTCCTCGAAGTCGAAAGGACATCCAAGTACACCCAAGTCTCCTAGAAAGGAAAAAGAGAGTGGGGGTAGACCTTCTCGACATGAGGTTAAGAAGAAGGGGCAAGGTCTTCAATGTTGTTAGTTTCATGGTTTTGGACACATTTGTGGAATGTCCTAATGCTAAGAAAAAAGACATGCCCAAGGAGAGGAGAAGAGCCTTAAAGGCTAAAGCGAGCGAAAGCGAAAATGAGTCCACAACGACTGTTGACTCCTCTTCTTCAAGTGATGAAGAAAATTTCACAGCCTTTGTAGTTCACACTCCTTCCCTCCCCACATGAGAAACTTCCATGAAGTTAAATCTAGTCCACCTACGGATGTAGATGACTTAGTTGTAGAAATCTCTACTAGTGAAAATGAGATCGAGAGTGTTGAGGACCTCTAAGACGCTTATAACAAGTTATACAAGGAGTGTCTAAAACAAGGAGACAAGTTTTTTTCATTAAGCACGAGGCTCAAAACAGGTGAAGACGAAAATAAAGCACTTCATGTGGACTTAGTTAAGTCCAAGGCTCATATTATTGGGCTTGAGGAGGAGAAGATGAAAAGGTGAGCTTCCTTGAATGAGAGCACAAAGGGATTTTAGATTCTAAGAAGAGTCTTGAGTCTAAACTCATCAAACTTGATAGAGACCTTCATGAATCACAAGGGCTCTTGAAAAGACTTTCCAAAAGTATGGAAAAACTTGATAAAGTGTTGACTATAGGCAAAAGTGTGGGTGACAAGAGAGTCTTAGGCTACACAAATGAACACACAAACACTTACTTCCAAGTCCATGTTTGTAAATGGTGATCCCAACCCATCACCTCCACGAGTAAGCACAAGTCCTAAAAAAACTAATTTTGGTAAGGAAAAGAATGAAAAGAAGCTGGTTAAAAAGGAAACTCAAACTAAACATCTTGTGTGTTTTACATGTGGTGAACATGGCCATTATAGTGCACATTGCATTCAAAATAGGGAAGTCTTAGACAAAAAGCTCATGCATCTAGCCAACCAATCTAAAGCATTGAACAATCAAGTTGTCAATCTTTCTAAGCTTTTAGAGAGGTCACATGAGTCCAAGCATAATCATGCATCAGCTTCACGTGGACTACATGCTAGAGTGCCCAAAGCTTCTTATACCTCCAAGATCAAAATTGATCTACATACTTCAGGGGGAAGAGAGCTAGTCCTCCACCCATTTCCTGACTTAACCTGAGTTTTAGGAAGGGAAAACAAGTATGGGTGACTATGGAGGACTTTGAGAAACTCACCATCTCAACCAAGTTAGAGGCCCCGAGTTCTTCTAGCAAGGTCATGGCTCCTAAGAAATAGGAAAGGTGAGGTAGTAGGAACCTAGGTGATCACATATGCACTGTATCAAACACCCTACAGTCATACTTTGTTTGTACATTTTTTTTGTTTATTTTCTATTTGTTTTTCCATGAGAAAATACAAAAACAATAGAAATACGAAAACCCAAAAACAAAAGAAATATGAAAAATCAAAAACAAAAGAAATACAAAAAATTCAAAAGAGTTTTGATATCAATTTTGACATTTTTTTAGGATTTATGGTAAATCTTTTATTCGTTTTTCCTTTGTTTAATAACATGTTTATACATTTTTTTTTCCATTTACATGTGTTAATTGAAAATTTAAAAAAAAAAAAATTTGGAAAAGAAAAAGTCAAAAATATTTTCTTTCATTTATTTTTCTTTATTTTATGATCATGTTCACACTTTATTTTGCATTGAAGTTATTTCATCCTTAAATAAAAGTTGAAATGTGCATTACTATAAGTCATATTAGGAGATAGAGAACTTAGTGGCATAAATCTTAGTATATGATTCATTAGCCAAAGTCTCTTTCATCCTAGAATGCTTGGATAATGTTTACCTTTGAAAAATTCAAAAACTAAGTTCATACATGCCATTCACCTTCACACTTAGGAGTTTGATTAGTGGAACCATTAATGATCTTAAATGACTCTAAGTGTTGGTGATATGTGAACACATGGCTAAAAGTTCGTTAAACCCCAATCCCTTAAAATATGCCGAAGACCAATTGTAAGAGAAGAGCCCAATGTAGCCAAATCCAAAAAATGGTGAGGCATAAATAAATGGGTAAAAGTAGTGGCACTTAAATTGTGAGAGTACTTATGCTTAAGTTGTAAATTGCTTATTTGTATAGGTCATGGAGCTCATGTTAACCATGAATAGAAAGCATACATTTAAAGTATGAAATTCACAATCAAGTTGATTGAAGCCAGAGAATAGAAGGGATAAAAGAAAGGGGGAGTTGTCAAAAAGAAGAAATATTAGGACACCCACTAACTGGTCATGTATTCACTTAGACAATGCATTAGGATTTTATGATGAGCATATTAATGATTTAAACTAATTGGAATCCTTTTTTATGTTTGAGGTTGGGTTCACACACGATGCACTTGAATTTGTGAAATTTGAACAAAATTTGAAATACTACTACTAAAAGCACCTTAAGGTGAAAACCTTTTTTTTTATATATAGATTACATATAATTTAATAATTCTATAAAATCCAAAAAGTTATAATAGACAATAACTATTTTATTGAGGTTATTTTAGTCAAATAAAAGTTTTTCACCTTAAGCTGCATTTTGAAATAGTATAGATATCTATATCTATATCTATACTACTATAAAATGTCAGTTAACATGCAAAAATTTTATTTTCCTATTTTAACCCTAATTTTTAATGTAAATTCAAATTGCAACTTGAAATTTGAGAGTCTTTTGGCCTTCTCATTAATTGATTGTAAATTGACAATGTAAAAACCCGGGTAAATTTTAACTTTTTACGATGAAGGGCAAAATGGTAATTTACCATTACGGGTTAAAAACATGAATTTTTTTTGAGCTCGGATGACAAAATGGACCTCACCATTGAATTTGTCTCGCGAAATCTAGTTACCACGTCAATTTTCGTCGAATTCCGAGATAGTCGGATTTTTCGCGTTTTACGAGACGAGCGGACCCCGGGTGACCCTGTACACGAAATTTTTATAAAATTTCCAAGTTTGGGGAAATATTAGAGACAAGTTAAAATAAAAATATTTTGAACTCGAACCGGAGCGAAATTTAATCGTTTCGGGATTAAAACGAACCCGGAATTAAAAGGGACGTGTGGCCAATTGTGGGCCAAGTATTCTAAAAATATAAATAGGGGGAAAATCTAATTTTTCCCACATATTTGCTCATTGCTCAGCCGATAGAAAGGAGAGAGAGAGTGAGGGTTCTCCAAAACTTCTCTCTACGATCTACTCCATTTTAGAGCTCGAATCCACTTGGGCCAAGAACAAAGATTGTTCTACTCGACGAGGGCTAAGCGTGGATACCAAAAACGACGGCTTTCACCGAACGTTGGGAGGCCAAAAAAATTTGGAAGTGGAGGATTCAAGCTTGCTTTGAGTTCTAGGAGCTTCCCACGGCGATTCTACACGCTACAAGAGGTAGGGTTTTCTTCCTACTTAGGTTTATTTCCAACCTAGGAAGGCTATATGGAATGGGTAGGTGTATATATATATGTATCACTTGCCTATTGTGGTTAATTGGGTGAAATGGGTATTGAGAATGGGTGGTATGATTTAAATCACATTCTCTAGTTTAATGTACCACCAATGTATTTCATGTGTGGGAAATGGGTACCAAATGTGCTAAGCAAGGTTGGTATGAAATGGGTGTATATATTTACTTGTTGGGTAAATTTTATAAAGGAGCTTGAAGTATGGAAAATTGATATGGGAAATTGGGTAAAGTGAACTTCTAAATGAAATGGACATTTAAGAATGGTTCTAGATAATTTCTTGAGAAAGTATGATATATGAACATTAAGGAATAGATAGAATAAATTTTATCTTGAATTGATCGAGTGGAAGTCACTTATGTGAGTTCTTGATCCATGTGAGGAGAATTGAGCATGATTATGATTATATAATTGTATGCTTGCATAGTATTTGTTTAAATGCCAATATGGATTTAAGTGTGTTAAATTGCATGGGAATTGTGAAAACATGCTTTCGGATTTGTTGTTGGATGTTATGTGTAAGGAAATGTAGATGTACACATACTTGTGATATATGTTGACAAAGTGTTGAATTGTGGTATTTATATGCTTATGATATGAAGTACCATGGATATGTGGATTTATCTTGTGATTGTTCATATGACACTCATACATATTGAACATGTGGATAAGGTGCAATGATACATTACATTGCATTCTCATGGGTACATCACATTCATGGTCATAAGACATGGGTGTGTGTGGGTGTGAATTGGCATCGCATTCATGGGTAATGGACATGAGTGTGGGTGTGTGCATGTGTTGTGGATCAAACACCAAATCTTGGTGGTTGGTATGTGAACTCGGGAAAGTCGGGATCGAAGATCCGACTGAGTTGCACGGTTGCATTGCATAAGGAAAACTTGTGTCGGGTAAAGCAAGTAGGGCTAGACACTCCCTCGGGTGAAAAACCCGGAACCACTTGGTTCAGTCATTTGACCGGCGGTGAAATTCCAAAAAAGTGGCATGGCCCACGGAGCCAGTGGTGCGACTCCAAAATCCGTTGCCCAAAAAGACACAAGATTTTGTTATATAAAAACACCCATTCAATGGGTAGCCTCTAACAATGATTTGATTTTTATGAAGACATAACTTTTATCTCAAACGATCATTGGGAGGGTTTTTCCGTCAATAGACGGGTTCATACACATTGGCTTTTGCATTGTGTGGTGTGAGTCGGGGAAGACTCGGGATAAGGTGCGTGAGTGAGTTTCATCTCATATCATGGCATGACATAGCATAGCATGGTAGCTTTCTAACATTGAAGTGTATACTCTTGTTGGATTGGTTGATGCTTGTTGATTGTTGCATGTGCGCATTTCATATGCACTTAGGTTGGGGAGTAGCCTCTGTAGGAGGATATCCTATTGAGCGTGGCTCACCCTTTGTGGGAAAAACATTTCAGGTGCGGGGTTCACACCGGCGGACGGCTCCCATTTCGAGCCCCAAAGTTGAAGAAAGCCGACTTGTGGTTTTTATTGTTGTTTTGTAAAGTTTTTGTAAGAATTCCGTGTTGATATGTAAATATATGGAATCAATTGTAATGGAACTTGTACAAACCATGTTTTGTATGTAAATCCTTGTCAAACATGTATTTGATGAATTGGGAGGGGTTTTGAATGAATTGGAATTGAAAAATGGTTGAAAATGGCGAAACTGGGCAGAGAGTACCGGTACTGGGTACCGGTACTGTATGATACCGGTACTGTGTACCGGTACTCCCTTTCCAGTGGGTTGACAGTACCGGTACCGGGTACCGGTACATAGGGGTACCGGTACTGTGTACCGGTACGGTATGGTACCGGTACTCTCTTCAAGATTTTCAGATTTTCACACTGCTTCGCCCTATTTTCAATCTACGTTTTCCTTCCCTCCAATGATGTAAATGGACTATAATGGAGTATAAATCATGGTATATTGAATATTGGTTGAACCCAAAAGAATAATCGAATTCGGTTAACAATTGTGAGTTAAAATCCCGGTTAAGGGGATGCTACTACCGTGGTATTAGGTTGAGTGACATCCACGGGTATTTCCGCGGGTTGACGGGTGGTCAACGGTTACTATTGGACTCCCGAAAATTTGGGGCGTCACAGCTTGGTATCAGAGCATAGGTTTATGATTTACCTTGGGCTTGAGGGGCAAGGGTCTAGACCATTGCATTCCATGTGCATTACATGTTATGTGCTTTACTTGCTATGTGCTATATGAATTGTATGCATGATGAATGTGCATGTTGAAAAGTATTCTAACCCTAGTGTTTAGAAAACATAACATTGGGAGTGGAAAAAGGAATGAACGGGATGGTTCATGACGTAATTGTCTAGTAGTGAGGGGTATACGCATTACTAGGGAGACAATGAGAAAAAAAAAAAATTCTTAACGTTTCAATTTTGATCCCTACCTTGGGATATTAAGTTAGTACTCTATTGCTATATTGACATGTGTGTAGATGGCATATAAAGGAAGGGGACGTCTAGGCGGTGGACGGAACAACCAACCACTACCGGCTTTGGACCAACAAGCCTATATGGAGGCTATGAGTACGATGGCTGCTAACCTAGCACAGGCAAGCGCCAATTTGAGCCAAGGGGCTCAAGCCATCCAAAGGAGTTTAAGTTCCATGGGCCATCAACGGCCATGGAAAAAGCAAAAGACATCGAGCCCACAAGAATCATCGGGGCAGGGCCGCGGCTATCAAGGCTAAGGCCAAGGGCAAACCTCCCAAAGTAGTGGGCACTTCAGGGTTCCCAGCCAAGCGGGGCAGGGGCCATGTTATCATTGTCGCCAAGTGAGTCATAAGAGGAGGGATTGTCCTCAGAGGCAGGGATCACAGGAGCGGGTTCAAGCCCAAAATCTTTTGTCCCAAGGAGGGAAGAAATTCAAGGGAACGTTTCAAGGAGGCCAGAAGACATGTTTCTATTGTCGACAACCGGGCCATAGGAAGAAGGATTGCCCCCTGAGGCAAACCTCACAGAGTTCCGAGACTTCTCAATCCCAGTTGTCGGTGGGACTCACACAGGCACGTGTTGTTCTTCCCTATTCCACTAAGGACCAGGGAAATCAGTCCCAACTACAGGGCGTTGTACAAGTCCCTAGTACGCCACGTGCGGAGACTCCGCAATCAGACCGGATGAGCCAAGGTATGGGCCAAGGCCAGGAACAAGACTCTGAAGTGACAACATTGGAGACCCAGGAGACGGTCTTTGACGTTGCACCATAGAGTGAGTCGGGGGATCAGGCAGCGACCCACGGTACATCACTTATTCCTTATTTATGGGTACACGTGTTATTTGACTTGGGCGTGTCAAATACCGTTATTTTTCATGTTTTGTGCATGGTACAGTTTTAAATATTATAACCCTAGAAGAGTCCTCAGGGGTGAATTCCACCTTAGGGACTAGGGCCTGCATTGATCAGATATGACGGTTGTGAGTTAGAGATCTCGGGGACTCTACTCACTATGGACCTTAGGGTCGTGGACATGTCGGGTTTGATGTCATCCTGAGAATGGATTGATTGACGGCACACCGCGTCGTCGTTGATTGTGATCGTAAGAAGATCACTGCTTACACACCGAATGGTGTTTGTTTCAAATTCCAGGGGGAAAAGCACGACTCTTTATCCCAAATCGTGTATGGCTTCCGTTGGCACGGACGGTAGATGGGTTGGCTTGCGAGCCTTATCTTGGAGGACGAGGTGAGACAAGAGTTGGGTCTACCTCGGGTTGTCTGTGAGTATGGGGATATTTTTCGGATGAACTACCGGGATTACCTACACATAGGAATGTAGAATTTACCATTGAGTTGCATCCCGGTACATCGCCCATTTCTATGACTCTGCATAGAATGGAACCAGTAGGATTGTGAAAACTCTAGGTCCGAATACAAGAATTGTTGAACAAGGACTTCGTTAGACCAAATGCTTCACCTTGGGGCGCTTTGGTACTAATGACCAAATTTATGGAGGAAGCTTACTTCACCTCTTATTCTAGTAGTTCCGGAGAGGGGACAGAAGTACACAGTGTACTGTGATGCTTCTAAGGACGGACATGGATGGGTATTAATGTAGTCCGCGAGAATGGTGGCTTATGGTTCTGGACAACTAAAGAACCACAAGCAAAATTATCTTATACGTGACATGGAGTTGGCGGCCATTATCTTGCCTTGAAAGCTTGGCGCCACTACGTATATGGTGAGAAGTTTGAGGCGTTATCAGATCACAAAAGTCTGAGATATATCTTTACACAACGGGACCTCAACATGAGGCAACGTAGGTGGATGAAATATTTGGAGGGTTACGACTTCACTTTGCATTATCATCCTGGTAAGGCAAATGTGGTAACTAATGCACTTAGCCGGAAGTCACAGGAAGTTGTGGCTAGTGTGGCTCACCGAGAGTGGCGGATGTTTGAGATTGTGGGACAGTTCGGGCTGTATTATCGGGGTCAGACTCAGGGTATTTTAGGGAGCTTGGTGACTATGCCTTCCCTACTGAGCAGAGTGATCGATTCCCACGGACAGGACCCAGATTTGTTATCTATCAGGGACCGGGTACGTCTAGGTGGCACGAGGATGTACCATAATCTTCATCACCAGTGTTATTGGAGTAGAATAAAGAGACACGTTGAAAACCTTGTCAGTAGATGTCTCACATGTCGACAGATGAAGGCTAGGCACTAGCTACTAACAGAGCTGCTCTAGCTCTTGGAGGTGGCTGAGTGGAAGTGGGAGCATGTCACAATGGGTTTTGTGACCCACTTGCCACGGACATCGCGGGGACATGATGCGGTGTGGGTGAGAGTGGACCGACTTACTAAGTCGGCACGCCTTTTGATAGTGCGGATGACCTTCACACTGGAGGAATTCTGCAGGTTGTATACACGGGAGATTAATCTGGTTACATGGGGTGTCGTTGAATCGAGATCCCAGGTTTACGGCTCACTTTTGGGAGATTTTCCAGCGAGCTATGGGGGCACGGCTGATGATGGGCACTGCCGTTCATCTCTAGACGGACGATCAGTCGGAGAGGACCATCCAGATTTTAGAGGACATGCAGCGGGCATGCGTCCTAGACCTCAAGGGTATTTGGGAGGAGTATCTACCCTTAGCGGATTTCGCTCATAACAATAGTTATCAGGCAAGCATACAGATGACACCTTACAAGGCCCTTTATGGGAGGCCTTGTCGTTCTCCGGTTTGTTGGACGGAGGTGCGAGAGAGACCCTTTACGGGTTCGGGTTTGATTAGAGACACCTCGGAGAAGGTGGACTTGTTACAGAAGCGTCTTCTCATGGCACCAAGCCTACATAAGAGTTATGTCAATAGACGGCGACAACCTCTGGAGTTTGAGGTCGGTGATCACGTTTTCTTGAAGGTGATGCCTAAAAGAGGAATGATCCAGTTGGTAAGCGGGGGAAAGTTAACGCAGAGGTATGTCGGGCCCTTCAAAGTAATCGAGAGGGTGGGTACAGTGGCTTACAGGTGGGCGTTACCGCCAAATTTATCGGGTGTGCACGCAGTATTCCATGTCTCGATCCTTCGGAAGTATACTCCAGATCCGACACATGTGATGAATTGGAGAGGATTGATTGTTGATACGGATGGGACCTTTGAGGAGGGTCCGGTATGTATCATGGATAGCCGGGAACGGGTTTTGCGGGGCAAGACCGTGAGGCTGGTGAAGGTGCGGTGGCAGCATCGAGGTGGAGGGTAATGGTTTTGAAAGAACGTCATTCCGACATGGAAGCGTGAGAACATCACAAGTACTAGCTATTCGTTATTATTCTAGGATGGAAGTACAATTTTTACCAACTTCAAGTATACTATTACTTGTTACATATGCATGCGGTTAAGTGTGTAGGTGTGCGTGAATTTCGGGGACAAAATTCTTTTAAGGGGGGAAGAATGTAAAAACCCGGGTAAATTTTAACTTTTTACGATGAAGGGCAAAATGGTAATTTACCATTACGGGTTAAAAACCTGAATTTTTTTAGAGCTCGGATGACGAAACGGACCTCACCATTGAATTCGTCTCGCGAAATCTAGTTACCACGTCAATTTTCGTCGAATTCCGAGATAGTCGGATTTTTTGCGTTTTACGAGACGAGCGGACCCCGGGTGACCCTGTACACGAAATTTTTATAAAATTTCCAAGTTTGGGGAAATATTAGAGACAAGTTAAAATAAAAATATTTTGAACTCGAACCGGAGCGAAATTTAATCGTTTCGGGATTAAAACGAACCCGGAATTAAAAGGGACGTGTGGCCAATTGTGGGCCAAGTATTCTAAAAATATAAATAGGGGGAAAATCTAATTTTTCCCACATATTTGCTCATTTCTCAGCCGATAGAAAGGAGAGAGAGAGTGAGGGTTCTCCAAAACTTCTCTCTACGATCTACTCCATTTTAGAGCTCGAATCCACTTGGGCCAAGAACAAAGATTGTTCTACTCGACGAGGGCTACGCGTGGATACCAAAAATGACGGCTTTCACCGAACGTTGGGAGGCCAAAAAAATTTGGAAGTGGAGGATTCAAGCTTGCTTTGAGTTCTAGGAGCTTCCCACGGCGATTCTACACGCTACAAGAGGTAGGATTTTCTTCCTACTTAGGTTTATTTCCAACCTAGGAAGGCTATATGGAATGGGTATGTGTATATATATATGTATCACTTGCCTATTGTGGTTAATTGGGTGAAATGGGTATTGAGAATGGGTGGTATGATTTAAATCACATTCTCTAGTTTAATGTACCACCAATGTATTTTATGTGTGGGAAATGGGTACCAAATGTGCTAAGCAAGGTTGGTATGAAATGGGTGTATATATTTACTTGTTGGGTAAATTTTATAAAGGAGCTTGAAGTATGGAAAATTGATATGGGAAATTGGGTAAAGTGAACTTCTAAATGAAATGGACATTTAGGAATGGTTCTAGATAATTTCTTGAGAAAGTATGATATATGAACATTAAGGAATAGATAGAATAAATTTTATCTTGAATTGATCGAGTGGAAGTCACTTATGTGAGTTCTTGATCCATGTGAGGAGAATTGAGCATGATTATGATTATATAATTGTATGCTTGCATAGTGTTTGTTTAAATGCCAATATGGATGTAAGTGTGTTAAATTGCATGGGAATTGTGAAAACATGCTTTCGGATTTGTTGTTGGATGTTATGTGTAAGGAAATGTAGATGTACACATACTTGTGATATATGTTGACAAAGTGTTGAATTGTGGTATTTATATGCTTATGATATGAAGTACCATGGATATGTGGATTTATCTTGTGATTGTTCATATGACACTCATACATATTGAACATGTGGATAAGGTGCAATGATACATTACATTGCATTCTCATGGGTACATCACATTCATGGTCATAAGACATGGGTGTGTGTGGGTGTGAATTGGCATCGCATTCATGGGTAATGGACATGAGTGTGGGTGTGTGCATGTGTTGTGGATCAAACACCAAATCTTGGTGGTTGGTATGTGAACTCGGGAAAGTCGGGATCGAAGATCCGACTGAGTTGCACGGTTGCATTGCATAAGGAAAACTTGTGTCGGGTAAAGCAAGTAGGGCTAGACACTCCCTCGGGTGAAAAACCCGGAACCACTTGGTTCAGTCATTTGACCGGCGGTGAAATTCCAAAAAAGTGGCATGGCCCACGGAGCCAGTGGTGCGACTCCAAAATCCGTTGCCCAAAAAGACACAAGATTTTGTTATATAAAAACACCCATTCAATGGGTAGCCTCTAACAATGATTTGATTTTTATGAAGACATAACTTTTATCTCAAACGACCATTGGGAGGGTTTTTCCGTCAATAGACGGGTTCATACACATTGGCTTTTGCATTGTGTGGTGTGAGTCGGGGAAGACTCGGGATAAGGTGCGTGAATGAGTTCCATCTCATATCATGGCATGACATAGCATAGCATGGTAGCTTTCTAACATTGAAGTGTATACTCTTGTTGGATTGGTTGATGCTTGTTGATTGTTGCATGTGCGCATTTCATATGCACTTAGGTTGGAGAGTAGCCTCTGTAGGAGGATATCCTATTGAGCGTGGCTCACCCTTTGTGGGAAAAACATTTCAGGTGCGGTGTTCACACCGGCGGACGGCTTCCATTTCGAGCCCCAAAGTTGAAGAAAGCCGACTTGTGGCTTTTATTGCTGTTTTGTAAAGTTTTTGTAAGAATTCTGTGTTGATATGTAAATATATGGAATCAATTGTAATGGAACTTGTACAAACCATGTTTTGTATGGAAATCCTTGTCAACCATGTATTTGATGAATTGGGAGGGGTTTTGAATGAATTGGAATTGAAAAATGGTTGAAAATGGCGAAACTGGGCAGAGAGTACCGGTACTGGGTACCGGTACTGTGTACCGGTACTCCCTTTCCAGTGGGTTGACAGTACCGGTACCGGGTACCGGTACATAGGGGTACCGGTACTGTGTACCGGTACGGTATGGTACCGGTACTCTCTTCAAAATTTTCAGATTTTCACACTGCTTCGCCCTATTTTCAATCTGCGTTTTCCTTCCCTCCAATGATGTAAATGGACTATAAATCATGGTATATTGAATATTGGTTGAACCCAAATGAATAATCGAATCCGGTTAACAATTGTGAGTTAAGATCCCGGTTAAGGGGATGCTACTACCGTGGTGTTAGGTTGAGTGACATCCACGGGTATTTCCCCGGGTTGACGGGTGGTCAACGGTTACTATTGGACTCCCGGAAATTTGGGGCATCACAGACAAAGTCTACCTGACTTACTTACTAATTTTAAATATAGCAACCCAAAAGTTAGTGCCCTTAAATTGTTTTTGGAAAGTAAAGTGCGCCATAAATTTATTTTTGTAAGTTTTGGTTTTATAGGCCTCTTGAGTTTCTTAACTAATTAAGAACATGTCTTCAAATTTCATTGTGATGCAAATTTACAAGGAACTCATCAAGATGGTCATTTGTAGGCATCTACACACAATTCAGAAACAAAACATTCCATTTTCTTTCTCTACTATTGATTTAGAGAGAGTACAAGAGATGAATTAGGATGACCTAGATCTTGCATAAGATTTTTCTTTGATTATTTAGTTGTGTTATATTTTTTTCCTAGTGTGGCTTCAAATAGAACACCATATCAAATCGTTCTTGTTTGGCAAGATGTGGTTCTTATTGTCACCAGAAGGATATGTGTCGTGTCGTATAACTAGTACCTCTATTTCTCTAAAATATGGAGAAAAAAGCTTCCCTAAAGTAATCCTCACCAAGTGGTTCAGTCTCCTGTGTTCATATCATCTTATCACTATTTAGTAGTGATCATAATTCCTATTACACCCATTGATATTCCACCCATTGCTATTCCACATGTTGGAGCAATTTACATTCTAGGTAACATTAGTTTGGTGTGATGTGTGCATTTATCATGTCCAATGCAATATTGCTTTGAAATATTGGCAATGAGATTTGAATAAAATCATAAAATTCGCAAGGTTTAGGGATTGTGTAGAACATTTATTTGCTTTATTTAGAGGTTAAGTCCTCTGCCATATTTTGTGGTGGCCTGAGGGAGTATTTGGTGAGCCTAATGGATATAATCCAGTTAAGTGACATTGAAAACCTTCATACTCAACTGATATGTTCTTATTTCTTTGCTTCAAATGGTGCCAACTTTTGAGTATGCAGCTACATAGCAAATAACTTATGTGATAATTTGGGTAAAATTGCCTTTCTAAGTGCTCGGATGTCTAAAGACTTGGTCATGAAGATGTATTGTGACGATAAAGATGTTGTGCAAATTGTTTTCAATAACTTAACATTTTTAGGTAAACTTTTACTTTGTTCGAGCAATGGTTATGAGAAGAAAGCAAAATGGCAACATGTCAAAGTTGAAGTTACTTGCCATGTTTACAAAAGACTTGGTCATCACCCCTTTTTCTTTTTGGCTATTGTTCAATTACAAAGTAAGTCTATTTTGAATTGCTTGCTTCAACACTTCAAAGTGGGATACTTCAAAAAGATTTAGGTTTTTACAAAAATTAATGACCATGGTAACCTTTACTATTTTGTAAATAACCATGATCTTTTGTCTCCCTTATGTGCCCAAAAAATTAAAATATAAATTAGTATTACAAACTAAAATATTTTACGTGCAACATACGTGAGCATCTACTAGTATCCTTAAATATGCCTTAGAGTAACTTACTAAGATGATGAATTTTGGATGGATCTATTAAAATGTGAATTATGTAATTTTCATGATTACTTGAACTTTCATTTGATGTTTAAAATTGAAAATTCCATTAATATTGATCCAAATTCATCCATGCATTACATTAAATTGCATTTACATAGTTTATACATCATACATGTATGATTGGAGAAGGGTTGAAATGAACTGGACTACAAAAAGCAGAGGTGCTCTACTTCAGACCTTGCTTGAGTGGTTTGCATCGGGATTTGAAAATACTTACTTAAAAGATAGGATTTTGATGGGAGTTACTCATTTCCACCACTTTCTAGCTAGAACCCACTCATTTTCTAGACTACCCAACACATTTTGTAGCTACCAATGCTAAGATTGAGTGGGGATAAGTGTATTTTGAGTTTAAATTGGTGTTCTTCATACACTCGTAGGGTCCAAGTTACTAGAGGGAGGGGTCGATTTCAGAATCTACAATATCGAGATCTGTATAGGAGACAGTTCTAATCTAGACCTGTGTTGACCGAGAGAGGAGTGGACACCATTGGGGTAAGTCATACTTCTATTCCTTCAAGCTTCGAGTCCAGAGGTTATATTGACCTATTTGTAGCACCTATGCCTGGATATGTTTAGGGAGTTTTGTGCTCACATTCGTGACACTACTAAGGATAGTGAGCACTTCACGACCTATACCTGAGGTGTGCTTTTCGAGTTCTCCATAGAGCTTATAGCGACCACCTTGCATCTTCCCCGAGTAGATCGAGATGCTTATCATTTGAGACCTGAGAGTGCTCTACCTCCTATGTCTACTATGGTATCTGTGTTGTATGGGGTTACTTATCCTAATGGACGAAACCTCCAGTTGTGGTACTAGAAGGATTTGACTAGGAATTATAGGTTCTTTAATCTAATTGTCAACTACAACATTGATCCTAAGTCACATGTCTCTACTTTTCCTACAACTCGAGCTTACCTGTTACATGCTATTGGTATGGGGTTAGAGACTGATTTTCCACATGTGATCTTTCGAGTGATCCAGAGAGCATTTGATAAGGGAACGATTTCTAATAGTCTGCCATTTGGGTCTCTTATCACCCAGATATGTCTAGATCAGGGTGCCGAGGCATTAGATACTAATGAATTGTTGAGACCCAAGAGACCTCTAAGGAAGGAGTCATTGAGACAAAGTGAGACCCATGCTCTATATAATTTTAGCCCTATGGAGGTTGAGGTGGAGGTTAACGAGATTGAGGCTAAGTTACATGGCCATACTACTAAGCCTAGTTCATTGAGTCACGCACCACTATCAACGTCAGAACATGCCCCTGCTTGATGTTTTTCCTTGTTATCCCTAACCCTTAAATATCCTCCCTCAAAATGTATTGTATATGGATGGAAGGGAGTGTCACACTCCCTTTGAGTAGTGTCAAAAGAAAGGGCAAGGAGATGGGAAAATGAGATGGTGGAAATGTGTTTTGTGGGTTGTGTTTTACTTGGAGGTACTCCAAGGTCGTTTCCACGGGGAAGGAAGTAAACCAAGGGGAAAGTGATTTTTGGGTGAAAGAAAGTGTAAAATCTTTTGTTTGTTGAAAGTTGTTTGGTCAAGTGTGCTTTGGTGAAAATGAAATGAGAAACAAACGTTGGCAAACCCAAGAGGTCACTCCAATAGGAATGCCATCTCAACTCGAATCCCTCCTCCAATAGTGCATGAATGAACGATTGATTCGTGGGAAGCTAGGAATAAGAAGGGTGAGTATCTAAGCATAAATCGTTGCTAGGCCTATGGAATATCAAAGACTCACCAATTTATCCACCGTCAACCTAGTCAAACCGAACCATTGAACTCTGAATGAAGGGATGAGAATGAGTTGAAATGGTATACCCAAGTGGAGGTTCCCCTTGGTTTTGCCAACTAAAGGATTTTAGCTACTCATGCTTGGGATAAAATTAACAATGAGATGAAAATGCATTGCAAAGGAATGAAGTTCTTGAGTAACTAAATGCACACAAACATAAGCTATAAATGAAAGCAATGAATACCCATTTTAAAAGTAAGAAAAAGAAGAACTTTGATGCATTGATGGTAGAAGCTTTAAAAGAGAATTAAACTTACAATGAACTTGTAGGAACTAGCATTAATAACATTAAATGAAGCTCTAAAGAGTCTTATAGGAGATTACAAGACAATGTATTGAAGAAAATGTGAAAATCTCAATTTTATCTCTCTAGAACACTATTCATCATCTTCTCCCAGACTCTCTCTCTCTATATCCGTATATGCTTCTGTAACCAATGCTGAATGCCCCATGCTGGAGTCCTCTTTGCCCCCAAAATGTCCCTAGCCTCCTCTGGCAGCTACCTGATGTGATCTTAATCCCTAGGGGTCAAGAGGGATAGGCTGGACAGGGTAGTGCAGAGCTAGCCTGCACACCCAGCTCCCTTCTTCCTCTCTCTCTTCATTTATCATTCCAGCTTTCCAAGTCAAAGTGGGGGTGGTACAACGTGCTGGAGGAGTCAGAGACAAGTGGGAAAGTGATTGGTGGGTCCCTAAAAAATGACGGGCTTGAGTTGCAGAGATTGGGGCAGGAATAGTAGACCGTACTGGTACGCGGTACCGGTACCCCGAACTCCAGAGGCTGGACCGTACCGGTACTGCGTACCAGTATGCTATGTTCCAGTGGCCAAATCGTACCGGTACGCTTTTGCTGCTTTGTCTGATTTCTTCACTCCTGAGCCACTCTTTAGCCACTCTTTCATCCTCATTCACCTCAACTCATTTGGGAACGCTTTAAGAAGCCTCATTTAGCGCTCTTTTTCTGCAAACACCAAAAATCATCATTAAGCACAATAATAATACAACTCCAATCAATTAACCCCCAGAAGCGATTGAAAATAGGATGATTAGCACCTAAAATATGCAAAGTTTTGTGCTAATCACACCCCCCAACTTGGGTTTTGCTAGTCCCTTAGCAAAATTTATTTTCCAAACAAGGTAATCAGCATAACATACAATAATCCATTTAAACGAACAATTCACTCAATCAATCAAAAAAAACAAAAATCATAATGCAATTAACAAAATAACATAGACAAGATTGAGTCAGAAACTGTGGTTTTCCATTAATGTGTTATAAAGTTGGAGAACATGGAGTAGGACATCAAAAAGAAACCAAAACAGCCTACAACCCCATCCTAACCATATATAATCCAACCTCAAAAGAAAAGCAACAACTACAACGACCTCCTACTCATCACTCTCTCCCTCACTATCATCATCAGCCTCATCTTCCTCAGACCCTTCATCATCCCAAGACCCCTTAGTATCTTCATTGTCATCATCCTCTCCATCATCCCCACCATCAGCCTCAATTGCTGTGGAGGCAGAGGGGACAGTAGCTTCTGGGATAGGCCTCCCTGGGAAGGTATGCATGAGGATGGTCCGGGAGCCTCAGCATCAACACCCATGGTCTTAGCTCGTTCTCCCTTGCTCATTGCTTTTCTCTTCTTACTACTGGCCTTGCCAATAGCCCCAGTCTCAGAAGGAGTGAGCTTGTCAAACACGTAGCCGTTTACTTTGAAGTGCGTGCACATCCGGGTTACCAAATTCCCGTACGGCAAATTAGTCATCGGCTTCGTTGTTTCAGCAAAATCTTTCATTACTTCCCACATGAAGAGTGCAAAGTCGACTGTTTTACCTGACACGACGGCATCTAACAGGGCTAACTTCTCCATATTCGGCTTCTTCTCTGAAGTCCTTGGGAGCAGATTGTAATGGAGGAGTTTATTCAGAAGCCCGTACACGTGCTTCAACCCTCCACTTTGAAAACGTCCCTTGAATTGAGTGGGCTCCTCATACATGAGAGCCACAAACTCGTCTCTAGTCTTGGCTCTAGTGACATTGTGAGGATAGACAGGCGGGAAATGTGGTGGTCTCTCGTATCCTCCAAGAAGAGTGGCAATGACATCGGGGGTCACACCGAACTTTTTACCCCGCACATTTGCTCTCAAAATTTCCACACCGTCCACCACAACCACCCTAAGCGTCTGGTAGAATTCTCTACACATTGAAAATTATACCCATCAACGGGCCTAAACCAAAAGCTCATGCCATGTCCCTCAAAGATCTTCACAACCTCATGCCTTGGGGTCAGTGAGAGGTGATCGAGGTGCCGCTCACAAGTCACACTCTTCCCTTGAATCCAATGGATTCGTGCCTCGTGCCTGGCCTTCTTCCTTTGCAAATTTGGGTCTGCGCTTGACCCTTCACCTCTTCTCTTGCGGCTAGTGGGATCCTTGGGTGGAGAGGAACTGGGTCCAGGTCGCTTGGTTCGGGCCATGCAGTGCAACAATGCCCCCATTGAGAGAATTGCAAAAAGGATCAAGAAAAGACCCTCTATCGGAGAAAATTAGGGGATTGAGGCGTATAGAAATTCGACACCTAGGGATTCACAGGCGTGGATTGCACAAAATCAAGGTTTAAGGAAGGGATAGGTTTGGATTTGATAGAGAGATGAAGGAATTTGGAGGCTTGGGAGGTTTTCGAGTGAGAGAGGGTGGTTTAGGGCTGTAATTAGAGGTGGAAAATGAAGGGTTTCTCGAAAAAATTAACTTAAAGCCCTAATTTTTTTTTCGGTTCAGCAGACCGTACCGGTACGCGGTACCAGTACCCCGAACTCCAGAGGCGAAACCGTACCGGTACTACGTACCGGTACGCTTCTGCTTTGTTTGCCAAAATTATCCTGCTAAGCACATCTCTTCACTCCGTTCCAACTCAGGACCTTCCTGGACATTTTACCACACTACTTATGACCTCTACTCCATCCCAAAAATGTACTCCACTTATAAACCACAATCCGAACCATCATGTCCAAATTATTACTGAAATTGCACAGTGATTTAAACTTTTGATGCATTCAATGTACAAGAAATGGATTTCTATTCTTAACTATCAAAATTAACACCAAAAATGCAAATCATAATATTAATAATATGAGCATCCCTAATTCATTTCAAATATCAAAAACTTGAGCCATATTCCCCTACTCTGCAAGCATGGAAGTCAATAATAAATTGTTCAGATGTCTGAACTAAGCACAAACGAGCAATACCATAGTCTTAAATACTAGTCTACAGTATGCACCTACACATTTATTTCCGAACTCGTGTGTGTGTGAATTGGACAAATAATTTGAACACTTACGCAACAGAATTCACATTCAAATGGCCAGCCAAATTCAGTTTCAATGCAAAACTCACCAAAAGTCACTCTCATAATGAAATACACTCTAGTTATCCTGGCATGCACTCCATGTGTACATGTGAGATGGAATCTTGTGCTCAAAACAAAGTATGGTCACATGTAATCCAAAAATGAAGTTCATGTTATAAAAATGAAGCGACTTTGGCATAATCTCATGAAAAGAAAACTAGGGCAATGGGTGGTAAGACTAACTCATCATTTTCTTTGAAATTATGCATCTCCCATGCTTCACTGGATCAATTAGGACTTTGAGGGTTGTAATGGGGCCTTGGGGTGATATTGAAGTAAAAGAAATGAAGGACATAGGATACAAATAGTGTTATTCCAAGTGAAAGCCTTTTTATTTCAGAACACTTCCCTTTTTTATGGGATTTTTTATTTCATTCTTACACCTTCACCTCACTCTTTGTTTCTTTTCTTTATTTTCCTTGACATTTTCTTTCTCTTTTTGATCATTCTTTCTTTTCCTCACCCCTTTCCTTCCTTTTCTTGAATTTTCATTCCCTTTCTAATGAACTCCTTGAGTTTCACTTCCATTCATCCCTTGCTCGAATTTCCACACCACACTTCTTTTACTTTTGCAATCACTCATTTTCAGCTTTTAGTAACAACCAACGTAAGGTAGATATTTCTCTTTTTTCATCGGCTTAGTCAAATGTGTGGCATAGAAATGAATTTCAATTAGGCTCAATCACGACACTAGGGATAATATTTCACAAGAATAAGGCAAAGGCTCGAAATATTCAAAGAAGGCCTAAGATCACTTCCAAATATGCATGGGAGGGCATTGCATATACAAGACAACATTAATCTACTACCTAAATGCGCCTAGCCAAGACAAACATAATGAGATTATTGAACAAATTTGACATTGAAGAATTGTTCTTTGAGTAATTGTAAGTTCCCTCCAATAAGGATTGGTACTAAAGCTCTCACAGGTCCTTACTCATCTCCACTACTTATGTCAAGCCTAAAACATGAATCCAATCTGAAAATTGCTAAAATTACACATTCAAAGGTCACATACAGTTGAATTCAAAAATCAATACATATGTGATACTCACGCATAGGATCAATTTCCACAGTATGCTCATGTGCACAAAGTTCACAACAAAGATCAATATATCATCTAATCCACACACTCTTCATAAAGGAATACAGATCAACATTCAGATATTTTTCATCAAAAATTTTCAAAATTTTCACATAATTTGCACTAATGTAAGCCAAAAATCTATATAATATGTGAAAGGTGAATTTTCACCCAAAAAATTGGTATTATCCACAAAAATTCCCACAAACATTGGTGTAGCATGCACCTCACCCCCCAACCTGATTCATGCATTGTCCCCAATGCAACAAAAAGATATGATATGCAATGAAGGACAGTAGAAAGATGAGTAGGGTTAGAGAACACCTCGCAATTGAGCTTCGACAAAAACACCAATGTCTGAAACTAAGAAAAACAAAGCTATACAACCAAATAAGGTAAGTGACATGGAATAAAAATAACGTAAGTAAATAAAAGTAACTGTACACTAAAAATCATAAACATTAGCTACTCCTGCACCAAATCCGGATACACGGGATCCGTCAACTCCTCCTCAACTTCTTGCCCTTCGAAACCCTCAAAGAATGGCTTAAGTCTTTGGCCATTGACCTTGAATGTCTGGCCATTCTCAGGGTTTGTCACCTCAACAACTCCGTTGGGGTAGGCCACCTTGACAAGATAGGGGCCATCCCAACGGGATCAGAGTTTTCCCTGATTGGAGAATTTTAGCCGAAGTCTTTTTCACTGAAAAATGTCCACCGCAAGCTTGTGAATGGCAAAATGCAAGGACGTCTCATTGTTCATTCTCAGGTACACATCTTCTCATGACTTGGTCAGGGCAGTACTTGAACAGGTACGGGTTGTCGAAGTAGAAGTACTTCACATCTGCCATAAATCGTCTTCGATCTTCTGGGCTCCATTGCGGTGGTATTTGTCCTGTTGCAAGATAGTTACATATATCAGCATACCAAGGCCATACATAATGAATAGAAAGCAAATGCTCGTCAGGGAAAAAGTCAGGGATAGGAATGTGCTCATCGGTCTCTTGCACCACAAGCCGGGATAAATGATCAGCCACCACGTTCTCAACTCCTTTCTTGTCCTTGATCGTCAAGTCGAATTCTTGTAGGAGGAGTATCCACCTAATGAGTCTCGGTTTTGCATCCTGTTTCGACAACAAATACTTCAAAGCAGAGTGATTAGTAAAGACAACAATAGGTGAACCAATAATGTAAGAACGAAATTTATCTAAGGCAAACACTACCGCTAGCAATTCTTTCTCGGTGGTAGTGTTATTCATCTGAGCCTCATTCAGTGTTTTGCTAACATAGTGTATCACATACGGTCTATTTTCCTCCCTTTGACCGAGCACTGCACCGACCGCGTAATCACTCGCGTCGCACATGAGCTCAAAAGGTAGATCTCAATTGGGTGGTCGCATGATCAGAGGTGTGACTAACATGCTTTTAAGTTTTTTAAAGGATGCCTCACAATCATCCGACCACTCAAATTGGACCTCCTTAGACAGCAGGTTGGTCAAGGGTCGGGCCAATGCACTAAAATTATTTATGAATCGATGATAAAACCCCGCATGGCCCAAGAACGACCGGATGCCTTTGATGGCTCTCGGCGTGGGGAGGTTGGAGATGGCCTCCACCTTGGATTTGTCGACTTCAATACCCCTTACCGAAACTATATGGCCAAGCACAATTCCTTCCGTCACCATAAAGTGACACTTTTCCCAATTCAAGACTAGATTCTTCTCCTCACATCTTGTTAGAACTTTCTCTAAGTTTGCCAAACATCCCTTGAACGAATCCCCAAACACAGAAAAGTTATCCATGAAGACCTCCACTATCTTTTCCACCATATCACTAAAAACCCCTATCATACAGCGTTGAAAAGTCCCCGGAGCATTGCATAATCCAAATGGCATGTGGCGGTAGGCAAAGGTATCATAGGGGCACGTGAAGGTGGTCTTCTCTTGATCCTCCAAAGCAATCTCGATCTAATTGTAGCCGGAGTATCCATCTAAAAAGTAATAAAATAGATGACCCGCTACTCGTTCTAGAACTTGATCGAGAAATGGCAATGGGAAGTGGTCTTTTCTTGTGCAAGCGTTCAGCTTTCGGTAATCAATGCACACCCTCCATCCGGTGATCACTCTTGTAGGTATAAGCTCATTCTCATCATTCTTGACCATCGTAACTCCGGATTTCTTAGGTACTACTTGTGTGGGGCTAACCCACTTACTATCGGCGATTGGAAAAATGATCCCCACATCAAGTAGTTTCAGAACCTCATCCCTCACCACCTCCTTCATGATGAGATTTAACCGTCTTTGTGGTTGTCGGGAAGGTTTGGAATCCTCAAGATATATGTGGTGGGTGCAAATGAGAGGGCTTATCCCCTTGATATCCGCAATGGTCCACCCAATTGCTCCTTTATGTTTTCTCAATACCTCCAAGAGTTCATTTTCTTGTTCCATGTTCAAAGTAGAGCTAATAACCACCGGAAATGTTTCACCTTCTCCAAGATAGGCGTACTTCAAATGGGAGGGCAAGGGCTTCAACTCCAAGTTGGGCTTTTGTTCATCTGACGGAAAAATTTTCTTTTCTCGTTGGGGTAACTCCTCGAATGTAGGGATCCACCTTTCCATCCCTTTCAAATCTTCTACCTCCTCCTGCTCATCATAATTCTCAAGATCCACAATTCCTTCTTCCTTAAATTTCAACATTCCCTCTAGCTCCAAGTGCTCCTCAACCAAAGTGTCGATTCTATTGACCTCACTTACTTCCTCATCATCACCCGGTTGCTTTGCCAAGTTGAATACATTGAGATCCATTGTCATATTCCCAAATGCCAACTTCATTAGACCGTTCCTACAATTTATCACAACATTAGATGTAGTAAGGAAGGGTCTTCCAACTATTACGGGAATTTGGGAGCTAAGGTTTGCAACAAGGTGTGTATCAAGCACAATGAAATCGACAGGAAAATAAAATTTATCAATTTGAACTAAGACATCCTCAACTACTCCTCTTGGTGTACGGATACTACGATCCGCCAATTGAAGCGTGATTGAGGTGGGCTTCAACTCCTCAAGCCGAAGTTGTTGATACACCGAGTAGGGAAGAAGATTCACACTTGCCCCCAAATCGAGGAGTGCTTGCTCCACTCGACAATTTCCAATGGTGATGGCTATGGTTGGACAACCGGGGTCTTTGAATTTGGGAGGAGTATTGGTCCTCAATATTGAGCTCACTTGTTCTATGAGGAATGCCTTCTTGTGGATATTCAATCTCCTTTTCATCGTGCATAGATCCTTCAAAATTTTAGCACAAGATGGGATTTGCTTGATGGCGTCGAGGAGTGGAATGTTAATCTTCGCCTGCTTAAACATTTCCAAAATATCAGTGTAATTAGCCACCTTGACAGGTGGCTTCAAATGATTCGGGAAAGGGCAAGCATGGGAGGAATAAACACACAATCATCAATTAATTTTTCTTTCTCAACAACCTCTCTTTATTTCTCTTCACTCACCTCACCCTTGTCGGCGTCACCCAAGATACCTTTTCCTTTTGGCAATGTGGTCTTGGGTGAGACCATTGGTAAAATGGTTTTGTCAATTTCTTTGCCACTACGGAGGGTGGTGATAGCTTTGAGTTGCTCGCAACTCTCTCTAGAAGGCCCCGACGACTCAACAACGTGTTGACCCCTAGGTTTCTCTTGCGGTTGAGCGGGGAACTTCCCCTTTTCTTGTTGAGATGCCCCTACGGAGTTTGTCAACTTTGTGAGTTGGGCTCTTATATCATTGATGGCTGTGGCATTTTGGTTATTGATGGTGGTTTGGCTTTGAATGAAGGAATGGATCATATCCTCCAAGTTCCTTTTGTGAGGAGGTTGGTATGTGGATGGATTGGACGGTCCTTGAGGAAAACTTTGTGAAGGTGGACTTGGAGCAAAATTTTGTGGTGGCGGGTTTGTCGAATACCCTTGCGGATTAGTCTGGGGGTATTGGGAGCTAGACGTTTGCCCCTGACCTTGGTATTGATTTTGGTATTGACCTTGCTTAGGAGGCACGGGAGGTGTATGTGCAATTGAACCATAAGGAGTGGGATTCTCATTTCTCCAACTAAAATTAGGGTGATTGCTCCACCCCGGATTATACATGTTTGAGTGAGGGGAGAATGATTGCCTTGGTTGGTTAAATGCATGGACTTGCTCGTGATATGCTTCCTTAAGCGCCCGAATGTTGGGGCACTCCGATGTGGAATGCTCCACATTCTCACATATTGAGCAAAAATCCTCGGCCTTTGACACTTGTGACACCTCATGCCTCCTATTGACCTCAAGACTCTCAACCTTCCTAAATAATTTGGCAATTTTTGAAATTAGGTCTTCCCGGTCACTTAAGTCATAAATTCCTCCCATATGAGTTTGGATACTCCCTTGAGGAGAAGACCTTGGTACATCGGTGGGATTAGTAATGTCCCATGACTGTGCATTTTTCGCCAATGCATCAAAATAATCTAAGGCCTCATCGGGGTCTTTGCTCAAAAACTCCCCATTGCACATCATATCAATGAATTATCGATGGCCTGGTGTGATTCCTTCATAGAAGAAACTCACCATCTACCATGGTTCAAAGCCATGGTGTGGAATGGACTATAGCAAATCCTTATATCGTTCCCAGCAGTGATAGAATTGTTCATTGTGTAGCTCAAAAAAAATTTGAATTTGTTTCTTTAGGGTGGTGGTTTTATGCATCGGAAAAAACTTGTTCAAAAACACAGAAATCATTTGGCCACAAGATGTCATTGTCCGGGGTCTCAAGGAGTGAAGCCACGTTTTTGCCTTATCACTCAGGGAAAAAGAGAACAATTTCATTCAAGTACCACACCCCCTAGGACACATCCTGCAGCTACATTAGATCAGTGGACCGCTGTTCAAATAACATTGGGTTATCTATAAGGTAGTATAGATTAGAGGCACAGTCTCAATGCTCTTAAACTAGATGCACTTGATGAGGGTATGATGAGCATTGTAAGAGATCAAAGAGATATTCGTAGGGAGGTTCAACATCTTAGGCATATGCTATAGAATGTAGGATTTATTGATATAGACGAGCTTGAGACTCAGGGAGGAGATGGTGGAACCGGTGGAGTTTGATGCAATCATTTGAGCTGTAGCTTTTAGAGACTTATTGTGTGATACCCGAGCATGCATGATAGACATTTTAAAATTAGGAATGTCAATGTTAATTTATCTCATGGAAGTTAATTTTAACCTGGTAAAATAAAAAAGGTGAGCTACCAGGAATATGGGGAGGGATAGTGTATAGATCTCGATAAAAATTTTGGGTTCAATTTCAGAAATAAAGAGTTGTGGTGGATATATATAAATATGTATGTATATATATATTTATATACATATATACACACACACATAAGCCAGTGGGCTCTCCACTAACTTGGATGTGTGGTTGCATGCAAGTTAGTGGGCACTCCACTAACTTAAATGGATGGTTAGGATTTAGAGGGGAAAAGGGGGGTTTTGGCTAGGAGGTGGGGAGGGGGAATTAGTGAACTCTCCACTAAAGTGTATAGTAGGCTAGACAAAACAATACAACACTTAGGAAATTTTGGGACAAGAAAGACAAGGTAGGGCTAGGAAAAGAAGGAAGGGAAAAATAAGAAGGAAAAAAAAAAGGTTAGAAGGAAGTTCAAGGTGGGAATTTGTGGGTTTTGATACTAATCCCTACTTAAAGTTCAGAAACGTTTATGTCCAAGAACGTCATGCTGAAAGGGCCGTCGGAGGGATCGATTTTGAGGTAGACTTAGTAGTCGAGGTAAGTGTTTAACCTTACAATTCGCGATACTATCTATTGGTAACAATTTTTAGTTAATAGTTAGGAACTTGGTTTGAGCTTGTGTGGCTTAAATTGGTTGTGGGGTGGTATTGAGCCTATGTGGTGTAAATTGCTTGTATGGGGGTATTTTGCCTATGTGGTGGTAAATTACCTGTATGGCAGTATTTTGCCTATGTAGCGGTAAATTGCTTGTGTGGCTATATTTTGCTTGTGTGGCGGTATTGAGCCTATGTGGTGTAAATTGCTTGTATGGTAGCATTTTGCCTGTGTGACGGTAAACTACCAGTGTGGCATGATGGGTTTATGTGTTGTTTTTGCTAGGATCACATTTATTTTAAAGAAAGTTGTTAAATTTTGAGTAAGGAAGTCTTTCTTAAATTTGTGGGTCATGTATGTGCCTATTCTACTACGATCATTCACTTACTTAAATTTCTTAATGTTTCCAGGAACAACTCGTGACATGAGGTGTCCATTGTTGTGTCAGTAGGGTTGTTCAGATTGTCGCTAAGGGGGTTTTGTGCCTTTTGAATGTAAATACAATATTTTAAATATTGGGTTTGCTATGAAGTTTGTTGCATATATTAAATATGGACTCATGATGAGTCAACCACCTATGGGTGTTTTGTTTTAGTCCGTTTCTATTTGGAAGGGGTAAATATGTACATGCACGTACTTGGAATTTAATTAGCCTGTACAAAGGGGATAGGGTAGTGTTATCAATGGTTGAGTTCTTTTCAAAGTCATTTGACTTAATTTTTGTACCCCGGACTGGGGTGCTATAATGTGAATAGGAAAACATGATTATGTCTTAGATGTGTGGGTTGTACCCTTGAGTTGGGGTGTTACAATTTTTGGTATTAGAGCCTAGGTTTATAGGCTCTGTAGATAGGTGTATTTACGTCGGTAGTGGACAAGTTAGGGTGTCCGAGTTAGGAAGAAAAGACAAACATAAAATGCTAATGATATGTGTTTATTTATAATGATTTCTAGTTGAATTGGAAAAGGAGCGATGGATCCTCCATAGGTTTAGAATCAAGGAGAAGGTCAAGGTTCTCATGCTATCGCCATGACTATGATGGGGAATAGGCAACCTCAGGATGGAAGAGAAGCAGAACAAAATCAACCCAATGTGGTTTAGAGAGCATATGATGTAAAACCCGGGTAAATTTGAACTTTTACAAAAAGGGAAAAACGGTAATTTATCACTTTGGTACGGGTTGAAAACCTGAATTTTTCTAGAACTCAGATGACGAAACGGACCTCACCGTTGGATTCGTCTTGCGAAATCTAGTCGAATTTTTGCGTTTACGAGGCGGTCGGGTCTCGGGTTACCCAAAAATAAAATTTTTAATAAAATTTCGAAAGTTGGAAAATAATTTAAAACAAGTTGAAATAAAAATATTTTGAACTTGAACTGGGGCGAAATTTAATCGTTTCGGGGTGAAAACGGACCCGGGAAGAGGGGACGTGTGGCGCGACGTGGACCAAGCATTTCAAGGGTATAAATAGGGGAGAAAATCAGATTTCTCCCCTATTCATCTCTGGGTCTTTACGTTGGAAGAGAAGAGAGGGAAAAAAAGGAGAGCTCCACCTTCTCTCTACGATCTACGGAGATTCGTCGCTCAAATCGACTCAAGCCAAGAACAAAGGTTGTTCTCCACGACGAGGGCTATGCAACCATACCAAAAAGGAAGAATTTCACTGAAGATTCAAAAATGGGATTTGTGGGGATTTCAAGGTTGAGATTGGGTGGTATTTTTTAAGGGTTCTACTACTCGTTTTACGCTTCAAGAGGTAGGGTTTTCTCCCTAATTAGGTTTATTTCCAACCTAGGGTTGTGATATGAAATTGGTAGGTTGTTAGAGATGTATAACACTTGCCTATTGTGGTTAATTTGATGAAATGGGTATTGAAAATGGGTAGAAATCAATTCTAGCTTGAATTGGTGTATAGAAATTGCTAGCTTGTAATTTCTTGAAAAATGATGTTATGTGGGTATGCTATGTGTTTATATCATGCCTATGTGGAATTAAGTGTGTTATTGCATAAATTATGTATAACATGCTTAGATGCTATGGTAAATTGAAATCATATACTTATGATGTGAATTACTATTGGAAATGTAAATGTTGAGATATGCTTATGATATATTGGCATTAGGGTGAATTATGGAAATTATTTGCTTAGGATGTAATTATCCATGGCATGTGTAGAAATGTGGTAGAAATAGTCCATATCGAATTTATTACATATATATTTGATATTGATATTGCAATTGCAATTGCTCATTACATTGCATATGCCCGTAAGCAACACATTCATGGGCATGAGGCACGAGTGTGGGTGTGTGTGCATGTTGTTGGGTCAAACACCATCCTTGGTGGTTGACAAGTGGACTCGGGATAGTTGGACCAAGGTTCAACAGAGTCACACGGGTTGCATGAAAAACTTGTGTCGGGTATAGCAAAAAGGGCTAGATACTCACTCGGGTGCAAGACTCGGTTACTGATTTATACACTTTCGTCGGTGCAAGTCCAAAAAAGTGTATTGGTGTGCGGAACCGGCGGTGTGACACCAAAACTCCTCTATCCAACAAAGACACATAATTTTGTTTTATACAAAAAAATGTCATTTGATGTATAACATCAATGGTGGATTTATTACACATTGGCATTGCATTGTGTTGTGGGAGCCGGTGAGGGCTCGGGTTAAAGTGCATGAGTGAGTCTCATCTCATTTCATGGCATGGCATGGTAGAATTGCAACATTGAATTGCATATTTTTGTTTCGGATGGTTTTTGCTTGTTGAATGTTGCATGTGAACATTTCATATGCACTTAGGTTGGAGAGTAGCCTCTTTAGGAGATACCCTATTGAGCGTGGCTTATCCTTTATGGGAAAACATTTCAGGTGCGGGTTATACACCTGTGGACTGCTCGCATTCAGGGCCTCAAGGATGAAGAAAAATCGACTTGTGGTTTTTAAATCATATTTTGTAAAACTAAGATGTTATCTAGTTTTTTTTTTCGCATGTGAATATATGGAAATGATTGTAATAGAACTTGTATAGACCATGTTTTATATGAAAAACTTCATTATACATGTGTTGGAATGGATTGGAATTAAAAAATGAAGGAATCGTAGGAGAATAGACAACCTTCCAGAAGGCTGGACAAAACCTTTCGGAAGAAATTATCCAGTGGGCAAAACCTTTCGGAAGGTCTGACAAAACCTTCTGGTAGGTTTTTTTAAAAATTTGAAATTTTGAGAATGTTTTCCTATGCTTCCGGGCTTTGAGTCCTTTTATACAAATGATGCAAATGAACAATAATGGAGTATAAATAGTAGTATATTGGACCTCGGATGGGTCATGTGGTTTAAATGTACACAGGTTATGCATTTGGGAGTTCCCGATACAAGGGAGACTATGTCCAAACTTTTTATTGTTGTGTCGGGTTATGCGGCATTCGCGGATATTTTCGCGGGTTGATGGGTGATCAACGGGTTGACAAAGGACCCCCAGTTTTAGGGGTGTCACAGCTTGGTATCAGAGCCTAGGTTTACGATTTACCTAGGGCTTGCGGGGCATGGGTTTAGACTATTGCATCAATTGTGCATTACATGTTATGTGTTTAAATGCTACATGTTATGTGTTATTTTTTATGTGAATTATATGCATGGTGAAATATGTATGGAAAAAGAGACACTAGGGATTAGAAAACATAACATTGGGGGTCGAAAAAAGAATGAACGGGATGGTTCAGGGTGTAGGTGTCTACTAGTGGGTGGCATATGCTCTACTAGTGAGACAAGGAGAGAAATCTCAAAGTTTAAAATTGATCCCAATCTTGGGATACTAAGTTAGTGCCCTATTGCTATTTGACATGTGTGTAGATGGCAAATAGAGGAAGAGGACACGGCCGAGGCGGTGGGCGGAACAACAACCAACAACCATCGGTCTTTGACCAACAAGCCTTCATGGAGGCTATTGGCACTATGGCGCCTACTTTCGCACAAGCTAGCATCAATGTGGGCCAAGGAGGCTCAAGTAACCTCCAGAAGTTCAAGGCACACAAGCCTCTGACTTTTATGGGAGGGGCGGATCCGATGGTGGCCGACCATTGGTTCTAGCAAGTTGATAAGATCCTAGAGGCAATGGAGATCACCTCCGACATCACTAAGACAAGGCTAGCTACATTCAAGCTAGAAGGAGAAGCCCATCTGTGGTGGGATTGGGCAAAGGCCTCAAAAAACTTAGAGGTGATGACATGGGGAGAGTTCTGGGAGCCCTTCATGGGCAAGTACTTCCCATCGGTGGTTCAACATGTGAAAGCTCGAGAATCTTGGAATTGAAACAAGGGATAATGACGGTGATGGAATACGTGGCTAAGTTCACGGAATTAGCCCGTTTAGTCGACGACTATGTGGCCACATACATGGCCAAAGTGAGGAGGTTTGAGGATAGTTTGAAATTATCCATCTGGGGGAAAATTGTGGGCCACCGCCTACAAGATTTAGACTCGATGGTTGAGATGACAATGGACATTGAGAGATAGGTGGACGACGCAAGGAGCATCCGGGAGTCGGGTGCTAAGGACAAGAAGAAGGAGGGCCAATCCTCTTCTTCTAGTTCGGGGAAGAAGAAAATGACTTCTACTCTGCATGGACATCAAGGGCAGGGCCACAGCTACCAAGGCGAAGGCCAAGGTCAATCCTCCCAAGGCGGGAGACACTTCGAGCTTCCAGCTAGGTAGGCCCACGAGCATGTTTCCATTGCCACCAACCGGGTCACATGAAGCGGGATTGTCCTCAGAGGTAGGGATCCTAGAGCTATGGGGCGTCTTAGTCCCAGACATCGGTGGGGCATACGCAGACGTATTTTGTTCCTCCCTACCCCATCATGAGGAAGCCAGTATCAGTTTTAGGGTGCTGCATAGGCGCCTACCACTTCACGAGCAGGGACTCCGCAATCTGGCCAAATGGTCCAGGGCATGCGTCGAGGCCGAGGACAGGGCTCATAGGCCGGGACTTCGGGGGCACAGGGGTGTATCTACGTCATCACTCCTCAGACTGAGCTAGTGGATCCGTCGGTTATTTAGGGTACATTTCTACTCTCTCGTTTATGGGCAAGGGTATTATTTGACTCGGGTACATCTCATTCATTTATATCTGCATCATGTGTGAGAGATTTAGGCTTAGAGGTCGAGACCTTGGAAGAGCCGTTGCATGTGAGTTCTACCCTAGGGACTAGGGTGAGTATTGATCATATATGTTGGGGTTGTGAGATAGAGATCTCGGGGATTCTACTCACCCTGGACCTTAGGGTCAGGGACATGTCGGAGTTTGATGTCATCCTTGGGATGGACTGGTTAACGGCAGACCAGGTCGTCATTGATTGTGATCGTAAGAGGGTCACTGCCTACACACCGGAGGGTGTTTGTTTCAAGTTCCAGGGGGAAAAGCATGATGCTTTACCCCAAGCCATACTCTCGATGGCACGGGCAGTTGATGGGTTGGCCATCAAGCCTTACCCTGGAGGACGAGGTGAGACAGTAGTTGGGTCTACATCGGGTGGTTTGTGAGTATGAGGACGTTTTTCTAGACGAACTACCGGGATTACTTCCACATAGGGATGTAGACTTCAGTATTGAGTTGCACCCTGGTACATCTCCTATTTCTATGACTCCGCATAGAATGGTGCCAGCTGAGTTGCAAGAACTCAAGGTCCAATTACAAGAATCGTTAGACAAGGGCTTTATTAGACCAACCACTTCACCTTGGGGCACTCCGGTATTGTTTGCCAAGAAGAAAGATAAGACTCTTCGACTATGTATAGATTACTGGCAGTTGAATCGGGTTAGTATCAACAATATGTACCCTTTGTCGAGGATTGATGATTTGTTTGATCAGCTGAGAGGGACGCGGGTCTACTCCAAGATAGATCTACGCACGGGTTACCATCAGTTGAGGGTTAGGAAGGAAAATATCCCTAAGACAACATTTAGGACGCGGTATGGACATTTCGAGTTTACGGTTATGCCTTTTGGATTGACGAATGCCCCGGCTGCATTTATGGATCTCATGCATAGGGTGTTCCAACCCTACCAATATCATTTTGTCGTGGTATTTGTTGACGACATCTTAATCTACTCCAAGTCTGAGGAGGATCATGAGGGTCACTTGAGGGTTGTTCTCCAGACCTTGAGGGACCATCAGTTGTACGCCAAGTTCAGCAAGTGTGAATTTTGGCTCACGGAGGTGAAATTCTTAGGACACGTGGTGTCGGCTTCGGGTGTGTCAGTTGATCTGGAGAAGGTTGAGGCGGTTATGAGTTGAGAGAGGCCGAAGTCAGTCTTCGAGATACGTAGTTTCTTGGGATTGGCAGGGTATTATAGGAGGTTCATTAAGGACTTCTCCCGACTAGCTGTACCTATGATGAGATTGACCCGGAAGGAGGTCAAGTTTCAGTGGGATGATTCGTGCGAGAACGCATTCCAAGAGTTGAAGAGGAGGCTTACTTCAGCTCCTATTCTGATAGTCCCAAAGAGGGGACAGAGGTACACAGTATATTGTGATACCTCCAAGGACAGACTTGGTTGCGTTTTGATGCAGTCTGGGAGGGTGGTGGCTTATGGTTCACGGCAGTTAAAGAACCATAAGCAGAATTACCCTACACATGACATGGAGTTGGCGGCGATTGCCTTTTCCTTGAAGGCTTGACGCCACTATTTATATGGTGAGCAGTTTGAGGTGTTTTCGGACCATAAGAGTCTGAAGTACATCTTTACACAGTGGAACCTCAATATGAGACAATGCAGATAGGTGAAGTATTTGGAGGACTACAACTTCACTTTGCATTACCACCCTGGAAAGACAAATGTGGTGGCTGATGCACTCAGCCGGAAGTCACGGGGAGTCTTTGCTAGTGTGGCTTCCTAGGAGTGTCAGATGCTCGAGACTGTGGGACAGTTTGGGCTACACTACAGAGGTCAGGCTCAGGGCACTTTGGGGAGTTTGGTGGCTATGTCTTCCCTACTGAGCAGAGTGATCGAGTCCTAGGGGCAAGACACAGAGATATTGTCTATTAGGGACCGGGTACGATCGAGTGCAGGTGACGAGGGCTGGTCCATTCACACGGATGGTAGTCCTCGATTTAGGGGAAGGATTCTGGTTCCCCAGTCGACGAATCTGAGAGAGAAGATCCTCATGGAGTTCTATTGCTCCCGTTTTGCTGTGCATCCAGGCGGCACATGATCTTCGTTGCCAGTATTATTAGAGCGGGATAAAGAGGCACGTCGGAGATTTCATTAGTCGATGTATCACGTGTCAACAGGTCAAGGCTGAGCACTAGAGATCAGTAGGGTTGCTCCTGCCTTTGGAGGTGGCTGAGTGCAAGTGGGAGCACATCACGATGGATTTTGTGACCCACTTGCCACGGACATCGCGAGGGCATGACGCGGTGTGGGTGATAGTAGACCGGCTTACAAAGTCGGCACACTTTTTGGCTCTACGGATGACCTTCACGCTGGAGGAATTCTACAAGCTGTATATACGGGAAATAGACTCGTTACATGGGGTGCTTGTATCTGTAGGATCGGATTGGGATCCCAGATTCACAACCCATTTTTGGGAGAGTTTCCAGCGGGCCATGGGGACACAGTTGATGATGAGCACAACTTTTCATCCCCAGACGGACGGTTAGTCAGAGAGGACCATCTAGATGTTAAAGGACATGCTACGGGTATACGTCCTAGATCTCAAGGGTAGCTAGGAAGAACATTTACCCTTAGTGGAGTTCGCCTACAACAACAGTTATCAGGCAAGCATACAGATGACACCCTATGAGGCACTATATGGGAGGTCGTGTCGTTATCCGGTTTGTTGGACGGAGGTTGGAGAGAGTCCCTCTACGGGTCCGGAGTTGGTTAAGGACACCATGGAGAAGGTGGACCTAATACGGAAGCGTCTTCTCACGGCTCAGAGCCTACAAAAGAGCTACACTGACAGACGGGGACGACCTCTAGAGTTTGGGGTTGGTGATCATGTCTTCTTGAAGGTAATGCCCAATAGAGGAGTGGTCAAGTTCGGGAAGTGGGGAAAGTTGTCGTCGAGGTATATTAGGCCCTTCGAGAGGGTTGGTACAATTGCTTACCGGTTGGCGTTATCGCCAAATCTATAGGGTGTTTACGCGGTGTTCCATGTCGCTATGCTCCGGAAGTATACTCTAGATCTGACACATGTGGTGGATTGGGGTGAGTTGATCGTTGATGCTGGTGAGACCTTCGAGGAGGGACCGGATCGTATCATGGATAGCCGGGAGCAAGTTTTGAGAGGCAAGACCGTGAGGCTAGTGAATGTGATGTGGTAGCATTGAGGTATGGAGGAGGCGACATGGGAGCGTGAGGACACTATACGTGCCAGTTATCCGTTCTTGTTCGAGGATAGAGGTACATTTTCATAATCATAAGTATTGCATTGTATGTATGCATATGCGGTTAAGTGTGCATGTGTATATGAATTTCGGGGACGAAATTTTTTTAAGGGGGAAGAATGTAAAACCCGGGTAAATTTGAACTTTTACGAAAAAGGGCAAAACGATAATTTACCACTTCAGTATGGGTTGAAAACCTGAATTTTTTTAATACTCGGATGACGAAACGGACCTCACCGTTGGATTCATTTTGCGAAATCTAGTTATCTTGTCAATTTTCGTCGAATTTCGAGATAGTCGAATTTTTCGCGTTTTACGAGGCGATCGAGTCTCGTGTGACCCAAAAATGAAAGTTGGAAAATAATTTAAATCAAGTTGAAATAAAAATATTTTGAACTTCAACCGTAGCGAAATTTAATCATTTCGGGGTGAAAATAAACCCGGGAATAGAAGATGTGTGGTGCGACGTGGACCAAGCATTTAAAGTGTATAAATAGGGGAGAAAATCAGATTTCTCCCCTATTCATCAGCTGGGTCTTTACGTTGGAAGAGAAGAGAGGGAAAAATAGGAGAGCTCCACCTTCTCTCTATGATCTACGGAGATTCGTCGCTCAAATCGACTCAAGCCAAGAACAAAGGTTGTTCTCCTCGATGAGGGCTACGCAACCATACCAAAAATGAGGAATTTCACCGAAGATTCAAAAACGAGATTTTTGGGAATTTCTAGGTGGAGCTTGGGTGGAATTTTTGAAGGTTTATACTACTCATTTTACGCTTCAAGAGGTAGGATTTTCTCCCTAATTAGGTTTATTTCCAACCTAGGGTTGTGATATGAAATGGGTAGGTTGTTAGAGATGTATAACACTTGCTTATTGTGGTTAATTTGATGAAATGGGTATTGAAAATGGGTAGAAATCAATTCTAGCTTGAATTGGTGTATAGAAATTGCTAGTTTGTAATTTCTTGGAAAATGATGTTATGTGGGTATGCTATGTGTTTATATCATGCCTATGTGGAATTAAGTGTGTTATTGCATAAATTATGTATAACATGCTTGGATGCTGTGGTAAATTGAAATCATATACTTATGATGTGAATTATAATTGGAAATGTAAATGTTGATATGTGCTTATGATATATTGGCATTGGGGTGAATTATGGAAATTATTTGCTTAGGATGTAATTATCCATGGCCTGTGTTGAAATGTGGTAGAAATGGTCCATGTGGCATTCATTACATATAGATATGATATTGATATTGCAATTGCTCATTACATTGCATATGCACGGAGGCATCACATTCATGAACATGAGGCATAAGTGTGGGTGTGTGTGCATGTTGTTGGGTCAAACACCATCCTTGGTGGTTGACAAGTGGACTCTGGATAGTTGGACCAAGGTTCAATAGATTCACACGGGTTACATGAAAAACTTGGGTCGGGTATAGCAAGAAGGGCTAAATACTCTCTCGGGTGTAAGACCCGGTTACTGGTTTATACACTTCCGTAGGTGCAAGTCCAAAAAAGTGTATCGGTGTGCGAAACGGCGATGCGACACCAAAACTCTGCTACCCAACAAAGACACATGATTTTGTTTTATACAAAAAAATGTCATTGGATGTATAATATCAATGGCGGATTTATTACACATTGGCATTGCATTGTGTTATGGGAGAGGGTGAGGGTGAGGGTGAGGGTGAGGGTTAAAGTGCATGAGTGAGTCTCATCTCATTTCATGGCATGGCATGACATGGTAGAATTCTAACATTCAATTGCATATTCTTGTTTGGGATGGTTTTTGCTTGTTGAATGTTGCATGTGAACATTTCATATGCACTTAGGTTGAGGAGTAGCCTCTTTAGAAGATACCCTATTGAGGGTGGCTCACCCTTTATGGGAAAATATTTCAGGTGCGGGTTATACACAAGTGGACGGCTCGCATTCGGGGCCTCAAGGATGAAGAAAAGCCGACTTGTGGCTTTTAAATCATATTTTGTAAAACACAGATGTTATCTAGTTTTTTTTTGGGCATGTGAATATATGGAAATGATTGTAATATAACTTGTATAGACCATGTTTTATATTAAAAACTTCATTATACATGTGTTGGATGTTGTGGAATGAATAGGAATTGAAAAAGGAAGGAATCGTAAGAGAACAGACAAAACCTTCCCGTAGGTTTTCCAAAAATCTGAAATTTTGAGAATGTTTTCCTATGCTTCCGGGATTTGAGTCCTTTTATACAAATGATGCAAATGAACAATAATGGAGTATAAATAGTGGTATATTGGATCTCTGATGGTCATGTGGTTTAAATGTACACAGGTTATGCGTTTGGGAATACCCAGTACTAGGGAGACTCTATCCAAAATTTTTATTGTTGTGCTGTGGTGTCGGGTTATGCTGCATTCACGGATATTTTAGCGAGTAGATGGGTGATCAACGGGTTGCCAAAGGACCCCCGATTTTAGGGGTGTCACATATGAGATGGTGGTACAAATGGTGGCATCAATAAATTGACTAGTGGAATTACAAACGGAATTCAAATCGCAGCTCGTGTAAGGCCACCTGTACCCCATGCAAAACCTCAAGGTACGTTGCATGAAAGGTTTATGAAGTTGGATCCTCCGATTTTTGTAGAGACAATTAATCCATCAGAGATGGAGGATTGGTAGAAGAGAATGGAGGTAATCCTTGAGGTTATGAGAATCTTTGATGATTAGCGGGTGATGCTTGCAACTTTTGTGTTGAAAGAAGAGGCACAATTTTGGCGGGAAGCTGCTAGACGATTACTGACTGCGCTGGGGGTTGGAATTGAAGGTCAGATGGCTGAAAATGCTGCTCCAACACCTAGAAGTATCACTTGTGATCGGCTTGTTAGTGCATTTAACGATAAATATTTTCCTGAGTCCTATCGGTATGAGCAAGAACTGGCCTTTATGTCCTTGACTCAAGGCAAGATGTTAGTAGCAGAGTATGAAAAACAATTCACCATCATTTCTCATTTTGCCACAGCCTTTGTTTAAATTGATAAGGCTCGTTACAAGAAATTCTAGTGGGGACTAGACTACTTTATTTGAAGGCGACTTTCGGCTTTTGAGTTGACAAGTTATGCTAATCTAGTTAATAAATTTTTGGTTGTTAAGAAAGATGTGCAAAAATTGACAAGTCGGCGTGAATAGTTTAAAAAGAGGAGATTTGATGTTGCACCTGCATAGGGTTTCAATCCAAAGAGCAAGCCTCAGAAAATAATTAGACAGGTGTCTCAATTCTCTTAGGTTCAAGGTACTTGGAATACTAGGGCAGACAGTGGGTCACAAGGTCAAAAAATTTTCCAGACCTCCTTTGGGACAACAAGGTAATGGAATGTTGGGTGGTCGTGCAGCCAACGTTATCAATTTCCAGTGCGGGGTGAAAGGGCATATCTCTAGGAATTGTGGAGTAGTGTCTACAAATGAAGTTTGACGGTGTTATGAGTGTGGTCAAATGGGACATTTGGTGCGTGGGTGTCTGATTAACCCTAGAAAGTGTGTAAATAGATTAGGGTTTAAGGTTAATCATGTGCATAAATTGAATTAAAATGATTAATTTAAATAGTATTATGATTAATGTTTAAATTGTCTATCTTGTAGGGTTTCAAATGTAATCAAGGAAACTTAGATGGATGAAAGTGCAATAGCTAAACAACAAAGGGAGGAAAGTGTAAAATTCAAAGTCAACAATGGTGGGCTAAGCAACCAAAAAATCTGAATATCACTACAGTCCGAACGGTGGTGGTGGCGTCCGGACGGTACCCTAAACCGCCTGAAGCTGTCTTTATTTCCATTGGTCCAGTGATGCAACAGGGGAGTGTGATTGGCTGCCCCGAGTGACTACCACCTCTGAACCCTTCTCCTGTGCCTATAAATAGCCTCATTCACTCTATTTTCAAGAGGACTTCAGAAAAAGAGAGATGTCTACAGTCAAAGAGAAGGAAACCATGCCCTAAACACTTTCTAAGCCAGAAACTCTCTCCTTCTACATTTTTGTTTCATCCTTTCTACTTGGAGGGTTGAACCTCTCTCACTTTTGTGCCCTAGCTGGTAATAGGAGTGGTGGTGTTTCAACTATTCCTTGAGGAAGGACTTATTGTATTTTGTTTTATGTTGTAATGGGATTATCTCATCCTTCTTGCTCGTCTATAGCAATGAAGTGAGAGTAGCCCATTTATACTCTTTAGTGAAGGGTGAAAACATGTATAATATTGCTTGTGTTATGCAAATGCCGATGGTTTTATTTATGCATTAATATTTATACCTCCCTTAATTGATGGATGGTTATTATTATTCCTATTTAGTGTCGTATTACTATATGCTCATTGAGACACCCCAAAAACCGGGGGTCCTTAATTTAACAAAATTCGGGCAGAGTCTCCTTTGTACGGGGAGCTCTACCCAAAAGACAACATGTGCCACATACACTCACATGACCCATCCGAGGTCTAATATAAAATATTAACCACACCGGGTCCATTTATAAGTAAACATTGACCACACCGGGTCCATTTATCCATACTCATATAATACATGCAAGGTTACGTTAAAAATAGTCCATGTCAGTTCGATTACAATTCTTTTACATACATTACATGCTCAAAAAATAATTTAGCGAGTGTTTTACAAAAGCATAGTTTTTTTCATAATAGTTTTACAAAATGTGAATTAAAAGCCACAAGTCGGCTTTTCTTCATCCTTGAGGCCCCAAGTGAGAGCCTTCCACAGGTGCGTACCCTACACCTGAAATGTTTTCCCGTAGAGGGTGAGCTACGCTCATTAGAGTATCTCCTACAAAGGCTACTCCCCAACCTAGATGCATATCAAATGTGCACATGCAACAATCAATAACTATTATCCATTCCAAACAAGAACATGTAATTCAAGATTGAAATTCTACCATGTCATGTCATGATATGAGATGATACTCACTCATGCACTTTACCCCGAGTCCTCACCGACTCCCACAACACAATGCAATGCACGTGTGTAATACATTTTTCATTGATGAAATACATCCAATGATTGTTTGAAATAAAAGTCATGTGTTTATAAAACCGAAATCATTGTTGTATGTTACAAATCAAATGAGTATTTTTATAAACAAAATCTTGTATCTTTCTTGGGCAACGGATTTTGGTATCACACCGCCGGTTCTGTACACCATTACACTTTTCCGGAATTTCACCTCAGGGGAGTGTATGAACCAAGTAGTCGGGTCTTGCACTCGAAGGAGAACCTAGCCCTTCTTGCTATACCCGACACAAGTTTTTTCATGCAACCATGCAACTCAATCGGATCTTCGATCCAACCTTCCCGAGTCCACTTATCAAACACCAAGGATGGTGTTTGATCAACCATGCACCCACAACTACACTCATGTCTTATGCCCATGAATGTGATGCCAACATCATGCCCAAGATGCAATGAATGCCAAATGAGCAATTTAACCGTATATCAATATACCAAGGCCAATTATATCATGTGCATATAATTACCTTTATCCATCACAATGGCAATATATCAATAAACATATATCAACATTTTATACTTAACAACCAAACATAAGCATGTTATTACATAATCTATGTCAATAACACACCTTATTCACAAAGGCACAATATAAACACATAGCATGCCCACCAATACCAAATTCCAAAAAATTACACAAGTAACTTCCATACATCAAACCCAAGCTAGAAATTGGTTCAAGCCATTTCTATATCCATTTCCTCTTTTCCATAACCATAGGCAAGTCATAGGTTATTCTATACACCCAACCCTTTCCTATGGACACCATAGGATGGAGATAAACCAAAGTAGGAGGGAACTCTACCTCTTGAAGCATAAAATGAAGGGTAGAACCTTCAAGAACACCAACCACAACTCTAAACTCTTGATTTCTCAAAATCTCTTATTTGGATCTTCGGTGAAATCCTTCATTCTTGGTATGGTTGCGTAGCCCTCGTCGATATGATCGACTTTAACTCTTGGCCCAAAGAATTCCGACCGGCGGAACTCCGTGAATCGTCGAGAAAAGCCTTGAAATTTATGTTTTTCTTCTCCTTTTCCTCTCCTCTCTCCCTCACACGTTTACACACTGATTTCAGAAGATATTTCTTCCAAAAAATCATATTTTTACCGATATTTATAACCCTTGATGCTTGGTGCATGTCAGGCCACACGCCCCCTTTGTCCGGGTTCGTTTTCGCCCCGAAACGATTAATTTCATTCCGGTTTAAGTTCAAATTATTTTTATTTGAACTTTCCTTTAATTATAAGAAAATTTTATAAATTTTTATTTTTGGGGACGTTTGTGAGGTCACCCGACACCCTGTCGTCTCGTAAAACGTGAAAAATCTGACTATCTCTGAATTCGACAAAAATTTTATGGTCAACTCGGTTTCGCAATACGAATTCAATGGTGAAGTCTGTTGCATCATCCGAGCTCTATAATAATACGTATTTTAAGTCCGCATTATAGTGGCAAATTACCGTTTGGCCTTTTTCAGAAAAAGTTCAAATTTACCCTGGTTTTACATTCTTCAGCCCTTAAAAGAATTTCGTCCCCAAAATTCACACACATGCACATTCAACCACATGCATATGTGACAAGTATATCATACTCAAAACTACAAAAATGTACCTCCATCCTCGAATAAGAAAGGATAACTAGTACGGATAGTGTCCTCGCGCTCCCATGTCGCCTCCTCTACTCCTCAGTGCTGCCACAGTACCTTCACTAGCCTCATGGTCTTGTCTCGCAAAACCTGATCCTGGCTATCCATGATATGCACTGGTCCCTCCTCGAAGGTCCCGATATACCTCGGTGACAACTTTCCCTGCTTGCCGAACCTGACCACTCCTCTTTTAGGCATCACCTTCAAGAAGACATGATCTCCCACCTCAAACTCTAGAGGTCGCCGCCGTCTGTCGGCGTAGCTCTTCTGTCGGCTCTGTGCCATGAGAAGACGCTTTCGTATCAAGTCCACCTTCTCCAAGGTGTCTTTAACCAATTCCGGACCCATAGAGGGTCTCTCTCCTACCTCCGTCCAACAAACCGGAGAACGACAAGGCCTCCCATATAGTGCCTCATAGGGTGCCATCTGTATGCTCGTTTGATAACTGTTGTTGTAGGCGAACTCCACTAAGGGTAGGTGCTCTTCCCAGCTACCCTTGAGATCTAGGATGCATGTCCGTAGCATGTCCTCTAAAGTCTAGATGGTCCTCTCCGACTGACCGTCCGTCTGGGATGAAAAACAGTGCTCATCATCAACTGTGTCCCCATGGCTCGCTGGAAACTCTCCCAAAAATGAGCCGTAAACCTGGGATCCCGATCCGATACTATAGATACGGGCACCCCATGCAACCGGACAATCTCCCGTATATACAACCTGCAGAATTCCTCCAGTGTGAAGGTCATCCGCACTGCCAAAAAGTGTGCCGACTTTGTAAGCCGGTCCACTATCACCCATACCGCGTCATGCCCTCTCGATGTTCGTGGCAAGTGGGTCACAAAATCCATCGTGACATGCTCCCACTTCCACTCTGCTACCTCCAAAGGCTGGAGTAACCCTGCTGGTCTCTGGTGTTCAGCCTTCACTTGCTGACACATGAGACATCGGCTAACAAATTCCCCAACATGTTTCTTCATTCCGCTCTAATAATACTGGCGACGAAGATCATGGTATATCTTCGTGCCACCTGGATGCACAGCAAAACGGGAGCAATGGAACTCTCTAAGGATCTCCTCTCTCAGCTCCACAGACTTGGGAACCACAATCCTTCCCCTAAACCGAAGACTACCATCTGTATGAATGGTCCAGCCCTCGTCACCTGTACCTGACTGTACTCAGTCCCTAATTGACAAAATCTCTGTATCCTGCCCTTGGGACTCGATCACTCTACTCAATAGGGAAGACGTAGCCACCAAACTCCCCAAAGTGCCCTGAGCCTGACTTATGTAGCGTAGCCCGAACTGTCACACAGTCTCAAGCATCTGCCACTCCCGGAAAGCCACACTAGCCAAGACTCCCCGTGACTTCCGGCTGAGTGCATCAGCCACCACATTTGCCTTACCGGGATGGTCATGCAAAGTGAAATCACAGTCCTCCAGATACTCCATCCACCTGCGTTGCCTCATGTTGATGTCCCACTGTGTAAAGATGTACTTCAGACTCTTATAGTCTGAAAACACCTCAAACTTCTCACCATATAAATAGTGGCGCCAAGCCTTCAAGGCAAAGACAATGGCCGCCAACTCCATGTCATGTGTGGGGTAATTCTACTCGTGGTTCTTTAACTGCCGAGAACCATAAGCCACCACCCTCTCGGACTGCATCAAAAACGTAACCAAGTCCGTCCTTGGAGGCATCACAATACACTGTGTACCTCTGTCCCCTCTCTAGGACTATTAGAATAGGAGCTGAAGTAAGCCTCATTTTCAACTCTTGGAATGCCTTCTCGCACGAATCATCCCACTGAAACTTGACCTCCTTCCGGGTCAATCTCGTCATAGGTGCAGCTAGTCGGGAGAAGTCCTCGATGAATCTTCGGTAGTACCCTGCCAATCCCAAGAAATTGCGTATCTCGAAGTCTAACTTCGACCTGTCCAAATTTATGACTGTCTTAACCTTCTCCGGGTCCACGGATACACCCGAAGCCGACACCATGTGTCCTAAAAATTTCACCTCTATAAGCCAAAATTCACACTTGCTGAACTTGGTGCACAACTGATGGTCTCTCAAGGTCTGGAGAACAACCCTCAAGTGACCCTCATGCTCCTCCTCAGACTTGGAGTAAATCAAAATGTCGTCAACAAAGACTACGAAAAACTGATCTAAGTAGGGTTGGAACACCCTATGCATGAGATCCATGAATGCCACCGGGGCATTCGTCAATCCAAAAGGCATGACGGTAAACTCGAAATGCCCATACCGCGTCCTAAACGCCGTCTTAGGGATATCTGCCTCCCTAACCCTCAACTGATGGTAACCCGTGCCGAGATCTATCTTGAAGTAGATCGACGCCCCACTCAGCTGATCAAATAAATCATCAATCCTCGGTAAAGGGTATCTGTTCTTGATAGTAACCCTATTTAACTACCGGTAGTCTATGCATAGTCGAAGGGTCTTATCCTTCTTCTTGACAAACAACACCGGAGCGCCCCAAGGTGAAGTGCTCGATCTAATAAAACCCCTGTCCAACAATTCCTGTAATTGGACCTTGAGTTCTTGCAACTCAGCAGGCGTCATCCTATGTGGAGTCATAGAAATGGGCGATGTACCGGGGTGCAACTCAATGGTGAAGTCTACATCCCTATGTGGAGGTAATTCCGGTAGTTCATCCGGAATAACATCCTCATACTCACAAACCACCCGAGGTAGACCCAACTCCTGTCTCGCCTCATCCTCCAGGGTAAGGCTTGCTAGCCAACCCATCAACTGCCCGTGCCAACGGGAGTCATACACTACTTGGGGTAAAGCGTCATGTTTTTCCCCCTGAAATTTGAAACAAACACCCTCCGGTATGTAGGTAGTGACCCTCTTACGATCACAATCAATAACGACTCGGTGTGCCGCCAACCAGTCCATCCCAAGGATGACATCAAACTCCGACATGTCCATGATCCTAAGGTCCACGGTGAGTAGAATCCCCGAGATCTCTAACTCACAACCCCGACATATCTGATTAACATTCACCTTAGCTCCTAGGGGAGAACTCACATGAAATGGCTCTTCCAAGGTTTCGACCTTTAAACCCAAATCCTTCACACATGATGCAGCAATAAAAGAATGAGATGCACTAGAGTCAAATAATACCCTTGCCCATAAGCGAGAGAATATAAATGTACCCTGAATAACCGACTGATCTGCTAGCTCAGTCTGAGGCATAATGGCGTAGACACGCCCCTGGGTCCCTGAAGTCTCGGCTTGTGAGCCCTGTCCTCGACCTCGACCTATGCTCTGGCCTATCTGGCCTGACAGCGGGATCCCCACACGTGAAGTAGTAGGGCCCTGTGCAGCACCCTGGAACTGATACTGGCTCCCCTAGCCCATGGCGGGGTAGGGAGGAACAAAGTGCGTCTGTGCATGCCCCACCGAAGGCTGGGACTGGGATGCTCCATAGCTCTGAGATCCCTGGTGCTGAGTACAATCCCGCTTCATATGCCCCGGTTGGTGGCAATGATAGCAAGTCATTTGGCCTGCCTGGTAGGAAGGCCTCTAATTTCTTCCGCCTTAGGAGGATTGACATTGGCCTTGGCCTTAATAGCCGCGGCCCTGTGGAGTCGAAGTCATTTGCTTCTTCCCCAAACTTGAAGAAAAAGATTGGCCCTCCTTCCTCTTGTCTTTAACACCCGCTTCCCGGATGTTCCGTGCGTCATCTACCTCTCTCTCAATGGCCATAGATGTCTGGACCATCGAGTCCAAGTCTTGCAGGCGGGGGCCCACAATTTTACCCTAGATGGACAATTTCAAGCCATCCTCAAACTTCTTCACCTTGGCCATGTCTGTGGCCACATAATCGTCGGTGAAACGGGCTAATTCCGTGAACTTAGCCACGTATTCTAATACCGTCATAGTCCCTTACCTCAAGTCCAGGAACTCTCGAGTCTTAGCTTGCCGGACAGACGCCGGGAAATATTTGCCCATGAAGAGCTCTCGGAACTCTTCCTATGTCGTTGCCTCCAAGTTCTTCGAGGCTTTAGCCCAATCCCACCATTGATGGGCTTCCCCTTCCAGCTGGAATGCAACTAGCCTTATTTTAGTGGCATCGAAGGTAACCTCCATAGCCTCTAAATATTGTCAACTTGCAGGAACCAATGGTCGGCCACCATCGGATCCGCCCCTCCCACGAAAGTTGGAGGCTTGTGTGCCTTAAACTTATGGAGGTTACTTGAGCCTCATTGGCCCACATTTGTACTAGCCTGTGCAATGGTAGCAACCGCAGCACCAATAGTCTCCACGAAGGCTTGTTGGTCAAAGGCCGGTGGTGGTTGGTTGTTGTTCCGCCCACCGCCTCGGCCGCGTCCTCTTCCTCTATTTGCCATCTACACACATGTCAAATAGCAACAGAGCATTTACTTAGTATCCCAAGATAGGGATCAAAGTCATAACATTGAGATTTCTCTCATTGTCTCACTAGTAGTGCATGTGTCACCACTAGTAGACATCTATACCCTGAACCATCCCGTTCATTCTTCTTCCCGAACCCCAAGGTCATGTTTTCTAACCCTTGTGTTTCTCCTTCCATATACATTTCACCATGCATATAATTCACATAACACATAGCACATAACATAAAATGCACAATGGATGCAATGGTCTAGACCCATGCCCATCAAGCCCTAGGTAAATCGTATACCTAGGCTCTGATACCAAGCTGTGACACCCCAAAAATCGGGGGTCTTTAATTTAACAAAATTCGGGCAGAGTCTCCTTTGTATGGGGAGCTCTACCCAAAAGACAACATGTGCCACATACACTCACATGACCCATCTAAGGTCTAATATACAATATTAACCACACCGGGTCCATTTATGAGTAAATTCTTTTACATACATTACATGCTCAAAAACTAATTTAGCCAGTGTTTTACAAAAGCATAGTTTTTTTCACAATAGTTTTACAAAATGTGAATTAAAAGCCACAAGTCGGTTTTTCTTCATCCTTGAGGCCCCAAGTGAGAGCCTTCCACCGGTGCGTACCTGCTTGATGAAAAACGTTGTTGTTTCCTAACCTCTAAAAACCATCCCTTAGAATGTGTAGTATATAGATGGAGGGGAGTGTTACTCTCCCTTGGGATGATGTCAAAAGAAAGGGCAACGGAATGGTGGATGAATGAAATGAAATGCGTGTGTGAACAAAAGTGCTCCCCAAGCGCAAGGAGTCTTTTGCTTGTCGTGTTTTACTTGGAATGAGTATTCCAATGTCGTCTCCTCAGGGAAGGAAAGTTCAAGTGTGTGAAGGTGATTTTGGTGAACAAAAGAGAAAAGTGTAAAATCTTTTGGTTTGTGTTTTGGTGATTGAAGTTTGTGAATGAAAATGCAATGGAAAACAAGTGTTGGCTAATCCAAAGGGTTCATTCCAATGGGAATTCCAAATCAACTCGAAGCCTTCCTCGAATAGAGCTTAGATGAACGATTGATTCGTGGGAAGCTAGAGACGAGATGGAGGTGAGGATCTAAGCATAACCCGTGACCAGGCCTACGGGATATCAAAGACTCACAACCGCATCCACTTTCAACCTAGTCAAACCGAACCATCGTACTCTGAGAGGAGGAAAGAGAATGATTTGAAATGGCACACCCAAGAGGAAATCTCCATTGGATTAACCAACTTAAAATCTAGCTACTCATAAATAAAAGGAAGGCATGCATAATGTAAAGGGACATAATGAAGAAAGGAAACATTGAACTTAACTTAAAGCAAGAAATCTTAAACTAAGAAGAAAAATATTCAATACCCATTTAAAAGCTTGAAATGAAGAAAACTTAAATACAACAATGGTAGAATCTAGAATGCATAACTAAACTTGCAAAGCATTAGAAATAAATGACATTAAAGACATTAAATGAAGATTACAAGAGTCTTACAATAAATTACAAGTGAAATGGATGAAGACAATGCAAAAATCTAACTATTCATCATCTTCTTCCTTGGAACTACTCCTAAGCTTAGGTAGCCGCCCCCTTCAAAGCTTGTGAATGCTGGATATCTTTTTTCTTTTTGACTTAGCTTGCCAAAAACGTGCTTGGAGAGGTGCCCTAGACTCCAGAAGTGACCTCCATCTGTAGGGGTGCAGGAGGAATGGGCTGGACAGAGGGGTTGCAGAGCTTGTCTGCACACCCAGCTCCTCTTCTCTTCTCTCTCCTCATTGATCACCTAGGCTCCAAACTTACAATCAAGGGTGTGAAAGGGGTGAATAGTATTGTGGGCGTGTTAGGGGAGCATAAGAGGTCTGTTGGTGGGACCCTCAAAGCAGTAGACATGAGTTGCAGAGCATTTGGGAAGATCAGGCAAAGCGTACCGGTACGCGTACCGGTACGTCGAACTCCAGTGGCTTCAGTGTACCGGTACGCATACCAGTACGCTGAACTCCAGTAGCCTTAGTGTACCGGTACGGTTTGGCTGACTTCCTGGTTTTCTGATTTTCTCCTCTCTTTAGCTATCCCCAAGCTACCTTTTCATCCTCATTTGTCTCAAATGGTTTGGGAAGGCCTTAAGAAGCCTCATTTAGTACATTTAACTGCAAACACCAACTATCATCGTTAAGAACTCAATTAACCCAACTCCCATCATTTAATCTCCAAAAGCAATTAAAATAAGATGATTAGCACATAAAAATATACAAAGTTTTGTGCTAATCAGTACCCTGCACCTGAAATGTTTTCTCATATAGGGTGAGCTACGCTCAATAGAGTATCTCCTGCAGAGGCTACTCCCTAACCTAGATGCATATGAAATGTGCACAAGCAACAATCAACAACCATTATCCATTCCAAACAAGAACATGTAATTCAAGATCGGAATTCTATCATGTCATGTCATGATATGAGGTGATACTCACTCATGCACTTTACCCCGAGTCCTCACCGACTCCCACAACACAATTCAATGCACGTGTGTAATACATTTGTCATTGATGAAATACATCCAATGATTGTTTGAAATAAAAGTCATGTGTTTATAAAACCAAATCATTGTTGGATGTTACAAATCAAATGAGTATTTTTATAAACAAAATCTTGTATCTTTGTTGGGCAATGGATTTTGGTATCACACCGGCGGTTCCGTACACCATTACACTTTTCTGGAATTTCACCTCAGGGGAGTGTATGAACCAAGTAGCCGGGTCTTGCACCCGAAGGAGAATCTAGCCCTTCTTGCTATACCCGACACAAATTTTTCATGCAACCATGCAACTCAACCGGATCTTCGATCCAACCTTCCCTAGTCCACTTATCAAATACCAAGGATGGTGTTTGATCAACCATGCACCCACAACTACACTCATGCCTTATGCCCATGAATGTGATGCCAATATCATGCCCAAGATGCAATGAATGCCAAATGAGCAATTTAACCGTATATCAATATACCAAGGCCAATTATATCATGTGCATATAATTACCTTTATCCATCACAATGACAATATATCAATGAACATATATCAACATTTTATACTTAACAACCAAACATAAGCATGTTATTATATAATCTATGTCAACAACACACCTTAATCACAATGGCACAATATAAACACATAGCATGCCCACCAATACCAAATTCCAAGAAATTACACAAGTAACATCCATACATCAAACCCAAGCTAGAAATTGTTTCAAGCCATTTCTATACCCATTTCCTCTTTTCCATAACCATAGGCAAGTCATAGGTCATTCTATACACCCAACCCTTTCCTATGGACACCATAGGATGGAAATAAACCAAAGTAGGAGGGAACCCTACCTCTTGAAGCATAAAATGAAGGGTAAAACCTTCAAGAACACCAACCACAACTCTAAACTCTTGATTTCCCAAAAATCTCTTCTTTGGATCTTCGGTGAAATCCTTTGTCCTTGGTATGGTTGCGTAGCCCTCGTCGATATGATCGACTTTAACTCTTGGCCCAAAGAATTCCGACCGGCGGAACTCCGTGAATCGTCGAGAAAAGCCTTGAAATTTATGTTTTTCTTCTCCTTTTCCTCTCCTCTCCCTCACACATTTACACACTGATTTCAAAAGATATTTCTTTCAAAAAATCAGATTTTTACCGATATTTATAGCCTTTGATACTTGGTGCACGTCGCGCCACACGCCACCCCCTTTTCCAGGTCCGTTTTCGCCCTGAAACGATTAATTTCATCCCGGTTTAAGTTAAAATTATTTTTATTTGAACTTTCCTTCAATTATAAGTAAATTTTATAAATTTTTATTTTTGGGGACGTTTGTGAGGTCACCCGAAATCCTGTCGTCTCGTAAAACGTGAAAAATTTGACTATCTCAGAATTCGACGAAAATTTTATGGGCAACTCGGTTTCGCGACATGAATCCAATGGTGAAGTCCGTTGCATCATCCGAGCTCTAGAGAAATATGTCTTTTAAGTCCGCATTATAGTGGTAAATTACCGTTTTGCCATTTTTCAGAAAAAGTTCAAATTTACCCGGATTTTACGCTCATAGTTACGAGTACTGAGCTAAACTTATTTTTATGTACCAGTTTATCTTTATATTATAGTTTACTTAATGCATGATACAATGATGCATATAGTTGGACTTTGTGTAATAATGGAGAGATTGGTTTTAGACGGATTAAATCTCGTCATACTTAATGCTTTTGATTCAGAGAATAAACCGAAACTCCGTTTTCATTGAATCATCGACTTGCCAATCGAATAGCTAAAGTAAACCTTTTGAATGGTTCACCTTCGAGTTTACTATGGTAATTTGGTTGTTGTATGGTGCATAGACCTTCCGGCTAACCTAATCAATTGTTATGATATGGTTCGTTTGTACATCAAACCTATCGGTTGACTTTGCAATAATATGAGAGTGAATTGTTGTAAGGTATCATTTCCATAGTCAAGCAATAAAATGCATGCTAGATCCCCAAACTAAAGAGTAGCTTTTTAGTTATTGTTATCAAAAGTTTAATTTAAGTATTTATTTGATAATTCTAAGTTTACACCACAAGCTTTTGTAAGGCACACTACGAGCACGACAATTTACATTTTCTATTTTGAATTCCAATAGATAGTGTAACGCCCCAAAATCCACCCTGGACGGCATTACTATCTAAGACCATTCACAACATGAGAGCGACTAAATAAATTCCATCAATAAGGAAATTTCATTCATCATATTTCATATCCATAGCATTATCCCAAAAGAATAAGCCAAATCATGACAATTACATCCCAAAAGCATTAAACGTAACTTAGCAGCGGAATAACAAAAGATTATATTTTACATGATTCCAAAATAACCCTTCAATCTAATACAAAGAAGGACCGTCGAGATATCCCTCTCCGGATCCCCCTACCCGTCTTCTAACCGATCCTCTTTTACAGCATCACCTGAAAAATGTGTTGGTTTGTAGGGGGTGAGCACTAAGCTCTGTAGGAAAATCCTCCCAAACTCAAACAAGGTTTAGAAAACATGTAAAGCAAGTCGGTCTCATTTCACAAATATCATATATAACTTTGGAAGTAAAACCAGGACATTTAAATAGATCTCAAGTTTAAGGAACAACAGTAATTGAATGAATAAGTGGGACCACTATACAGTTAACAAACCATATCCAAATATAATCCAATCCACCATACACTGTTTCCACAAGTTCTCGCAGAATCTCATACTTCCCAAGACTCTTGTAGAAACCGTCTATGGTAGAGTGAACAATAACCAATATACAATAGATAATCCATTCTACCATAATCCGTTTCCAACAAGTTCTCGCGGAATCCCATACTTCCAGAAACTCTTGTCGAAACCATTTCTGGTACAATGCACGATAACCCACACTGTATGTCCGACACAACCCACGTTACTAATCCGTGATCTTTAGTGATAGGAAAATTTTGTACCCACACGGCATACAAAGACGTCTACCCACTCCATGTGGTAGGAAAAATTCATACCCGTGTGGCATACAAAGACGTCTACCCACTACATGATACCCAGTCAATAGTAATCCATGTTTGTATCGTACATCCACGCAAGAGATAAAATACCAACAAATATCTCACCTAACCAACAATCACACAAGTCCCCAATTCCCAACAATTCTTTCGGTAGGTGGCATACTTTGTGGTAACCTCCACCCCCCTTTAGATCATCTTTGATTCTCAAGCATCCTTACCGGGAACCTCTTGAGAAGTGATGAGCATCCTTACAAGGAACCTCTCACTCATGTTCCTCCAAACAACCAAACAAGAAATACGATATCCACAATTTCCTTCATTAACAAACAATTCCATAAACCCTCAATTTTCTCAAGTAGTTGTACAAAGAGCAATATAAGAAAATGTACAAGAGATCATCATAAATACCATTTTGTTGTTCAATATGAAACACTAAAGTTTTGAAATCAAGAACCTATGAGTAATCAAACTTTGGAATCATTACAAATGAATATTAAGCTTGGAGGATAAAGAATAAAGGCGCACCAAGCTTGAAAATCATGGAAAAAGGAGAAATTAAGATTTAACGGAACAATCATGTATGGAAATAAATAACAAACGACTATCAAGGTGTGAAATCAAAAACAAATGATTATGAAGCTTAGAAATCAAGACCAAAAGAAAACTCAAGTCTTGGAACCAAGAATAAAGAATATCAAGCTTAGAATTCAAAACAAAGGAACAATCATGTATTGAAATCAATAACAAAGGAGAAGTCAAGAGAAAAACAAATTTCCCTTGAAGACTAGGGTTTGGTAGCAAGCAAGGAGATTTAAGGGTTACCCAACAATCACAATATTTTGCACATGGCATTAATTGCAAGAATAGCAAGAATTAAGGATTGGATAGCATACATATAACATTTAGAGTGAAGAGATACATATACATAAACCTAGCCTCAATGTAAAAGAATGGAAGAAAACCCCTACCTTGGTGTTCTTGAAATCTAGGGCTTGAATCTTGAATCACCCTTCACTCTTGTGTTTTTCCCCTTTGATCTTGAGTTTCTCTCTTCCTATCTTTCTCTCCTAGGGTTCTAAAGTGTTTAAGGTGAGAGTGGAATGAAGAATGGGGAAAATGAGGGCTTGAGGTGGTGTTTTAAACCCAAAAATCCCGACTTTTACTGTTCAAAATATCGGCTTTTCTTTCAGGCGTACCAGTACGGTTTAGCTACTGGAGTCGGGTGTACCGGTACGGTTTGACTGACAGATTTTTTCTCCGACTTCCAGGGCAGTTTTGACCCATTTAGAGGTCGAATTGGAAAATTTTCATGAGATACACTTTTGTAGCCCTAGATGTCTACTATATACTGTAAAAATTTCGGATCAATTGGAAATCAGGATAAAAATTTATGACTTAAATACTAGAAGGTGTCCCAACTCTTTTTTACCCAAATTCTCTCTAAGTGTGTTTTTACTCCGGAATACTTCCTAACTTCCAATACACTCCACATTACCTCTCTCAATGTTTTTCGACCTTCTGGATTCAATGGAGAACTTATTTTGACCTAACAATATTTAGAAACTTCCATAATCCCTCTTCTCAAGTTTACACCTTCGAAACTTAACTTCCCAATCAATTTGTATCTCTAGTTTTTATTTTTATTCCTACCTTCATTCCACATATCCACATTTTTACAACAATTATTTGCTATATATCTATATACATATATAAAAGAAAATGCGGGGTGTTATAGATAGCTCCCTGTGGGTTCGACCTTGGACTTAACCGAGTAATACTATAATTTGACCACTTATACTTGGGCGTATGATTTAAATCAGGTCAAGATTTTTGGCACCGTTGCTAGGGAGTTGTGGTGATTTGAAAAAGAATAGGGAAGTAGCTATAGTTTGTATTATATGTGTATATATTGTTTGTTTTATCTTTATTGTTTATGTTTGTTAAGTCATCAGTAAGGTCTGTAAATCAATCTAGTCCTTCGTCTTCATCATCTTCATCACAAGCGTCTTTGGACTCTTTTGAGTTATGCTGATACTAATCAAAGAGAACAAGAGGTGGTTCAGAATGCCAGACATTTGAGACATTATTTGCATCCTACACGCACTAATGTTCCCTCATGTTTTGCTTTCCCCACAAATGCTCCAAATTTTAACATTAAAGCAGAGACAATACAGCTTTTACCTCAGTTTCATGGTCTTGAGTTTGAAAATCATTATTTGCATGTGAAAGAATTTGAGGAAATGTGTGATGCATTACAAGATAAATCTGAAAATGGCCCAATTGAAACTTTTTTCCTTTTCTCTAAAGGATAAAGCTAAACAATGGCTAAAATCTTCAAAAGCTCAATCTATTTCAAGTTGGCAAGTTTTGCAAATTGAATTTTTGAAGAAATTTTTCCTTGTGTATCGCATTAATGCATTATGACGGCAAATCATGAATTTTTGTGTGAAAGAGGGAGAAACTTTTTACCAATGTTGGGAGAGATTTAAGAATCTTCTCCAAGCTTGCCCACATCATGCATTTGAGAGTTGAACCCTTGTTGGTTTCTTTTATGATGCCTTTCCTTTCATAATGCATCAGTTTGTTGAAATGATAGCTTAAGAGAATTCATGGATAAGAATCCCGATGAGGAATTTGAGTTTTTTGATACCATTTCTGAGAGTTCCCAAATGTGGGACTCGGCCCCTGCAAATATTGTTGAAACAAAGCCATCTTCATATTAGGGAGGGAAATACATGTTAAAAGAGGATGATGACCTAAGGGCCAGAATGACTACCTTGTCTCGAAAGCTAGTTGCTCTAGAGATAAAAAAAAGTCAAGGAAGTTTCTATTGTGTCGTCCCCTAATCAGTTGTGTGGAATCTGTACTTTGTCAAGGCATCCTACAGGGGAATGTCCTACCATTCCATCCTTCAAGGAAGTATTGATGGGACAAACCAATGCCATTTCAAACTTTAACAAGCCCTATTCAAACTCATATTGTGAAACCTACAATCTAGGGTGGCAAAATCACATGAATTTCAGTTGAAAAAATACACAACCAGTGAGTCAACAACCAGGTCCACCCCCATCAAAACCTCATACTCAGCATCCAACTCAGCCTTATCAACCCCCATATAAGAGGATTTTAGAAGATACCATGAATCAGTTCAAAGTCAAATGAGTTTTAATACTCAGTCCTCTCATGCATTTAATGATTTTAAAACTCAAACCTTACAAAATATTGAAGATATTAAGAGTCATCTAGCCAAGTTGACCTATTCTTTGTCCATAATGGAAAATGGAAAATTTCCATCTAAACTTAAACTCCATAGGGTCAAAACCAAACTAATGTTGTGTCTTCCGAACCTTCTTCGAGTCAAGTTCAAGCAATTACCACATTAAGAAGTGGTAAGGTGATTGACAAGACCATCATTTGTGATTTGTGTAATAGGTATTGGTGTTCGAAAAGTATGTGTGATTTTGAAATGATATTGGGGATGGATTGGTTATCTTTTTACAATGCCTCGGTAGATTGCTTCAAGAAGAAAGTTATTTTTTAGAGCTAGGCAGAATCTAGAGTTTTCAATTGGTGATCGGGTATTTTTACGGGTTTCACCAAGGAAGAGGGTAATGAGGTTTGGTAATAAGGGAAAACTGAATCCAAGATACAGTGGACCCTTTGAGGTACTTGAGTGTATTAGGGCTGTAGTGTACCGATTGGCTTCACCATAAGACTTGTTTCGATTGCATGACTGATCGGCCACCAGAATAGTGTCGTACACCCAAGTATAAGTGGTCAAATTGCAATATAATTCTCGGTTTAAGTCCGAGGTCGAACCCACAGGGAGCTAAATATTGGAATTCAAAACAGAAACGGTGAAGTTGTTACAGATACAAAATGTAAAATAGCTTGTGGTGTGAGCTTAGAACAATTAAAATAAATACTTAATTAAATTATGGAAATGCAATAATTAAAAGGTACTCTTCAATTCAGGGATTTCACATGCATTATATTGTTTCAGTTATTGAAAATGCCACCTCACAACAAATTAACTCCCATTTTACTGGAAAGTCAACCTGTAGGTCTGATGTATATTGAACCATAACACAGCAAATAATTAGGTTAGCCGGATGGTATATATTCCATGCAACAATCAAATACCCAGCTAATACATTAAATTAAAAACATTGGTTTATGTTGAGACTTAACCCGTCTATAACTAATCTATCAAATATTACATAAAGCCCAATCATGTACATCACTATATCATGCATGAAGTACATAATTAGTAGATAGTATGGCATATAGCATTAAGTACCGCTCGGTATTCATAGGCATGAGCATATTATAAATGTAATCATCCATCAATAAGGGAGGTATATATAACATTAAAGCATAGTCAAAACATCGGCATTTCCATAACTTAAACAATATCGTACATGTGTTCACCCTTCACCGAAGGGTATAAGCGGACTACTCACACCCCATTGCTATAGACGAGCAAGAGGTGCAACATAGTTCCATTACAACAAAAAAAAAAATTAAAAGACAAACCTGTAACACCCCTCATTTTCTTTTATATATGTATATAGATATATAGTAACGTAATTATGTTTTTGAAATGCGAATATATATGTAATGATGTATGCATGAGCTAAGTAGATGATAAGAGTAGAAATAAAAGGTTAGTGGAGGTAATAGTGTATGTTGTGAAAAGTTGGAAGTATTTTGGAGTGAAATCGCATTTTAGAGATATTTTAGGTAGAAGAATTTTAGACACTGCCTTAGTGTTTGGATCATAACTTTTTATTCTGACTTCCAATTGATTTGAAATTTGGACAGTAGATCGTAAACATCCAGGGCTACAAAACTGTATTTCATGAAAATTTTCCAAATCAATCCCTAAATAGGCCAAAACTTCACTGGAAGTTTCAGCAGAAACTGGGATGACGTTCGAACGTGAATCGACGTTCGAACGTGAGGGAGTCCCAGTACTTTGGTGTCTGCAGAGCTCTGATGAAAATGCAAAATTACTGGGAGCAACCAACGTTCGAAAGCCAAAGTGACGTTCGAACGTGAATCAACAATTTGCACTAGTGACGTTCGAACGCCAATAACGTTCGAACGAAAGTGCGTTCCAGTACTCTTTGTCTGATGGAAAAACAAAAGTACTGGGAGTGACGAACGTTCGAACGCCAATGACGTTCGAACGTGACTTGCGAATTCTGAACTTCAGAATCGCGCACAGGAGGTCATTTCTTCCACTATAAATACTTCAGGACACTCCCATTAGCCTCATTTCAACATTTCTAACCCTAGGAAGACTTAGAGAGGAGAAAGGAAAGGGAAAACACAAGATCAAGAGAAGATTTACACATTGAAGAGGATCAAAATCTCACGTTCTTCAAGAACTCTAAGAAAGTAGAAGGTAGGGGATTTCTTCTCTTTCTCTTACATTGAGGTTAGGGTATTTATATATGTATGTTTTGGCTATCAATGGTATATATATGCTATGTAATCATCATCTCTTAGGCTTTTTGACAAAGATTACATGTTTTACACAAAGTTAGGGTTGTATACCCATGAAATCCCTCTTTTGTTTGAAAAACCCTAGTTTTCAAGAGTGATGGGTTTTCCGTTTGAACTCTTCCTTTATTCTTGATTTCAAAACTTTAGTGTTTCATATTGAACAACAAAATGGTATTTATGAGGATCTCTTGTACATTTTCTTATATTGCTCTTTGTACAACAACTTGAGAAAATTGGGAGTTTTTAAGATATACTTATAAATTGTGAAATTGGGTTTGGTATTTTATCTCTTATGAGTGTGAGATGACCATGGGTGGCCTTTGATGAGATATCATAGAGTGGGTAGACGTGTTGCTTGCTCCGTGTGGGTGGGCATTTCTCCTACCACTCGTAGTGGGGTTAGTGCTTTGGTAAGACTAAACCGCTATTGCTCACGGGTGCCGTGTATGAGGGTTAGTATACTAATACCTGGGTTGGATACGTCACTGCCATTGGTGTGGCATACGCCCTTCCTAAAGGATGGATATCTTTGATAAGATTTGTGTGGGTGTGTGTGGGTTAGATATTACTCAATGTGTCGATTCATGGGGTTTGCCTTACATCATGTTTGAGATACATATACATATTGATGGATTGTTGTATTATTGTGGAAAATGGTTTCCTACAAGGACTTGTGGGAGTATGGGATTCCACAAGGTCTTGTGGGAAAATGGTTTATATTTTGGAAAATGGATATGTATTGGATCTTGGTTTCTTTTACTGTTTATTTAAATTACTGTTGCTACTTAAACTTGAGATCCATTTTAAAGTGTCCCTGTTTTACTTCAAAGATTATGTATGCTATTTGTAAAATGAGACCGGCCATTTTATATGTTTTTATAAACCTTGTTCGAGTTTGGGAGGAATGTTGCTACGGAGCTTAGTGCTCACCCCCTACAAATTACATTTTTCAGATACGGTGCTAGAGGAGAACCTCGGAGTTGACGAGCAGGGGTATTGGGAGGCCCTATTCGAGGGAAATCTAGATCCCGAGGTGGACATATAGAGATATAGCTTCTTTTGCACTAGACTAGAGAATTTATTTTGAGATCATGTATCGTCTAGTATTCTGTTTATTCCGCTGCTAAGTTTAAGTATAATTCTTTTGGAATGTAATTGTCATAGCTTGGCTTATTCTTTTGGGATGATATTGTAAATTCTATGGATGATGAATGGAAAAATTTTCTTATTGATGGATTATCTTAGTGCTCTCATTATGTAAATGGTTTTAGAATGTAATGTCGTCCAGGGTGTGTTTTGGGGTGTTACAAAATGGTATCAGAGCCCAGGTTTTAGGTCTTACACGGGAGCTGTAGGTTATGGATTCTCCCTAGAAAAGTATTACTAGGTCGGACGAAACTTTTGATCTAGATTTTACACGAGTTGTATACTTGGGATTAAATTGACTATTAGGATGTCTTGTACATCAATGAAACTAAATTGTAAATTGATGTGTAGGATGGACGGTGAACGTGTACGTGGACGAGGGCGTGGTCGTGGTCGTGGAGGTCAAACAAACCCACCACCACCACCACCTCCCGATGCAATTAATGTCATCTATCAGTGTTTGAGGGAGCTCACCACTCTGGTACAACGCCAGAATGGGAACAACCATAACGGTGGGGCTCATCCACTAGCCCAAGTACCGGGCAACGGAGAGGAGAATAGGAGAATGGTAGTTCTCCGAGAGTTTCTGAGGCAACACCCGCCTACTTTCCAAGGGAGCTCTAACCCCTTGGATGCGGATAAATGGATCCGCCGAGTGAAGAAGATATGTGATGGCATGGGGATAGCCGAGGATCTTCGGGTCGGCTTGGCGATATCTATTTGAGGGGGAGGCCGACCATTGGTGGGACTCAGTGAAAAGAAGGAGGACCACGGATGCACTCACTTGGGAGGAATTTGACCAAATTTTCCAAGACAAGTACTTTCCGGAATCAGTAAGAGACAGAATGAAGGCCGATTTCCTTGCTCTCCGACAGGGCAGTATGACGGTGACCGAGTACGAGAGGAGTTTCGATGAGCTATCTCGTTATGCTACAGAGTTTATATCTACTGAGGCCAGCAGGGCCAAGCGCTTTGAGCAGGGCTTGAGGCCTGCTATCCGGGAGAAGCTGGTGGCTCTCAAGATCCGGGAGTATGGGGACCTAGTTGACCGAGCTGCATTGGTGGAGAGAGATATAGAGGACAGCCAGCGGCGACAGAGATTCGCGAGAGGAGGTCCGATCAGGACGGACCCTGGCACCAGTGGAGTGCAGCGAGCAGCACCATACCGAAGTCCAGACCAGGCAGGTGGACAGAGACTTCTGACAACTCGAGGAGATGAAGTGACTCAGACTAGAACAAGAACTGACCCGCGCCAATGCTTTGCATGCGAAGAGTATGGGCACTTCAAACATAGATGCCCCTCGTTTCCCCCAAGGACCAAACAAGCAACCGAGCAAGTACCAGCAAACAAGCCACCTCTACAAAGGCCAGCACAGCAGATACCTCAGATAGCTCGAGGAGCGGGAGGCGTACCAGAGAGAGTAGGCACGGATGCACGTCGATGCTTCGCCTGTGGAGGTGATGGGCACTTCAAAGATAATTGTCCATTGCTTTCTACCAAGACCAACCAAGCAACTGGGCGAGTGAATGCAAACAGGCCACCGCTACGACAGCCACTACCACCACAGAGACCGTTACAAGCTCATGACCCCGACGGCGCCAATCAAGGAAGGGTTTTTGCTTTGACTCAACCGGAGGAAGATGCCTCCAACGCTGTTGTGGAAGGTATTGTTCTTCTCTACCATTCTTGGGCCCGAATTTTATTGGATTTCTATGCGACTTATTCTTTTCTATGTACCGTGTACGCTGTGGAATTGGGATTGGGTTTCGAGGAAATAGAACTTACTGTATATATTAACTTACCTACGGGAAAACAAGGGGATACGAGTAGGGTTTATTTATATGTAATCTTTGAATCTAATTTATATCTACTTGCTAGGGAATCATCATGTCTTGCCATTCTAGATTATACTACCTTGTTCCAAAATATATTATGGTTGGGTAAACCCTAAATCTTTTCTTATGCCTTCAAACCCTAGTTTACAAAGGAGATGTGTTTGTCTCTTGATTTCTCCTTTGTTCTTGATTTCCACCCTTGATATTTGTTTGTTATTGATTTCAATACCTGATTGTTCCTTATTGTTAATTCTAAGCTTGATATTAGTTGTTATGGATTTCAAGAAGTGATTGTTCCTTTGTTCTTGATTTTCAAGCTTAATATTCATTTGTTCTTGATATCTAAATTTGATGTGCACTTGGTAGTGACTATAACCCTTGTGATTCAATTATTCTCAATATTCAATACTTGATATTCTTTATTCTTGGTTCCAAGACTTGAGTGTTCTTTTGGTCTTGATTTCTAAGCTTCATAATCCTTTGTTCTTGATTTCACACCTTGATACTCGTTTGTTATTGGTTTCCATACGTGATTGTTCCGTTAAATCTTAAATTTCTCCTTTGTTCATGACTTTCAAACTTGATATTCCTTTATTCTTGATTTCCAAGCTTAATATTCATTGGCTCTTGATAGCCAAATTTGATATTCATTTGATTGATTCTAACTATGGTAATTCCTGTATTCTTGATATTAAATACTTGACATCCTTTGGTTCTTGATTTCAAGACTTGGTTGTTCCTTTGTTTTTAATTTCCCCAGGCTTGATGATCCATTGGTTCTTGATAGCCAAATTTAATATTCATTTGTTATTGATTCTAACCCTTGCGATTCATTTATTCTTGATATTCAATACTTGATATTCATTGGTTCTTGATTTCAAGACTTGACATTCAATTGCTCTTGATTTCAATACTTGATTTCTCCTTGTCCTTGAGTTCAAAACTTGATACTCTGTAGTTCTTGGTTACAAAGCTTGATATGCATCTATTATTGACTCCAAGACTCGATTGTTACTTTGTTCTTGATTTCAAGCCTTGATTGTTTCTTATTTTGATTCCAAAGCTTGATATGGGTTTGTTATGGAATTCGAGACTTGATTGTTCCTTTATTTTGAATTCCAAAAACTTGAGATTCGTTTGTTATTAATTTCAAACCTTGCTTGTTCTTCTGTTCTTGATTTCCAAGCTTGATAGCCATTCATTCTTGATTCCAAAGCTTGATTTTTTTTATTTACTCATGAATTCAAAACTCTAGTGATTGGTAGTGACCACTAAAATGGTATTTGCGATGATATTATGTTAATTTTTCTTAAATTATTTCGTTAAAAAAAAAAATGTATATGGATTTGGAAGCTAAAATGGGAGGACAAGTCTGGTTAGGTTTCAACTGTAACCTTTGGTGGATTGTAATTTATATCAGAGTGCGCAGCGAACTAACAGAGTAAGGACTACAATGGGGAAACTACGGAGAAGATTCAACTCATTCGAGAGAGGCTACGCACGGCGCAAAGTAGACAGAAGAGCTATGCGGACCACCGACGAAGATCCTTGGAATTCAAAGTGGGAGATTACATGTTTCCCAAGGTGTCACAAAAGAAGGGCGTGTTTCGATTCGGCAAGAAGGAGAAGTTAGCGCCAAGATATACCGGACCGTTTGAAGTGATCAAAGCGGTAGGCAATGCGGCGTATCAACTTCGACTACCAGCCCAGCTATCCGGAGTACATGGCGTGTTTCACGTGTCGATGTTGAGAAAGTGTCGATCGGATGCAACGCCGGTCGTAGACTTGGAAGACATTGAAATCCAAGACGGAGCAACCTACGAAGAGCAACCGGTAGAAATTCTCGACGCCAAGGAAAAAGTGTTTCGCAACAAAGTTATCCGATTGGTGAAGATTTTGTGGCAACACCATGGAGTGGAGGAAGCTACATGGGAACAGGAGCAAGAAATGAGGGAGAAGTATTCATATTTTTTCGCTACTTGAGGTAAGTTTCGAGGATGAAACTTTCTTTAAGGGGGGTGGATTGTAACACCCCGCATTTTCTTTTATATCTGTATATAGATATATAGTAACGTAATTATGTTTTTGAAATGCGAATATATATGTAATGATGTATGCATGAGCTACGTAGATGATAAGAGTAGAAATAAAAGGTTAGTGGAGGTAATAGTGTATGTTGTGAAAAGTTGGAAGTATTTTGGAGTGAAATCGCATTTTAGAGATATTTTAGGTAGAAGAATTTTAGACACTGCCTTAGTGTTTGGATCATAACTTTTTATCCTGACCTCCAATTGATCTTAAATTTGGACAGTAGATAGTAAACATCCAGGGCTACAAAAGAGTATTTCATGAAAATTTTCCAAATCAATCTCTAAATAGGCCAAAACTTCACTGGAAGTTTCAGCAGAAACTGGGATGACGTTCGAACGTGAATCGACGTTCGAACGTGAGGGAGTCCCAGTACTTTGGTGTCTGCAAAGCTCTGATGAAAATGCAAAATTACTGGGAGCAACCAACGTTCGAAAGCCAAAGTGACGTTCGAACATGAATCAACAATTTGCACTAGTGACGTTCGAACGCCAATAACGTTCGAACGAAAGTGCGTTCCAGTACTCTTTGTCTGATGGAAAAACAAAAGTACTGGGAGTGACGAACGTTCGAACGCCAATGACGTTCGAACGTGACTTGCGAATTCTGAACTTCAGAATCGCGCACAGGAGGTCATTTCTTCCACTATAAATACTTAAGGACACTCCCATTAGCCTCATTTCAACATTTCTAACCCTAGGAAGACTTAGAGAGGAAAAAGGAAAGGGAAAACACAAGATCAAGAGAAGATTTACACATTGAAGAGGATCAAAATCTCACGTTCTTCAAGAACTCTAAGGAAGAAGAAGGTAGGGGATTTCTTCTCTTTCTCTTACATTGAGGTTAGGGTATTTATATATGTATGTTTTGGCTATCAATGGTATATATATGCTATGTAATCATCATCTCTTAGGCTTTTTGACAAAGATTACATGTTTTACACAAAGTTAGGGTTGTATACCCATGAAATCCCTCTTTTGTTTGAAAAACCCTAGTTTTCAAGAGTGATGGGTTTTCCGTTTGAACTCTTCCTTTATTCTTGATTTCAAAACTTTAGTGTTTCATATTGAACAACAAAATGGTATTTATGAGGATCTCTTGTACATTTTCTTATATTGCTCTTTGTACAACAACTTGAGAAAATTGGGGGTTTTTAAGATATACTTATAAATTATGAAATTGGGTTTGGTATTGTATCTCTTATGAGTGTGGGATGACCATGGGTGGCCTTTGACGAGATATCGTAGAGTGGGTAGACGTGTTGCTTGCTCCGTGTGGGTGGGCATTTCTCCTACCACTCGTAGTGGGGTTAGTGCTTTGGTAAGACTAAACCGCTATTGCTCACGGGTGCCGTGTATGAGGGTTAGTATACTAATACCTGGGTTGGATACGTCACTGCCATTGGTGTGGCATACGCCCTTCCTAAAGGATGGATATCTTTGATAAGATTTGTGTGGGTGTGTGTGGGTTAGATATTACTCAATGTGTCGCTTCATGGGGTTTGCCTTACATCATGTTTGAGATACATATACATATTGATGGATTGTTGTATTATTGTGGAAAATAGTTTCCTACAAGGACTTGTGGGAGTATGGGATTACACAAGGTCTTGTGGGAAAATGGTTTATATTTTGGAAAATGGATATGTATTGGATATTGGTTTCTTTTACTGTTTATTTAAATTACTGTTGCTACTTAAACTTGAGATCCATTTTAAAGTGTCCCTGTTTTACTTCAAAGATTATGTATGCTATTTGTAAAATGAGACCGGCCATTTTATATGTTTTTATAAACCTTGTTCGAGTTTGGGAGGAATGTTGCTACGGAGCTTAGTGCTCACCCCCTACAAATTACATTTTTCAGATACGGTGCTAGAGGAGAACCTCGGAGTTGACGAGCAGGGGTATTGGGAGGCCCCATTCGAGGGAAATCTAGATCCCGAGGTGGACATATAGAGATATAGCTTCTTTTGCACTAGACTAGAGAATTTATTTTGAGATCATGTATCGTCTAGTATTCTGTTTATTCCGCTGCTAAGTTTAAGTATAATTCTTTTGGAATGTAATTGTCATAGCTTGGCTTATTCTTTTGGGATGATATTGTAAATTCTATGGATGATGAATGGAAAAATTTTCTTATTGATGGATTATCTTAGTGCTCTCATTATGTAAATGGTTTTAGAATGTAATGCCGTCCAGGGTTTTTTTTGGGGTGTTACAAAACCTTCCCCGAGGAATAGTTGAAACACTACCACTCTTATTACCAGTTAGGGTACAAAAGTGGAAGAGGTTCAACCCTTCAAGTAAAAAAGAATAAACAGAAATGTAGAAAAAAAAAAGCTGGCTGGAAGTGGTTCGGCAAGGCTTCGCTTCAGTGTTTCTCTCTCTCTCTCTCTCTCACTCTCTGACTCTCTATACACTTTGAACTCTCTAAACTTCCCTGGCTCTCCCTCTTCCAGAATTTACGGAATGCTGAAAATGGAAGCTGGAAGGCCCTATTTATAGGAGCTGGAAGCTGGTCTTAAGGCGACAGAAACATGGAGGGCCAATCACAGCCTTGAGTTGCATCAGCTGGCCAATAGGATTCAAGGAAGGAGTTGAGGCGGTTTAGGTACTGTCCGGACGCCATCACCACCGTCCGGACGGTGCTATTTCTCTGGATTTGCTTCCTTGCATGCTTGATGTATTGTTGTGATATTTGCACTTGCCTCTCCTGCATAATTGAGCTTGTACACTTCCATCCTCCTAACTTTGCGTAATTCTGCATAAAACCCTACAAAATGTCAAGTTTCACACATTAACCCTAATTTCACGTAACTTGATTGTTTTAACTCATTTCACTTACACAATTAACCTAATAACCTAATTCAATAGTGCATTATTTAGGGATAATCACACCCCCCAAATCACTAGTAATAAAAATAAATAATAAAACAAAATTACTTTCGTGGATTTCACGATTGTATTTAGCATATGCAACAAGTCGTTAAACCCCTAGGTGATCCCTAGTGGACGAGTGTTGTCTCGTGAAGGTTTCCAGTGAAGCTACCTACAAATTTTAAAGGTTAGGATACAATAATTCATATTTGTCACAGATAAAATTAAATCACCATTCCTTTTATTCGCCAAGATACCTCATTTCCCTAATTACCATAAGAGTAACACACATTAGCTGTAACACTATCCATATATTTTCTGAAAAACTCGTGTGTGTGTGTGTGCAAGGATTCATTTATTTCAAAAATTACTTAAGAAATACCACCGACCTTCACTTTGTTGTACAAGACTTAGCCTCGATGTCAATCATTTCCTAGAATCACTCAGCAATGAACACACTCTGGTTATAGTGACTATCACTCAAAAATTACATGTGATAAGAATATTGTTATCAAAGTAAAGTAATAGCACATGTAATATATCAAAAGAACAGTTATTTGCATAAACTAGAATTTGGCATAATCTCATGAAAGAATATTAACACTGCATCGAACACATTATCAACACTTTCCCTTTTCTGAATAGGCGGAAGCAATACACATGCATGACTTCTGGAATCAAAAATGACTTTATCAGGGTTATAACGTGGCCATGGGTTTTGGGTTCAAGAAACGACGTCAAGAGTATTTAAAAGCTATCTTTTCTTGATTATTGTTGCACACCTCTTTCCTATTCTTTTTCAAATCTTTCACACATGTGGTATTCTCCATTCTTCTATTTTCTTTCTCATTTTTCACTTTCTTGGCTATTTTCTTTCTTTCTTCTTTGCTTTTTCTTTTTGCTTTCTTCCACATATTTTTTTCTTTCTTTGAACAGTAATCACCATCTTCTTCTTTCCTTTCTTTGCTCCTTTTTCCGTATCACACTAACTTTAGAAGAGGGTCGAAGAAAATTAGATAGCAAATGTTATTCAAATATATTTTTCTGTAGCTCGGTTAACTTATGAGTTTTATGACAAAGAAATTATACTTTTAGGCTCAATCATGGCTAACTAGGGATATAATTTTGTAAAAGAAATGGCTAAGGCTCAAAATTAAATCAAAAATGGCCTAAGATCATTTTCCAGAAATCATACACCTACATAATTCTGAATTAAAAATTTAAGGAATATGCTAACCATGTTATTCAATGAGTGCTAATCAAAACAAAACTAATGAGATTATTCAAAGAAATTTTACGCTGAATTGAAAATTCTTACTTGAGTAAACGTGAAATATCTCTTCAAGGAGGATTGGCTCAAAATCTGCAATAGGTTTTGCATCTCCACTATATATGTAAGCTTAATAAAAGAGTGTAATATTTCAGAAGGTTTTCAAAATAAGTAATTCTACGTGTTCAAAAGAATAAGTTTCTACGAAAATATTTAGATAGTGTACAACTAATATATGAAAACCATGCGCAATCGGGTTAAGGGTATCCCTGCAAAGCATAAGAATAATAACCTAATTGTAACGTGAATCACATGAAATACGCATCCTAACTTAACAAAATTTAACCAAAAACAATCAACTAGATTAATTAGAAACCAAATTCAAAAACTAACATTCTACAATTAACTAATGATCTATTTACATTTATACAAATCTAAATTCATTCATCCCTTGATCAATTTAATCAGAATCTTCTAATTCAACATTATCAGTGAACCTGTAAAACCCGGGTAAATTTGAACTTTTTCTGAAAAAGGGCAAACTGGTAATTTGTCACTATAATGCGGGTTTAAAATACGTATTTATCTAGAGCTCGGATGATGCAACAGACTTCGCCGTTGGATTCGTATCGCAAAATCTAGTTAACCAGACAAATTTCGTCGAATTCCGAAATAGTCAAATTTTGCACGCTTTACGAGACGACTGTGTGTCGAATGACCTCACAAAGGTCCCCAAAAATGGAAATTAGAAAATTTTCTTATAATTGAATTAAAGTTCAAATAAAATTAATTTGAACTTAAATCGGGATGAAATTAATCGTTTCGGGGCGAAAACGGATCCGGAAATAAGGGAACGTGCGGCACGATGTGGACCGCGCATTTAAAGACTATAAATAGGGGGAAATATCTGATTTTTCTCCCCATTCTTCAGCTGATTCTCACGTTGAAGAGAGGAAGGAGAGAAAAGAGAGAAAAACTAAATTTTCAAGGCTTCCTCCTTCGATTCCCGGAGTTCCGCCAGTCGGAATTCGTCGAGCCAAGAGTTAAAGTCGACCCTCTCGACGAGGGCTACGCAACCGTACCAAGAAAGAAAGTTTTCACCGAAGATCCAAGAGGAGACTTTGGGGAGATCAAGGGTTTTGGACTTGGGATTGTGTTCTTGAAGTTCTCCACGCTCCAAGAGGTAGGGTTCCCTCCTACTCCGGTTTATTCCTAACTTATGATGTCCCTAGGAAATGGTTAGGTTATAGAACTTGCCATTTGTTATGGGAATGGGGAAATGGGTATAGATATGGCCTATTTCAAGTTCTATCTTGAATTTGATGTGTGGAAAATTCCTTGTGAAATCTCTTGGAATTTGGTGTTACGTAGGTATGCTATGTGTTTATATGTATACCTTTGTGGATGAAATGGGTTTTTGGACATGAATTGTATGATAACATGCTTGTTATTGTTGTTGATATATGCCATGTGATATATTGACGGTATGATGAATTTTGGAGATTATATGCATATGATATAAATTGACATGATACATGTTGATGTGTGGAAGTTGCTCATTTAGTATGCACTGCAATTTGGGCATAAGATTGACATCACATTCATGGGCGTGAGTCATAAGTGTGGGTGTGTGTGTGCATGGTTGATCAAACAACATACTTGGTGATTTGGCATGTGGTCTCGGGAAGGTTGGATCGAAGATCCCCTTAAGTCGCATGGTTGCATGTGTGTCGGGTATAGCAAGTAGGGCTACACACTCCCTCGGGTGCAAGACCCGGCTACATGGTTCATACACTTATCGGCGGTGAAATTCCAGAAAAGTGTAACGGTGTACGGAACCGGCGATGAGACTCCGAGAATCCGATACCCAACAAAGGCACATGGTTTTGTTTTATAAAATACTCATTCAATGACTGTCATCCAGCAATGATTTGATTTGTTAACAAATGAGTTTTAATTAAAACAATCGTTAGATGGATTTTTGTCAAAAGACGGTTTTACTTCACAAGTGCATTGCATTGTGTTATGGGAGTCGGTGAGGACTCGGAGTAAAGTTGCATGAATGAGTTCATCTCATTTCATAGCATGGCATGGAGATTCCTCTCATGGAATTGCATATTCTTGTTTGGAATGTATGTTGGTTGTGAAATTGCATATGCATCTAGGTTGGGGAATAGCCTCTGTAGGGAATACTCTATTGAGCGTAGCTCACCTTATACGGGAAAACATTTCAGGTGCGAGATACACACCGGCGGATGACGCTCATTCGGGACCCCAAGGATGAAGAGAGGCCGCTTGTGGCTTTACTTTGGATTTTTGTAAACCAATTATGAAAACTTAGTTTTGAACATGTGAAAATATGTAAATGATCGTAATAGAACTTATATCAATCATGTTTTGATGTAAAAATGCATGTTGTATAAGTTTGGGGTGGATTGGTTAAGGTTTGGAATGGATTGGAAATGGAAAACAGGTGAAACAGGCAAGAGTGGGCAGGCTGTACCGGTATAGTGTACCGGTACAAAGTGGTCCAGAAGGCTGGGCGTACCGGTACTGTGAGGTCCAGTGAGCTCACCGTACCGGTACGCTATACCGGTACACTTTCCAAAAATCAGAAATTTTTAAACTGTCTTGTCAAGTCTTTGGGCTATGTATGGTGGTATATTGGACCTCAGATGGGTCAATCAATCAAAAGCATATAGACTTGTCCTTATTTTAAAAATCTCGGTAAAGGGGATGTGATGCCGCGGTGTCGGGTTAACCGGCATCCACGGGTATTTTCGCGGGTTGATAGGTGATCAACGGACACCTGAATTTTGGGGTGTCACAGAACCGATTAATCTCCCGTCTCACGATTCTTGGAAACATGGGACCGGAATAAGATGGCTTCTCAGGGTAATCCTTACTCTACCCATAGTTAATCCAGTCAAGACGATCTAATGCTCGACCTAAAATTGGTTCCGCACATTGATTGTATTCTCTCAAATGCATTAAATGACCGCATTTTACACAACCACCGATTCGATTTGATCGTCGGCGTTTGGCAAATGAACTTTTCCTGCACTAGGGTTTTGATTGATTATCAACAATTTCTAACTTTCTAATGACCCTTGCTTTTGCTATGATCAAAGAATGTATATCTTTTGAAAAAATGCGTAGCATGCTCAGACTAAACCAGAACAATTGTGCATCCATCTTTTGAAATTTTTTAAAATTGTGAAGAAATTTTTTTTTTTTTGAAAATTGACTCGCTATTCGGTTTTTAACGTCTACCAGTCACAAAGATGGATATAGATTGTTCCCTCCCCCCAACCTAACTTTCACATTGTCCTCAATGTATAGCATAATGAAATAGAATTATAGACAATAGCTAATAAGATCTGGAGGAGAGACAAATGCATAATGCAAAACCTAATCTGTAAAACAAACAACAAACAACAAACAATTAGTACTACTATTTACAATCAAACACTTATGAAAATTTTCAAAGCACATACACTGGTTCCATTAACTGAATGGAACTCACATCTTGAACAAATCTATCATGATATGGGTTAAGCCTTTGACCATTTACTTTGAAAACATTTCCAAATAATGGGTTCTCAATTTCAATTGCCCCATGTTCAAAAAATTGTTTAACAGTGTAGGGGCCTGTCCATCTTGATATTAACTTACCAAGAAATAAACGGAGTCTTGAATTATATAACAGGACTTTCTGAGACGGTTCAAAAGACTTCCTCACAATATTCTTATCATGAAAAATTTTCATTCTGGATTTATGAATCTTAGCATTCTCATATGCTTCATTTCTCAACTCTTCTAATTCATTGATTTGAAGTTTGCGGAAAGCACTTGCTTTGTCAACATCAAAGTTCATCATTTTGATTGCCCAGTATGCTCGATGTTTCAATTCCACAGGCAAGTGACATGGTTTACCGTAAACTAACTAATATGGAGACATGCCCAAAATAGTCTTGTATGTAGTATGGTAAGCCCAAAGCGCATCAGTCAGTGTCAAAGACCAATCCTTGCGGTCCAGATTTACTGTTTTTTCTAAAATATATTTTATCTTCCTATTAGTCAATTCAGTTTGTCCACTTGTATGAGGATGATAAGGGGCAGATATCTTTTGAGAAATTAAATATTTTTTCATGAGGTTTTCAAAAAATTTGTTGCAAAAATGTGTTCCCCCATCACTGATAATGGCTTTGGGAATTTCAAATCTAGACAAAATATTTTCTTTTAAAAACTTGATCACTGTGAGGTGATTATTATTTCGACACGGGATTGCCTCTACCCATTTGGAAACATAATTAACGGCAACCAAAATGTACAGATAACCAAAGGATGGGGAAAATGGTCCCATTAAGCTGATGCCCCAACAATCGAAAATTTCAATAACCAAAATAGGGTTTAAAGACATCATGTTTCTTTTTAAAATATTTTCCATTCTTTGACATCTTTCACAATTTAGACAAAAAAAATATGTACATCTTTAAAAAGAGTGGGCCAATAAAATCCACACTGCAAAATTTTAGTAGTGGTTTTCTTTGAAGAAAAATGTCCTCCACAAGCTTCAGAATGGCAAATTGAGATAACCTGACCGATTTCATGATTGGGTACACAACGCCTTATTATTTGATCTTTACAGTACTTAAACACATAGGGATCTTTCCAAAAGAAATTGCGAACCTCTCCCAAAATTTTTTTTCAGTCGGTCAAGGTATAATGAAAAGGAATAATACCTGTGGCTAAATAATTGGCTATATCAGCATACTATGGTACTCTTGTTACTGCGAATAATTGCTCATCTGGAAAAGTTTCTTTGATTGGCATGGATTCTTCCTTTGTATCATAAGTCAGCCTCAATAAATGATCGGCTACCACATTTTCAAATCTCTTCTTGTCTTTGATAATCAGATCAAATTATTGAAGCAATAGTATCCAATGCAGGAGACGTGGTTTAACATCCTTCTTGGTGATCAAATATTTCAAAGCTACATGATCAGTAAAAACAACGATTGAGGATCCAACCAAATATGAACGAAATTTATCTAAAGCAAACACAACAACAAACAATTTTTTTTTTGTGACAGAATAATTCATTTGTGCATCATTCAAAGTCTTGCTTGAATAGTAAATCACATATGGTTTCTTATCTTTTCTCTGGCCTAAGACAGCTCCTACTGCATAATCACTAGCATCACACATTAGTTCAAAAGGTAAGGACCATTCAGGTGGTTGCATAATTGGTGCAGAAATAAGCATGATTTCCAGTCTATCAAAAGCTAATTGACATGCATCATTCCAATCAAATGGTACATCCTGACATAATAGATTACACATGGGCCTAGATATTGAACTGAAATCTTTAATAAATCTTCTGTAGAATCCTGCATGACCTAGAAAGGATTGGACATCTTTTACAGTCTTGGGTGGAAGGATATTGGCTATCAAATCAATTTTAGACTTATCAATTTCAATTCCCTCAGCAGAAACTACATGACCTAACATAATACCATGTGTGACCATGAAATGACATTTTTCCCAATTCAAAACAAGATTTGTTTCTTCACATCGGGTAATAACTTTTTCAAGATTTTCTAAACATAATTCAAATGAATCACCATGCACTAAAAAATCATCCATGAAAACTTCTAAAAACCGCTCTACCATATCACTGAAAGTACTTAACATACAACACTGAAAAGTGGCTGGAGCATTACACAATCCAAAAGGCATTCTTTTATATGCAAAAGTGCCAAAATGACATATAAAAGTAGTTTTCTCTTGATCATCAATTGCAATTTCAATCTAATTATAGCCGGAATATCCATCTAAGAAACAATAATATGCATGATCGACTATTCTTTCTAAGACTTGATCTAAGAAAGGTAGGGGAAATGATCTTTTTTTATGAGTGAATTCAACTTCCGATAGTCATTACACATACGCCAACCAGTGACTGTACACATATGGACTAATTCATTTTCTTTATTTTTTATGACAGTAACACTAGATTTTTTAGGCACTACCTGTGTGGGGCTAACTCATTTACTATCAGATATAGGATATATAATATCAGCATCTAACAGTTTAAATACTTCAGCCCTGACTATTTCTTTCAAATGTGGGTTCAACTTTCTTTGCGGTTGTCGAGATGGTTTAGAATCTTCTTCTAAGTAATGCAATGAGTACATAGAAGAGGACTTCTTCCCTTTATATCTGTTATTGACCAACCGATAGAACTTTTATGATTCTTTATGACCTCAATCAACTTCTTTTCCTGGACTTCTGACAAATTTGAAGATATTATTACTGGATAAGTTCCATCATCCCCCAAGAAGACATATTTCAAGTCAATCGGGAGAGGTTTCAATTCTGGCTTAATAACTTCAACACTGGGCTTTACAGACTTGGTTTCAATGGGCAATAATTTTTCAAATTTTGGACTCCATACTTCAATGACTGACATATCTACAGACTCGTCATTTTATAAAAACTCTAATGCATGTGACTCCTTCTTTGTATAAAATTTTTCAAACAGACTTTGAGTTAGCAACTCAACACAATTTACTTCACTCATCACTTAATCAATGCAATTAACACACTTAATTCACATAGGCATTTCATCAAACATCTTCAAGGCATAACTGTAAACACAGAGCATGCCCAATCAATATAGTTATCTTGAAATTTCAATGAGCAATTTCACCAAAACCCAATTCATACAAGAATTTATTTTAATCCATTCATATACCCATTTTCCACATTTCAACCCCAATAGGTATGTTCCATACATGAGATTACATCTCTAACACCCTACCTATTTCATATTTCAACCCTAGGTTGGAAATAAACCTAGTTAGGAAATGAACTCTACCTCTTGAAGCGTAATACACGTAATAGAGGCTTCAAAATACCCAATCAAGCTTTAAACCTTGATTCCCAAAAATCCCGATCTTGAAACTTCTACAAAACCTGCGGATTTTGGTACATAGACGTAGCTCTCGCCACGTAGAACACTTTTTGTTCTTGGCCCGAATCAATCCGAAGCAATCCGAACACTACTAGATCTTCCATTGACATCGATGCCTGGCTGACACTCGTTTCTAATGAGGTCACTTTAGCATGAAACCACTCTAGTAGAGAGTTCAAGTTTTTTCATTTAATTGTGGCATCATCAATCTTGGTACCTGATGCAAAGGTCACAACATTGAATATTTCATCTAAGCCTTTCGAATTCTACCCCGCCAATTTAATTTTGGCTTAGTTCATGAATTTGGGGATTTTACTTCAACCACAGCTTCACCACCTTCAACCAAAGTGGTGGCAGTGGGAGGGGTCCAACACTCTTACACACAAACCCATACTCTCTTATCAGTCAATTTCAGAAACGCTCTCATCCAAGCTTTTTGATATGCAAATTCATAACTATCAAAGAGAGATGGCCATGCAATTGATCCTACTTCCTTTTGAGAATCCATTCAAAAATAACTAGCAGTAACAATAGATCTCTTGGAAGCAAAAACTAGGTATGTAAGCAAAAACAAGATATGCCTACAAGTGCCTAATGCAGCCTCAAGGCAATCACGCTCTGATACCAATTGTTGTTAAGGAGATTATGTAGATCTTCCCACACGATTAAACATATAGGTTGCTAGACACTATCTACAAAGGGGGTGCATAGTTTAATTAAAATTATGCTTAAACAAACACCAATTTTAACCTAATTCTACCACAATTACCTATTCTCACAGTGATATTAGAATTAAGTGTGAGAACCATTTTTCAACAATCATGACCCTTTAAACTTATGAAGATTGGTGCATTGATTATGCCAAATTCCATGCTAAACACTCAATCTCTCACGGCGATCCCAATCCAATTGTAAGAAACCCAACCAAGCTACTATGTATGATGTGAATGTTCAATCAATCAATTTATCAAACACATAGTGCTTGTGTGTAAAACCCAAGAAAATTTGAATTTTTACAAAAAAGGACAAAACGATAATTAGTCTCTATGGTACGAGTTGAAAACTTGAATTTTTTTGGAACTCGAATAACAAAATGGACCTCATCGTTGGATTCTTTTTGAAAAATCTAGTTACCCAGTCATTTTTTTTTTAATTTCAAGACAGTCATATTTTTTACGTTTTACGATGCGATCAGGCATCGTGCGGTTAAAATAAACGTGATCAGGTTTTAATTGTGAAATACGAAAAATAGTTTAAATTTAGGTTCAAATGAAATATAGTGAACATAACACGTAACGGGATTTAATTGATTCAACACAAAATCGGATCAGGAAAAGACGGGACATGTGACGCGTTGTGGGCCAAGTATCCAAGGAGTATAAATAGGAGAGAAAATCAGATTTTCTCCCCATTACCCAGTAGATTTTTGGATAGAGAGAGAGAGAGAAGAAGAGAGAGAAATTCAAGGATTTTTCCATCTTCTTCTTACGATCTAGGTTGATTCGTTCGTCGGAATCCTTCAGGTCAAGAATGAAAGTTGAACTATGCGACAAGAGCTAAGTCTACATACCAAAAATCAAGAATTTTGCTAAAGTCTCAAAGACGGGATTTTTGGAAATCAAGTCTTGCTTGATTTGGGTTTCTTGGAGTTTCTATCACTCGTATTACACTTCAAGAGGTAAAGTTCTTCTCCTAGCTTGATTTATTTTTAACCTAGGGTTTTGTATGAAATGGCTAGCATGAATTAAGATGAAATCTCTGGTCTAAATGTATTTCTAGTGTAACTAGAGTATGAGAAATGGTATAAGAATGAATAAAATAAATTTTACATGAATTGGGTTTGTTGAGAATTACTCATTGGGTGATTTCATGAGAATGTGATAAATTGTGCATGATTATGTGTTTACACTTCCTTTTTGGTGTTTGATAAAATGCATACGATTGATTAAGTATGTTATTTGAATAAAATTGATATAACATGCTTTGTGATGATGATTGGAATGTAATTATATGCTTTATGATATAAGTTACATTGAGGATTTGAAATTCTTCATATTGTGCTCATGACATGTTGAACATGATGTTGTAATTACAGTTGAAAACTTGATTGCACGATTATATGAAATGCAATTGTTAATTACATTGCATATGCACGGGTAGCATCACTCGTGGGCATATTACATGAGTGTGGATATGTGCATGGTCTTGATCAAACACAATTCTTGGTGGATGACAAGTGGGCTCAAGAGAGTTGGACCAAGGCCGACTGAGTCGCACAGGTTGCATGGGAAACTTATGTCGGGTATAGCAAGATGGGATAGATTTTTCCTCAAATGCAAGACTCGTTTACTGGTTTATACACATCCTACGGTGAAAATCCAAAAAGGTGTATCGGTGTAAGCGGAACTAGAGGTGGGATACCAAAATCCATGTCGGTGTAGTGGACCGATGGTGCAAGTCCAAGAAATCACCTACCCAACAAAGACATATGGTTCATTTTATAAATGGTCATTGGATGTGTAACATCAATGGTGGGGGCTTGGAATGCCCGAATTCATACGCATGAAATCACATGTGTTATGGGAGCCGGTGAAGGCTCGGGTTGCGTTGCATGTATAGGTCTCATCTCATAACATGACATGACATTATGACATTCATTCTTAAAGTTGTATGTTTTTGGATGATTGCTTGTTTAATTGTTGAATTACAGGTGAACATTTTATATGCATCTAGGTTAGGGAGTAGCCTCTTTAGGAGATACCCTATTGAGCGTAGCTCACTCTTTATGGGGACAACATTTCAGGTGCGGGACAAGCACCGGTGAATGGCCCTCACATGGGACCTTGTTGAGAAGAAGCCGAAATGTGGCTTTAAGTTGCATTTTTGTAAATCAATTTGTGTAATTGGTTTTGGACATGTAATATTGCTTAAAGGGTTGCATAATGAACCTTTTTGGACTATATTTTGAGTATAATTTGATGTTATATGAATTTGGGTGAAGGTGGTATGAGGTTGGATGAGTTGAAATTGAAAAAGGATTGAATTGGGGAAAAACTGGACTCATCTACTGGTAGTACGTCTTAAGATACTGGTAGCACGTTTTCAGATGGTTCAGCTATCAGTAGTACGTACACGAGCTACCGGTAGCTCCTCCAAAAAAATTTCACTTTTAGCTTGTTAGTAGAGAGCTTAGCTACCGGTAGCACATACACGAGCTACCGGTAGCTCCTCCAAAATTTTTAAAAATTTAAAATAACATTGCCAAGTCTTTAGGCCTTTAGGCCTTGAGCCCTTTTGTTCAAGGGGTGTAAATGGACTAATATTAAGCACAAATTGATGTATATTTGACCTTGGAATGGTCAAGTGATTGAAATGTATATAGGTTATGCGTTTGGGAGTGCCCGGTACAAGGGAGACTCTGTCCAAACTCTGTGTTGGTTACGATCCTAGTGAAGGGGATGTTACGACGTGGTGTCGGGTTATGCGAAATTCACGGGTACTTCCGTGGGTTGTTGGGTGATCAACGGGTTGACAAAGGACCCCCGGTTTTAGGGGCAGCACAACTTGGTATTAGAGCATAGGTCATAGGTCTTATATGGGCCTTGTGGGAAATGAGTCCATAAATTTTCCATTATGAGAATGTAAGAGGTTCAGATTCCATGGTGTAGCTTAGGCTCTGATGACCATCACAGATTGGTATCAGAGCCTAGGTTCTCGATTTACCTAGGGCTTACGCGGCATGGGTCCAGTCCATTGCATCCAGTGTGCATTACTTTTTATGTGCTCTAAATGTTATATATTATGTGTTCTGTGTTATGTGGATAACATGCATGATTAAATGTATGTGGAAAGAAGACACTAGGGTTAGAAAACATAACCTTGGGGTCGGAAAGAGAAAGAACGGGATGGTTCATGGTATAGATGTCTACTAGTGGGTGGCACACACTCTACTAGTGAGACAAGGAGAGAAATCTCAATATTTTGACTTTGATTCGTACCTTGGGATACTAAGTTAGTACTCTATTTCTATTTGACATGTGTGTAAATGGAAAATAGAGGAATAGGACATCGAAACGGTCAAGGAGGTGGGCTGAACAACAACCAACCATCACCGGCCTTTAACCAACAAGCCTTCATGGAGGTTATAGGCACAATGACGGCTACCCTTGCACAAGCTAGCACCAATGTGGACCATGGGGGCTCGAATAACCTCCAAAAGTTTAAGGCACCCAAGCCACCTACTTTCATGGGAGGGATGGATCCGATGGTGGTCGACCATGGGTTTCAACAAGTGGATAAGATCTTAGAGGCTATGGAGATCACATCCGATGCCACTAAGATAAGGCTAGCTGCATTCCAGCTTGGGGGAGAGGCCCATCTATGGTGGGATTGGGCAAAGGCCTCGAAGAACCCAGAGGCAATGACATGGGGAGAGTTTTGTGAGCTCTTTATGGGAAAGTACTTTCCCGATTGTTCGGCAAGCGAAAGCCCGGGAATTCTTGGATTTGAAACAAGGGGCTATGATAGTGATGGAATATGTGGCTAAATTCACAGAGTTAGCCCAATTTTCCAATGATTATGTGGCCACAGGCTTGGCCAAAGTGAGGAGGTTCGAGGATGGTTTGAAGTTGTCTATCCAGGGGAAGATTGTGGGCCACCTCCTACAAGATTTGGACTCAATGGTCGAGACGGCCATGGCCATTGAGAGAGAGGTGGAAGACGCAAGGGGCATCTGGGAGGTGGGTGCTAAGGGCAAGAAGAAGGAGGGTCAATCCTCTTCTAGATCGGGGAAGAAGCAGAATACTTCTACCCCACAAGGGTATTAAGGACAAGGCTGCAGCTACCAAAGCCAACGCCAAGGTCATTCCTCCCAAGGCAGGAGAAATTCTAGGACCACCTATCAGGCGAGCCAGAGGACTTGCTTCAATTGTAACCAGCCAAGCAGGGATCCCAGAGCCACGGGGCATTTCTGTCCTAGTCATTGATGGGGCATCCTCAGAATTTATTCATTCCTCCATACCCCACTATGGGCCAAGGAAGTCAGTTCTAGTTCCAAGGTGTTGCACAGGCCCCTACCACTTCACGAGTGGGGACTCTACAATCAGGCCAGATAGGCCAGGGCATGGGCCGAGGATGGGGACAAGTCTTACAAGTCGGGACTTCGGGGACCCAAGGGCGAGTCTATGTCATCACACCTAAGACTGAGCCGGTAGATCAGTCGGTTATTCTGGGTACATTTTTACTCTCTCGCTTATAGGCAAGGATATTATTTGACTCTAGTGCATCACATTTATTTATTTTTGCATCATGTGTAAGAGATTTGGGCTTAGAGGTTCAGACCTTGGAAGAGCCATTGCATGTGAGTTCACCCCTAGGAGCTAGGGTATGCATTGATCAGATATGTCGGGGTTGTGAGCTAGAGATCTCAGAGATTATACTCATTATGGACCTTAGGTTCATGGACATGTCAAAGTTTGATGTTATCCTTGGGATGGATTGGTTGGCGGCACACCGAGTCATTAATTGTGATCAGAAGAAGGTCATTGCTTATACACCAAAGGGTGTTTGTTTCAAGTTTCAAGGGGAAAAACACGATGTCTTACCCCAAGTTGTGTATAACTCTTGTTGGCACGGGCAGTTGTTGGTTTAGCTAGAAAACCTCACCCTTGAGGACGAGGTGAGACAGGAGATGGGTCTACCTCGGTAGTTTGTGAGTATACATATATTTTTTTGGACGAGTTATCGGGATTACCTCCACATCGAGATTGAGGTACAACCCGGTATATCTCCCATTTCTATGACTCCACATAGAATGGCACCTACAGAGTTGCAAGAATTGTTGGACAAGGGGTTCATTAGACTGAGTACTTCACCTTGGGGTGCTCCGGTGCTATTTTCCAAGAAGAAGGACAAGACCCTTCGGCTATGTATAGACTACTTGCAATTGAATCGGGTTACTATCAAGAATAGGTACCCCTTGCCGCAGATTGATGATTTTTTTGATCAACAGAGAGGGGCACGGGTCTACTCCAAGATAGATCTGCACACGGGATACCATCAGTTGAGGATTAGGGAGGCAGATATCCCTAAGACGGCGTTTAGGACGCGATATGGGCATTTCGAGTTCACAGTGACGCCATTTGGATTAACAAATGCCCCGACGGCATTCATGGATCTCATGCATGGGGTATTTCAACCCTACTTAGATCAGTTTGTCGTAGTCTTTGTTGATGACATCCTAATCTACTCCAAGTTTGAGGAGGAGCATGAGGGTAGCTTGAGGATTGTTCTCCAGACCTTGAGAGACCATCAGTTGTACGCCAAGTTCAGCAAATGTGAATTTTGGCTGACATAGGTGAAGTTTGTGGGACACGTTTTGTCAACTTCGGGTGTGTCATTCGACCTAGAGAAGGTTGAGGTGGTTATGAGTTTGGAGAGGCCGAAGTCACTCTTCGAGATACATAGTTTATTGGGATTAGATGGGTACTATAGGAGGTTCATTGAGGACTTCTCCCGACTAGCTGCACCTATGACTAGATTGACCTAGATGAAGGTCAAGTTTCTGTGGGATGACTCGTGTGAGAGGGCATTCCAAGAGTTGAAGAAGAGCTTACTTCAACTCTGATTTTGATAGTTCCGAAAAGGGGACAGAGGTACACAATGTATTGTGATACCTTCAAGGACGGACTTGGGTGTGTTTTGATGCAGTCCTGGAGGGTGGTAGCTTATGATTCTCGGCAGCTGAAGAGCCACGAGCAGAACTATCCCACGCATGAAATGGAGTTGGCGGCCAACATCTTTGCCTTTAAAGGCATGGCGCCACTATTTTTATGGAGAGAAGTTTTAGGTATTTTCAGACCACAAGAGTCTGAAGTACATCTTTATGTAGCAGGACCTCAACACGAGGCAACATAGGTGGATGGAGTATTTAGAGGATTATGACTCAACTTTGCATTATCATCCCAGTAAGCCAAACATTGTGACTGATGCACTCAGCCAAAAGTCATGGTGAGTCTTGGTTAGTGTGGCTTCCCAGGAGTGGCAGATGCTCGAGATTGTGGGATAGTTTGGGCTACACTACAGGGGTCAGACTAAGGGCACTTTGGGGAGTTTGGTGGCTACGTCTTCCCTACTGAGTAGGGTGATCATGTCCTAGTGGTAGGACACAGAGATATTGTCCATCAAGGACCGGGTGTAGTCGGGTACTGGTGACGAGGGCTGGACCATTTATGCGAATGGTAGTCTTTTGTTCAGGGGAATGGTTGTGGTTCCCCAGTCTAGGGATCTGAGAGAGGAGATCCTTAGGGAGTTTTATTGCTCCCGTTTTGTTGTGCATTTAGGGGGCATGAAGATGTATCATGATCTTCGTCGCCAGTACTATTGAAGTGGGATGAAGATGCACGTTGGAGATTTTATTAGTCGATGTCTCACGTGTCAGCAGGTTAAGGCCGACCACTAGAGACCAGCAGGGTTGCTCCAATCTTTGGAGGTGGCTGAGTGGAAGTGGGAACCCATCACTATGGATTTTGTGACCCACATGCCACGGATACCATGGGGGCATGACACGGTGTGGGTGATAGTGGGCCAGCTTACGAAGTCGGCACATTTTTTGGCAATACGGATGACCTTCACACTAGATGAATTTTGTATGTTGTACATAGGGGAGATAGGCCAGCTACATGGGGTGCCCATATCTATAGTATCAGATTGGGATCCCAAGTTCATGGCCCATTTTTTGGGAGAATTTCCAACGGGCTATGGGGACACAGTTGATAATGAGCATAGCTTTCCATTCCTAGACGGACGGTCAATAAGAGAGGACCATCCAGACTTTAGTGGACATACTATAGGCATTCGTCCTTGATCTCAAGGTTAGCAGGGAGGAGCATTTACCCTTAGTGGAGTTCACCTACAACAACAATTATCAAGCAAGCATACAGATGGCACCCTATGAGGCACTTTATAGGAGGTCGTGTCGTTCTCCAGTTTGTTGGACGGAGGTTGGAGAGAGACCCTCTACGGGTCCGAATTTGGTTAAAGACACCTCGAAGAAGGTGGACTTGATACGGAAACTCTTCTCATGGCTCAAAGCCAGCAGAAGAGCTACGCCAACAGATGGTGGCAACCTCTACAGTTCGAGGTCGGAGATCATGTCTTCTTGAAGGTGATGCCTAAGAGGGGGTGGTTAGGTTCGAGAAGTGGGAAAAGTTATCGCCGAGGTATATCGGTCCCTTCGAGGTACTCGAGAGCGTTGGTACAGTCGCTTACCGGTTGGCGTTACCATCAAATCTATCATGCGTTTACGCGGTATTCCATGTCTCCATTCTCCGAAAGTACACTCTAGATCTTACGCATGTGGTGGATTGGGGTGAGCTGGTTGTTGATGCGGATGAGACCTTCAAGGAAGGACCAGTGCGTATCATGGATAGCCGAGAGCAAGTTTTGCGAGGCAAGACTGTGAGGTTGGTGAAGGTGTTGTGGCAGCACCGTGGTGTGGAGGAGGCGACATGGGAACGTGAAGACACTATACGTGCCACTTATCTATTCTTGTTCGATGATGGAGGTACATTCTTATAATCATGTGGTGTTATATGATTGTTGCATATGCATGTGGTTATGTGTGCATGTGTGTGTGAATTTCGGGGGCGAAATTTCTTTAAGGGAGGAAGAATGTAAAACCAGGGAAAATTTGAATTTTAACGAAAAATGGCAAAACGGTAATTAGCTACTATGGTACGTGTGACGCCCCAAAATCGGGATCCTTTGTCAACCCGTTGATCACCCATCAACCCGCGGAAGTACCCGTGAATGTCACACAGCCCAACACCAAGTCAATAACATCCCCTTCACCGATATCATAAACAACACAGCGTTTGAACAGAGTCTCAATTATACTAGGCACTCCTAAACACATAACTTGTGTACATTTCAATCACATAACCCTTCCAAGGTCCAATATACATCAATTTAGTCTTAATATTACTCCATTTACCTCCTAGAAGCAAAAGGACTCAAGGCCCGGAAGTTCGTCAAGATCATCTTAAATTTTTGAAAACTGAAGGGGATCTACCAGTAGAAAAGTCCATAGAAGTGCCCATTTTTTCCTCGATTCAATCCTTTTTCAATTCCAACTCTTCCAACTTTATACAACCTCAACCCAAACTCATATAGCATAGAATTTTACACAAAACATAATCCATCCATATGAGCTTGCTTTACAATTCTTTACATACCATTACATGTCCAAAATTAAATTACATACTAGTTTTACAAAAACATAATTTAAAGGTACATCTCGGCATTTCTTCATCAATGAGGGCCCGAGTGAGAGTCATCCACCGGCACATGTCCTGCACCTAAAATATTGTCCCCCATAAAGGGTGAGCCACTGTAACGCCCCAAAACACACCCTGGACGGCATTACATTCTAAGACCATTCACAACATGAGAGCACTAATATAATTTCATCAATAAGAAAATTCTCCATTCATTGTCCATAAAATTTACATTATCATCCCAAATGAATAAGCCAAGCTATGGCATTTACATCTCAAAATGAATTTAAGTAGCACAGCAGAATAAACAAAAGAAGCTAGACTACACAATGTTCCAAAAGAATGTCCTAGTCTAGTACAAAAGGAAAGGAGGTCGCTCTATGCGTCCACCTCGGGATCCACACTCCCGTCAAGTGGAGTCTCCCAAGTAGCGGGCTCCTCGACCCTTACGTCCTCCTCAAGCGGGTAATCTGAAAAATGTTAGCGGTAGGGGGTGAGCACAAAGCTCTGTAGAACAATTCTCTCAAACCCATACAAGGTTTAGAAAAGCATTTAAAACGGTCGGTCTCATTTTTAACATAACATAGATACATAATTTGAACGAAAGCAGTGACATTTAAAAAGGATCTCAAGTTTATGTATAAACATTACTTAAGGAATAAACAAGCACCACATAAAGATAATCATTAATGGCCATAAACAATCCCAAACAATTCTTTAGGTAGGTGGCATACTTTAAGGTAACCTCCACCCCCCTTTAGATCATCTCTGATTCTCAAGCATCCTTAAAAGGAACCTCTTGAGAACCCGTTCTTTCGGTAGGTGGCATACTTTAGGGCAACCTCCACCCCCATTCTTCCGGTAGGTGGCATACTTAAGAGCAACCTCCACCCCCATTCTTCCGGTAGGTGACATACTTAAGAGCAACCTCCACCTCCATTCTTCCGGTAGGTGGCATACTTAAGAGCAACCTCCACCTCCATTCATTGATTCTCAAGCATCCTTGCAAGGAACCTCTTGAGAATGGGTGAGCATTCTTACAAGAAACCTCCCACCAATCACTACATTGTTTCCCAAGCATCCTTACAAGGAACCTCTTGGGAAGGGGTGAGCATCCTTACAAGGAACCTCTCACTCATGTGCATCACAAACAACCCAACCAAGCATACAATTCCAATATTTATCTCAATTTACAATCATTTATCCAAAACCCCCAAATTAAGCATGTGACATTTTATAATAGCTAACCAAGAAAATACATGAGATCACAATAACATTATTTTGCTACCCAACACAAACAACTACGATTTTTCAAAGTTCATAATAGAGAAATCATTTAAGAAGAAATACATCACTCTCCACAACCTAGGGTTTTAAAACATAAAAAAATATTTCATGGGTATTCAACCCTAACATTGTTCAAAACATGTAATCTTTACCAAAAAGCCTAAGAGATGATGATTCCATAGCATATAAATACTATTGATAGCCAAAACATACATATATAAATACCCTAGCCTCAATGTAAGAGAGTGAGAGAAAACCCCTACCTTTTTTGTTCTTGAAGATCTAGGGTTTGATCTTGAATCACTCTTAAATCCTTTGTTTTCCCCTTTTGATCTTGTGTTTTCTCCTTCTTTATTCTTTTCTTAGGGCTCTAAGATGTTTGGGGTGAGAGTGGGATGGAAGAATGGGTCAAATGAGGCTTAAAAGGGTGTTTTAAAACACCAAAATCCCGACTTTTTCGGTGCCAAGCTTCGGGCGTACCGGTACGCGTACCGGTACGGTTTGGCTACTGGAGTTCGGCGTACCGGTACGCGTACCGGTACGGTTGGACTGCCAGATTTTTGTTCCAACTTCCAGCGCGATTTTGACCCATTTAGAGGTCGAATTGGAAAATTTTCATGAGATACACTTTTGTAGCCCTAGATGTCTACTATCTACTGTAAAAATTTCAGATCAATTGGATATACGGGTAAAAAGTTATGACCAAAATACTAGAAGGTGTCCCAACTCCTTTTTACCCAAATTTTCTCTAAGTGTGTTTTCACTCCGGAATACTTCCTAGCTTCCAATACACCTCATATTACCTCTCCCAAGGTTTTTCGACCTTCCGGATTCAATGGACACCTTATTTTGTCCTAAAAATATTTAGAAATTCATCTAGTCACCCTTTCCAAGTTTAATCGTCTTGGAAACTCCAACTTCCCAATCCATATTTATCTCTAGCGTTCTCCTACTATTACAATCTATATAATTTATTCTTACATCCTTACACATCTCCACATTTTTTACAACCATTATTTAATATACATCTATATACATATATAAACGAAAATGCGGGGTGTTACAATCCACCCCCCTTAAAGAAAGTTTCGTCCTCGAAACTTACCTCAAGTAGCGAACAAAAATGGAGGCTTCTCCCGCCTTTCTTGCTCCGGTTCTCATGTAGCTTCCTCCACTCCATGGTGTTGCCACCAAACCTTTACCAAGATGATAACTTCGTTGCGAAGCACTTTTTCCTTGGCGTCGAGAATTTCTACTGGTTATTCTTCGTAGGTTGCTTCGTCTGGAATTTCAATCTCCTCCAAGTTCACGACTAGAGTTGCATCCGAGTGACACGTCCTCGATATCGACACGTGAAACACGCCATATACTCCAGATAGCTGGGCTGGTAGTCGAAGTTGATACGCCGCATTGCTTACTGTTTTGATCACTTCAAACGGTTCGGTATATCTTGGCGCTAAATTCTCCTTCTTGCCGAATCGAAACACGCCCTTCTTGGGCGACACTTTGGGAAACATGTAATCTCCCACTTTTAATTCCAAGGATCTTCTTATGTGGTCCGCATAGCTCTTCTGTCTACTTTGCGCCGTGCGTAGCCTCTCCCGGATGAGTTGAATCTTCTCTGTAGTTTCCCCATTGTAGTCCTTACTCCGTTAGTTCGCTGCGCACTCTGATATAAATTACAATCCACCAAAGGTTACAGTTGAAACCTAACCAGACTTGTCCTCCCATCTTATCTTCCAAATCCATATACAAATTACGTAATAATTTAAGAAAAATTAACATAATATCATCGAAAATACCATTTTAGTGGTCACTACCAATCACTAGAGTTTTGAATTCATGAGCGAATACATAATCAAGCTTTGGAATCAAGAATAAATGGCTATCAAGCATGGAAATCCAGAACAAAAGAACAAGCAAGGTTTGGAATTAATAACACACGAATCTCAAGTTTTTGGAATCCCAAAATAAAGGAACAATGAAGTCTCGAATTCCATAACAAACTCATATCAAGCTTTGGAATCAAAATAAGAAACAATCAAAGCTTGGAATCAAGAACAAAGTAACAATCGAGTCTTGGAGTCACTAACCGATGCATATCAAGCTTCGTAACCAAGAACTAAAGAGTATCAAGTTTTGAACTCAAGGATAAGGAGAAATCAAGTATTGAAATCAATAGTAAACGAACGTCAAGTTTTGGAAACAAGAACAAAGGAACACTCAAGTGTTAAGATCCATAACGAACAAATGTTAAGCTTTGGAATCAAAGAACAAATGAGTATCAACGTTTGAATGCAATAACAATGGAATAATAAGTTTTGGTCTCAAGAACAATGGAATAGCAAGGTTTAAAATCAAGGACAATGGAGAGATCAAGAGAAAATACATCCCCCCCTTAAAAACTAGAATTTCAAAGGCATACGAAGAGATTTGGTGGTTACCCAAGCATAACATAGTTTAGAACAAGATAATATTTAAGATTGGGAATCAAGAGCAAAAGGAGTAGCAAATATTGAAATCAAGAGCAATTAAACATCAAGTCTTGAAATCAAGAACCAATGAATATCAAGTATTGAATGGTAAGAATAAATGAATCACAAGGTTTAGAATCAATAACAATGAGTATCAAATTTAGATATCAAGAACAAATGGATCATCAAGCTTGGGAAATTAAAAACAAAGGAACAACCAAGTCTTGAAACCCATACCACGAATATCAAGTTTTGGAATCAAGAATAAAGGAACAATCAAAGCTTGGAACTCAAACACAACGGAACAATTACTTCTTGAAATCCATAACAACGAAATCAAGCTTAGACTCGAAAGAATGGAATAGTCGGATAGTGAAATCAATTACAAACGTCTATCAAGGTTTGACATCAAGAACACTTGAAGAAATCAAGAGAACACACAATTCCCTTGAAAACTAGGGTTTTGAAGAGAAGATTTAGGGTTCACCCAACCATAATATATTTTTGCACAAGGTAATATTAACAAGAATGTCAAGACATGATGATTTCCTAGTAATTAAACATAAATTTAAAATCAAAGATTACTTATAAATAAATCCTGCTGGTCTCCCCTTGTTGTCCCGTAGGCAAATTAACATATTCTGTAAGTTCGACTTCCTTGAAACCCAGTCCCAATTCCACAGCGTACACAGTACGTATAAAAGAATGAGTCGCATAGGAATCTAATAAAATTCGGGTCCAAGAATGGTAGAGAAGAACAATACCTTCCTTGATTGGCGCCGCCGGGGGCTTGAGTTTGTATCGGTCACTGTGGTGCAGGCCTCGGTGGTGGTGGTTGGGCGGCTGGTACCTGTCTGGCGGTCTGAATAGGCCCCCGAGGTGGAAAAACTGGGCAATGCTTCCGAATATGTCCCCCTCCTCCGCATGCAAAGCAGGATCGTGGGGTACTACCGGCTCTAGTCTGAGTCACTTCATCTCCTCGAGTTGTTAGAAGTCTCTGTCCACCTGCCTGGTCTGGACTTCGGTATGGTGCTGCTCGCTGCACTCCACTGGTGCTAGGGTCCGTCCTGATCGGACCTCCTCTCGCGAAGCTCTGTCGCCGCTGGCTGTCCTCCATATCTCTCTCCACCAATGCAGCTCGGTCAACTAGGTCCCCATACTCCCGGATCTTGAGAGCCACCAGCTTCTCCCGGATAGCAGGCCTCAAGCCCTGCTCAAAGCGCTTGGCCCTGCTGGCCTCAGTAGAGATAAACTCTGTAGCATAACGGGATAGCTCATCGAAACTACTCTCGTACTCGGTCACCGTCATGCTGCCTTGTCGGAGAGCAAGGAAATCGGCCTTCATTCTGTCTCTTACTGATTCCGGAAAGTACTTGTCTTGAAAAATTTGGTCAAATTCCTCCCAAGTGAGTGCATCTGTGGTCCTCCTTCTTTTCACTGAGTCCCACCAATGGTCGGCCTCCCCCTCGAATAGATAAGTTGCCAAGCCGACTCGAAGATCCTCGGCTATCCCCATGCCATCACATATCTTCTTCACTCGGCGGATCCATTTATCCGCATCCAAGGGGTTAGAGCTCCCTTGGAAAGTAGGCGGGTGTTGCCTTAGAAACTCTCAGAGAACTACCATTCTCCTATTCTCCTCTCCGTTGCCCGGTACTTGAGCTAGTGGATGAGCCCCACCGTTATGGTTGTTCCCATTCTGGTGTTGTACCAGAGTGGTGAGCTCCCTCAAGCATTGATAGATGCCTTGCATGGCATCGGGAGGTGGTGGTGGTGGATTTTCTTGGCCTCCACGACCACGACCACGTTCTCGTCCCCGTGTACCGTCCATCCTACACATCAATCCACAATTTAGTTTCCTTGATGTGCAAGATATAAACTAAAGTGATATGTATGATGTCTTGAATTAAGCACAAGGCATATACAAAATCTAACTTACAATTTCCTTCACCCTAAACCTACATCTCTAGTGGTAATCCATAACCTACAGCTCCCATGTAAGACCTAAAGCCTAAGCTCTGATACCAACTTTGTAACGCCCCAAAACACACCCTGGACGGCATTACATTCTAAGACCATTCACAACATGAGAGCACTAATATAATTTCATCAATAAGAAAATTCTCCATTCATTGTCCATAAAATTTACATTATCATCCCAAATGAATAAGCCAAGCTATGGCATTTACATCTCAAAATGAATTTAAGTAGCACAGCAGAATAAACAAAAGAAGCTAGACTACACAATGTTCCAAAAGAATGTCCTAGTCTAGTACAAAAGGAAAGGAGGTCGCTCTATGCGTCCACCTCGGGATCCACACTCCCGTCAAGTGGAGTCTCCCAAGTAGCGGGCTCCTCGACCCTTACGTCCTCCTCAAGCGGGTAATCTGAAAAATGTTAGCGGTAGGGGGTGAGCACAAAGCTCTGTAGAACAATTCTCTCAAACCCATACAAGGTTTAGAAAAGCATTTAAAACGGTCGGTCTCATTTTTAACATAACATAGATACATAATTTGAACGAAAGCAGTGACATTTAAAAAGGATCTCAAGTTTATGTATAAACATTACTTAAGGAATAAACAAGCACCACATAAAGATAATCATTAATGGCCATAAACAATCCCAAACAATTCTTTAGGTAGGTGGCATACTTTAAGGTAACCTCCACCCCCCTTTAGATCATCTCTGATTCTCAAGCATCCTTAAAAGGAACCTCTTGAGAACCCGTTCTTTCGGTAGGTGGCATACTTTAGGGCAACCTCCACCCCCATTCTTCCGGTAGGTGGCATACTTAAGAGCAACCTCCACCCCCATTCTTCCGGTAGGTGACATACTTAAGAGCAACCTCCACCTCCATTCTTCCGGTAGGTGGCATACTTAAGAGCAACCTCCACCTCCATTCATTGATTCTCAAGCATCCTTGCAAGGAACCTCTTGAGAATGGGTGAGCATTCTTACAAGAAACCTCCCACCAATCACTACATTGTTTCCCAAGCATCCTTACAAGGAACCTCTTGGGAAGGGGTGAGCATCCTTACAAGGAACCTCTCACTCATGTGCATCACAAACAACCCAACCAAGCATACAATTCCAATATTTATCTCAATTTACAATCATTTATCCAAAACCCCCAAATTAAGCATGTGACATTTTATAATAGCTAACCAAGAAAATACATGAGATCACAATAACATTATTTTGCTACCCAACACAAACAACTACGATTTTTCAAAGTTCATAATAGAGAAATCATTTAAGAAGAAATACATCACTCTCCACAACCTAGGGTTTTAAAACATAAAAAAATATTTCATGGGTATTCAACCCTAACATTGTTCAAAACATGTAATCTTTACCAAAAAGCCTAAGAGATGATGATTCCATAGCATATAAATACTATTGATAGCCAAAACATACATATATAAATACCCTAGCCTCAATGTAAGAGAGTGAGAGAAAACCCCTACCTTTTTTGTTCTTGAAGATCTAGGGTTTGATCTTGAATCACTCTTAAATCCTTTGTTTTCCCCTTTTGATCTTGTGTTTTCTCCTTCTTTATTCTTTTCTTAGGGCTCTAAGATGTTTGGGGTGAGAGTGGGATGGAAGAATGGGTCAAATGAGGCTTAAAAGGGTGTTTTAAAACACCAAAATCCCGACTTTTTCGGTGCCAAGCTTCGGGCGTACCGGTACGCGTACCGGTACGGTTTGGCTACTGGAGTTCGGCGTACCGGTACGCGTACCGGTACGGTTGGACTGCCAGATTTTTGTTCCAACTTCCAGCGCGATTTTGACCCATTTAGAGGTCGAATTGGAAAATTTTCATGAGATACACTTTTGTAGCCCTAGATGTCTACTATCTACTGTAAAAATTTCAGATCAATTGGATATACGGGTAAAAAGTTATGACCAAAATACTAGAAGGTGTCCCAACTCCTTTTTACCCAAATTTTCTCTAAGTGTGTTTTCACTCCGGAATACTTCCTAGCTTCCAATACACCTCATATTACCTCTCCCAAGGTTTTTCGACCTTCCGGATTCAATGGACACCTTATTTTGTCCTAAAAATATTTAGAAATTCATCTAGTCACCCTTTCCAAGTTTAATCGTCTTGGAAACTCCAACTTCCCAATCCATATTTATCTCTAGCGTTCTCCTACTATTACAATCTATATAATTTATTCTTACATCCTTACACATCTCCACATTTTTTACAACCATTATTTAATATACATCTATATACATATATAAACGAAAATGCGGGGTGTTACAATCCACCCCCCTTAAAGAAAGTTTCGTCCTCGAAACTTACCTCAAGTAGCGAACAAAAATGGAGGCTTCTCCCGCCTTTCTTGCTCCGGTTCTCATGTAGCTTCCTCCACTCCATGGTGTTGCCACCAAACCTTTACCAAGATGATAACTTCGTTGCGAAGCACTTTTTCCTTGGCGTCGAGAATTTCTACTGGTTATTCTTCGTAGGTTGCTTCGTCTGGAATTTCAATCTCCTCCAAGTTCACGACTAGAGTTGCATCCGAGTGACACGTCCTCGATATCGACACGTGAAACACGCCATATACTCCAGATAGCTGGGCTGGTAGTCGAAGTTGATACGCCGCATTGCTTACTGTTTTGATCACTTCAAACGGTTCGGTATATCTTGGCGCTAAATTCTCCTTCTTGCCGAATCGAAACACGCCCTTCTTGGGCGACACTTTGGGAAACATGTAATCTCCCACTTTTAATTCCAAGGATCTTCTTATGTGGTCCGCATAGCTCTTCTGTCTACTTTGCGCCGTGCGTAGCCTCTCCCGGATGAGTTGAATCTTCTCTGTAGTTTCCCCATTGTAGTCCTTACTCCGTTAGTTCGCTGCGCACTCTGATATAAATTACAATCCACCAAAGGTTACAGTTGAAACCTAACCAGACTTGTCCTCCCATCTTATCTTCCAAATCCATATACAAATTACGTAATAATTTAAGAAAAATTAACATAATATCATCGAAAATACCATTTTAGTGGTCACTACCAATCACTAGAGTTTTGAATTCATGAGCGAATACATAATCAAGCTTTGGAATCAAGAATAAATGGCTATCAAGCATGGAAATCCAGAACAAAAGAACAAGCAAGGTTTGGAATTAATAACACACGAATCTCAAGTTTTTGGAATCCCAAAATAAAGGAACAATGAAGTCTCGAATTCCATAACAAACTCATATCAAGCTTTGGAATCAAAATAAGAAACAATCAAAGCTTGGAATCAAGAACAAAGTAACAATCGAGTCTTGGAGTCACTAACCGATGCATATCAAGCTTCGTAACCAAGAACTAAAGAGTATCAAGTTTTGAACTCAAGGATAAGGAGAAATCAAGTATTGAAATCAATAGTAAACGAACGTCAAGTTTTGGAAACAAGAACAAAGGAACACTCAAGTGTTAAGATCCATAACGAACAAATGTTAAGCTTTGGAATCAAAGAACAAATGAGTATCAACGTTTGAATGCAATAACAATGGAATAATAAGTTTTGGTCTCAAGAACAATGGAATAGCAAGGTTTAAAATCAAGGACAATGGAGAGATCAAGAGAAAATACATCCCCCCCTTAAAAACTAGAATTTCAAAGGCATACGAAGAGATTTGGTGGTTACCCAAGCATAACATAGTTTAGAACAAGATAATATTTAAGATTGGGAATCAAGAGCAAAAGGAGTAGCAAATATTGAAATCAAGAGCAATTAAACATCAAGTCTTGAAATCAAGAACCAATGAATATCAAGTATTGAATGGTAAGAATAAATGAATCACAAGGTTTAGAATCAATAACAATGAGTATCAAATTTAGATATCAAGAACAAATGGATCATCAAGCTTGGGAAATTAAAAACAAAGGAACAACCAAGTCTTGAAACCCATACCACGAATATCAAGTTTTGGAATCAAGAATAAAGGAACAATCAAAGCTTGGAACTCAAACACAACGGAACAATTACTTCTTGAAATCCATAACAACGAAATCAAGCTTAGACTCGAAAGAATGGAATAGTCGGATAGTGAAATCAATTACAAACGTCTATCAAGGTTTGACATCAAGAACACTTGAAGAAATCAAGAGAACACACAATTCCCTTGAAAACTAGGGTTTTGAAGAGAAGATTTAGGGTTCACCCAACCATAATATATTTTTGCACAAGGTAATATTAACAAGAATGTCAAGACATGATGATTTCCTAGTAATTAAACATAAATTTAAAATCAAAGATTACTTATAAATAAATCCTGCTGGTCTCCCCTTGTTGTCCCGTAGGCAAATTAACATATTCTGTAAGTTCGACTTCCTTGAAACCCAGTCCCAATTCCACAGCGTACACAGTACGTATAAAAGAATGAGTCGCATAGGAATCTAATAAAATTCGGGTCCAAGAATGGTAGAGAAGAACAATACCTTCCTTGATTGGCGCCGCCGGGGGCTTGAGTTTGTATCGGTCACTGTGGTGCAGGCCTCGGTGGTGGTGGTTGGGCGGCTGGTACCTGTCTGGCGGTCTGAATAGGCCCCCGAGGTGGAAAAACTGGGCAATGCTTCCGAATATGTCCCCCTCCTCCGCATGCAAAGCAGGATCGTGGGGTACTACCGGCTCTAGTCTGAGTCACTTCATCTCCTCGAGTTGTTAGAAGTCTCTGTCCACCTGCCTGGTCTGGACTTCGGTATGGTGCTGCTCGCTGCACTCCACTGGTGCTAGGGTCCGTCCTGATCGGACCTCCTCTCGCGAAGCTCTGTCGCCGCTGGCTGTCCTCCATATCTCTCTCCACCAATGCAGCTCGGTCAACTAGGTCCCCATACTCCCGGATCTTGAGAGCCACCAGCTTCTCCCGGATAGCAGGCCTCAAGCCCTGCTCAAAGCGCTTGGCCCTGCTGGCCTCAGTAGAGATAAACTCTGTAGCATAACGGGATAGCTCATCGAAACTACTCTCGTACTCGGTCACCGTCATGCTGCCTTGTCGGAGAGCAAGGAAATCGGCCTTCATTCTGTCTCTTACTGATTCCGGAAAGTACTTGTCTTGAAAAATTTGGTCAAATTCCTCCCAAGTGAGTGCATCTGTGGTCCTCCTTCTTTTCACTGAGTCCCACCAATGGTCGGCCTCCCCCTCGAATAGATAAGTTGCCAAGCCGACTCGAAGATCCTCGGCTATCCCCATGCCATCACATATCTTCTTCACTCGGCGGATCCATTTATCCGCATCCAAGGGGTTAGAGCTCCCTTGGAAAGTAGGCGGGTGTTGCCTTAGAAACTCTCAGAGAACTACCATTCTCCTATTCTCCTCTCCGTTGCCCGGTACTTGAGCTAGTGGATGAGCCCCACCGTTATGGTTGTTCCCATTCTGGTGTTGTACCAGAGTGGTGAGCTCCCTCAAGCATTGATAGATGCCTTGCATGGCATCGGGAGGTGGTGGTGGTGGATTTTCTTGGCCTCCACGACCACGACCACGTTCTCGTCCCCGTGTACCGTCCATCCTACACATCAATCCACAATTTAGTTTCCTTGATGTGCAAGATATAAACTAAAGTGATATGTATGATGTCTTGAATTAAGCACAAGGCATATACAAAATCTAACTTACAATTTCCTTCACCCTAAACCTACATCTCTAGTGGTAATCCATAACCTACAGCTCCCATGTAAGACCTAAAGCCTAAGCTCTGATACCAACTTTGTAACGCCCCAAAACACACCCTGGACGGCATTACATTCTAAGACCATTCACAACATGAGAGCACTAATATAATTTCATCAATAAGAAAATTCTCCATTCATTGTCCATAAAATTTACATTATCATCCCAAATGAATAAGCCAAGCTATGGCATTTACATCTCAAAATGAATTTAAGTAGCACAGCAGAATAAACAAAAGAAGCTAGACTACACAATGTTCCAAAAGAATGTCCTAGTCTAGTACAAAAGGAAAGGAGGTCGCTCTATGCGTCCACCTCGGGATCCACACTCCCGTCAAGTGGAGTCTCCCAAGTAGCGGGCTCCTCGACCCTTACGTCCTCCTCAAGCGGGTAATCTGAAAAATGTTAGCGGTAGGGGGTGAGCACAAAGCTCTGTAGAACAATTCTCTCAAACCCATACAAGGTTTAGAAAAGCATTTAAAACGGTCGGTCTCATTTTTAACATAACATAGATACATAATTTGAACGAAAGCAGTGACATTTAAAAAGGATCTCAAGTTTATGTATAAACATTACTTAAGGAATAAACAAGCACCACATAAAGATAATCATTAATGGCCATAAACAATCCCAAACAATTCTTTAGGTAGGTGGCATACTTTAAGGTAACCTCCACCCCCCTTTAGATCATCTCTGATTCTCAAGCATCCTTAAAAGGAACCTCTTGAGAACCCGTTCTTTCGGTAGGTGGCATACTTTAGGGCAACCTCCACCCCCATTCTTCCGGTAGGTGGCATACTTAAGAGCAACCTCCACCCCCATTCTTCTGGTAGGTGACATACTTAAGAGCAACCTCCACCTCCATTCTTCCGGTAGGTGGCATACTTAAGAGCAACCTCCACCTCCATTCATTGATTCTCAAGCATCCTTGCAAGGAACCTCTTGAGAATGGGTGAGCATTCTTACAAGAAACCTCCCACCAATCACTACATTGTTTCCCAAGCATCCTTACAAGGAACCTCTTGGGAAGGGGTGAGCATCCTTACAAGGAACCTCTCACTCATGTGCATCACAAACAACCCAACCAAGCATACAATTCCAATATTTATCTCAATTTACAATCATTTATCCAAAACCCCCAAATTAAGCATGTGACATTTTATAATAGCTAACCAAGAAAATACATGAGATCACAATAACATTATTTTGCTACCCAACACAAACAACTACGATTTTTCAAAGTTCATAATAGAGAAATCATTTAAGAAGAAATACATCACTCTCCACAACCTAGGGTTTTAAAACATAAAAAAATATTTCATGGGTATTCAACCCTAACATTGTTCAAAACATGTAATCTTTACCAAAAAGCCTAAGAGATGATGATTCCATAGCATATAAATACTATTGATAGCCAAAACATACATATATAAATACCCTAGCCTCAATGTAAGAGAGTGAGAGAAAACCCCTACCTTTTTTGTTCTTGAAGATCTAGGGTTTGATCTTGAATCACTCTTAAATCCTTTGTTTTCCCCTTTTGATCTTGTGTTTTCTCCTTCTTTATTCTTTTCTTAGGGCTCTAAGATGTTTGGGGTGAGAGTGGGATGGAAGAATGGGTCAAATGAGGCTTAAAAGGGTGTTTTAAAACACCAAAATCCCGACTTTTTCGGTGCCAAGCTTCGGGCGTACCGGTACGCGTACCGGTACGGTTTGGCTACTGGAGTTCGGCGTACCGGTACGCGTACCGGTACGGTTGGACTGCCAGATTTTTGTTCCAACTTCCAGCGCGATTTTGACCCATTTAGAGGTCGAATTGGAAAATTTTCATGAGATACACTTTTGTAGCCCTAGATGTCTACTATCTACTGTAAAAATTTCAGATCAATTGGATATACGGGTAAAAAGTTATGACCAAAATACTAGAAGGTGTCCCAACTCCTTTTTACCCAAATTTTCTCTAAGTGTGTTTTCACTCCGGAATACTTCCTAGCTTCCAATACACCTCATATTACCTCTCCCAAGGTTGTTCGACCTTCCGGATTCAATGGACACCTTATTTTGTCCTAAAAATATTTAGAAATTCATCTAGTCACCCTTTCCAAGTTTAATCGTCTTGGAAACTCCAACTTCCCAATCCATATTTATCTCTAGCGTTCTCCTACTATTACAATCTATATAATTTATTCTTACATCCTTACACATCTCCACATTTTTTACAACCATTATTTAATATACATCTATATACATATATAAACGAAAATGCGGGGTGTTACAGCCACACTTAATAGGGTATCTCCTAAAGAGGCTACTCCCCAACTTAGATGCATATGAAATACTCGCATGCAATTTAACAATCAACAAAAATCCATTTAAGAATATGCAATTCATAATGGAATTCTCCATGTCATGCCATGTTATGAGATGAGACTCACACATGCAACTCAACCCAAGCCTTCACCGGCTCCCATAACACATGTAATGTCATGCGTATGAATCCGAGCCTTCCAAGCCCCCGACATTGATGTTAAACATCCAATGACTATTTATAAATCTCGTGTCTTTCTTGGGATGGGTATTTATGGACTTACACTAACGGGTACCCAACCGATACGGCATTTATGGACTTCCACCAACGGCTTCGCGTACGCCGACACACTTTGTGGACTCGATTCTAACAGAGTGCGTATCCAAAATCAGCGGGTCTTGCACTTGAGGGACAGTCTAGCCCTTCTTGATAACCCCGACCCTATTTTCATTGCAACCTGTGCGACTCAGTCGAACCTTGGTCCAACGTTTTCGAGCTCACGCATCATCCACCAAGAGTGGTGTTTGATCAAGACCGTGCACACACCCACACTCATGTCACATGCCCACGAATGGGATATTCCCGTGCATATGCAAATCTAATGTACAATTGCATTTCAATATCAAGTTCAATATGTCATGAGCACAATATGAACAACTTAGATATCCATCTACATTTTTCCATGGTCAATTACATCATAAGCATATAACCACCATCAACAACTTCACTCAAGCATGTTATAACATTGTATATGCAATTAACACACTTAATCAACATAGGAATTTCATCAAACACTTTCAAGACATAATTATAAACACATATCATGCCTCTTTCACCACATATCTCAAGAAATCACGAACAAGTAATTTCAACAAACCCAATTCATGCTAGAATTGATTTTAACCATTCTTATACCCATTTCCCACATTTCAATTTCCATAGGTATGTGTCATATATGAGATTTTATCTCTAACACCCTACCCATTTCATATTTTAACCATAGGTTGGAAATAAATCTTATTAGTAAAGGAACCCTACCTCTTGAAGCGTAATTCGAGCAGTAGAAAAACTCCCAAGACCCAAATCAAGCTCTAAGCCTTGATTTTAAAATTTTCATATTTTGAACTTCGTCAAAATCCGTGCTTTTTGGTACGTAGGCATAGTCTTTGTTGCGTAGATGAACTTTGGTTCTTGGCCCGAGTCAATTCGACAAAGGGTTTGCACTAGATCGTAGAGGGAGATGAAGAAAACCCTTGATTTTTTTCTCTCCTCTTATGTGTCTCTTTTTCCAAAAATCTGATGGGTAATGGGGAGAAAATCTGATTATTCTCCCCTATTTATACCCCTTAGATATTTGGCCCTCATTGCGCCACACGTCCGCCTTTTCCGGGTCTGATTTCGTCCCGAATTAATTAAATCTCGTTCCAATTCAAGTTCAATATATTTTTATTTGAACTTAATTTAAATTATTTTTCACTTTTCACAATTTAATTCCCGGTCGCGTTTATTTTGGTCAAGCAACACCCGATTGTCTCATAAAACGCAAAAAAATTGATTGTCTCGGAATTCAACAAAAATTGACTGGTTAACTAGATTTTACGATAAAAATCCAACGGTGAGGTCCGTTTCATCATCCGAGTTCTAGAAAAATTTGGGTTTTCAACCTGTACCGTAGTGGCTAATTACCATTTTACCATTTTTCATAAAAATTTAAATTTATCCGGATTTTACAGTACGGGTTGAAAACCTGAATTTTTCTAGAACTTGGATGAAAAAATGGACCTCGTCGTTGGATTCGCCTCACGAAATCTAGTTAGCCAGTCAATTTTCGTTGAATTTAGAGACAGTCGAATTTTTTACGTTTTACGATGCGATCTGGTGTCATGCGGCTAAAATAAACTTGATCGAATTTTAATTTCAAAATACAAAATATTTTGAATTTAGTTATAATGAAATATATTGAACATAACATGGAACGAGATTCAATTGATTCGGAACAAAATTGGATCAGGAAAAGACGGGACGTGTGGCGTGTTGTGGGCCAAGTATCCAAGGAGTATAAATAGGGGAGAAAAATCAAATTTTCACTTCATTACCTAGAAGATTTTCAAATAGAGAGAGAGAGAGAGAGAGAGTGAGAGAAGAAGAGAGAGAAATTCAAGGGTTTTCTATCTTCTTCTTGCAATCTAGGGTGATTCGTTCGTCGGAATCCTTTGGGCCAAGAACGAAAGTTGATCTACGCGACGAGAGCTAAGTCTACGTACCAAAAATTGAGATTTTTGCTAAAGTCTCAAAGACGGTATTTTTGGAAATCAAGGCTTGCTTGATTTGGGTTTCTTGGAGTTTCTACCACTCGTATTACACTTCAAGAGGTAGGGTTCTTCTCCTAGCTAGGTTTATTTTTAACCTAGGGTTTCGTATGAAATGGGTAGCATGACTTGAGATGAAATCTCTTGTCTAAATATATTTCTAGTGTAACTAGAGTATGAGAAATGGTATGAGAATGAATAAAACAAATTTTACATGAATTGGGTTTGTTGAGAATTGTTCATTGGGTGATTTCATGAGAATGTGATAAATTTGGCATGATTATGTGTTTATATGATTTTGTGCTTTTTTGGTGTTTGATAAAATGCATATGATCGATTAAATATGTTATTTGAATGAAATTGATATAACATACTTTGTGATGATGATTGGAATGTAATTATATGTTTTATGATATAAGTTACATTAAGGATTTAGAATTGTTCATATTATGCTCATGACATGTTGAACATGATGTTGTAATTACAGTTGAAAACTTGATTGCACGATTATATGAAATGCAATTGTTCATTACATTGCATATGCACAGGTAGCATCACTCGTGGGCATATGACATGAGTGTGGGTGTGTGCATGGTTTTGATCAAACACCATTCTTGGTGAATGATAACTGGGCTCAGGAGAGTTGGACCAAGGTCCGACTGAGCTGCACGGGTTACATGGGAAACTTGTATCGAGTATAGCAAGAAGGGCTAAATTCTCCCTCGGGTGCAAGACCTGGTTACTGGTTTATACACTTCCGACGGTGAAAGTCCAAAAAAATGTATCGGTGTAAGTGGAAATCGGAGGTGGGATACCAAAATCCGTGTCGGTGTGGTGGACCGATGGTGTAAGTCCAAGAAATCATCTACCCAACAAAGACACATGGTTCATTTTATAAATTGTCATTGGATGTGTAACATCAATGGCGGGGGCTTGGAATGTCCGGATTCATACTCATAGCATTGCATGTGTTATGGGAGCCAGTGAAGGCTCGATTTGCATTGCATGTGTAGGTCTCATCTCAAAACATGGCATGACATTATGACATTCATTCTTGAAGTTGTATGTTTTTGGATGAATGTTTGTTTGATTGTTGGGTTGCATGTGAGCATTTCATATGCATCTAGGTTGAGGAGTAGCCTATTCAGGAGATATCCTATTGAGCATGGCTCACCCTCCATGAGAACAATATTTCAAGTGCGGGAAAAGCGCTGGTGGATGGCCCTCACATGGAACCTTGTTGAGAAGAAGTCGGAATGTGGCTTTAAGTTGCATTTTTGTAAATCAATTTGTGTAATTGGTTTTGGACATGTAATATTTCTTAAAGGGTTGTATAATGAAACTTTATGGACTATATTTTGAGTATAATTTGATGTTATATGAGTTTGGGTGAATATGGTATGAGGTTGGACGAGTTGAAATTGAAAAATGATTAAATTGGGGGAAAACTGGACTCTTCTACCGGTAGCACGTCTTGAGCTACCGGTAGCACGATTCAAGAGGGTTCAGCTATTGGTAGCACATACATGAGCTACCGGTAGCTCCTCAAAAAATTTGCACTGTTAGCTTGTTGGGAGAGGGCTCAGCTACCCGTAGAACGTACACGAGCTACCGGTAACTCCTCCAAAATTTTCAAAAATTTAAAATAACTTTGCCAAGCCTTCGGGCCTTGTGCCCTTTTGTTCAAGGGGTGTAAATGGAGTAATATTAAGGAAAAATTGATGTATATTGGACCTTGAAATGGTCAAGTGATTGAAATGTATATATTTTACGCATTTGGGAGTGCCCAGTACAAGGGAGACTATGCCCAAACTCTGTGTTGGTTACGATCCCGGAGAAGGGAATGTTACAACGTGGTGTCAGGTTATGCGGCATTCACGGGTACTTCCATGGGTTGATAGGTGATCAACGAATTGACAAAGGATCTCCAGTTTTAGGGGCGTCACATCGTGTGTGCTCAAAGTTCAAGTATATATGTAAAAACAATAAAGAATATAAGAAATTTGTTGATACGAAAAGCCTCTTCGGAAAAAACTATAGAGAACCTCTTTAAGGTTCACCAAAGCCTAATCCACTATCCCAAAGTCAATTTACAAGTATTCGAGACTTATACCTCAACTAATACCATAGTTAGACATTAATTTCCTTCAATAAATCTCTCCACCGAAAGTCCCTCGTAGACATTATGAATAGCTTCACTTAAACTTCTTGCCGCCTAGTTCGTTTAGTTCTCGAGCAATCGTCTCCACCAAGATCCTCAATATGGGCACTTCCAATGGGTTTGATTTAACGAACCAAGTTCTTCTTCTCCAAGGTGTGAGATTTGATAAGAATCACAAGATGCTAGCCTTTGAATTTTATTGATTTAAGGTTCTGGTGAGATCTCTTAAGGTGTAGAGGTAAGAAATAAGATCACAAAAAGAGAGACCCTAGATTGGGAAGGCTCCCTCTATTTATAGGCTCAAAATATAGTTTGTCTTGGGGTCCAAGAAAATACATTGACGCTTTCAGATCTTCATCGTTGTAGCATCATGACATGGAATAGGTTGAGATTCACATAGATTTCATGAAATTAGTCAATTACAATACATGATCTAACTTGAAGTATTTCTGAATTTTTGGGAGTAAGTATTACGTCTTGTGAAATAGAGAGAACTTAGGAAAGTTTGACTATCGAAGCAATGAAGGAATCTTCCTCGGATACTACAATAATAGTAGGGCATTTAGGGTGTTTAATTTGAGAGCATCTACTGTTACGGAATCCATTGATGTAGTTATTGATGACTCAAGAGAAGACCTTGTGCATGAGAATAAAGAATAGGAGGGTGTTAGTGCTTCATTAGATGATAAGGTTGAACCAAAACCAACTTCCACCCCTCTTCGAGATGAAAATGTTCTCACCAAAGTAACACTTCCATGGTTCGGGTTAGGCACACACCTAGTGATATTCTAAGACACCCGGACAAAAGGGTAAGGACAAGGAGACAACTTGAGGATGAATTAGGCCACAATTTCTATATCTCTGCCTTTGAACCCAAGAATGTGAGTAAAGCTCTTGAGGATGATAATTGGCTTATTGCAATGCAAGGAGAGCTATATTCACATGAAATGATGTTTAGAACTTCGTACCTAGGCCCAAAGGCACCAATGTCATTGGAAGAAAATGGATTTTGAAGAGTAAATTAGATGAAAATGGTGTAGTTATGAGAAATAAGGCTAGGGTAGTTACACGAGGATACACCCAAATAGAAGGAATTGACATTGATGAGACTTGTAACGCCCCAAAATCCATCTTGATCTTGGAAGGCATTAACTATTTATGCAACAATCAACCATGAGAGCATCTAAAACAATCCATAACTAATAGAATCAATTCATCCATTAAATAAAAACTAAGCTAAATTTTAAATCCAACATAATAAATTTATTAGAGTTACAACCGAAACCTGAACAAAATCCTTCAACTAACTATTAAAGAAATATTTCAAGAACAATATTCAAATCAACCACAACTAGAAAATTTAAAACTACGATCAAGCATCACTATGCATCAACTCCTCTATCCCCATCATGATCTGCATCAATGTCACAATCCACTTGCTCACCTAAAAGAATATTCTCCTCAAAGCCAAAATTTGAAAAATGGTATATAATGTGGGATGAGCAAAAATCCTAGTAGAGAAAACCCTCTCAAACTCAAACAAGGTTTAGAAAACCTTGTAAAATAGGTAAGTCGTATTTGTAAAATAGCATATATAATTTTTTATATAAAATAGTGCAATTTGATGATCTCCAATTTACGAAGTAAGCACAATAACAATTTCAAAACAATAATCAGTCCTTCGTAGAGACCAAATGTCACAAACAATATCTCATGCACATAGGCTGAATAAACAAGAATTCACATAACGAATATATCTGGCCTACAAAACTCCACCTTCTAAAAAATACACCCCGCAGGGCAAGACACTTCAGGAAGGGCGTATACTGACGCATCACTAGTGACGATGCCTTTTTAGGATATGGTATACCAACCCTCAGCCTTGATCCGCCATGAATGAATAATGGTTTGGTCCTCGCAAGGCACCAACCCCACTACAAGTGATAGGAAACCTTCAAACCTCTCAAGGTTTTTTTTTTTTTGTTCATGTCAAACCCCTCAAGGTAAGGAACACATTTAAACACTCTGCGATATAGCTTCGAATGTAAATCTAGTTCCTCAATCCCGTTACAAGAGATATCTTTTCAAACATAATTCCACATTTTCCAACTGTGCAAAATGCCACAATTTTCAACACACAAGAGTAATTAAAACAAATCATGTAGGAGATCATAACATAGAGCATTCAATTTTTGACATTAATCAAAATCTACGATTTTTCTCAAGAACATGCAAATTTTGATATAAAACATGCAATTCCTCCAAGAAAAGAACAAGATTATCACGAACATACATATAAATATTCCTAACCCTCAATGTATGAGTTTGAGAAAGAATCCCTACCTTTAATCTCCGTAGATGTTGATTCTAACATGTTTTGTGGTGTTTCCTATGCGTTAATCCTTCAAAATCTCCCTTTTTTCCTTTATTCCCACTTTCTTTAGCCTCCTAGGGTTCAATACTATTGAAAACTGACCTAAGAAATGTTCTTAGGGTATTTATAGGGTCAAAATCTGAACAGTTCGATGCATGCCTGATCGTTGTACAAATCACTCATATGTTCGAACATGACTTGTGTTTGAACGAGCTTGTGTTCGAACATGCCTTACTCCTAATATCTCGAGTTCTGTCAGTGCCCAAAGTACTTTGGCTAATCCTTGTTCAAATGTAACTTTCATTCAACTTCCATTCAAACATGTCTTGCTCCCAATATCTCAAGTTATGTCAAACCTTCTATCATAATCCAAACTGTTGTAGTTAAGCCTTGTTTGAACGTTAATTGGCATTCAAACGATCCTCTTATTCTTTCCGAAACTACCAATACATTTTTGACCCATTTAGAAATTGATTCACAAAATTTCTGTGAAATACATTTTTGTTTAGCTTAAAGTCTAATTTCTACTGTAGAAAAATTAGATCAATCGGATATTAAGGTAAAAATTGATAATTAAATCACTAAGGAAATCTCTAATTCCTTTCTCCCCAAAGTTTCCCCAAGCGTGCATATAAGATTCAAAACACTTATTATCTTCTAATACCACCCTTGTATCATATTCTTACTATCCATTATTATAAATACATGGAGGTTTACAAGACCTTTGCACCGGTAGCTAGGCTTGAATCTGTGAGATTATTTTTTACCATAGCTTTTCACATGAAATTTAAGCTATATCAAATCCATGTGAAAAGTCCATTTTTAAATGGATTCCTTGAAGAAGAGGTCTATGTGGAACAACCAAAAGGGTTTTATGACCCACACCATCCTAGCCATGTGTTTAAATTGAAAAAGGCACTCTATGGTTTGAAACAAGCTCCCAAAGATTTTTATGAAAGGTTGTCTAATTATCTATTGAAAGAAGGATTTTCTAGGGATAGTGTAAATAAGACCTTATTTGTTAAGAGTGTTGATAGTGAACTTGTGATTGCTTAGATATATGTTGATGATATTGTGTTTGATTCCACATCTGATTCTCTTGCTCATGATTTTTGTGATTTGATGAAGTCTGAATTTGAAATGAGCTAGATGGGTTAATTGACTTTCTTTCTAGGCTTGTATGTTAAACAATTGGAGAATGGGATATTTGTCTCACAATCAAAGTGTAAGATCATATTTGTAATTGATAAATTTCATGGAGTCCATTATAAAATCCCAACATATACATAGTCATGCTGCTATCAAGTTCAAAATTCGAAATCATCATTAAAGGGAGGAGATCAAGCGTCAATGTAACATCATTCAACCTTCACATGCACCTTCATGTTTAGGACAAGACACATAAGATGAACCCATAGTTAATTTTAACTTAGGTTAATTAGGATGAAAATAGAATTGAAAGAGATCCGATTATTGATTCCTAGGTGATTTTAAAAGAAATTTTTTTCTAAACCATTTATGAGTTTTAAAAACATAGTTTGAGTCACAATCGGACATCTCTTTGAGAAACACCCTTTAATACTCTAGAGGATAAGTTTTTTCATGGCTTTATGCCTAAAAATCTATAGAGACCGATCTATACTCGCTAGCCCTCGCTAGAGCAGTCTCTTTATGATTTAGGGAAAGAAATGGGGAAAGGCTACGGTAGCTAGCACAAGGCTTGCTCGAGTATTCTCCATGATCACTCGAGCAGTTCCCATGGTCGCTCGAGTAGTGTCTGTCTTAGTCGTGTTTGAAACGTTATTTTCATTCAAGCGACAACCGCCCTATGACCACCCTCCCATCGATCTAGTAGTCTTTCACAAATCTGAATTTTCTTATTTATTAAGTCTACTCTTATTCTGGACCCATAAATAGGGAGAGTCTTTTCCACACTTAGGTTAAGCCTCTAGAGAGATTTCTAAGAGAAACAATCATTATTCTACCTTGAGAGCTTCTACTACGACCTAGATCCCTAGGATTCAAAGGCTACCACTAGAGATTGTACCCAACCTCACAAATTGGAGTTGAAGATCTTGATGGTTTGATAAACCCATTGGTGTGTGCATATTGAGGATTGTTGGCGAACCCATAATCTCTCAAGCCCTAGATGAATCGTGCAACGAAAAAGTACAAGTGAAGCTACACTAGACGTTAAAGGAGGGCCTTAGATGGAGAGACAACAAAGAAATGAGCATTTAACCATGGTATTGGTTGAGGTATAAGTCTCGAGTACTTGTATGTTGACTAAGTGAGTAGTGAATTAGGCTTTGGTGAACCCCGAGTGGTTCCCTGCAATTTTTCCCCAAGGTCTTTCGCGTCAACACATGCGCACTATGTGTTTGTGGATTTGATTGATTGAATATTTATCCATACATAGTTGTGCAATCTGGATTTTGGGTTTGGGAATGGCATGAGATTGATTTTGAGCGAATTGATTGAAGATTAATTTAAATTAATCATCATATGTGACAAGGGTTATGGTTTGTAAAAGGAGTTCTCATCATTAATTTTTGTATTTGATTGAGAAAAGGTAATTGTGGTACATATAGGTTTTTAATTGATAACCAATTTGGGCTAAAATTGAAAAACCTATTCACCCCCCTTAGGTATTGTGTCTTGAGCTCCACGTGTATAATCGTGAGAAAAGATCCATGTCAGGTTCCTCCTCCCGGCATAACATTATACAAGAAATGTAGTTAAGAAGTTTGTGTTAGAATCAAGCCAAGTACTTGCATACTCCTATGAGTACAAGCACCAAATTGAGTAAGGAAGCTCTAGGAAAAGATATTGATCACACCATGTATCATAGCATGACAGCTAGTCTTCTCTATCTTACTGCAAGTCTACCTGACATTGCCTTTTGTGTAGGTGTATGTTCACGGTATCAGTCTTGTCCTAAAGATTCACATTTACTTGTTGTTAAAGAATCATTAGATATGTGAGTGGCACTTTAGGGTATGGTATTTGGTATACATTTGAGACTAATGCTGAGATTGCTGGTTATTGCAATGCCGATTGGGCCGAGAATGTGGATGATTGTAAGATAACTTATATTTGGTGTTTTTACATTGGGAACAACTTAGTATCTTGGCCAAGTAAGAAGAAAATTTTCATTTCACTTTCCATTGTCGAGACTGAGTACATTGTAGTAGGGAGATGTTACAAGTAGTTGCTTTGGTTAAAGAAAATGATCTTTGATTACGGGATCAAACATGGCACATTGGTTGTATATTGTCATAATTCTAATGCAATAAATCTTTCCAAGAATCTTGTTCAACACTCTAGGACTTAGCATATTGATATACGTTATGTGCGTCACCACTTCATTTTGAGCTTGTAAAAGGTGATAGCTTTAGAATATGTCCAAACTCAAGATCAATTAGCTAATATTCTCACAAAACCCTTGGATGCACTTAGATTTGAGAGTCTTAGGAAATCCATTAGTGTTTGTGCACTTGAGTGGGTGCTTTGAGTAATTTAGTCCTAGGAGCATATCATGACATCTGTTGCATTAAGGACTAAGTTATTTGTACTAATATATACATATATATTGTCATCAAAGAAAAAAACAAAAAAAATTGAAAATTGAAAATCCAAAATGAATTTTGATGCCTTGTTAAATATTCATTTTAGGATTATTGTAGTGTTTTTATTTTTCCTTGTTAAGTGCATACTTATGCATATTTCCGTATTTTTATGTTATTAAGAAAAATTAAAAAACTTTGGAAAAAGAAAAAGATAAAATAATATTTTTATTTTTTTTTCGTTGTTGATCATGGTAATCACACTTCGATTTGATTTGTAGTGTATCCATCATTAAGTCAAAGTTGAATGCATTACTATTAGATATATTAGGGAATAGAGAACTTGATGTTTATTTGAACCAATAATATTTTGCCCTAGCATGATTGGATAATGTGTTATTTGTGAAAATTCAAAAATCAAGTACATGTCAATCATTCACCTTCATACTTAGGAGTCTAGCTAGATTGATGGATTAATCTTGATGTTCTTATCATATTTAACTTTGAGTTATATGCCTTATTTATTCCTTACTTACTTTATATGCATGATTCAGCTAGTTGATTTGCATTCATACCTTCTAGTTATACCATGATTCTATGTCATGATTATAATATGTTGTCATTGGGTTCACATTTATAACAAATAAGGAAAGAATATATTGGATAACTTAATTTTGTATTGTGCTTGTTGCATGTGACAAAAAAGGGGGAGACTATTTTAGGTATATATGAGAGGAATTAGAGAGATTTACTCTTGACTAAGCTAGATATATTGCATGTGAAAATAGAAAAGGGGTATTTATTCTAATACTCAGGGAGAGTAAATTTACAAACTTGGCATGAATTCATCTATTTTATATTTGTATATTTTATATTTGAAGTGATACATATTGATAGATCAATAGGTTGTCAAGTATAATGGCAAATTTAGCTTTTAATATGTTATGTATTTGCACTGGCATGATGTATACATGAATATGCAAAAGCGTCATTGGTTTCGTGGAGTCCATTATAAATCTCAACATTTTTTATGGTAACGATACTATCAAGTTGACGATGCAAGCATCAATGAAGGGAAGAGATCAAATGTCAAAGCAATATCATTCAAACTTCGTTCGCACCTCTATGCTTAGGACAAAGGAAATGACCTAGACACCTAATATGAACCCTTAGTTATTTTAACTTAGGATTATTAGGATTAAATGGAATTGGAAGCAATTCATGTATGGCTCCTAGATGTTTTTGACATGAAAAAGCTTTTCTAAACTATTTTGTGTTTTGAAAACATAGATTGAGTCATTAGTAGACCCATCTTGAGCAACACCCTTTAGTCCTCAAGAGGACAAGTTTTTTGCTTGGTTTTTATGCTTAAAAAACCAGTAGGGATCATCCTATACTCACTAGCCTTCACTAGATTTGTCTCTTTATAACTTAGGGAATAAGATGGAAAAAAGGAAACAGAGTGGTATTAGGGTTCACTCCATAAGCTCGCTCGAGCGGTCCCTTGACCTAATTCAATCAATCTCATGGTCGCTCAAGCGGTCTACTCCCTCAGTCAAGATTGGAACCTCTTTTCCATTCCAATGATAACCTCCATCCCACTGATCGAGCGGTCATTCGCGAATCTGAGTTTTCTTGTTAACCAAGACTACCCTTATTTCGAACCTATAAATAGAGAGAACCTTTTTCACAGCTAGGTTAAACCTCTTGTGAGATTTCTAAAAGAAAAAAAATCCATCTTCTACCTAGAGAGCTTCCACCACTAACCAAAATCCCTAAGATCCAAGGCTGCCACTAGAGATTCTATCCAACCTCACAAATTGGAATTGAAGATCTTGATGGTTTGACAAACCCATTGGTGTGTGCATATCGGTAATCTTTGGTGTACCCATGATTGCTCAAGACCCAGACGAACCATGTAGTGGGGACTCCAAGTGAAGCTACGCAAGATGTCGAATGAGGGCCTTTGGCGGAGAGACAACAAGAAAATGAGCATCTAGGCATGAGATTAGTTGAGGAATTAGACTCAAGTACTTGTATATTGACTTTGTGAGTAGTGGATTAGGTTTTTGTGAACCCTGAGTAATTCCCCACATTTTTTCCCGAGGAGGATTTACGCATCAATAAATCACTTGTGTTATTTCTTGTTTATTCACACACGTGCACTATGTGTTTGTATAAATAATTGTTTGACATCTAACCTAACCTAACATTGGGTTTGGGTTTTTGGATCGCTGTGAGATTGAGAGTTTTGTATGACTTAATTGAACATGAATTAACTTCAATCTTCATAGGTGTGTTGGGTTGTGGTGATTGAAAGGAGCTCTCATATTAACTGACTATATCTTTGTGGAAAAAGGTAATTGTGGTCGATTAAATTTTAATTGGTAATCAATTGAGATTTAAATTAAAAAACCTATTCACTCCCATTTTTAGGTAAGTGTCGCGAGCTCCACGTGTATAATTATGAGGGAAGATTCACACCAGATTCCCTCTCATGGAATTATAAGACTCAATCAGTGTTTGGGCTTTTGTGGATGTCGCGTTCGAATGCATGTTTCTAGCTGTTTAGATACACTGCTTCCTCTTGGCCTTTCAGTTGATCGCATCCAGATGCTTATTTCCAACCATCTGAACCCACTGGTTCTTCTTGCAACTTTTAGAGATGGCGTCCGAATGTACTTTCTCAACCATCCGAATATAAGAAATTAATCCTTTTTTACTTCAAATTGTTCCAGATCTTCTCCCCTTCACGTATTTGCCCCTCAAGTCTTCAAATTAACCAATTTACTTATAAAGAGAGCAAACACTACAAAAAGGGAGATAAATACTAATAATAAACATGCACAATTTATGGCTAATCACTAGTATTCCGATATCTCTGTGTTGTATTGATTAACAATAAAAGGTATGTTGAGAAGTGTGGATAACCATTATTTTGGAGGTAAATAATGCATAGTCTTATCAATTTGAAAACCTCAATTTGAAATGGTTTACGTACAACATACATGTGCACCAACTAATAAGAAATAAAATAGATAATGATGTAAGACAGAGAAGATAGAAATAATGAGATGGACTAGGGAGGAGAGAAAAATGAATTGAAAGAAGAGAGATGAAAGAGATAATAAGACGGAAGAGAAAAAAGAGATATAATAATTGACGGAATGGAGAGATTTAGAAGATTAATAAATGTGCTAATTAATATAAGGGGCATTTTTTTATTAAAAAATTAAATAATAATAACTTATGACTACACACACCATATATTATACATACATTTACTTAAAATTTTAAAAAATACAAACTTATACTTATTAATAAAAAAATAATTAAACTATACATGTTTTTAATTTTCACTACATATAAAAGCATAGACTGTCCACACAGATCAATTTGGGCCGGACTACGAGTCCAATGGACAGCTGGACCCAGCTGTATGGAAGGCAGGACCAGCTTCAATTTGAAGTACGGATTAATGTGGGCTCCAGTCTGACACGTCCTACTTAAATTCCCCTCTCCACTTGGCTAAGTAGAAGAGCGCGTGCACTCCAATACCAACAGTCCGCTTTCTCTGTCTGTCTTTCTCTTTTTTCTTTCTTCTGTAATTTCCAACAGTCTTCTCAAACAGGACCAGTAGTAGCAATAATAAGGTTGTATTACAGTTTGTTCCCTTTTCGTTAGGATCAAGATCGAATGACGCCACATAATTTTCCTTGCACAAATTTCCTCCCATAATTTTTCCTTTATCATTGCTTCTTTGCACCCACCCATATTTTATTTTGTGAGGATAATTGATGATTTTTTGCTAATTAATACGCATGTATAAACGAAATCACTTGTTATGTGAGACAATTTTCATAGATTTTATATTTCTCGTCAACTTCATCATTTTCTAAAGCAATTTACTTTGGGGAAAGTTGAGAGAAAGTAATAAAAAAGTGAAAAAAAATTGTAAACTATTCTTGATTTCTTTAAAAACAATTTAAAGAAAAAACTTTCATTTTTCTCTCTTCTATGGCTATTTTTTTATTAGGATGGACTATTTTGGTGAGAATGAAGCTAATCCAACCAAGGTCTGTCATGAACCAACCAATTCTCTTGCAAATATGCCTTTTTAAACTTGTAATTCAAAAAAAAAACTTGTAATTTTTTAGAATGAACAAAAGCATTACCTAGAGGGCATGTGTTGGATGATACACATGGAGGGGATTTGATTGGTTTTAGGAAATCTCTTTAAACCCAACCCAATGAATTTCTATATGGGATTAAATCATAAATCCAATCTTATGTTTAGTAAGTAGTATAAATAAATGTAAGACTCACGAATTTATCATAATTATCATCGTACATTTATTTTTTTATAAATGACAATATTGTCAATTGGTCAAATTCAATTCATACTCATGTTTATTTAATTACAGAGAGGATAATTGGGGGATTAAGATGTAATTTGGTAGATAAGATATTTTATAAAGGATAGAAGGGTCATTTGACGTAGTTAACTTGAGCTAGCATATACGAAACCCACCCCTAGGTTTTCCCAAACCCATGTATGTGGGTTTAATACTCCAGGACACTTATTGGCTGGGATATGAATTCTAAGTTTAAAATTTCTAACTAAACATAAAATTAAGTGGCCTATTGCATTATTTTACTTAAAATCACCATTTAAAAACTGTCCAATCCCATCAAACAAACAGCCCCAAAGAGTATCAAGATCTCCATTGTGATTTTTTCTCATTTATTGTCTAGGATATTAAAGAGGCATAAATCTATGCCACGTGTATAGACAATACACTCACGTGTTCTTGAAATGACAAAATCACGTGGGTCATAAAACAGGAACAATTAGGGACGAACTGAGCCGAACTATGATAGCTCGGTTCATGGTACCGAGCATAGTTACACAGAGCTCAGCTTGAAACATGACCTTAACCAAACAACAAGGAAAGCGCCTACAATTAAGGAATTTAGGTGCAACATCTAGGCACAGTCAATGGCTCAAAAAAACAACGATTGAGGGAGCGTCTGGAAAGGTTTCAGCCATCCCTAACCAAGGATCAAAATATCGTTTCGAAACGGTCGAAACATCCGAAACGTTTCCGTTTTAAAGGATACCGAAACGAAACAGTGATGAAATCGAAATTCTAATATTTCGAGGTATTCCATAATGTTTCGAGATATATTATAATATTTCAACGTATTTGCACAATTATTTCAGAATGCTTAAAGGTATTTCAAAATATTTTGATATATTTCAATCAATGTATTAGAAAAATAATTCTTAAATTTTTTATTTTTTTCATTATGTTTCCGAAACGGGTCGAAACGTTTTCGAAACACGTCGAAACGTTTTCGAAACACGTCAAAACGTTTCCGTTTCTTAGGTGACCGAAACAATACACCGAAACGAAATTTTGATCCTTGTCCCTAACAAACATTCCCGAGTGAGGGGAGATGTGCCATCGGCAAAGTCTATATAAAGCACTAAGGATGCACTGTGAGAGGTAAGTAGAACCTTATCTGCATACATATTCTTTTCATACAGTTACTAACTTAAGTATCAGAGTGCCTTCGATCGAAGCACTTCAGTCCTAGGCAGTTTGTTCTTTTTGCAGAGACGACTTTAAGAAAGGAATACAATATTCATCATCAAGCGTAGGAGGTTTTGTAATCTCTTCACTTATGCTTGCTCCGGGTATATCCTTGGCTAGTTTCAAACCTGCTAATGATGAAAATTAGAACGACACTCTGCGAGATGAATCCCTTCGTGCCAAGGGGGATAATCCCGTCCTAAAAAGTTGGTCCAATCTCTACAGGACCGATTAGATGTGCACGACGCAATGTTTAAGAAATCATACGCAAGAGAGAAGGCTTTAAAGAGATAAAACGAGGAGCTAAAGGAAGATTTGAGGAGGACCAGAGAAAAGGAGGTTGTTGATGAAGAAGCTTGGCGCTCTAGAAGATGACGACAAAGGACACCAGATAGGAGGAGGTAGAGGAGTGATGAGGACTCTCCAGAAGCTAGATACAGGAGAAAGTCTCATCGAAGTGAAAACCAGGAAGATGAGTGAAAATGCTTCATTATCGAAGAGCTCAATAGTCGGTTGAAAAGGCCCGAGCAAAAGTCGGTAAGAGACCTGGTACAAAGGGCCACAAGAAAGTATATAGGAAGAACATAGGTTTATCACTTTACCAAATGGATCGAACGAGCAAGAATCCCAAGCAAGTTTGTTGTCCCGAACTTCAAACTGTATGATGGTAAAACGGATCCAGCCGTCCATATTTTTCATTATAGGCAGCTAATGACAGTTCACAAGAAGAATAAGCCTCTTTTATGTACTATATTCCCTAGCAGCCTCAGGGAATCAGCCATGAAATGGTTTGACGAATTTTCCAGGAACTCGATGGATAGCTAGAGCTAGCTTGCCGAGCAATTCACAGCTCGTTTCATCACTAGCAGTCAGCGGCCCAAGGATGTTGGGGCATTGTTGACATTCAAAAAAAAGGAGTGAAATGCTGCGGGAATACGTTCATCGGTATTGGGAGACAATGAATGACGTGGAGGCATGCCACCCCAAAATTACGGTAGCATCCTTCAAAATAGGATTGCCGAAGGAGAATCCTCTATATCAATCGCTTACGAGAAGACTGACAATGGAAATGGAAGAGTTCATGGCCAAGGTCAAAAAATATGATAAGGTCTATGACGATCTCGATAGAGACATGAGTAAAGAACAAGCCAGGAAAAAGCAGTTCGGCAAAGAGAAGTCAGGAATGCAAGCCCGAGATGGAGCAAAAGGGAAGGAAAAAGAGGGGTTCCCCTCTAAGTCCCCATGTATGGGAGTCAACACAACATTCAGGGAACCGATCTACAGAATTCTTTCCTAAATCAAGGGAAAACCCTACTTCAAATGGTAGAACAAGTTGGGAGGTGATCCAGCAAAAAGGAACCAAAACATCAGATGCTCGTACCACTGAGTTATAGGGTACATGACCGAGAACTGTCGATCTTTAAAGCAACACTTAGAAGAGTTGGTCTAAGCTGGATACCTCTTGCAATTCGTGGAGGGGGATGGAAGCAAGAATAACAACGGAGGTGCTGTCGATACTCCCCACAATCGGCCAATGCTAGGTGGGATCATCGATGTGATCCATGCGATCACAAATCCGCATATGGCTTCAAATAAATCGGCTAGGGTGTATATCAAGATGGTCGCACAGGCCAGAGAAGTCTTTCAATTAAGGTTGAGTCCTAAAGCTCGAAGCAAGAAGTTAAAAATAGATGAAACAATTGGGAGGATCAGTTTCTCCAAATAAGACTTGATAAGGGGTACACCACCCGCATAACACACTCGTTCTTGCTATACGAACTGCGAATTTTGATATTAGGCGGGTGCTGATTGACCAAGGGAGCTCCTCCGAAATCATGTACCTAGGTCTTTTTTTGAAGATAGGCCTCAAAGAGGAGGACCTCAAAAGTAACGAATACCCTTCTAGTGAGGTTCAGTGGAAAAATGGTTTTTCCAAAAGGGAAAATACCCTACCTGTCCACATAAGACCGGTTGGGACCATGACAGAGTTCCTTGTAGTGGATGACAGAGAAGGTCGGCATTGCAAAACAGAGAGGCATTAAAGGAAGAGGTAGCAAGAATGTTGGAAGCACGAACCATCAAACATGTCCAGTATCTAACCTGGATGTCGAATATGGTGGTGGTGATGAAAAAAAGGAAAATGGAGGGTTTGCGTTGACTTTACCGACCTGAACAAGGCATGCCCAAAGGACAACTTTCCTTTGCCTAAGATTGATCAATTGGTCAATGGAACCTCTGGTCATGAGTGAATGAGTTTCCTTGATGCATATAAGGGATACCACTAGATCCCACTTGTCGACCAAGATCAGGAAAAAACCTCATTCATAACCCCGGAAGGAATTTTCTACTACAGAGTCATGTCATTCGGACTAAAAAATGCAGGGGCAACGTACCAGAGACTGGTGACGAAGATGTTCTCAGACATGTTGGGTGACACTATGGAAGTCTATATCGACGATATGGTGGTAAAGAGTCGAAAAGCCAATGGCCATATTTACGATCTAAGGAGAACTTTTGACATCCTTCGTAGATACAAGATGAAGCTAAACGCTAAAAAATGTGCATTTAGGGTCGGTTTCAGAAATTATTTAGGTTTTTTAGTCACTCATCGTGGAATTGAGGCGAATCTAGATCAAGTTGCAACCACCAAAAATGATTAAATATATGCAAAGGTTGACAAGAATAGCGGCAGCACTTGGTAGGCTTATATCCCAAGCCTCTGATAAATGTCGACCATTTTTTAATCCATTAAACTGAAAGGAGAGAATATATGGGATCGGGAATGTGAAGAGGCCTTCAATAACATGAATTCCTATTTGGCTACTTCGCCCCTGTTAACGACACCATTCATAGGAGAACGGTTGTTGTTATGCCTAGCAGTATCCAAGCATGTAGTCAGCGAAGCCCTGATGAGGAACTCCCAAAAAGGGTTGTGTCTGATCTACTATGTCAATAAAATGCTCCTTGATGCCGAGACGAGATACTTGCAACTCGAAAAGCTGGTACTCGTAGTCGTAAGTGCAGCTCAGAAGTTACGACACTATTTCTAGGCCCACACCATTGTAGTGCTTATCGACCAACCACTTAAAGCCTTGTTCAGAAAAGCTAACCTATTCGAAAGAATATCTTGATAGGCCATAGAGCTCAAGGAATATAACATCCTCTTCGAGCCACGAATAGCAATAAAAAGGCAAGTAGTGGCCGAATTCATCGTAGAGTTCTCACCCAGGGGTCATCGCGTCGAAATGCAACCCCCAAATCTGAATGATGCAGCAGACACAAAAAGAAGATAGAGCCTTTTTTTCGACGGGTCGTCTAATCACAAAGGAGCAGGAATTGGTCTCATACTTGAAAGCCCGAAGGGGGATGTACTTGAAAGAGCAGTAAGAATCAGTTTCCAAGCCTCAAACAACGAGGCAGAGTATGAGGCCTTGCTAGCTAGAGTGAAGCTTGAAGCCGATTTGAACATAAAAAACCTTCAAATCTTTTCCGATTTATAGTTGGTGGTGAATCAGATACTCGAAGAATACTCGACAAAGGATGAAAGGATGACACCTACTATTATTTATCTAGAAAAGAGCCTGGTCAAATCCCAGAGTTCTCCATTCCGCAGGTTGGGCGAGCAAGAAATATGCATGTCGTCACGCTAGCCTTCCTAGCTTTAGCCGTAAATGAAAAATGAGGGAAAGCCATTACAGTAGAGTACCAAACTGAGCCGAGCATCACGCCTCCAACAGTAGAAGAAGTCCTTTCAAATGAGACTAAACCAAGATGGATGGATGAGATTGTCATTTACCTCAATACTGGAGACCTTCCCAAAAACAAAAGGGAAATGCATAAGGTGCGACTCAAATCAGCTAGGTTTTTGTTATCCCCAAAACAAGAGCTTTACTGACATTCATTCTCTGGACCATTCCTAAGGTGCGTACATCCCGACTTGGTCCATGATTTCTTGTTTGAGATCCATGAGGGGAGTTGCGGGGTACACATAAGGGGAAGGTCGCTGGCCCACCTAGCATATTCTCAAGAATATTGGTGGTCATACATGTAAAAAGATGCACAATATTTTGTTAGGTGCAGCAAGAAGTGCTAGGTTTTTTCCCCAATTACTTTACGAAATTATCACAGGGTATGGCATACCAGCTATCCTTATATCTGACAACGAGACCCAGTTTGATAGTGGGCCATTCAAAGCTTTCTGTTAACAGTATGAAATTCAGAATCGTTACTTCAAGCCAGCCTACCCACAGAGTAACAGGCAAGCAGAAATTTTGAAAAAAACCGTCCTTGATGGAATCAAAAAGAGGTTAGAGAAAGCAAAAAGTAGATAGGTAGAAAAGTTTTCCAGCTTGCTATGGACGTACCGGACTACACCACGACATATAACAGGGGAAACGCCATTCGCTTTTGCTTACAACATGGAAGTCGTGATACCCTTGGAAATTGGGTTGCCTATGCTCAGAACTGACCTAACAATGAATGAGAGTAACGACATCGCCATTAACCGAGAATTAGATCTGCTCGATGAAAAGAAGGAGGTGACGGTAGATCGTATAGCTGTCTATCAATAGCAAATAGCTCAAGCCTACAATAGGAGAGTTCATCCCCATGCTTTCTTCCTTAGGGGCCTAGTGCATAGATGTGTCATGGGGGCCTCCAAGGATCCAACTCATGGGAAGTTAGGTGCTAATTGGGGGGAGCCCTACAAGGTAACCAGAGTAGGAGAAAATGGATCCTACGAACTCGAGACTATGGACCAAAGACTGGTAACCCGACCCTGGAATACAACTAACCTGTAAAAGTTCTATTTTCTAAAGTGCCTTCATGAATACGAACTTCGAAGTACATTCGAGAAATAGGGGTACCCCCTATAGGACCGTAATTTAGGGAAGAAAAAAGTACATTCGTTAAGAATATTTCTCTTTGTGCTTTAAAAGCATTTTTAATAAAAAATCATTATGAATTTGTTAAATTCTATGTTTAATGAACTCATCCTACTGCCAAGGCAGAGAGGCAAAAATCCTGATAGAGGTAGAAGCCTAAATCAAGCGTAGCCCCTAATCAGATTTAGGCCCAAGGTTAGGCATGATGATGTAAAAAAAACGGGTAAGGATCTGAGTCCGATTAGATCGGCAGGTCGGTGCATGCACAGAAAAAAACTCGTTGAAGAAAGGCCCAAGAGGACCAAGTCTTCTTAGAGAAATTTCCAAGTATTGAAAGTCCCTAGCTAAGTGCTTGAGACCGAACTCTTTGAAGAAGGGCCGAGTAAAGGCCATAATTCCTTAGGGTAAATTTTTGTCTAAGTATTGAAAGTCCCTAGCTAAGTGCTTGGGACTAAACTCTTTGAAGAAGGGTCGAGCAAAGGCCATAACTTCTTAGAGTAAAAAATTCTTTTAAGTATTAAAAGTCCCTATCTAAGTGCTTTTGACCAAACTCTTTGAAGAAGGGCCGAGCAAAGGTCATAACTTCTTCGAGTAAATTTTTTTTTTCTAAGTATTGAAAGTTCCTAGCTAATTGCTAGGGACTGTACTCTTTAAAGAAAGGTCAAACGAAATAATTTGACGTAGTGAATAGGTCCCTAGCTAAATTCAAAAGACCGAAATAATTGATGTAGTGAAGAGTTCGGAAGAAGGAGGTATATATGTAGCTTTCAGAGCAGCAACCCAACCTTTTGTAAAATACACATTTTTCAGTGAAGAAATCTACGAGGCCAGATTATTCTCTGCCTTCACCATGCCTTGTTCAAAGGTAGTACCCTCTAGATCCTTGATTTTAGCCTTGAATACCTCAAATTCTTCTAAAATGGTGGGAGTGTTCAAGTTATGTTTCGGAAAGCTATACATTGATCACACTCTCCGAAGTCTTCAAATCCTCCACCTCAGCTGCAAGCTTCTTGTTCTCATCAGTCAGGCTTAACATTTGAGCCTGGAGAACCAGCTCTTCCTCGCAAAGCTTGGCATACTCTTCATCAGTGGATTCCTTCTTTGCCAATGCAGATATGCGCTCATGAACTACCTTCTTCATAGCCTTTTCCTTCCTGATAATCCTTGCCCCAACTTCGTGAACTTTTTGGAGACCATTTGAGTCACAAATAAAAGGGAAACAAATGAAGAACAGGAAAAGGAAAATCATCTTTCTAAAAAGAGAAAAAGAAATAAGACGGAAAGACAATACCATAACTTGAGAGGACGATTCAGCAGTCCTTCTCTTTAGAGGATGATTCAGCAATCCTTCTCTTTAAGGATATTATGGAAGGGGGGATTTGTTGTTCAATAGGAACTTTAGAGGACGATTCAGCAGTCCTTCCCTTTTTTGTCACACACTCCTCAGCTTGCACTTCCATACCAAGTGACCGAGCGAGCGAAGAAACAATAGTAGAGTCAGTAAGAGCCATCTTAGGAATAGGAACGGATAGAAGAATCAAAGCATCATGAATGACCTCGGTCTGAGTGAGTTATGGGGCATCATCTGAAAGGACAACTTGCTCGGTCTTTAGAGTAGATGGACAAGCCGTATTGTTAGGAATTTGAACAGTTGTAATAGAAGGGGTGGAGTTCAACAGGATTCCTCAAAGAAAGAAAACTTAGAAAATTCTTCACTGATATGTTCCTTCTAGATGAAGGGGCAACTAATTTTTGATGGGGACGAGGGGTAGCAACACGTTGAGCTTGCAAGGCATCTCAATCATCGGCAAGGATGACATTGGCTCGCTCAAGGACTATAATAAAAAGCATGGTAGGTAGGAGTGTATCCAAGAAGGACGTGGGCGGCTCGACAGAACAAGTTGTCATTGTATGACCACACTTTCTTCAGGTCGTCCATCTTCACAGAACGCTCGAGAATTTTCCCTTTAACAGTTTCACCTAAAAAAGCAAGAAATTGAGAAGCATCAGTTCGTAAGCCAGTAGTTTTAAAAAAAAAAAAAGAGGAAAAGGGGGTGAAAATGAAACTTAGAGGGCATTTTTTTGTATACCTAGCGTGCCTTCCTCGTATGAGCACCTATACGAAGGAGTGTCCCCGGCCTTATACTCCCAATTCCTAGAAAACGAAGACAACATGGCTTTCGTAACCCTTGTTCAAGTCAGGAAGGTGATTCACTAGATATCGATCTTTCCTCCTCACTACTAGGTAGTAGTTATCACCGGTTGGTTTGAGGATGTAGTAGAACAGGATCTCCTAGATACCTAGCAACACCCATGACTATCCTAAAAAAATTAGGACAGCACTGAATGGGGCATAACTTCGTGGCTGAAAGCACCTATAGGTGCAGAGGGTGAAGAGAAAACCTCACACCACCTTTAGTGAAAGCTCAAGTATGGATAGAGATGGACTCTATGATGCCAATCAACGGCTCATTGACACTAGCAACTCGGATGTGGACATCGTCAAAAATTTGGTATTTGACTTTGAAGGCTGGAACATCTTCTGGGGCAAGGGGAGCCATTTAAGAGATGAGAAGCAGACAGAGAGACAACGAAAAAGCAAAAGAAGCAAAAGCCTGAAGTAAAGCAAATGTAGGAGTATGCTACTCTACACCCCCTTTTTAAAGGAGATGGACAAGCGCAAAAAAAAAGGAATGCTTGGAAACCAAAAGACAAGCATTTAATGCAAAGAAACAAGGCAAGTATGATGCACATCTCGAGGATCCATGTAATGATGAGTATGGGAACATGAAACGATTGTCAGGCGAAAAATGACTGACATACTTTCTTGGGGGCAAGTGAAGAGGCATAAATCTATGCCATGTGTATAGATAATACACTCGTGTGTTCTTAAAAAGATAGATCATGTGGGCCACAAACAGGAATAATTAGGGATGAACCGAGCCGAACTATGACAGCTCAGTTCTTGGTACCGAGCATAGTTACACCGAGCTCAGCTTGAAACATGACCTTAACCGAACAACAAGAAAAGCGCCTACATTTAAGGAATTTAGGTGCAACAACTAGGCGCAGTCAACGGCTCAGAAGAGCAGTGATTGAGGGAGCGGCTGGAGAGATTTAAGCCATCCCTAACAAACATTCCTGAGTGAAAGGAGATGTGACATCTCCCCTGCCAATAAGGTAAACCCTAGAAACAAGACAAAGCCTATATAAAGTATTAAGGATGCACTATTTGAGGTAAGTAGAACCTTCTCTGCAGAAATATTCTTTTCATCCAGCTACTAACTTAAACATTGGAGTGCCTTCGATCGAAGCATCGGTCCTAGACAGTTTGTTCGTTTTACAGGAAGGACTTTGAGAGAAGAATATAATTTTCATCATCAAGCGTAGGAGATATTGTAATCTTATTGCTTACAGATATGTTGTCTCTTTTTCCCATTGTAGCTGTTGGTATCCTACAGGAGTGTGATTAGCACAAAATATTACACATTTTGTATGTTTTTTATACCTTTTTATACTTGCTTTTGTTGTGAAATTGGGGTGAAATGCATTTAATCTACCTTTTAATGAAGTTTTGTGTGAATGTAGGTGAAGAGTTGTAAATGGCTTGAGTTAAGCTCCCATCGAAGTGTTTAAAGTCAATGAAGATAAGGCGATAGCTTAAAAGAAGGATTGGAAGGTGAAGAAACCAAGAAAAAGGCAAATTGGATGAAAACCTTCCGGAAGGTTTGACCATAAACCTTCCGGAAGGTTTGCACTTGGTCTTCCTATGCACTACCAAAACCTTCCGAACGGTTTTATCTACTGGAATAAACCTTCCTGAAGGTTTGCATTGACCTTCCATAAGGTTTTGCCCAGAAATGTCAGACAGCCTGCAACTCAAGCTCTGTCACTTGGGGGTCCCACCTATGATTCTCCCACTTGTCCCTTGACATCTCTTACACACATACATGTCTCCCCTTGCCTAAGGTTGGAATTTGGAGGCTCAAGCATTTATGAGGAAGAGAGAGAAGAGGGAAGCCTAGGGAGTTGCAAGCTAGGCTTGTCCTAGCCTGTCCAATGCATCAACTCAGCCCCCATTGATGGGAAGCCTGTCACACATGCTAGAGGATCTCCATGGACGAAAATGCAAGCTACACTTCAGATTATAGAGTATTGTAGAGCATTGTAGAGAGAGAAGCTGAAGGAGGAAGACAGTTTTAGCGAGAAAAGTTAGATTTTTGTATTTCCTTTACCCATTTCACTTGTAATCTTCTGCAAGACTATTGTAAGCTTCATTTATTGCACTTAATGTCATTTATTTCACTTAATGTCATTTATTTCAAGTGTATTGCAAGTTTAGTCAAGTATCTTTCAATCTACCATTGTTACATTAAAGTTTTTCACTTCAAGCTTTTAAAATGGATATTAAATGCACTTCTTCATAGTTTAACTTTTTTGGAATTAATTCAAGTTCCAATCTTCATTTCTTCACAATGTTTCTTTACTTTATGTATGTTCTTGCATTAAATATGAGTAGCTAAGGTTTAAGTTGGCTAATCCAAGGGAGAATTCCTCTTTGGTATGCTAAATCAACTCTTGTTCATTCTTCCTTGTAGTGTAAGACGGTTTGGTTTGACTAGGTTGAGTGTGGACGTGGTTGTGAGTTCTTGATACACCGTAGACTTGTCACAGGGTATGCTTGAATCCTCACCTCCATTTTAGTCTCTCTCTTCCTATGAATCAATTGAACGTCTAGGCACCATGGGAAGAATGTCTTGAGTTGATTTGGCATTCCCATTGGAATGACCTCTTTGGATTAGCCAACACTTGTTTCCATTTTATTTCATCAAGAACACAACTCATCCAAACACATATTCAAAAGATTTTTGCACTTTTCTATTTTTGAACGCAATTCACCTTCCTTCCCTGAGGAGACGACCTTGGAATACCAATTCCAAGTAAAACACGACACTCAAAAGTCTCTCTACGCTTGGGGAGCACTTTTGTACATACACACACACGTTTCATTTACACACCCGTTTTCCCATTTCTTGCATGATATCCGAGTGAGAGTGACACTCACCTAACCGTATAAGACACATACACATTACCGGAATCATGGTCGAAAATTAGGAACAACAGAATAAATCAAGCATTTTTTGCGCCGTTGTCGGGGAAGCAAAGCGTTGAATTCAGAAGGTGATTTCGGACAATGGAGGTAAGTCCCGTGAATTCTCATCATGGGCTGAGGTACGTTGTTCCTTGTATATAATTTTGTTTACTTGTCTTTTCATTTGTAGATATTGTTTTGTACGTGGGGACGAAACGACCAAAATAGATTGGTTAGGCAACCCTTAGGCCCCAACATGAATATTGACCAAGACCCACCCGAGGATGTCGGTGACAACTTTGAGGATGTTGGTGCTAATGTCCCAAGGGGAGGAGGAGTGCAAGAAACTAGAATTCCAACCCTAGAATTTATTTTCCTCCTAGGAATGAAGGGAACAATATCCCCATTGATCCTCCAGTGAGGTCAATACAGGATTATCTCCAACCGACTCGTAGCACCACCCCCTCTTGCATACTTCTCCCGGTCTAAGCTCATGCCTTCCTATTCAAGCCGGGAATGTTACAACTACTTCCTCAATTCCACAGAATTGAAAGAGAAAATCCTTATTTGCACATTAAGGAGTTTGAGAAAATAGTTGCAACCTTCCTCACTAATCATGCCACGTAAGTCATAGCTCGCCTAAAATTGTTTCCCTTTTCCCTTAAGGACAAAGCCAAAACATGGTTAAATTCCTTGAAGGCCCGATCCATAATCTCTTGGGCACAAATGATTTCCAAGTTTTTGAACAAATTCTTTCTAGTGCCTAAAACCACCGCTCTTAAAAATTAAATCCAAAACTTTTCGGAAAAATCCAATGAGCAATTTTATCAATGTTGGGATCGCTACAAGGAATTACTACAATCCATTCCACATCATGGTTTTTAATCATGGTAATTGGTGAGTTTCTTCTACGAAGGGATTGCACCGGGCCATCAATAATTCATAGACATGATGTGCAATGGGGAGTTCTTAAACAAGGATCCCGATGAGGCCCTAGATTACTTTAGTACATTGGCACAAAATGCACAATCTTGGGATATTACGGATCCCACCGATGTACCGAGGTCATCTCCGAGTAGTAATCAACCAAGTGGGGGAGGAATGTACGATTTAAGGGACCAGGAAGACTTATTTTCCAAAATCACCAAATTGTCTAGGAAAGTGGAGAGCCTTGAGGTCAGTAGGAGACATGAGGTGTCCAACATTTCCAAGACTGAGGAGTTTTGCTCTATTTGTGACAGTGTTGAGCATTCCATCTTGGAATGCCCCAACATTCTAGCACTTAAGGAAGTTTACCATGAGAAATTCAATGCCTTCAATCAAAGTAGGCAATCATTCTCCCCACACTCTAATACATACAATCCGGGTTAAAGTAATCACTCGAACTTCAGTTGGAAGAATGAGAATCCCACTCTACACGGGTCTAGTCCATACTCACCCTTCATGCCTCCTAAGCAAAATCAATACCATGGCTAAGGTCAATCATCTAGCTCTCAATACCCCCGGTCCAATCCGCAAGGGTATTTACAAAACCCGCCTCCATAAAGTTTTTCCCAAAATCCACCTCCACAAAGTTATGGTCAACAAGGACCGTCCAATCCTCCCACCTACCAACCACCTCATAAAAGGAACATAGAGGATGTGGTGCACCAATTCATACAAATCCAAACCACCATCAACAACCAAACTGCCACAGCTTTCAATGACATTTGGACTCAAATCACAAAATTAACCAATGCCATAGGGTCATCCCAACAAGGGAAAGGAAAATTTCCCACTCAACCTCAAGAAAACCCTAGGGGCCAACACGTGATAGAGTCATCCGAGGCCACCAAAGAGAGTTGTGAGCAACTCAAGGCAGTCACCACCCTTCGAAGTGGCAAACAAATTGATAAAAATATTTTTCCAAAAGTCGCACCTAATTCCACATTGGAAAAAGAGAAAGAGACTAAGGATGACTCCGAGGGGGGTGAGGTGAGTGAGAAAGAAAAAAATGTTGATGTGAATGTGCATGCATGTCCCATTCCGGCCTCTTTTCCCAACGTTTGAAGCCACCCGTGAAGGTGGCTAACTATTCTGATATTATTGAGATGTTCAACCAGGTAAAGATCAACATCCTACTCCTCGATGCCATAAAGCAAATTTCTTCATGTGCCAAGATCTTGAAAGATTTGTGTACCATGAAGAGGAAGATGAATGTTCATAAGAAGGCATTCCTCATTGAGCAAGTGAGCTCAATCTTGAGGACCAACACCCCACCAAAGTTTAAAGATCACGGATGCCCTACCATTGCCATCATAATAATGAATTTTCAGGTGGAGCAAGCACGTCTTGATTTGGGGGCGAGTGTCAACCTCCTACCCTTTTTAGTGTACCAACAACTCCAACTTGAAGAGTTGAAGCCAACTCCAATCACTCTTCAATTGGTAGATCGTAGTGTTAGAACACCAAGGGGATTAGTTGAGGATGTCTTAGTCCAAGTTGATAATTTCTATTTCCCTATTGATTTTGTTGTACTTGATACTTAGCTGGTTGTTAATACTAGTTCACAAATTCCCATCATACTAGGTAGACCTTTTCTTGCTACATCTAATGCTATGATTAATTGCATGAACGGTCTAATGAAGCTTGCATTCGGGAATATGACAATGGACCTCAACGTGTTCAATTTGTGCAAGCAACCAGGGGATGATGAGGAAGTGCATGAAATCAATAAGATTGACTCTTTGGTGGAGGAGCACTTGGAGCTATTGAACACCTTGAAGTTTGGGGAGGAGAAGATTGTTGATCAAGAGGAGCTGAAAAGTTTACAAGGGGTAGAAAAATGGACCCCTACATTTGAGAAGCTTCCACATCAAGAGAAGAATATCTTTCCATCGACTATGCAAGATCCCATCTTGGAGTCGAAGCCATTACCATCCAACCTCAAATATGCATTCTTGGGAGAGCATGAGACCTTCCCGGTGGTAATAAGCTCAACTTTGGAGGCAAGCCAAGAGGAAGAATTGTTATGTGTATTGAGGAGGCACAAAGGAGCCATCGGATGGACCATAGCCGACATTAAGGGGACTAGTCCCCTCATTTGCACTCATAGGATTTACTTGGAGGAAGATGCAAAAACATCCCGACAACCACAACAGAGACGTAACCCCATTATGAAAGAAGTGGTGAGGGATGAGGTACTTAAGCTACTTGACGTGGGCATCATATTTTCAATTGTCGACAGTAAGTGGGTTAGTCCCACGCAATTAGTACCCAAGAAAATGGGAGTTATGGTTGTGGAAAATGAGGAGACCGAGTTAATTCCAACGATTGTGGTCACCGGATGGAGACTGTGTATTGATTACTGAAAGTTCAACTTGTGCACGAGAAAAGACCACTTCCCATTGCCATTTCTAGACCAAGTGTTGGAAAGAGTAGCTGGGCATCTATTCTATTGCTTCTTGGATGGATACTCCGGCTACAATCAAATTGAGATCGCATTGGAGGATCAAGAAAAGACCACCTTCACTTGCCCTTTCGGTACATTGGCCTACCGACGCATGCCTTTTGGGTTGTGTAATGCCCCAGGGACTTTTCAAAGATGTGTGATAGGAATCTTTAGTGATGTGGTGGAGAAGATCGTGGATGTTTTTATGGAAGACTTCTCAGTGTTCGGAGATTCCTTCAGTGGTTGTTTGGAAAACTTAGAGAGAGTACTTGAGAGATGCGAGGAGAAGAAGTTGGTCCTCAGCTGGGAGAAGTGCCACTTCATGGTGACACAAGGAATAGTGCTCGGGCACATCGTTTCGGCAAAGGGCATCGAAGTCGAAAAATCCAAGGTTGATGCAATTTCCAACCTCCCCACACCGAAGGTCATCAAAGATATCAGGTCGTTTCTAGGCCATGCTGGTTTTATCGTCGTTTTATAAAGGACTTTAGTGCATTGGCTCGACCCTTGACCAATTTTCTTTCCAAGGATGTCCCATTTGCATGGTCGGATAATTGTGAGACATCATTTAAAAAACTCAAAAGCATGGTCACTTCACCTTCGATTATGCGACCACCTAAGTGGGACGCGAGTGATTATGCAGTAGGCGCTATGCTCGGTCAAAGGGAAGACAAGAGACCTTATGTAATATAATATGCTATTAAAACTCTTAATGAAGCACAAATGAATTAAACCACCACTGAAAAGAGTTGCTAGCCGTAGTATTTGCATTGGATAAATTTCGGTCTTACATCATTGGTTCACCTATTGTAGTCTACACTGATCACTCTGCTTTGAAGTATTTTTTGTCTAAGTAAGACGTAAAACCGAAACTCATTAGGTGGATACTCCTCCTACAAGAATTCAACTTGACAATCAAAGACAAAAAGGGAGTTGAGAACGTGGTGACAGACCATTTATCCCGACTTGTGGTTCAAGATGCCGATGAGCATATTCCTATCCCTGACTCTTTTTCGGATGAACATTTATTTTCTATTCATTATGTTTGTCCTTGGTATGCTGACATATGCATTTATCTTGCTACAGGACAAATACCACCGCACAAGAGCCTGGAGGATAGACGGAGGTTTATAGCGGATGTGAAGTACTTTTACTTCAACAACCCGTACTTGTTCAAGTACTGCCTTGACCAACTCATGAGGAGATGCTTACCTGAGAATGAACAATGGGATGTCCTTGCATTTTTCCATTCAGAGGCTTGCGGTGGCCACTTCTCTTCAAAGAAGACCTCGGTGAAGGTTTTACAATCAGGTTTTTATTGGCCCTCATTAATTAAAGACTGTGTTTCTTTCTGTAAAGAATGCGATAGGTGCCAACGTTTGGGTAGTGTGACTCGAAGGAACATGATGCCCCTCTCCCCTGTACTTGTTATTGAGATATTTGACTGTTAAGGCATCGACTTCATGGGTCCCTTCCCCGTGTCATTTGGCTACCTATACATTCTGCTGGCAATGGACTATGTGTCCAAATGGGTGGAGGCTATCCCAACCAAGACCTATAACCACCAGGTCGTGGTCAAGTTCTTAAAAAAGAACATCTTTTTGAGGTTCGGGATGCCTCGTGCAATGATAAGCGACAGTGGTTCGCATTTCTGTAATAGGTCATTTGCATCCTTAATGCATAAGTATGGCATCACACACAAGGTGTCCACCGTTTATCACCCACAAACAAATGGCCAAGCCTTGTTGGCCAATAGGGAAATCAAGAACATCCTAGAGAAAATGGTGAACCATAATAGGAAAGATTGGTCATTTAGGTTGACCGATGCCCTATGGGCTTACCGCACTGCTTGCAAGACCATTATAGGCATGTCACCCTATAGGCTCGTCTATGGCAAGGCTTGTCATTTGCAGGTTGAAATGGAGCACAAGGCTTATTGGGCCATCAAGACCTTGAACTTCAACTTGAGAATGGCCGGAGAGAATAGGAAGCTGGAAATGAATGAATTAGAGGAGATTCAAAGAGATGCGTATGAGAGCTCAAAAATTTCAAAAGAGAGGGTTAAGATCTTTCATGATAAATTCATTGTAAGGAAACCATTTGAGCCTGGACAAAAAGTACTCTTGTACAATTCTCGTCTCTCTATCTTTCAAGGAAAACTAAGATCCCGTTGGGACGGCCCCTATCTTGTCAAGGTGGCCTACCCCAATGGAGCTGTGGAAATCACCAACCCCGAGGATGGCAAGACATTCAAGGTCAATGGACAAAGACTTAAGTCATTTTTCGAGGATTTTGAAAGTCAAGGGATGGAGGAAGAATTGGTGGATCCAGTTTACCCGGACCTTTCGGAGGAATAATTGTTCATATGGTCTTTAGTGTACAGTCGTTTTCACTTACTTTAACTGTTTATGTTTACTTTAATTTTTCGTATAGTGTTGTCTTTCTTAGTTGTAGATATTTGTGTTTTTGTCAAAGCTCAAGTCCGAGGTGTTCTCTAACCCTACTCATCTTTTTACAGTCCTTCATTGCATATCATATGTTTTTTGTTGTATTGAGGACAATGCATAAATCAAGTTGGGGGGTGAGGTGCACTATTTGCATGATACACCAATTTTTGTGGAAATTTTTTGTTAATAATACCAATTTTTGTGGTGAAATTCACCTTTCACATATCCTACGGATTTTTGTTTACAATAGTTGCAAATTATGTGAAAATTTTGAAAATTTTTGTGAAAAAATAACTGAATGTTAATCTGTATTCCCCCATTTAGAGTGTTATGCGTTTTTTGATATGTTGATCTTTGCTTTGAATTTTGAATACATGAGCACATTATAGAAGTTCATCCTATGCTTGAGTAACACATAGGCGTTTGCTTTTGAACTCACCCATGTGTGCACCTTGAATGTGTAATTTCGTCAATTTACGGATTGTTCACATTTTAGTGATTGATATGAATAGTGGAGATGAGTAAGAATTCATGAGAGCTTTAGTGCCAACCCTTGTTTAGGGAACTTACATTTACTCAAGGAACAATTTTTCAAATTCAAATTTGTTCGATAATCTCATTATGCTTGTTTTGGTTAGGTGCATTTGGGTAGTTGATTGACTTTGTCCTGATATGTACAATGCTCCCCTATGCCTATCTAGAAATGATCTTAGGTCGTCCTTGATCTATTTTGAGCCTTAGCCTTGTTCTTGTGAAATCATCCCTATTGCCATGTTTGAGCCTTGTTGAAAATTCATTTTCATGCCACACATTTAACCAAGCCGGTGAAAAATGATAAAAATTTACCACACCTTGGTTGTTCCGAGAGCTGACCATGATTGAACATGAAAAGAGAAGGAATCGTGATGTGGAAATCCAACAAAATGGATGATGAATGTGGAATTCATATGTTGAATGAAAAAGAATGATGAATCCAAGAAAAGGGAGAGAAAAGGGTGAAGGAAGAAAGAATGATCAAAGAAAAAAGGAAAATGTTAAGGAAAAGAAAAAAAAAAAAAAAAAGAAGAAGAAACAAAGAGTGAAGTGATTGTGTAGACTGAAAATCCCATAAAAAGGGAGATCTTTTTGAAAAAAATGTGATGCACTCGGAACAACCCTCTTTGTTATCCTATATCCTTCATTTCATTTGCCTCAATATCACCCCAAGGCCCCATTATAACCCTTGAAAGTCCTAAATGACCTAGAGAAAGCATGGGGATAGCATACTTTTAAAGAAAAAGAAAGGTTGATTTTGCTATCTAATGCCCTAGCATTCCTTCCATGAGATTATGCCAAGGTTGTTTTATTCTTATGTATGTACTTCATTTTTGGATTATATGTGAGCATACTTTATTTTGTGAAAAAGATTCTATCTCACATATACACATGGAGAGCATGCCAGGATAATCATAGTGTGATTCATTGTTGAGAGACACCCTTGGTGAGGTTGCACCGAAACTGAATGTGGATAGCCAAGTGAATGTGAATTCCGTTGGGTGAATGTTTAAATTACATGTCCATTTCACACACACATGAGTTTGAAAGTGAATGTGTAGGTGCATACTCTAGAATAGCATTTAAAGTCATGGTGATGCTCATGTGTGCTTAGTTCGGGAATTTGAGTAATGTGTTTCGTAGCCCTATGCTTAAAGGGTGGGGGAATATTGCTCAACTTTCGATATTTGATATATTTAGGAATTCCCTATCATTTGAATCTATGTGTTGCATTTTAGGTATTCATTTTGGTAGTTAAAATTAGAAATCCATGTCTTGTATTTTGAAAACATCAAAATTTTAAATCATGTTGCAATTTCGGAAATGACTTTGGGCATGATCAATCAATTGTGGTTCACATGTGTGGTTCAAGTTTTTTGGTAGATTAGATATCATAGATAGGGTGTTTGAATGTTTAGGAGTTGAATAAAGTTGGTTTGGATGTGAGTTTTGGAGCTAAGGAATGGTTTGCAATAAAGGCAAAACCTTCCGGAAAGTTTTCACTACTGGACAGTTTTGTCTCAGCAGTGAGCAAAACCTTCCGGAAGGTTTTCATCGACCTTCCGGAAGGTCTTGCCCAGAATGCTAAAAACGAGGGTTTTAAGTTCATAATTTTTGAAAAACCCTTCACATTTCCCCCAAATCTCAAGCTCCCAAACTTTCTCCTCTCCCTCTAACTTCTTCCAAGCTTCAAAACACCTCACCCAAACCATAAATTACTACATTCCTCTTATTTAGGGTTTGTTTGTGAGTGGATTTTGCCGAAATTACTGGAAAATTTCATAAACCCTAAGTTTCCAAACTTTTCCCCCATTTTGTCCAATTACTCTTAGGGTTTCTTCAAATCTTAGAATTCTATTGACATGGCTCGTATAGGAAGGACTTCTCTTGACACCTTTGAGCCCGTTGAGTGGTTTTTGATGTGGGTTTTGACCATCTTTGGCTTGGGGGTACTGTTAATCACCATGGCCCTCACCAAGCGTACGGGTCCGGATACCCCACCACCCGCGGGCACTAGCTCCCGCAAAAGGAATGTAGAAGGTCCGAGTAGTGGAGACCGGGAGGAGAGAAGGATGAAAGCGAGACACGACGCTCGTAGACAAAGAATCAATGAGAAAAACATCACGTGTGAGAGGTGTGTGGACAATATCTCACTTGGGCCAAATGACAAAGTGGTGAGGGTAATCGAAGGACGTGGTTTGAGTATTTTGTTTGAGGAGGTAAGTGGCTACAACTTGGGGTTGTGTAGAGAATTCTATAAGAAATTTTCAGTGTTGGGCGAGGATGGTAGTATGCTAAGGACTAATGTGCGGGGGAAGACCTTTGATGTGACCCCCGAATTGATTGCCATATTGCTGAGGTATCAGAGGCCTCCCCTACTACCCCAGTCTACCCACACAATGTTGAAGGGGGTAGGACACTCTCTGATTATGTGCGGCTCACTTATGAGGACCTGACCACATTCAAAGGGACAACTCTTGTCGGGGGCCTCAAGCACTCTTACGGAATCATGAACAAAGTCCTCCACTATAATCTGATGCCAAGGGGTTCCGAGAAGAGCCCGAATATTGAGAAGCTCGCCCTACTCCATGCGTTTATAACGGGGAAGGCGATTGATGTGGCTTTTTTTGATATGGGAGAAGATGAAGGAGTTCGCTAAGGCTACAAAGCCTAAGGCGAATCTCCCCTTCGGCAATCTTGTCATGCGGATGTGCTCTCACTACAAAGTGAAGTCCTACGCACATGATACGCTGCTACCCCCTGAGACTGGTGCCATTGGGAAGTAGATCAGTAGTAAGAGGGCAGCCAGGACAGGGGGTGAGAGAGCCAGAGCATCGGGACTGGAGCCACCTGCAGCGGGCCCATCCTCTTCTGAGCCTACCACTTCTGCCCCAGCCCGCACTGTGTCTTAGTGTTTGGACGCTATGGAGATGACTATGCATGGGCTTTCTTTGATGGTGACGAGGATCTTCCAGCATACCTTCCCGAGTGAGTCCATCCCCGGTGGAACTCTGCAGCTTCCAGCCGGACCATCTACCTCTGCTCCCATACCTTCTACAGTTCTTGAGGTGGGAGGTTCCGGCGATGACGACGATGATGAAGAGGATGAGGGGAGTGAGTCCGACAGTGATGTTGAGGATGAGAGTGCTTTCGATGATGATGATGGGGATGAGGGTGATGATTAGGATGTTCTCTTGTGTTTTGTTTCTTTTGATTTTAGGTTGAACAGTTAGGGATAGTTTTGTCGACCTAGTAGAAGTACCTCTAGGATTTTGCGCCGTTTTTTTTTTTTTTTAAACTCTAACCCATTGTATTGAACTTTTGTGAATGATTAATGGAAAATACCACAAATGTTTCATTTTATCATTGCCCAACTCCATTTCTTTAATTGCATTGTGATTTTTGCATTTTGTATGTTTGATTGTTTACTTGTACGAATGGGATTGTTGTAATTGTATACCTTGCGGTTTGTAAATAAAGTTTGTTAGGGACTAGCAAAACTCAAGTTGAGGGGTGTGATTAGCACAAAATATTGCACATTTTGTATGTTTTTTATACCTTTTTATACTTGCTTTTGTTGTGAAATTGGGGAGAAATGTATTTAATCTACCTTTTAATGAAGTTTTGTGTGAATGTAGGTGAAGAGTTGTAAATGGCTTGAGTTAAACTCTCATCGTAGTATTTAAAGTCAATGAAGATGAGGGGATAGCTTAAAGGAAGGATTGGAAGGTGAAGAAACCAAGAAAAAGACAAATTGGATGAAAACCTTCTGGAAGGTTTGTACTTGGTCTACCTATGCACTGCCAAAACCTTCCGGAAGGTTTTATCTACTGGAATAAACCTTCTAGAAGGTTTGCATCGAACTTCCGGAAGGTTTGGGTCACTGGACAACTTTTTCTCCTTGCTCTGCATAAACCTTTCGGAAAGTTTGCATCGACTTTCCAGAAGGTTTTGCCCAGAAATGTCAGACAGTTTGCAACTCAAACTCTGCCACTTGGGGGTCCCACCTATGATTCTTCCACTTGTCCCTTGACATCTCTTACACACATACATGCCTCCCCTTGCCTAAGGTTGGACTTTGGAGGTCCAAGCATTTATGAGGAAGAGAGAGAAGAGGGGAAGTCTGAGAAGTTGCAGGCTAGGCTTGTCCTAGCCTATCCAATGCATCACCTCAGCTCCCCATTGATGGGAAGCCTATCACACATGCTAGAGGATCTCCATAGACGAAAATGCAAGCTACATTTCAGATTATAGAGTATTGTAGAGCATTGTAGAGAGAGAAGCTCAAGGAGGAAGACAGTTTTAGAGAGAGAAGTTAGATTTTTGCATTTTCTTTACCCATTTCACTTGTAATCTTCTGCAAGACTATTGTAAGCTTCATTTATTGCACTTAATGTCATTTATTTCAAGTGTATTGCAAGTTTAGTTAAGTATCTTTCAATCTACCATTGTTACATTAAAGTTTTTCACTTCAAGTTTTTAAAATGGGTATTAAATGCACTTCTTCATAGTTTAACTTTTATGGCATTAATTCAAGTTCCAATCTTCATTTCTTCACAAGGTTTCTTTACTTTATGTATGTTCTTGCATTAAATGAGTAGTTAAGCTTTAAGTTGGCTAATCCAAGGGAGAATTCCTCTTTGGTATGCTAAATCAACTCTTGTTCATTCCTACTCGTAGTGTAAGACGGTTTGGTTTGACTAGGTTAAGTATGGACGTGATTGTGAGTTCTTGATATACCGTAGACTTGTTACAGGGTATGTTTGAATCCTCACCTCCGTTTTAGTCCCTCGCTTCCTACGAATCAATCGAACGTCTAGGCACCATTGGAATAATGTCTTGAGTTGATTTGACATTCCCATTGGAATGACCTCTTTGGATTAGCCAATACTTGTTTCCATTTCATTTCATCAAGAACACAACTCATCCAAACACATATTCAAAAGATTTTTACACTTTTTTATTTTCACAAAATCACCTTCAACACAGTTCACCTTTCTTCCCTGAGGAGACGACCTTAGAATACCAATTCCAAATAAAACACGACACTCAAAAGTCTCGCTACGCTTGGGGAGCACTTTTGTACACACACACACCCGTTTTTTCCCATTTCTTGCATGATATCCGATGGAGAGTGACACTCACCTAACCGTATAAGCCACATACACATTACCGGAATCAAAGTCGAAAATTAGGAACGACGGAATAAGTCAAGTAGAGTGTCCATGGGCCGGGCCGGGCTAGACCCGCAAATTTTTTTTTGGGCGGGACCTGTGTAGTGTAGGTTTAAGCTCTTACTCAAGTGAGTTATTGGGCGGGCCGAACCAGGTTTCAGGTAAGGGTAGGCTACCCGCAACCCAACCCACGAGTCTATTGGGCGGGCCTGCTCGCTGGCTTTTTTATATACAACTTCTTTTAAAAATAATGAATATTTTTGTAACTTAATATTTGTGTAAATTATATTTTTGAATCAAAAGTAGAGTCAAAATAGATAAAAATAAAATAATGAATAATTTTATTTTTGATTAGAGGATGAACTACATCCATTAGAATGAATATATCAAAATTAGGTTGACACCTACTCACTTATCTATCATTTGTATTACTCTACCCTTTAAAACTTTTATGCTTAATACATGGAAAAAAAATAATACATTATTTATAGTATCTAAATTTTTAAAATTTCAAATTCTGACATTGAGAGATTTATTTCAAAGTTTCAAATTTAATGGTCTAAAAATAAAACTTTTTTTAAAAGAACAGGTGGGCGGGCTGGGCTTGGCGTGCAAGCTATTAGGCTGGGCTTCGGGTCGGGTAACGGGTTTGGGGGCAACTCATGCCCTTTTTTATAGGATATTGGGCTCGGGCGGATCAACTATCGGGCCTATTGAGTTTTGGACCTATTTTTTCAGGCCGAATAACGAGACTCGTGAGTAACTCGGCCCATGAACACCTCTAATATCCTACTCAACTGGAACACAAGCGAAAGAAAATACTAAAATAAGTTTTTAGATTTTCCCTTTTTCATTTTTTGTTTTAATACCATTCATGTTTCTCTCGTCACCATTTCTCATTTGTCTCCTTTTTTTTAATCTTTTTATCACGTAGAGTATATGAATATTGTAATTTGTTTCAAGTAAAAGTATGACAATAAATAATAGAGACAAATTTTAGTCTATTTGAATCAAGATAAAAAATGTGTTGGGCATAATTAGAACTCTACCGTAACTTAAGGGGTGAAAGAATAATTTACCCTAATATCCTAAATAAAGAGGGCGTGAGCTGTGATTGTAGTAGAGATGGGCCCCATCACCCATGTGCCCCCCTCCTGTCTCCACCAGATCCTGCCGCTCAATGATTAGAGCCCTATTTCCCTCTTCCTTCTCCTACCCCTCTCTCTCTCTCACACAAACACAAACAAAGACACAGACACAGAGACTATCACACACTACCACTACTTCCACTCTTTCATTACCTCTATTCCTCTATCAAAACCAACAGGCTCCACCACAAATACATTATTGTGCTATGGCAACATCAGAAGGAGGAGGAGGGGCAAGTAACGGCGTTCATAACGGTGCAATAATTGAGTCTCAGAGGCCGGGTAACGGCGCTTTAGCTGTTAAAAAGCCGCCGGCGAAGGACCGACACAGTAAGGTCGATGGACGCGGTCGGCGTATTCGGATGCCTATAATTTGTGCTGCCCGAGTGTTTCAGTTGACCCGCGAGCTCGGCCATAAGTCAGATGGCCAGACCATCGAGTGGCTCCTCCGCCAGGCGGAGCCGTCGATAATCGCCGCCACTGGCAGCGGCACGACTCCCGCTAGCTTCTCCACCGTCTCCGTTTCGGTTCTGAACTCTTCCACCATCTCTTCGATTTCAGCTGCTCTTGATCAGAAGCCCTCTCAACAGCCTTTGGTAACTCCGTCACCCTTTCTTCTCGGCAAACGTCTCCGCTCCGATGACGACAACATGGACGGCGGAGGCGGAGCCAAAGATGACGTCACTACGGCAGCTACTGTTGTGGGCCCTGCCGGTGGATTCTGGGCGCTTCCAGCCCGACCGGATTTCGGTCAGGTTTGGAGCTTCGCGACGGCGCCACCTGAAATGGTGGTGCCGACACCGGCAGCTATGTCTTCGCAGCCTTCGATTACGGGTAGATTCTTTCAGCAGCAGCAAATTGGGGAGGCGTCGGCGGCGAGGCTTGGGAATTACCTTCCCATTGCTCAAGGGCATCTGAATTTGCTCGCTTCTTTGTCTGGTCCTCCACCGCCATCTTCAGGGCGGACAGGAGATGATCCTCGTTGAATTCTGGTGGTTGTTAATACCTCATATTATCGTTGAATTCTCGTGGTTGTTTATACATATGTATGTTGTTGTTTTGGTTTCTCGAATGTGTGTGGAGATGAGGATTTGTTGTTATTTTGCGTTAGAGTTTTAGTTTTTTAGCTTAGTGAAATTATGGTTTGACCAATTCTAAGAAATTATTGTTGGGAATTAGGGGTTTTTAGTTTGTTCTCTCGCTAGGGTTTTTGTGTTCAATTTTTTAGAATTTTGGGTCTTGTTGGAGGAGAAAGAGAGAGCGAAGAATTGGGGGGGTGTGGCGATGAATCCGTAATCCAATTTGGAAACGATGTGTGCATTTTGTGCAGTGCTACAATTTGATTGCTCACTATGGTGGTACTAGTGTTTGGGATATTTCTTTGGCTTGGGTTTTTTTTTAGAAAATAGGGCTTCTTGTGGACATTTCATTACAACAGCTTCACTTGATCAAAGCTCGAAAATCATGCCAGTTTCTTGTGAATTGGGTTAGTGGCCTATCAAAGATAGTTCTTGGTAACTATATCCTGAAGAATTGGATGAGTTTTTCGAATTTGGCTGATGAAGGCATATTCCATTTCCACTCTTGGATGTAGAAGCTTGATATTTTTGGGTTTGTGGCAACTCTCTGCAAATGATATGAATCTCTGGTGTCATAGCATTCTTTGAAGCTTAATGCATATTGGGGTTTTGCAAAGGTTGTTAATATTAGCTTCTTTGCAAAGGTGAATTGGTAATTGTGGTTTCGGTGCTGTAATTGTGGGCAGTCAGCACAAACGTTGTGGTATTTGTTGGTTCTTGTATGCTGTGGCATGGTTTCCAAAAGGGGCAACGTTGTTTTATGCTCTCATTTCGTGTTTCTTGGTCTGTGTTGGTTTAATGATCTCAAAAGACTGCCGTGTTGATGGAAGAGGGACACGCTTCTTCTCCATGCGATCTCTGTTTTGAATTTATTATAGCAGCCATTTCTTAGATTTACCAGTGTGAAAATAATGTGTTCTTCTCTTGTATGTACGTGGATTGTATTGGGTTGCCTATGGTGTGAATAAAAAGCCCATCTGTGTCTCACATATCATTTTGCTGCTCAATCTCTAATTCGTGCGTCTTTTTCTTATGCTTAATGTAAATAGGGTATTGTTGCAGTCTGAACTATTTGAAATGCAATGCTTAACGTGTTTTGTTTGATGCGTATAACTACTATTATCCAGCTTAACTTTGTTGAGTGGTACTTGGAAGTTCTGCAACTCGAGTTCAAATGAGTTATCAGTTCTTTGGCTTCTATGGTGGGTTGTGCAGGTTTGATCGACTTTTTTTAAGTATTTGCTTGGCAAACTTTGAGCTTATCTTATCATTGCTAATTGTTGAGGAATCAACTATTACTGTGGAAATTGTATGCACTTTATGATGGGTGATGTTTTCTTTGTGAACTCGAGCATTGATCCTGCAACTGCTTTCATTTTAGGGTGGGACTATTCACAACTTACAAATTTTCTTTCTCACCCCATTTAATTTCTCATTATTAAAATAATAAGTTCATCATTTCTATACTCATCCCATTAGTAACTAAGTTCACCTCATGCTACATACATCCCTTTTAATAAGTAAACTCATTTTATATTTTGTCATAATTAGGGTTTTATTCTTTATTTCATCTCATGCACTCATAAAAACACTTTTTCGATATGAATTTTTTCAGTGAGATACATATTAGTATTGCTTCTCAATTTTATTTTATGTTTGTTATATGAATTTTTATTATTTTCGATATATTTTGATATTTTTGTCAAGTTTAATAATTTTTGTATTTAGAATTTATATGTGTGTATATATATACGTATGTTTGTAGATTATTTGTTCTTTTTTATCTTGTTAAGGTTTTGCATCTATGTTTTTTTTTTCTTGTTCGATTTTGTGTTTGTGCTTGATGTTTTTTTTTTTTTCATAGTCGATTTTGCATCTTGCAGTTTTACTTGTTCATTTAATCTTTGATTGATCTTTTTTTCCATCTTGTTTCGGTTTGCTTCTTTTTTTTTTTTTTTTTTGTTTTGGTCTGTTGCTTTTTGTTTTTTTGTTTTTTTTCGTGTTTCAGCATGTTTGATTTTTTTTACTTGTTTCGTTTTTGGTTGTTTTTTCTTCTTGTTTCAATTTTACTTGATTTTTTTTTCTTGTTTCGTAAATATATTTATGCATTCAAACTAATTGTCTTCTTTCATTATTTTTTTCTTACGATGTCTTCTTTCATTAAAAGCATGTAATATAAAATGAGTGAGCTTAACTATTAATAGGGTGTATATAACATGGTTTAGTTACTAATGAGATGTGTATAGAAGGGACGGGTTTAGTAGTTTGATAATGAAAAATTAAATGGAGTGAAAATGGAGATTTATGGGGTAGACATAGTCCCACGACCCCCCCCCCCCCCCCCCCCCCCCCCCCCCCCCCCCCCCCTTCACCTTAGTCAGAGTCCCACCAGAACAAAATTCAAAATTAGGCTTAGGTTGACATTCATTGGCCCTTTGGTGATTCGGGAACATTCTTCCTAATGGTTTGTTGGGTCTGCTTGATAACATTTTCTATTCTCAAACAAAATAAATCTTCCTTCTTTTTTGTCTTTGTGTTTGATAAGAAGAATAGAAATTAGGAGTAATTGAGGGTCTAACTACTTTTTCGTCATACTTTTTAGGGTAAATTTCAATGACACCCCCTAAAAAATGGTAATCATAAGGATATTCTCTATATTTTTGAAATATCACTGTCATTCTCTGTAGTTTATATGTCCATTTTACATACGACTCCTATCGTCAGAGATGTTATTGACATATGTCACTATTCATTCATAAATGACAATTTTATTCTTCAACTATATATAACTCTTGTACTCAAACACCTTTAATCTTTTCATGTCTTTTAATTTCATCTTTTATATATTACACAAACTTTGGATTCTCTTTAAGGTCTTTAAGGCATCGTGTTGAGGATGAATTTGAATCAAAACTAAATGTTGGGGTCAAGGGAATGTCGTAGTACTCAAATCTCATGTGGTAGGCGATGAATGGAGGAGTCGATCAAGGTAGGAGGTTGGATTCAATGCTTAGTTTTCTATCCTTGCTCTTTTCCCGGAATTATCTCTCTCTCTCTCTCTCTTAAACGCACACATACTTATACACATGGGTACATGTACACACATAAACACGTTCATCCAATTTGTAAGCTAAAAATTTTTTTAGTCTTCACCATTGCTTGCCAATAACCCAAATTTCACCCCTGAAATGTTAATTAGGTATTGAATTGATAAAATTGAATATTAAATTGGTATTAAGTTGTAAAATTAATGCTAAATCTTGTGAAAACTGAATATAAAATTGAAGTTCGATTCGATTTTAATTTGATGATTCTAATTTTTAACTTAAAGAAATTGAATGTTATCTTGATGTTAATTCAACGGAAGTAAATTTTAAAATGTTAATTTGATAAAATTGAATATTAATTTGATAAAATTAAATATTAATTTGGTGTTAAATTGATGAAGCTGGTGTTACTAAGAAGAAATTAATAATCGAATTGATGAAATTAAATGTCAATTTGACGAAATTGAATGTCAATTAGTATTAATTTAATAAAATTAAATATTATATTGGTGAATTGAAAGTCATCTGGGGGTGTAATAACTTGTCAAAATAAGGAGTATTCGTTAAATTTTAAAACATATACTTTTTATTTTATTATTGATATTATATAATAAATTTGTACACACGCGTATGTATGTGTATATAAAAAAATAAGAGTTATTTTAACTATGATTAAATTATTTTAATATTGGTCAAATAAATATTTAATTTAAGGTCAAATTAAGTGATAAGTTTATAGAACAAAGAAAAAAAAATTCTGTTAGGGGTAAAAATGTTATTTAATATTTTTTGTTATACCTGTTAAAGGCAACATCTGACAGGGGTGACAGTAATATTTCAAAAACTACAAGAGGTGTTCTTGTAATTAGACTATTTTTTACGGGGTGTCAATGAAATTTATCCTACTTTTTATCATTGTATATACTTAATATGATGTTTTGTCCAAGACTTCTATATTTTATCATTCTATTTTTTTCATCATATACTAAAATGGAGGTCTAACTATGGTACAAAATTACATACCTCATATTTTTCACCAATTAGTATACGCTTGGGAAGCTTTTTATATTTTATTGTTTTATTTAACTTTATTATTTTCAAAATTAATAGTCACAAATAAATTAATATATGATCAATGGTTAGAATCTATTTTTTAGTATGGTACCATAACAATATCGCAGATGGACTATCAGTCTAAAATATGAAATGCTAACCTCATTCTTGGGAAGGATAGGTTAACAGTTGGATTAAGTTTGGCGACCCTCTGCTGACGCAACAAAGAATTCTGCTAAAATTCTTGTGTAGCTGCTATTTGAGCAAATAAAAGGGAGGTAACCAGAAAAATAATCTATCGAAGTAGTCTTTAGAAAATCTTTAATCATTTCCTAGCCTTGCACTACACAGTTTTATTTCTTGCAAAGCAGAGGTATGGGAACCAGTAATCAGTTTGTTCTAATGGAAAGAATTCTCATTGGGTTCGTTTGTTTAGCGGGAGAATAGTAGAAAATGCAAGAAATATAAATTTTTTAAAATTTTCATATGTTTGGTTACCATGAATAGAAAAATGATAGAAAAAATAATTTTCTTTCTTTCTTGAATTTTCTCACAAATAACCAACTTTTTTTTCTTGTAAAAAACACAAAGAAATGTAATAAAGTTGTGATCTATAACTAACTTTCAATTTTACTCTTATTTTTCTTAAAATATTTTATTAGTTATTAATTTTAAAAAATTTTGGTATGAATTTGATTAATTATATAATTTGGCTCAAAGACTTTTGTATTAGTGATTGTCTTAGAATTAGGTTTCGAGCCACTTTTTTTAAAATTTTTTAACTTTCAATTATAATTACAATTTTTTTTTCCTTTTTAGATCGATTTAATATAATTAAGGATAATTTAGACAATTACAAAAAAATTCTTATAACTTTCATTTCTTTCAAACAATAGAATGAATTTTTTTTAAACCTTTCTCATAAAATTTTCATTCTACCAAAATATATGCATGAAAATATATTTTATGTTATTTTCTTTTCTTTCACTTCACTTTCTATCATTTTTTTCTTCTTAACCAAACAAACCCATTATGAAAAGTATGGTAAAATCTTAACAATTTGCATCATCTCCGACTTCTCTGCACAAGTGTAAGACTAGAGTAGATTAGATGGATAGAATTGGTTGACACATTCTTGACCAACAAAATCTTTCATAGAAGATGACCACCAGTTGCGGTGCTTGTCAAACTGGGCCATTGGAAGTAATAGGTCATAAATTCAACAAAAGTCCTTTCATTTACACTGAATTGAATTTTGATTTGAATTTGAATCTGTATTTATTATATCATCTGTCCTTGATTTAAATATGAATATATCAATAATAAATGAACTTCCAATCTGAATTGTAAAACCTTAAAAGTAAATTTATAATAAACTTGAGTAATTATTCCATTCAATCGAGGAAATTAAGATTTAATTTAGTAAGATTCAGCTTTGATTAAGCTATTGGATGCATCGGATTTTCGGATAGAAATTTTAATTTTTAACGAATTCTAATATATATTGTGAAAATAAAATATTTTAGATATTCGACTTAAAGTTTACTGACCTGCTGGAAGATGCTTATGGCCAAGGAGCACATAGTCTATGGCCCCATTGCCACGCAGTGGTTCAAGTGACCTAATCATGGTCTGATTATCCGTAATTGTAATAGTCTCAGGTTAGTGGTAGGTTGTTCAATCAAGGACATTTTTGTTTTTGGATAAGTTAGATGAGAGATGATGGCTAGATCATTCATTTCATTACGATTATTGGACCACAATTCTAACAATTGTTTTGTCTACAAAATAATATGGAAGTATGTACATCTTTGCCACGCGGCAAGACTAACGCACCCATAATGTATTTATTTTTTGGTTAAATTTTTATTATATATATAATAAAGTAGAGTTAATTTTGAATTTTGGAGATAAAGAGAGGTCCAGATCGTTTTGAGACAAAACATAAACATATCCAACAGACAACGTAATTCCAACATAAAAGACGGTTCAGATCGTCTCATAAATACTGATCCGACGGTCTACAATGAGTACTGAATTTTGTTTTTCCGCCAAACAAAATTCCTTTTTTAATTATCAGGGCTTTTTGCCTGACTCACACATCTCTCTCTCTCTCATCCGAAATCCCTCAAATCTTTCCCAAAATCTCTCTCATGAAATCCATCTCAATCTCATCCTCTGCGTTCCAAACTCATCCCCCAAAATCTTCCCCTGCTCATCCCCAAAATCTCTAAAATCTCTCACGCCCAGCTCATCCCCAAAATCTCTCACACCCAGGTATCTCAGTAATTTCTCTAACAATTTGTCTCCTCCCATTCTCTCTAGAGTCCAACTCCGGCGACCCAAATATTCCGGCGATCAGCAACTTTGGCAAAACCTCTAAGGTTGATTTGTCTCCCCTCTTTCTTCTTCTCTTTCTCTTCTGTTGCAACATACACAAACAACACTCTCACACCACACCAGCAACACACACGCACAGACTCACACATACACATATTCACTCACACACAGTCACAGGCAGAGAGATTCACACACACAAACTTCACATGCACACACAATCACACACGCACACAATTGGATATTTGGGCAACACAGAGTACAACTCTCACCATGCTTTCCCATAAATCACCCATATTTTCTTTCTCCCCATCTTCTCTGTCTCTCTTTTATATTTGCTCTCACACACCGACACTGGCTGCCGCTATCATGGGTCTCTAAAGAAAATTGAAGTCGACGATGGCATCTATATCAAATCTCCCCTCTCTCCCTCTTCTCTCTTACTGCGCTCCTCTCATTCTCTCTGTGTTGGAATCGAAAGTGTGGGTCCAACATTTCAACTATTTATATGTTGCATATAAGTTGTTTGTTGAAATGCTTTATAAAAGAGTTTTCTTCTCTCTCAACAGTGAAGTTTATAGAATAACTTGACCGCCTCCCAGCACCACCAATCTCTACGGAAAGATTTTTTTTTTTCAATTTTGTTGAGATTTTAATTAATTTATTGGTTTGGTGAACTTTGGATGCTACTGATGTGCAATTATGTCTATATCTATTTTTTCAGGCTGTTTTATTATATTGGATGGTCTAAGTTAATCTATTTCTAAGTTAAAATTCGAAAATTTTATCAATCTTATGGCATGTTCGGAATTTATTTGTACTGAAAATTTGCATCTTAACAGGCAAGCGGCGACGGTTGCGTCACATAGAACACACACATGCACAGGTGCACTCTGTTTGTATTTGGATTTGGATTTGTATTTTGCTAGACTTAAACTATTGTTAGTTTGTTACATGTAATATAAGATTCTACAGTTTTGATTTCGACTTTGATTTTTACTTTAATGTTGAATTTTTTTGGATGTATTGCGATTGAGTTCTCTGTAATTGTTGATTTTTTTTGGCTATGAACTCTGATTCTGGGTATTTCTTATATACAACTTTAAGTATGTTTTGAGTGATAGCATTGTTGCAGAGTGGTACTGGTTTTTTTGAAGTAGTGATAGCATTTGGATGGCTCATATGCTTACTAGCAGATGTGATAGCTTTTGTCGGGGTATGTCGTAACGTCTCACTACTTTAGAAGACTTCTTTGACTAAAATTATGGAAGCAAGTACACATTTGCCGCTTTTCTGGATTAATTGTTTCTATATTATATAGATTCGAACTCTTCAATTTGGTAATTTCTCAAGTCCCAAGTTAAAACAATGAAACGAGAAATCCATTTTGCTGTCCAAAGAAATCCATTTGACTGGTTGTATATTTGTATATGAAGATGTTCTTTCTAGCTTTCTTTTAACCTTCCTTTTTACACAAGAGTCGGTAGTTGAGTATTTTAACCTTTCTACCTCATTTGTTGAGTTGTGATAATGTTTTCCTTAGTTCTGTGAGTGATTTAAGTGGCTTTTCATTGTAGTCCCTTGACTATAGCTACCAAAATATTTTTAGCCATTGTAGGGTATGGTCAAAGCTACATGTGGCTTCAAGGATTTTGATTCAGCATGTGAACTCTATATTCTTGGTGATACAACACGCCAAAATTTGTTATGATAATAGTTCAGGTTCATAATGCAATGATGTGAAGGGATTTAATAAAAGATTGGCTCTTTATGTGTGTTGGGCAACATATCGTGCTAATTTTGAACACTGATTCATTTCAGATTTTACTCTGTTTAATTGTTTGTTAGGAGAGGAAGGCATCATGCTTCTGAATTTTTTGAACTAGAGCGAATATACATGCATTCCCAATGAGATTTCTTTTACTAGGGAACCTCAACATGGAGATGTATGCAAAATGTTTGTTGTTTTGCTTTCGTACAAAATAACTAAAATTGTAACAGAGCTAACATTTAATTGCTATTTGATTTGGGTGTAGCATGCGGGACGTTAAAGGAACATTATTGTCTAAATGAAAACAAATTGCTATCTAAATAGTTAAATAGTACGATCCGTGCTAAATTTTTTGTGCACAGTTTCATTTCATATTCATAGAATGTCATACTTAGCTTTCATCTTGCTTCCACATGAACAGTTATCATAGTAATACCACTTCGTTTGGGACTGTCATTGGGTGATGATGGGGCAGATGAAATCGTATGGGTGGATGGTAGAAATACTTATATGTACAATTTAATTTTACATCTCATTTTGCTTAGAGATTCTTTTAATAAATTTAATTGCTATGATTTGGTGTGTGTTTTGCTGTGATTAGGGATATTCCAATTGCTTTTAGATATAACCAACGTTGTTATCAATATTGTATCCAGATTAATGGTGTCATAACCAATGCGTATAGATTCTCTTTAGAATCCAGGAATGTACATGTAATTGCTTGCGATTTTTTGTTTGTTACGTAGTGCCTTCAGGCACGGGCAATGACTAGTATATATATATATATATATCAACTAATATATATGTATTAGTTGATAGACTTTCGCTTGAATCGAGGATAGTAAATAAACACCAACATAAATACAAAAAAAATGAATGGAAACAAAAATAGAAAATGAAAGAATGAATGCCACTAGAAGGCTCATTTTACAAATTAAATCATCCTATCAAGATTTAACCTGTTCAACATTAATTAAGTGTATGAAAACATTCTTCGGTGTTTCTTTTATTTTATTCTCCTTTTCCTTTTGATTGTGGTACTAACATGTTTCAATTTATCATCAATTAAAACACGCATCAAACACTAACAAATTTTTAAGAATGTTCATAGAGTACACAAGCCAATCTACAAGATGATCTACCTTTCCTTTGTATATTCAGAATGTAATAAAACATGTCCAACATTTGAAACAAGAAAAATGAGCTGAACTATCTCTTTGAGGCAGTTAATCATTAGCAAGTGTAATAATTTCTGTTCTTTTTTGGTTGTGTAAACATTAATTACTTCGTTATTTATTCTTTGGATCACAAATAAAATTAGTTCTATACTTAAAGAAGTGCGAAAAAAGACTACCCATCATAATTCATAAATCAATATGATCATGGGATTCATCATCAAATACCAACCATAAAATAGATTTAATTTTACTAAGCAAATACACCAAATTTTAGGTTGAAATGAAAATTCCATATACATGTCCTTGAACAAAACCATTGAAGTTTAAACCTAGAATTCTGTGATAAGAACACCTCATCAACACGATAGATAAAAGATGAAGCATATATAAATGAAAGTGGGTTTGTGCATGCTCTGCAGGTGAAGGGTAAGTCATGAGGTAAAAAACAAAGCTAAGGAAGCATCTGCAATAAAGCGCCTACACATATTTAATCGATATAAAATTCTAATATGAAAGATAAACCTATAGCTTAGTCACTTGCTACAGATTTCAACAAAATTCTAACAAGCATGAATGTTTATGCCAATAATAATACCTAAAAATCTCATCTCACCTTTGCATTGTTTTGCTAATGAACGATTTACCTCATACAAGGGAGCTTAACGTCCTTGATCACATAGTGACTACCAAGGGTAGATTTTCTACCCTTTTCAGCATTTCTCCTTTATCTTTGCTAGCATTTCTTCTTCATGTTTCAACTCCAATAAACTGTCCATGATGGGAATTCCGCAAACAATTTTTTTTTTGGTTCTGCTGTCAGGACACACTGCAAACAATTTGGGGTAAGAGTCAAACTATTAAAAAAAAATTACTTCTACAAACAATTTTCCAAGAAAAAAAACATAAACACAAAAAGTCTGAGAATCTGATTATTTCTGTTGCTCGCTTTGTATGATTGGATTGCCAGCATGTTATCTTTTAGGGAGAATTACATTGAGACTATCTGAAGTTTGTCACTTAACCACTCAGATCCCTTAATATTTAAAATATTACACACAGACCTCCTGAGGTTTGTACGCGCATAACACTTAGATCTCTGCTGTCAAAGTCCGTTAGTATATCCGTTAGTTAAATTATATTCAGACCCTCTGAAGTTTGTAGGCGTTTAATACTTAGACCTCTCAAATTTAAAATGTTATACTTCGATAAAAAATATTATAATCAAAGTTAGAATATCAAATATTTTATATTTTTTTAAAAAAATTCATGCTATATTATGACATTTATTGAAATAAAATCAAAAATAAAAATCTAATTTTTTCTTAAAAAATCATAATTAGTATACAATTATACTATCTATTGAAATAAAACTAAAAAAATAAACAAGGGGTCAAATTATAATAGACATAATATCTTTTATCTTTAATTGTGGTAATTTGGTAGTTTAATTTGATCGTTTAAACGACCAAATTAAATTCCAATAAATAGTATAATTGTATACTAATTATAATTTTTTTAAGAAAAATTAGATTTTTACTTTTAATTTTATTTCAATAAATGTCATAATAGAACATGAATTTTGGTTGTAAAATTTAAAATATTTGATATTCTATATTTGATTGGAGTATTTTTGGTATAAGTATAATATTTTAAATTTGAGGGGTATAAGTATTACACATTTAAAATTTTAGGGGGTCTGGGTGTAATTTACTAATAGATATACTAACGGACATTGATGATAGAGGTCTAAGTATTATGCGCGTACAAACTTCAGAGGGTCTGTGTACAATATTTTAAATGTTAGGGGGTTTGAAGGATTAAGTGATAAATTTTAGAAGTCTGAGTGTAATTTTTCCTATCTTTTAACAAGATTGTTGTTTTGAGAACATAGAAAGAGAACTGCTAACACAATTCGATCATATTCCATCTTTCCTCCAAGAAAGACCTTTCATATGCCAATTGACATTCTTTGAACCTACCACTGAGCCCCACCGACCCACTCGTTCCTTGCATTAATATACACAAATGTCATCATTAATTATTTCACTAATGCTATTGGGACATAATTGAAGGACATAATTTGGGGACATAATGAGTTGTCACCAATAAAATGATAGTGAAATATATTTAATGATGGGTCCCATTGTAGCATTAAATGAATTCATTATCATTTCATTGGTGACAACTCATTGTGTCCCCAAATTATGTCCATGAATTATGTCCCAATAGCATTGCTCTTATTATTTTTTTCTTCAAGATATTACAATAAATGCAAATTAGTGGGCATATAAGATACTATAGGAGGCAAACCATATAACACAATCCAAAAGATTTTTGGGATAAATGCTTAGAGTTAGCTATGAGGGAAAACAAAAGATCAACAAATTAAAGAGAAATCAATTTGCGGAATAAAATGATTTTATGATGGTTGTGGAGAAGATGAATTTTCTGTTACAAAGTTGATTTTGTAGTGAATAGCATGGTATATATATGATTTTTAAGGGCAATAAAGGTATTCCAACTTGTTGACATTTAGGAGTAGTATAGATGTAGATATATAAATTAATCATTATTTGGGTGAGAAGACATTAGAAGCATTATATCTCCAAATACTAAAAATTTTATTTTGTAATTATTTTATAATAAATCTGTTACTCCATCCAATTAAATTCTTACGTGTCTCCACGTAATTACTCTGCATTTGAATTTTTCACCATCTTGTTTTTAAACTATTTCACCTTTAAATTTGAGGGTGTGTGGATGAGTGTCTAAATCATAAATGGACCTAGAGTAAGGTCAATAGGTCGTGGGTGAAACGATTACCAACTAAAAATCGACTGGCACACAATTATCTTAATCATAGATAACCAATCATAAAATCGCAAGTAATAGCAAGAAAAGCATGCATAAGAGAACACAACGATTTTAAAGTAAAAAACTCCCAAAGGGATGAAAAACCACAGGATCAAGTATAGCCTAAACTCAATCCACTATTGAAACTAGAGTACAAACGCAACACTTGCAATCCTATTATATGCACTAATTGTAATGTGCACTCTGGTCTTGTATTTTACTCGACTAACTCTCTCTCTGTTCAACTCATGTCCAACACTGGCTCCTCGATGATGGTTTGTATCATGCTCCCCCCTGGAACACTTGCTGACTTGTCCTCCACAAATTTGAACTCCTCCTTGGAACTCAAGAGGATCACCAGTTTTTAAGTTTTAGGAAACTCATTTCTTTGAAGCTTTAGGGATGATTAAGGTGTTCACAAAGCACTCTCAAAGATAGGTTTTTGATTAAACCAAGTTTAGTGCCTAAATCTCTAGCCAAAAAATTCTAGAACACTTTTGATTTCAAGAACAAAAATCCAAAGATATAATATAGGTTTAGATCTCTCTCTTCGGCCTCCCTTGTCGATGTTCCAAATGTTCTGGGGTTCGTTAGACCAAATTTTGTTATTGGCTAATTTTGTGGAGTCCATTATAAATCCCTAACTTTTTCATGGTCATGACACTATCAAGTTAAAGATCTGAAATTGTCATTGAAGGGAGGAGATCAAGCCTTAATACAACATCATTCAACCTTCATATGCACCTTCATGATTAGAACAAAGGTAATGATCTAGACACCTAAGATGAACACTTACTTTTAACTTAGGAGGATTAGGATGAAAATGGAAATGAAAGCAATCCATGTATGGTTGCTAGGTGATTTCGAAAGACAAATTTTCTAAACAATTTTGTGTTTTGAAAATATAGATTGAGCCATTATCGGACCCTTCTTAAGTAACACCCTTTAGTGTGACACCCCAAAAATCGGGGGTCCTTAATTTAACAAAATTCGGGTAGAGTCTTTTTTGTACGGGGAGCTCTACCCAAAACACAACTTGTGCCACATACACTCACATGACCCATCCGAGGTCTAATATACAATATTAACCACACCGGGTCCATTTATCCGTACTTATCTAATACATGCAATGTTACATTAAAAATAGTCCATATCAGTTCGATTACAATTCTTTTACATACATTACATGCTCAAAAACTAATTTAGCGAGTGTTTTACAAAAGCATAGTTCTTTTAACAATAGTTTTACAAAATGTGAATTAAAAGCCACAAGTCGGCTTTTCTTCATCCTTGAGGCCCCCAAGTGAGAGCCTTTCTCCGGTGCGTACCCTGCACCTGAAATGTTTTCCCGTATAGGGTGAGTTACGCTCAATAGAGTATCTCCTAAAGAGGCTACTCCCCAACCTAAGTGCATATAAAATGTCACATGCAATTTCAATAAACAACATACATTCCAAACAAGAATATACAATTCAATGTTGGAATTCTACCATACCATGCCATGAAATGAAATGAGACTCATTCATGCACTTTTACCCGAGCCCACTCCGGCTCCCACAACACAATGCAATGCCAATGTGTAATAAATCCGTCATTGATGAAATACATCCAATGATCATTTTGAAATAAAAGTCATGCGTTTATAAAACCAAATCATTGTTGGATGTTACACATCGAATGATTATTTTATAAAACAAATTCATGTGTCTTTGTTGGACAACGGATTTTGGAATCGCACCGCTGGTTCCGTACACCATTACACTTTTCCAGAATTGCACCACAAGGGAGTGTATGAACCAAGTAGCTGGGTCTTGCACCCGAGGGAGAATCTAGCCCTTCTTGCTATACCCAACACAAGTTTTTCATGCAACCATGCAACTCAGCCGGATCTTCGATCCAACCTTTCCGAGTCCACTTATCAACCACCAAGAATGGTGTTTGATCAACCACACACACCCACACCCATGCCTCATGCCCATGAATGTGATACTTCGTGCATATGCAATGTAATGAACAATTGCAACATCAATATCATACCCATATGTAATGAATGCCATATGGATTATTTCTACCACATTTTAACACATACTATGGATAAATTACGTCCTAAGCATATAATCTCCATAATCATCACAATACCAATATATTTCAAACATATATCAACATTTACATTTCCAAATGTAAATCACATTATAAGTATATGATTTCCATTTACCACATCATCCAAGCATGTTATCACATAATCTCATGCAATTAACACACTTTATTTCACATAGACATTTTATCAAACACCTTCAAGGCACCAAATCATGTGATCACATAAAATGCCCAAATTTATCACATAACTTAAAAAAAATCAGATTAAGTGATTTCCACATACCCAATTATCAAAACTTCTAAGAAATCACAAACTAGCAATTTCTAATTACCAATTCACACTAGAATTGAGTCTACCCATTTTCATTAAACCAACTACAATAGGCAAGTGTTAAAACACCCAAAACAGCCCACCCATTTCATATATTCATCCTAGGTTGAAAATAAACCTAGTTATGATGAAAACTCTACCTCTTGAAGCGTAAAATCAACGGTAGAACCTTCAAAAATATCACCCAAGTCCAAAACTCTTGATTTTCCAAAATACTGTCTCAAAAAATTCGGTGAAATTAGCTCTTTTTGGTACATAGGCGTAGCTCTTGACGAGAAGAACAACTTTCGTTCTTGGCCCGAGTGGATTCGACCGCTAGAACTCCGTAAATCGTCAAGAGAAAGTAGAAGTTTTTTTTTTTTTTTCCTCTCTTCAACTCCAACGTGAGAACCAGCATAACCAGCAGAGTATTCTGTCCAAAATCAGATATTTTGCCCCCTATTTATAATTTTAAAGCTTGGCCCACGTCGCGCCACACGCTCCCCCTTTTCCTGGGTCCGTTTTCGCCCCAAAACGATTAAATTTCGTACCAGTTTAAGCTCAAAATATTTTATATGAACTTTATTTAAATTATTTTTCAAATTTAAAAATTTTAATAAAAATTTCGTTTTTGGGGTCACCCGAGACCCGACCACCTCGTAAAACGCAAAAATCCGACTATCTCGGAATTCGACGAAATTTGTCTGGGTAACTAAATTTCGCGAGACGAATCCAACGGTGAGGTCCGTTTCGTCATCCGAGTTCTAGAAAAATAAGGGTTCTCAACCCGCACCGTAGTGACAAATTACCGTTTTGCCCTTTTTCACAAAAAAGTTCAAATTTTCCCGGGTTTTACATTTAGTGTTCAAGAGGACTAGTTTTTGATTGGTTTTGTGCTTCAAAAAATGACAGAGACCAAGTTATGCTCACTAGCTTTGGCTTGATCGGTTTCTTGATGACTTAGAGAATTAGACGGGAAAAGGCCACGGGGGAACAACATAGAGCTTGCTCGAGCGGTCCTTCAAGGTTGCTCGAGTAGTGTTGCTCCTAGACAGGATGGAAATGTGATTTCCATTCCAGTGCCAACCATCCTCCTACCAATCGAGCGATCATTTGCAGATTTGAATTTTCTTATTTACTAAGAATACTCTTATTCCGGACCTATAAATATGGAGAGCCTTTCCCACAGCTAGGTTAAACCTCTTGTGAGATTTCTAACAGAGAAATCACTACTTCTACTTTGAGAGCTGATCTGACCTGAATAGTGTCGTACACCCAAGTATAAGTGGTCAAATTGTAATATAATTCTCAGTTTAAGTCTGAGGTCGAACCCATAGGGAGCTAAATATTGGAATTCAAAATAGAAACGGTAAAGTTGTTACAGATACATAATATAAGGAAATAGGTTGTGGTGTGAGTTTAGAACAATTAAAATAAACACTTAATTAAACTGTGAAAATGCAATAATTAAAAAGGTACCCTGTAGTTCGGGGATTCCACATGCAATATATTATTTTAGTTGACCAATCAGGGACTTTTGCAACATCAGTTGACCAATGGGGAGGATGGAGGAAGTTGATGCGGTTTAGCCACCGTCTGGACGCCATCACCACAGTCCGAATGGTGATGATTCTATGGTTCTTGCCTTTCATGCTTGGTGTTGTAATTCAATAATTGCACTTGCCTCCCCTTGCTGATTTGGCTTGTACACTTCCATCCTCCTAACTTTGCAAAATTCGCACAAAACCCTGTAAAATGTCAAGTTTCATGCATTAACCCTAATTTACACATTAACCCTAATTTCACATGGTTGTTTTAACCTAATTCATTAACACATTTAACCTCAAAACTTAGTTCAACATTGCATTATTTAGGGTTAATCACACCCCCAACCAAAACATTACTACTCCCTAGTAATAAAAATAAATAACAGAACAAAATCACTTTCGTAGATTTCACGATTGCATTTAGTATATGCAACAAGCCGTTAAACCCCTAGGTGATCCCTCGTAGATGAGTTTTGTCTCGTGAAGGTTTTCAGTGAAGATACCTACAAACTTCAATGGTTAGGGCATAATAATTCATATTTTTTCATAGATAAAATTAAATCACCATTCCCCTTATTTGCCAGGATACCTCCTTTCCCTAATCACCGTAAGGGTAACACATATTAGTTGTAACACTGTTCCATATATTTTCAAAAAAACTTGTGTGTGTATGCAAGGTTTCATTTATTTCAAAAATCACTTAAGAAATATCATCACCCTTCACTTCACTGTACAAGAATTAGCCTCGATGTTAATCCTTTCCTGAAAATCACTCAGCAAAGAACACACTCGCGTTATAGTGACTATCACTCAAAATTTACATGTGATAGGAATATTGTTAACAAAACAAAGTAATATCACATGTAGTGTATCAAAAGAACGGTTATTTGAATAAAACTGGAATTTGGCATAAACTCATGAAAGAATATTAACACTACATCAAACATATTATCAAAATTCTCCCTTTCTGAATAGGCGGAAACAATACACATGCTTGACTTCTGGAATAAAAAAGGACTTTATTAGGGTTATAACGTGGCCATGGGTATTGGGGTTAAGAAATGACGTCAAGAGTATTCAAAGGTTATCCTTTCTTAGTGCGATACACCTCTTCCTTATTTCCAAAATTTCACATGGTATTTTCCATTCTTCTATTTCCATTCTAATTTTTCACATTCTTGGATATTTTCTCATTATTTTCCATTCCTCGCTAGGGAGTCCACCCTCAGCGCCTAGGCGCCTCGCATGCTCGTCTTCCTTATGAACCTGCTCCACCCCCACACACTGCTGACCATCCTGGACAGGAGGATGAGGGGGAGAACTAGTATGCAAATCATAAGAGCTACTATAATGATCCAATAGAGGGTGTCCCTAACCAATGGGATGAGAAGATTAAGGAGGGGCAAAATCAGCTTGGCGATGCCCTCAACGCCATCAAGACACAAGCACCAAAGACGGTGGATTACCTGGTAAGGTGTACTGACACTCTGTTTGTGGCGGATGTTGTCAACTAACCCTATCTTCGAAATTCAAAATGCCTGTGATTAGCACAAAACATTGCATATATTGTATGTGTTATGCCCTTTTTATACTTGCTTTTGTTGTGAATTTGGGGAGAAATGCATTTAATCATCTCTTTAATGGAGTTTTGTGTAAATGTAGGTGAAAAGATGTAAATGGCTTGAGTTAAGCCCCCATTGAAGTGTTTGAAATCAATGATGATGAGGGGATAGCTTAAAGGAAGGATTGGAAGGTGAAGAAACCAAGAAAAAGACAAATTGGATGAAAACCTTCCGGAAGGTTTGCACTTGGTCTGCCTATTCACTGTCAAAACCTTTCGGAAGGTTTTTTCTACTGGAATGAATCTTTCGGAAGGTTTGCATCGACCTTCCGGAAGGTTTTGCTCACTGGAATGCCTTTTCAACTGATCCTGCACAAACCTTCCGGAAGGTTGGCATCGACCTTCTGGAAGGTTTTGCACACTGGAATGCTTTTTCAACTGATCCTACAAAAAACTTCCGGAAGGTTTGCATCGACCTTCTGGAAGGTTTTGCCCAGATTGCCCAGACAGCCTGCAACTCAAGCTTTGCCATTTGGGGGCCACACCTACACTTCTCCCACTTGTCCCCTGACATCTCTTACACACATACAAGCCTCCCATCACCTCATTCTGTACTTTGGAGTCTCAAGCATTGAAGAGGAGGAGAGAGAAGAGGCAAGTGAGGGGAGTTGTAGGCTAGGCTTGTCCTAGCTTGCCCAAGCCATCAAGTCAGCCCCCTTTTGATTGGAAGCCTGTCACACACCTAGGGAGGGCTCCATGGACGAAAAGGAATCGGGCAATAGATATTATTCAGATTGTATTACATTGTAGAGTGAGAAGCTCCTAGGAAGAAGACATAGTTTAGAGAGAGAAAGCTTAGATTTTTACATTTCTTCAATCCATGTCATTTGTAATCTTCTGTAAGACGTTTGTAAGCTTCATTTATTGTCTTTAATGTCATTTATTACAACTGCATTGCAAGTTTAGTTGAGTATCCTAGCATCTACCATTGTTGTATTCAAGTTTTCCATCTCAAGTTCTTCAAATGGGTATTAAATGCACTTTTCTGTAGTTTATGTTTCCTTGCATTAATTTAAGTTTCAATCTTCATTTCTTCGCAATGTCTCTTCATTTCATTTATGTTCTTGCATTAAATATGAGTAGTTAAGCTTCAAGTTGGCTAATCCAAGGGAGAGTTCCCCTTGGGTATGCTAAATCAACTCTTTTTCATTCCTCCTCGTAGTGTACGTTGATTTGGTTTGATTAGGTTGAGTGAGGACATGGTTGTGATTTTTTGATACACCGTAGACTTGTCACTGTGTATGCTTGAATCCTCACCTCCATTTTAGTCCCCCGCTTCCTATGAATCAATTGAACAACTAGGCAACATTGGAGGAAAGTCTTGAGTTGATTTGGCATTCCCATTGGAATGACCTATTCGGATTAGCGAACACTTGTTTCATTTCATTTTCATCAAGAAAAAAAATCACCAAACTCAAACCTCAAAGATTTTTACACTTTTCCTTTTTTCACCAAAATCACCTTCAAAATGATTCACCTCCTTCCCTGAGGAGACGAACTTGGAATACGATTTTCAAGTAAAACATGACATTCAAAAGTCTCACTGCGCTTGGGGAGCACTTTTGTTCACACACACACACAATTCATTCCCACTATTCCGTTTACCTCATTTCTTGCATCATTCTGAGGGAGAGTGACACTCCCCTATCGGTATAAGCCATACACATACTACGGGATGATGTTCGAAGATTAGGAACAATGGAATAAGTCAAGCATTTTTGGCGCCATTGCCGGGGAAGGTAAAGCGTTGAATTGAGAAGGTGATTTTCGGATAACGGAGGTAAGTCCCGTGAATTCTCATCACGGGCTGAGGTACGTTGCTCCTTGTATATACTTTTGTTTACCTATTTTTCATTTGTAGATAGTGTTTTGTATGTGGGGACGGGACGAACAAAATCGATTGGTTAGACAACCTTTAGGCCCCAACATGAATATTGACCAAGACCTACTTGAGGATGCCTGTGATAACTTTGAGAATGAGGATGCTAATGTCCAAAGGGGTGGGGGAATGCAAAACCCTAGAATGCCAAATCCTAGAATGCATTTCCCTCCTAAGAATGAAGGGAACAATATGATGAGCGCATAATATTGCATATTTGAAGGGCTCATTACATGCATTATAACTCAACTTTTGCATTTAAATGCTTAGTGTTAGCCAAAATTGTCTATAATGTTGATATTTTGATGTTGCAACCTTTTATAGCTTAAATGATTGATTTTAGGACATTGCAACCTTGATGGATGTGTGGTGAAGGCATGGACACAATACATGAAGAATTGGAGGCTTAAAAGTGAGGAAATCAAGAAGGCATTGGTGCTTGGGAACAAGGGCACCAGCTGCAGCAACAATTGGAAGCACTGCCTCGGAATTCCTCCATTTTGACCATGATTTACTCATAATTTGGAAAATTTCAAAACATGAAAGTTGTAGATATGGGTGTCTTCTGTTTGGTTTCAAAATTTCAGCTCAATCCAACGGTTAGATCAAGAGTTATGCCGATTCTACCGAAGGTGGTCCAGTGCAGAAAAACAGTACCGGTACTCGGTACCGGTACCAAATGGTACCGGTACCTAGTACCGGTACTCCGGACCTTCTGGTCGCGAAAACAGCCTGTAACTCAACTTTGAGGCTTGGGGGTCCCACCTACACTTCTCCCACGCCTATCCCAACATTTCCTTACACATTTACAGGCCTCCTACACTCAAGTGGAAGACTAAAAAGGCCAATGCATTAAAGGAGGAATGGGGGGAAGTGGGCTGCCCAGGCTATGATCTCCTAGCCTGTCAAAGCCTTCCAGTCAGCCCTCTCTTGATGGGAGCTCGTACACACAGCTAGGGGGGAGCCTCATGGACGAAAATGCAACTCTCTCACACCATTATATTCAACATTCCATTCATTTTATAAAGGGGTTGGCTACCTAAGCTTAGTTTTAGTTCCATGTAGAAGATAATGAATAGTGTAATGTAAGTTTATGTTTTTGCATTTTCCTTTCCATTTCAATTGTTGTAAGCTTTAAACTTCTTGTAATCTTCATTCCTTGCACTTTAATCTTAGTTGTTTCAAGTTTATTCCAAGTTTACTTGCATGTTTTAGATTTTACCATTGTTATATAAGTGTTCTTCATTTTCAAGCTTTGAAATGGGTTTTGAATATTTTTCTTCTTAGTTTAAGTTTTCTTGCATTGAGTTAAGTTTTAATCTTCATTTCTTCTACATGTCTATTTACATTATGCTTGTCTTGCATTTTTAATATGAGTAGCTAGGATTTAAGTTGGTTAATCCAAGGGAAAATTCCTCTTGGGAATACCATTTTCAACTCTTCTTCATTCCTCCCTTTAGAGTCAAATGGTTCGGTTTGACGGGGTTGAGAGTGGATGAGTTGGTGAGCCTTTGATATTCCGTAGGCCTAGTCACGGTTTATGCTTAGATACTCACCAATCTCGTCCCTAGCTTCCCCCGAATCAATCGTTCATTCATGCTCAATCGGAGGAAGGCTTTGAGTTGATTTGGTATTCCCATTGGAATGAACCCTTTGGATTAGCCAACACTTGCTTTCTTGCATTTTCATTTGAACAAAACACAAATACAAGATTTTACACTTTCTTTTCTCTTTTTGCAAAATCACTTTCACAAAACTCCCTTTCCTTCCCTGAGGAGACGACCTTGGAATATTTTCCAAGTAAAACACACGACCACAAAAGACTCCTTTCGATTGGGGAGCATTTTTGTGCACACACATTCTCCATTTCACATATATTTTGTTCATCCATTTCCCACCATTTGTTCGTTGTTGCCTAATCTTTTGCATTACCCGGAGGGAGAGTGACACTCCCCCATCACTATAAGCCACATACACACATTGAGGGTGAGGGTGATGTTACGAGGTTAGGAACGACGTAATTTTCAATCAATCATTTTGGCGCCGTTGCCGGGGAAGGTTAAGCGTCGAGTTCGGAGGTGATTTTGGGACGGCATAAGGTAAGTCTCATGATTTTCATGATGGGCCAAGGTATGACGTCTAACTTGTAAATATTTTGTTTTAGTTTGTGTTTTGTATTATGTCTTATAATTTCTATGAAAATGTATCAAATGCCCCATATTATGAAAATGTGTGTGAGATTTGTGATGACTATGGGCACATTACTAGTGAGTGCCCAAGAATGGCCTCTTATTTTGAAAACGTATGCAAGATTTGTGGTGAGTATGGACACATCACTAGTGAGTGCCCAATAAATGCCCCTTATTTTGAATACATTTGCGAAATTTGTGGTCAGAATGGACACCTCACTAGTGAATGCCCAATAAATGATCCAGTTCAAGACTTTGCATGCGAAAACTTTTACCGCAACCATTATGATTCACCGAGTTATTCGAGTTATGGTTGGGAGAATGAACCGTATAATTTTCCATCCAATCTCACACCACCAAATGAATTTTGCCATTATCCAACGTATGAGGACTTAACCGAACAAGCATTGGAAAATACTTTTTGCGAGTTTATGCAATGCCAATTGGAATTCAATGCCCAATTAGGCGAGTTTATGCAAAGCCAAATGGAATTCAATGCCCAAATAACTCAACAACTTGATACATTGACTAATGCTATAATTGTTATGCATGAAGAACAACACATTGAGCATAGTCAATATATTGAGAATGATCCCCCCAATGAAATGCATATTAATGTTGAATCTCCCACCACTCTAGATTGTGAAACATTTAATGAAGTTATTATCTCATATGAGGCTAATGAGCCCAAGGTCATTTTGCCATCTTTGAGTGGTGTTGAGATTCACATTTCTCAACTTGGGGAGGGCATTGAAATGGAGTCAAGTGTTCTTAATGAGAAATTGTATATTCCATTTGTTGCATTGCATAAACTCGCATACATCTTAGTTCGGTTGAGATTTTTGAAGCATTATCCTTTGTATTGTTGGATAGATTGGTTAGAAAGGGCATTTATACAACAAAAAAATTTTAAAATCAAAAAAATCCATGGGCGTAGGGTCATATCCGAATTGAAGCCGGATTGACATGAGCCCTTGTTGTTTTGTTTCCATGTACATAGTAGTTATATCTCTTTTATTGTTATATTTTTATTTTTCATGTCATTGTAGTATAATGGTAAGTATCATTGTAGTTTAGATTTTAACATAAAGCATGTTTCAGCGGGAGTAGTTTGGCAGACAAAGCAGAACAGTACCGGTACTCGGTACCGGTACCAAATGGTACCGGTACCCAGTACCGGTACTAAAAGTCTACTGGAATCGCCGTACCGGTACTCGGTACCGGTACTAAAAGTCTACTGGAATCGCAGTACCGGTACTCGGTACCGGTACCAAATGGTACCGGTACCGAGTACCGGTACTGTTTGCCTGACAGACCCAATCTCTGCAATGCTGCTCCACTTGCTTTGAGGGCATCACCAGCATTTCTCCCCCATGTTCTAGTCTAAGTTGGGGGGTGTAAATGAGCTTTGTGTGTTTCATTTTCTCTTTTATGTTTATATATATATAAAAAAAAAAAAGGGGGTATCTCATTTCCCATTTTACCTTCATTGTTTTCATTGCATGATTCCTTGTGCATTGAGGACAATGCATAGTTTAAGTTGGGGGGTGAGGTGCACCATTCACATGTTCCACCACTTTGTGTATAGAATAAGTTGGAAATGTGAAAATTTTGAAAAATTTTGGACAATTTTTGTGAAAAATAGTCAATATTGAACTATATTCCTCTATCCTAATTGTTATGAGATTTGTGAATTGCTTGATCTTCATTTTGAACTTTGAATACATGAGCACATTATAGAAGTTTATCCTATGCTTGAGTATCACATATGTGTTTTCTTTCAAACTCAACCATTGTGCACCTTGAATGTGTAATTTGGACAATTTACGGATTGAGTTCACATTTGAGTGCTTGACATGAATAGTGGAGATGAGTAAGAACCCATGTGAGCTTTAATGCCAATCCTTGTTTGGAGGGAACTTACATTTACTCAAGGAACAATTTTTCAAATTCTAAATTTGTTCAATAATCTCATTATGTTTGTTTTGGTTAGGTGCTTTTGGATAGTTGATTGACTTTGTCTTGAAACGCAAAATGCTCCTCCTATGCTTATCTAGAGATGATCTTAGGTCATCTTTGAAATGCTTTGAGCCTTTGCCTTTTTCTTGTGAAAATATTATCCCTAGTGCCGTGATTGAGCCTTAATTGAATTTGTTTCTATGCCACACATGTAACCAAGCCAATGAAAATGATAAATATCTACCTTACCTTGGTTGTTCCTAGAGCGGGATATGATTTGATCGTAAAAGAAAAGGAAGTATGGTGTGGAAACTCAAACAAAAGGGATGAAGGATGTTGAAACTCAAAAGAGTTCAATGGAAAAAGAATGAAAATCCAAGAAAAGGAGAGAAAGGGAGTGAAAAAGGAGAAAAAGAATGAGAAAAAGAAAAGGGAAAAATGTAAAGGAAAAGAAAGAAAAGAAACAAAGGGTGTGGTGATGGTGTGAAAATCAAAATCCCATAAAAGGGAAGTGTTTTTCTAAGATTAAGGTCATTCACCCTGAACAACCCTCTTTGTTATCCTATATCCTTCGTTTCCCTTACCACAACATCACCCCAAGGCCTCATTACAACCCATGAAAGTCCTAAAAGATCTAGAGAAGCATGGGGGATGCATACTTTTAAAGAAAAAGAGAAGTTAATTTTACTATCTAATGCCCTAGCATTCCTTTCATGAGATTATGCCAAGGTTGTTTCATTTGTATACATGTGCTTCATTTTTTGATTATATGTGAGCATTTTGGTTTGTGAATAAGATTCTATCTCACATGTACACATGGAGTGCATGCTAGGATAATCATTGAGTTATTCATTTTTGAGAGAAACCCTTGGTGAGTTTTTGCATCAAAGCTTAATTTGGATAGCCACGTGAATGTGAACTCCATTGTGTAAATGTTTAAATTACATGTTCATTTCACACACACACGAGTTTTGAAAGGAAATGTGTATGTGGATACTCTAGAATAGCATTTAAAGCTATAATGTGTTGCATGTGTTTTTAGTTAGGATGTTTTGAACATAGTTGTTTTATTGAAATCCCATCACTAGTTAAGATAGGGGAATATACTTTAAATATTGGATATTAGCAAGAAGTTTGTAGGTACCTTCACTGGAAACCTTCACGAGACAAAACTCGTCCACTAGGGATCACCTAGGGGTTTAAAGGCTTGTTGCATGTGCTAAATGCAATTGCGGAATTAGTATAGGTTTATTTTTGTTTGCTTGCTTTTACATTTTGTTTGCTAGGGACTAGCAAAGCTTAAGTTGGGGGGTGTGATGAGCGCATAATATTGCATATTTGAAGGGCTCATTACATGCATTATAACTCAACTTTTGCATTTAAATGCTTAGTGTTAGCCAAAATTGTCTATAATGTTGATATTTTGATGTTGCAACATTTTATAGCTTAAATGATTGATTTTAGGACATTGCAACCTTGATGGATGTGTGGTGAAGGCATGGACACAATACATGAAGAATTGGAGGCTTAAAAGTGAGGAAATCAAGAAGGCATTGGTGCTTGGGAACAAGGGCACCAGCTGCAGCAACAATTGGAAGCACTGCCTCGGAATTCCTCCATTTTGACCATGATGTACTCATAATTTGGAAAAGTTTAAAACATGAAAGTTGTAGATATGGGTGTCTTCTGTTTGGTGTCAAAATTTCAGCTCAATCCAACGGTTAGATCAAGAGTTATGCCGATTCTACCGAAGGTGGTCCAGTGCAGAAAAACAGTACCGGTACTCGGTACCGGTACTCCGGACCTTCTGGTCGCGAAAACAGCTTGTAACTCAACTTTGAGGCTTGGGGGTCCCACCTACACTTCTCCCACGCCTATCCCAACATTTCCTTACACATTTACAGGCCTCCTACACTCAAGTGGAAGACTAAAAAGGCCAATGCATTAAAGGAGGAATGAGGGGAAGTGGGCTGCCCAGGCTATGATCTCCTAGCCTGTCAAAGCCTTCCAGTCAGCCCTCTCTTGATGGGAGCTCGTACACACAGCTAGGGGGGAGCCTCATGGATGAAAATGCAACTCTCTCACACCATTATATTCAACATTCCATTCATTTTATAAAGGGGTTGGCTACCTAAGCTTAGTTTTAGTTCCATGTAGAAGATAATGAATAGTGTAATGTAAGTTTATGTTTTTGCATTTTCCTTTCCATTTCAATTGTTGTAAGCTTTAAACTTCTTGTAATCTTCATTCCTTGCACTTTAATCTTAGTTGTTTCAAGTTTATTCCAAGTTTACTTGCATGTTTTAGATTTTACCATTGTTATATAAGTGTTCTTCATTTTCAAGCTTTGAAATGGGTTTTGAATATTTTTCTTCTTAGTTTAAGTTTTCTTGCATTGAGTTAAGTTTTAATCTTCATTTCTTCTACATGTCTATTTACATTATGCTTGTCTTGCATTTTTAATATGAGTAGCTAGGATTTAAGTTGGTTAATCCAAGGGAAAATTCCTCTTGGGAATACCATTTTCAACTCTTCTTCATTCCTCCCTTTAGAGTCAAATGGTTCGGTTTGACGGGGTTGAGAGTGGATGAGTTGGTGAGCCTTTGATATTCCGTAGGCCTAGTCACGGTTTATGCTTAGATACTCACCAATCTCGTCCCTAGCTTCCCCCGAATCAATCGTTCATTCATGCTCAATCGGAGGAAGGCTTTGAGTTGATTTGGTATTCCCATTGGAATGAACCCTTTGGATTAGCCAACACTTGCTTTCTTGCATTTTCATTTGAACAAAACACAAATACAAGATTTTACACTTTCTTTTCTCTTTTTGCAAAATCACTTTCACAAAACTCCCTTTCCTTCCCTGAGGAGACGACTTTGGAATATTTTCCAAGTAAAACACACGACCACAAAAGACTCCTTTCGATTGGGGAGCATTTTTGTGCACACACATTCTCCATTTCACATATATTTTGTTCATCCATTTCCCACCATTTGTTCGTTGTTGCCTAATCTTTTGCATTACCCGGAGGGAGAGTGACACTCCCCCATCACTATAAGCCACATACACACATTGAGGGTGAGGGTGATGTTACGAGGTTAGGAACGACGTAATTTTCAATCAATCACAATATCCCCATTGATCCTCCGGCGAGGTCAATGCGGGACTTTCTCCAACCCACACGTAACACCACTCCCTCATACATTCTCTTACCGGTCCAAGCTCATACCTTCCTAGTTAAGCCGAGAATGTTGCAACTACTTCCTACATTCCATGGAATTGAAAAAGAAAATCCTTATTTGCACATTAAGGAATTCGATGATATAGTTGTAACCTTTCTCACTAATCACGCTATGGAAGACATAGCTCGCTTAAAATTGTTTCCCTTTTTCCTTAAGGGCAAAGAATAAACATGGTTGAATTCCTTGCGGCCTCAATCCATAACTTCTTGGGCTCAAATACTTTTCGAGTTTTTGAACAAATTTTTTCTGGTACCTAGAACCACCGCTCTTAAAAAGTAAATCCAAAACTTTTCGGAAAAGCCTAATGATCAATTTTACAACTGTTGGGATCGCTACAAGGAATTGCTACAATCCATTCCACATCATGGTTTTGAATCATGGCAATTGGTGAGTTTCTTCTACGAAGGGATCACACCGGGCCATAGACAATTCATTGACATGATGTGTAATGGCGAGTTCTTAAACAAGGACCTCGATGAGGACCTAGACTACTTTAGTACATTGGCACAAAATGTACAATCTTAGGATATAACAGATCCCACCGATGTAACAAGGTCTTCTCTGGGTAGTAATCAATCTCATGGGGGAGGGATGTATGATTTGAGAGATCGGGAAGATTTGCTCTCAAAAATCGCCAAGTTGTAACGGAAGGTGGAAAGTTTAGAAGTTAATAGGAGTCACGAGGTGTCTAATATTTCAAGGACCAAGGAGGGTTGCTCAATTTGTGAGAGTGTGGAGCATTACATATCGGAGTGCCATAATATTCCGGTACTTAAGGAAGTGTACCATGAGCAAGTCAATGCCTTCAACCAAATGAGACAATCATTTTCTCCACACTCAAACACTTACAATGCGGGTTGGAGCAATCACCCGAACTTTAGTTGGAGAAATGAGAATCCCACTCCTCATGGGTCTAATGCATATACACCTCCAATGCCTCCCAAGCAAAGTCAATACCAAGGTCAAGGTCAAGCGTCTAACTCTCAATACCCCTGGTCCAATCCGCAAGGGTATTCATCGAACCCACCTCTACAATTTTTTTTCCCAAAGTCCATCTCCACAAGGTTATGGTCAACAAGGACCATCCAATCCTCCCACCTACCAACCTCCCCATAAGAGGAACTTGGAGGATGTGGTTTACAATTTCATCAAAAGCCAAACAGCCTTCAACAATAACATTTCGGCTCAAATCAGAAAACTTACCAATGCCATAGGGACGTCACAACAAGAGAAGAGGAAATTCCCCGCTCAACCCCAAGAAAACCCTAAAGGCCAACATGTGATTGAGTCATCCGAACCCATCAAGGCGGTCACCACCATTCGAAGTGGCAAACAAATTGATAAGACCATTGTGCCAAAAGTCTCACCCAATACCACATTGCCTTAGAGAAAGAGACTAAGGATGATTTCGAGGGGGGTGAGGTGATTGAAAAAGAAAAAAATGTTGATGAAAGTGTGCATGCATCCCCCATTCCGACCCCTTTTCGAAATCGTTTGAAGCCACCCGTCAAGGTGGCTAACTATTATGATATAATTCAGATGTTCAAGCAGGTCAAAATCAACATTCCACTCCTCGATGCTATAAAGAAAATCCCTTCATGTGCCAAGATTTTGAATGATTTATGTACCGTGAAGAAGAGGCTAAATGTGCACAAGAAGACATTTCTCACCGAGCAAGTGAGCTCAATCTGGACGACTAACACCCCACCAAAGTTCAAGGACCCCGAATGCCCTACCACTGCCATCACAATGGGAAATTTCTGGGTGGAGCAAGCTCTTCTTGACTTGGGGGTAAGTGTCAACCTCTTATCATACTCTGTGTATCAACAACTCCAACTTGAAGAGTTGAAGCCAACTCCAATCACTCTTCAGTTGGCGGATCGTAGGGTCAGAACACCGAGGGGAGTAGTTGAGGATGTTTTAGTTCAAGTTGATAAATTTTACTTCTCTGTTGATTTTATTGTGCTTGACACTCACCCGGTTGTAAATCTTAGCTCCCAAATCCCTGTCATACTTGGTAGGCCTTTTCTTGCCACATCTAATGCTGTGATTAATTGTAGGAACGGTCTTATGAAGCTTGCATTTGGGAACATGACTATGGACCATTCACTTGCCCCTATGGTACTTTTGCTTACCGACGCATACCTTTCGAGTTATGTAATGCCCCAGGGACTTTTCAACGTTGCATGATGGAGATTTTTAGTAATATGGTGGAGAAGATCGTGGAAGTGTTTATGGATGAATTCTCAGTGTTTGGGGATTCATTCGATGGGTGTTTGGAGAACTTGGAGAGAGTTCTTGAAAGATGTGAGGAGAAGAACTTGGTCCTCAACTGGGAGAAGTGCCACTTCATGGTGACACAAGGAATTGTGGTTGGGCACATTGTCTTGGCAAAGGGGATCGAAGTTGACAAATCAAAGGTTGAGGCCATTTCCAACCTCCCTACGCCAAAGGTCATCAAAGATATCAGGTCGTTTCTTGGCCCTGCCGACTTTTATCGTCGTTTTATTAAGGATTTTAGTGCATTGGCTCGACCTTTGACCAATTTGCTTGCAAAAGATGTCCCATTTGTTTGGTCGGATGATTATGAGGTATCCTTTAAAAAATTAAAGAACATGCTCATTTCACCTTCGATCATACGACCACCCAAGTGGGACTCACCATTTGAGCTTATGTGCGACGCGAGTGACTACGCTGTCGGCTTTGTGCTCGGTCAAAGGGAAGACAAGAGACCCTATGTAATATACTATGCTAGTAAGACTCTTAATGAAGCACAAATAAATTAGATTCCTACTGAAAAAAAGTTGCTAGCTGTAGTATTTGCATTGGATAAATTCCGATCTTACATCATTGGTTCACCTATAGTAGTCTATACCAATCACTCTGCTTTGAAGTATTTGTTGTCTAAGCAGGATGCCAAACTGAGACTCATTAGGTGGATACTCCTCCTACAATAATTCAACTTGACGATCAAAGATAAAAAGGGAGTTGAGAACGTGGTGGCGGACCATTTATCCTGACTTGTGGTGCAAGATGCTGATGAGCACATTCCTATCCCTGACTCTTTTCCTGACGAGTATTTACTTTTGATTCATTTTGTTTGTCCCTGGTATGCTGACATATGTAATTATCTTGCAACAGAACAAATATCATCGCACTGGAGCCCGGATGATAGACGGAGATTCATGGCGGATGTGAAGTACTTTTACTTCGACAACCCGTACCTGTTCAAGTATAGCCCTGACCAAGTCATGTAGAGATGTGTACCAAAAAATGAACATCGGAAAGTCCTTGCATTTTGCCATTCAGAGGCGTGCGGTGGCCATTTCTCTTCAAATAAGACTTCAGCAAAAATTCTATAGTCAGGTTTTTATTGACCCTCTTTGATAAAAGATTGTGTCTCTTTCTGTAAAGAATGTGATAGGTGCCAACATTTGGGTAGTGTGACCCGAAGGAACATGATGCCCCTCTCCCCTGTACTTGTTATCTAGATATTTGATTGTTGGGGCATCGACTTCATGGGTCCCTTCCTCGTGTCATTTGACTACCTATACATTCTGCTGGCAGTGGACTATGTGTCCAAATGGGTGGAGACTATCCCGACCAAGACTAATGACCACCGGGTTGTGGTCAAGTTTCTCAAGGAGAACGTATTTTCGAGATTTGGAATGCCTCGTGCAATGATAAGCGACGGTGGTTCGCATGTCTGTAATAGGCCATTTGCATCTTTGATGCATAAGTATGGCGTCACACACAAGGTGTCCACCGCATATCACCCACAAACCAATAGCCAAGCCAAGTTGGCCAATAGGGAAATCAAGAATATCCTAGAGAAAACGGTGAATCCCAATAGGAAGGATTGGTCATTTAGGTTGACTGATGCCCTTTGGGCTTACCGCACTGCTTACAAGACTGTTTTAGGCATGTCTCCCTATCGGCTCGTCTATGGCAAGGCTTGCCATTTGCCAGTTGAAATGGAACATAAGCCCTATTGGGCCATAAAGACCTTGAACTTCAACATGAGAATGGCCGGAGAAAATAGGAAGCTTGAAATGAATGAATTGGAAGAGATTCGAAGAGATGCGTATGAGAGCTCAAAAATTTCAAAAGAGAGGGCTAAGATCTTTCATGATAAATCCATTGTAAGGAAATCATTTGAGCCCGGACAAAAAGTGCTCTTATACAATTATCGTCTCTCAATTTTTCAAGGGAAACTCCGATCCCATTGGGATGACCCCTATCTTGTCAAGGTGGCCTACCCCAATGGAGTTGTGGAAGTCACAAACCCCAAAGATGGCAAGACATTCAAGGTCAATGGCCAAAGACTTAAGCCATTTTTTGAGGGTTTTGAAGTACAAGGAGTGGAGGAAGATTTGATGAATCTGGTTTACCCGGACTTGTTGGAGGAGTAACTGTTCTTATGCTTTTTAGTGTACAATCATTTTTATTTACTTTAACTGTTCATGTTACTTACTTTATCTTTTCGTATAGTGTTCTTTTTCTTAGTTGCAGAAATTGGTGTTTTTGCCAAAAGCTCAAGTGTGAGGTCTTCTCTAACCCTACTCATATTTTTACAGTCCTTCATTGCATATCATATATTTTTTGTTGCATTGAGGACAATGCATGGATCAAGTTGGGGGGGTGAGGTGCACCATTTGTATGATACACCAATGTTTGTGGAAAATTTTTGTTGGCAATACAAATTTTTGTGGTGAAAATTCACCTTTCACATATTATACAGATTTTTGTTCACAATAGTTGCAAATTATGTGAAAAATTCAAAAATTTTTGTGAAAATATATGAATGTTGATCTGTATTCCCTTATTTAGAGTGTCATGGGTTGTTGATATGTTGATCTTTGTGTTGAACCTTGAATACATGAGCACATTATAGAAGTTCATCCTATGCTTGAGTATCACATATGTGTTTGCTTTTAAACTCAACCTTAGGTACACCTTGAATATGTAATTTCGTTAATTTACGGACTAAGTTCACATTTTAGTGTTTGACATGAATAGTGGAGATGAGTAAGAACCCATGAGAGCTTTAGTGCCAATCATTGTTGGAGGGAACTTATATTTACTCAAGGAACAATTTTTCAAATTCTAAATTTGTTCAATAATCTCATTATGTTTGTTTTGGCTAGTTGCATTTGGGTAGTGGATTGACTTTGTCTTGATATGTATAATGTTCTCCCATGCCCATCTAGAAAGGATCTTAGGCCATATTTGATTTACTTTAAGCCTTTGCCCTTTTTCTTGTGAAAGTTTGTCCCTAGTGCCGTGATTGAGCCTTAATTGTAAATTTTTTCCATACCACACATTTGACCAAGCCAGTGCAAAATGATAAAAATCTACCTCACCTTGGTTGTTCCTAGAGTTGAATATGAGTGATCATAAAAGAGAAGGAAGTATAGTGTGGAAACTCAAAGAAAAGGGATGAATGAGGTTGAAACTCAAAGAGTTGAATGGAAAAGAATGAAAATCCAAGAAAAGGAGAAAAAAAGGGTGAAAAGAAGAAAGATTGATCAAAAAGAGAAGGAAAATGTTAAGGAAAAGAAAGAAAAGAAACAAAGAGTGTGGTGATGGTGTTGGACTGAAAAACCCATGAAAAGGGAGATGTTTTTGAAATAAAAGTCACTCACTCGGAACAACCCTCTTTGTTATCCTATATCCTTCATTTCATTTGCCTCAATATCACCCCAAGGCCCCACTATAACCCTTGAAAGTCCTAATTGATCTAGAGAAGCATGGGAGATGCATACTTTTAAAAGAAAAAGAGAAGTTGGTTTGCTATATAGTGCCCTAGCATTCCTTTCATGAGATTATGCTAAGGTTGTTTCATTTTCATGCATGAACTTCATTTTTGGATTACATGTGAGCATACTTCATTTTGTGCACAAGATTCTATCTCACATATACACGTGGAGAGCATGCTAGATAACTAGAGTGTGATTCATTGTTGAGAGACACCCTTGGTGAGGTTGCATCGAAGTTTAATTTGGATAGCCAAAGTGAATGTGAATTCCATTGTGTAACTACTTAAATTACATGTCCATTGCACACACACACACGAGTTTGAAAATTAATGTGTAGGTGCATACTCTAGACTAGCATTTAAAGTCATGGTGTTACTCATGTGTGCTTGGTTCGGGCATTTGAACGATGTGTTTCATAGCCCTATGCTTAAAGGATAGGGGAATATTGCTCAAATTTTGATATTTGATAAATTTTAGTAATGCCCTTGTTAATTGAATATGTGTTTCATATTTTGGGTATTCATTTTGGTAGTTAAAATTAGAATTCCATGTTTTGTAGTTTGAAAACATCAAAATCATAAATCATGTTGCAATTTCAGAAATGACTTTGGGCATGATCATTCAATTGGGATTCATATGAGTAGTTCAAGTTTTTGGTAGGTTAGATGTCCTAGAAAGGGTATTGAAATGTTTTGGAGTTGAGGGAAGTTGGAGTAGATGTGAATTTTTGAACAAAGGAAGGGTTTTGCAGCAAAGGCAAAACCTTCCGGAAGGTTCTGTCCAGTGAGCAAAACCTTCCGCAAGGTTGTCATCGACCTTCCGAAAGGTTTTCCTTACTGGACAGTGGTGCCCCAGTAGTAAGCAAAACCTTCTGGAAGGTTTTGCCTACTGGACATTTTGTCTTAAGTAATGAGCAAAACCTTCTGAAAGGTTTTGATTGACCTTCCAGAAGGTCTTTCCCAGAAACCTAAAAACGAGGGTTTTAAGTTCGATTTCTTTTAGAAACCCTTCACATTTCCCTTCAAGCTTAAGATACCAAACCCTCTCCTCCCCCTCAAACCTCTTACAATCTTCAAAACACTTCACCAAAGCTCAAATTTCTCATTTCTTTTCTTGATTCAAGTTGATTTTGAGTTGTTTTAGCCAAAAATTTTAGGTGATCTTCACAAACCCTAGGTTTTCCCATTTCCCTCAATCTCTCAAGTTATTCTTGATCTTTCTCAAATCCCTAACCTCACATGCTATGGCGTGTATGAATGGGATGCCCTTGGACACTTTTGAGCCTATGGAGAGGCTAATTTGGGTGGTCTTGACACTACTTGGAATAGGGGCACTGTTGTCCCTCATGGCCTGCACCAAGAGGACAGGCCCCGAGTCCCCACCACCTACGGGCATGAGCTCCCGCAAAAGGGGCGGGGAGAGCCCTAGTAGCCAAGATAGGGATGAGAGGAGGACTAAGGCAAGACACGATGCACGGAGATAACAAATAGAGGAGAAAAGTTTCACATGCGAGAGATACGTTGACAAAGTCTCCCTTGGACCAAATGATGAAGTTGTGAGGACAATCGAGGCTCGTGGGTTGAATATTTGGTTTCAAGAGGTTAAGGGCTACAATTTGGGTTTGTGCTGTGAATTTAATAAGAAGTTGTCGGTGTTTGGAGAAGACGGTGGTAGGTTGAGGACCAACGTGCGGGGGAAGACCTTCGAGGTGACCCTTGACACGATTGCCACATCGATGGGGTATGAGAGGCCTCCCCCGACCACCCCGGTCTACCCACACAACGTGGAAGGGGGTAGGACTCTCATAGATTATGTGGCTCTCACCTATGAGGACCCGACCACCTTCAAGGGAACAACTTTTGTCGGGGGCCTCAAGTACACGTACAGGATAATGAACAAGGTACTGCACTACAACTTGATGCCCCGGGGTTCGGATAAGAACCCGAACATCGAGAAGCTGGCCCTCCTCCATGCATTCATGACGGGGGTGGTGATCGATGTAGCTTATTTGATATGGGAGGAGATGCGGGAGTTTGCCAAGGCCGCAAAGCTGAAGGCGAATCTCCCCTTCGGGAGTCTCGTCACACCTCTATGTGACCAGGCCAATGTGAAGCACTACGCTCATGATACTCTACTTCCCTCGGAGAATGGAGCCATCAGGAAGTCAAGCAACAACAAAAGGTCTGACAGGACCGAGGGAGAGAGACCCAGGGCATTAAGACCTGAGCTAGCAGGTCCATCCATTTCCACACCTCCTGCACCTGCCCCAGCTCGTATTGTGGCGCAACGTATGGACGCACTGGAGTCCACTATGCATGGGCTATCGGTGATGGTGACGCGGTTGTTCCAGCATACATTCCCGGGTGAGCCCATACCCGGTGGACCTTCGCCGCCTCCAGCTAGACCATTGGCCGCTGCTCCTATACCTTCTACTACTGTGGAGGTCGACGATGACGAGGAGGAGGAGGATGAGGAGACTGAGTCCGAGGAAGAGGATGCCTTTGATGAGGATGATGTTTAGGATGACTTTTGTATTTTGTTTCTTTTGATTTTAGGATGTACAATAGGATTAGTTCATCGGCCTAGTAGAAGTGTCTTTAGGTTTTGGGCCGTTTTGTTTGAAACTCGAACCCATTATAATGAAATTTTGAGAATGATCAATGAAAATACCACAGTTGTTACACTTTATCATTGCCCAAGTCAACTTTTAATTGCAACGTGATTTTTGCATTTTGAGTGTTTGGATATTTACTTTTGTGGATGGATGTTGTTTTAGTTTATAGCTTGTGGTTTGAAATAATGTTTGCTAGGGACTAGCAAAGCTCAAGTTGGGGGGTGTGATTAGCAAATAAATATTGCATATATTGTATGTGTTATGCCCTTTTTATACTTGCTTTTGTTGTGAATTAGGGGAGAAATGCGTTTAATCTTCTCTTTAATGGAGTTTTGTGTAAATGTAGGTGAAAAGATGTAAATGGCTTGAGTTAAGCCCCTATTGAAGTGTTTGAAATCAATGATGATGAGGGGATAACTTAAAGGAATGATTGGAAGGTGAAGAAACCAAGAAAAAGCAAATTGGATGAAAACCTTCCGGAAGGTCGATCATAAACCTTCCGGAAGGTTTGCACTTGGTCTGCCTATTCATTGCCAAAACCTTCCGGAAGGTTTTGTCTACTGGAATGAACCTTCCGGAAGGTTTGCATCGACCTTCCGAAAGGTTTTGCTCACTTGAATGCTTTTTCAATTGATCCTGCACAAACCTTCCAGAAGATTTGCATCGACCTTCCGGAAGCTTTTGGTCACTGGAATGCTTTTTCAACTGATCCTGCACAAACCTTCTGGAAGGTTTGAATCGACCTTCCGGAAGGTTTTGCCCAGATTGCGCAGACAGCCTGCAACTCAAGCTCTGCTATTTGGGGGCCCCACCTACACTTCTCCCACTTGTCCCCTGACATCTCTTACACACATACAAGCCTCCCATCACCTCATCCTGTACTTTGGAGGCTCAAGCATTGAAGAGGAGGAGAGAGAAAAGGCAAGTGAGAGGAGTTACAGGCTAGGCTTGTCCTAGCCTGCCCAAGCCATCAAGTCAGCCCCCTATTGATTGAAAGCCTGTCACACACCTAGGGAGGGCGCCATGGACGAAAAGGCATCGGACAATAGACATTATTCAGATTGTATTGCATTGTAGAGTGAGAAGCTCATAGGAAGAAGACATAGTTTAGCGAGAGAAAGCTTCGATTTTTACATTTCTTCCATCCATTTCATTTGTAATCTTCTGTAAGATGTTTGTAAGATTCATTTATTGTCTTTAATGTCATTTATTACAACTGCATTGCAAGTTTAGTTGAGTATCCTAGCATCTACCATTGTTGTATTCAAGTTTTCCATCTCAAGTTCTTCAAATGGGTATTAAATGCACTTTTCTGTAGTTTATGTTTTCTTGCATTAATTTAAGTTTCAATCTTCATTTCTTCGCAATGTCTCTTCATTTCATTTATGTTCTTGCATTAAATATGAGTAGCTAAGCTTCAAGTTGGCTAATCCAAGGGAGAGTTCCCCTTGGGTATGCTAAATCAACTTTTTTTCATTCCTCCTCGTAGTGTACATTGATTTGGTTTGATTAGGCTGAGTGAGTATATGGTTGTGAGTTCTTGATACACCATAGACTTGTCACGGTGTATGCTTGAATCCTCACCTCCATTTTAGTCCCGCGCTGCCTATGAATCAATCGAACATCAAGACACCATTGGAGGAAGGTCTTGAGTTTATTTGGCATTCCCATTGGAATGACCTCTTCGGATTAGCCAACACTTGTTTCATTTCATTTTCATTAAGAAAACAAATCACCAAACTCAAACCTCAAAGATTTTTACACTTTTCTTTTTTTCACCAAAATCACCTTCAAAACGATTCACCTCCTCCCTTGAGGAGACGACATTGGAATACGATTTCCAAGTAAAGAATAACATTCAAAAGTCTCCTTGCGCTTGGGGAGCACTTTTGTTCACACACACACACACACACACACATTTCATTCCCACTATTTCGTTTACCTCATTTCTTGCATCATTCCGAGGGAGAGTGACACTCCCCTATCCGTATAAGCCATACACATATTACGGGATGATGTTCGGAGATTAGGAACGACGGAATAAGTCAAGCAGCCTGCCATTGAGATCTTTGATGGTACTAAGGACCCCTTGGATCACCTCGTTCTCCGTTTCCCAACCCTTTGTGGGATTGGAGAAATTAGAGGAGACCAAGTCACCGCCAAAGAATACTATATGGCCTCTATGAGGGCCAAGAGACCACAAGAGGCCCTCTAAGTGAAAGTGTTCGACCCTAGGGATGACAGCACACTGGAAATAGGGAAGCCTTCGCCCATCCATGGGATGCCGAACACATGAAGAGGTATTATCAATAGCAGGGTACAAGCTAGTGGCTCTCATTTTGGACGCTCTACACTTAACACCTTAAGGGCAGTGCTATCCACCTATCGCCTTTTTCTCCATTTCCCAACCTTTTGTGGGGTTGAGGAAATTAGAGGAGACCAATTCACCGTCAGAGAATACTATGTGGCCTCTATGAGGGCCAAGAGACCGCAAGAGGCCCTCTAAGTGAAAGTGTTCGATCCTAGGGATAACAGCACACTGGAAACAGGGAAGCCTTCGCCCATCTATAGGATGCCGAACACCTGAAGAGGTATTATCAATAGTAGGGTACAAACCAATGGCTCTCATTTTATTTGTCATTTATTATTTCGGTTGATTTATTTTGTTATCTATTATTTTATGAAATAAACCTTTGCAAAGATTATTGTGTCCAAAACTGTCTTGCTTTCATTTCATAAAGATTGTAAACAACTTACAAAAGTTAGAACATGACCTAACAACAAGGTAGACAAAAAGATAAAAGTTGTCATACTCCCAACGATCACTTACTGCTCCCCGATCTGATCTCATCAAGGCTCTCCCTATCACCATCTATCCTAGGGGCCTCATATGGGATGAAGCCAAAGAAATCAATAGCAGGAAAAGCTGCTGAGGCTTTTCCCCTAAACTCTTCATAATAATCAATAAAAGCGTCTACAACGGCCCTCTCAGTAACCTCCCTCCTCATCTCCATCTCGATGGAATGAGCCTCTCCCCTGGTGGCTCTCTCATGAGCTACTCGTAGGTCTGCCTCTACCATGGCAGCCCTCTCCCGAGTTATACATAGCTCGGCCTCAGCTCCTACGACGCCTCTCATGGGACGCTCGTAGTTGTGACTCTACTTTCGCGTAAACAACTTATGACTCTAGCTTAGCGCCTCTCTCATGAGTCACCAAAATTTTGGCCTTACTCTGCCTCTAGTCTCACACAAGCAGCCTATGTCTCCATCTTAGCGCCTCTCTAACGAGTTGCCAAAAGTTCAGCCTCACTCTACCTCTGCTCTCACGCAAGCAACCTATGTGTCCAGCTTAGCGCCTCTCTCACGAGTCGCCAAAAGTTTGGCCTCACTCTACCTTTACTCTCACACAAGAAGCCTATATCTCCAGCTTAGCGCCTCTCTCACGAGTTGCAAAAAGCTCTGGACACCTCATCTAGTTTGAGCGTCCTCAAAAGCACAAAAAAACTATAACCATCTGTGAATATCCAAAAGCAAGAATGTCAGTATGACCAAAACATACATAAGACAAGGTTCCACATAAAAAAAGGCATACCATGGCAAATCCCTCCATCGCGGTATTTATAATACTCTCAGTACCTCGAGAGCTGATCTCTCTAATCTCCGAGGATGTTACAAACCTCCAAAGCTGCTCCTTGGCCAAATTCACATCTTGTAACATAGACACCGAGCCACTACTAGAAGAAGGGCAACTATGTGGAGCTATAGTCCCCATAGAAGACCGCACTGGAGTCTCAACTCCTATAGCGGTACTAGGGCTAGCTTTGGTACACATAGGAGTTACAATCTAGGAAGGAGTGGGGGCACCACCGGATCCCACCTCCCGAGAAGCAACCTGGCCATCGGACCTTGGCCGAGAATAGCTAAGGGCATCAGGCCTCGCCCTCTTAGGAGGAGGGGAAGATGTCACCCTAAAATCATAGAGAGTCTCCACCATCGCTCTATCAATAGTGGCACCTGTTAAATTGGGATAAGAAAAAAAACCTATAGTATCGCAATTATCAAAGCTTATTAGAATGATCAAATACCATTCCTCTTTTGCCTAAGAGGCTCTGAGATAACCTGCCACATCATGAAAAATATTTTTTCACTAATTTGTGTTTAAAACTCAAATTCAGTGAATATTAAGCATTTTTTTTGAAAAATTTGGTGCCCAAACCGTCTTCAGCCATGTGACACTTGTAGATCTTGAAAAAAATACCTAGATTCAAAAAAAAATATTCACCTCAAACAGACAACCGAGTGCAAAGTTATGACCGTTCAAAGCTTTGTCATTTTTCATCATTTTGTAATACTCTAGCCAGAGCCAACACACCAGGGCCCAGCGCCCCAGGCGCTGCCAAGTGTCCCAAGCTTCGCTATCCACTCCTTCAGTGTCGCCTAACAACCTCGCTGGCATCACCCAGTAGCTTGTTGATGCCGCCCAACATGTTGGTGTCACCCTGTTTGTACTAGTTCAGCTGTCTGTATCGCCTAGGCCTGGACGTTGCCCACCTGCGCCTTCGGTGTCGCCACCTGGGCCCATTGCGCCTTTAGCGTCGCCTTTGCTGCTGCTGGTGTCACCAATTGCAGCGTCGTCGCCCAACTACCTTCCTACGTTGCCTAGCCAACTGGCGCCCCCAACGTTGCCTACCCCAAGCCTGTTGGCGCCGTGCTTGATTGTTTTCACCCTAATCTCCGAACACGAACTCTCGAATGTGTATATGGTTTATATGATGAGTAGGTGAGTGTCACTCTCCCTCGGGTTCGATGCTAGAAATGGGAAAAACGTGTGTGTGGATGAAAATGTGTGTGTGTGCAAAAGTGCTCCCCAAGCGTAGAGAGACTTTCGATGTCTTGTTTTACTTGGAATGGAGTATTCGAAGGTCGTCTCCTCAGGGAAGGTTGGTCAAATTGTGGTGAAGGTGATTTTGTAAAAATGGAAAAGTGTAAAATCTTGTGAATTGGTGTTTGGGTGATTGAAGATTGTTGGTAAAATGCAATAAAAACAAGGTTGGCTAATCCGATGAGGTCATTCCAATGGGAATACCAAATCAACTCCATTCATTCAACCAATGGTGCCTAGGTACTTGATTAATTCGTCGGAAGTGAGGGACTAATGTGGAGGGTAGGCTCAAGCATACCCCGTGACAAATCTACGATGCATCAAGAGCTCACAACCACGTCCGCACTCAACCTAGTCAAACCAATCACTTTACACTATGAGGTAGAATGGAGAAGAGTTGATTTAGCATACTCAAGAGGAAGTTCCCCTTGGATTAGCCAACAAAAAGCTTAGCTACTCATGTTTAAAGTAAAAGCATTCATAATGTAGATGAAATGGACTGAAAATAGAGATGAAATGAAGCTTAGAACTTGTATTAATGCTAGGAGAAGGTAAACTACAAAGGAGAATTCATTTCATACCAAAATGGAAAGCTTAAAGACAAAACCTAGTTGAAAATATAAAAGTGCAAGAACATTGAATTAAAATTGATTACACTTGAAATAAAGGAGATTACAATGCAAGAAATGATGATTACCAGTGAAATATAACTTACTACAACTGAAATGGGTGAGGAAATTGCAAAAAACCTAAGCTTTCTATCCCTAAACTATGTCTTCTACCTTGGGAGCTTCTCCCTCTAAAAGTGGTGAACAATGCTGTGTAATGTGTAGAGAATGGTGTAATTTTCGTCCATGAGAGCTCTATGGTCTGTGTGCTGCAGATTTTCCATGATTGGAAGAGTTTGGATACCTGCACAAGCAAAGTGCAGGCATGCCTACACTCCCTATGCCCTTGACCAACCTCCCTCTTTCTCTCTCCTCTTCATCCATACCTTTTCTTCCAAATTTAGAATTTTGTGTAAGGATGGCATGGTTATAGGTAGAACATATCAGGGTAGGTGTGGGAGAAGCATAGGTGGGCCCCCCAAATTGGTAGAGTTTGAGTTGCAAGTGTCTGGCATTTCTGGGCCAAACCTTCCGAAAGGTCAAAGCAAAACCTTCCGGAAGGTCTTCTCCAATGTGCAAAAACTTCTGGAAGGTTTTCTCCTGATTTGCCTTTTTCTTGATTTCTTAACCTTCCAAGCCTCCCGTTAAGCCACCCCTTTTTCTCCATTGTCTTTAAGAATTATGATGAGGGCTTAACTCAAGCCATTTCCTATTCCTTACCTACAATCGCACATAAACTTCATTAATTGTTAGATTAATTGTATTTTCTCCCATTTTTACCACAAAAGCAAGTATAAAAGGGGTGCAAATGTATACATGATGTGCAATATTTTGTGCTAATCACGCCGCCTTTTTTCTGGCATGGGCATCACCTCCATCTCTTCTGGCGCCGCCATGGGAGCCTATCTCGTGCACAACTGGCATCACCCCAGGCCTCGTCATGGCGTCTCTTGACCTCGCCATGGTGTCGCCTAGGGCTTCACCAGGCTTTGTCAAAGCAGCAACAACCCTAGATTTCGCCACTGCGGTGTTGCCCAGAGTTTCGTTCACCTTTATCAACTTCTCTCTCATGGTTTTCCTTCCTCATGAGTTGTTCTCTCTACAATCTATGGGGGTTAGAAGAAGGGGAATGAGGAAAATATGGGAGAATGAATAGTCTTTGGGTATTGCATATATACTGTCTGATAGAGTGAGCCATAAATGAAAGAGGGATCTTCAGCTAATGGGAAGCATTTCTCCTTTTTACAAATCACTTTTGAAATACTTGACCTCTCCTTCCCTGAGGAGACGACCTTGGAATACTCTTCCAAGTAAAACACGACACTGTAAGTCTCTCTAAGCTTGGGGAGCATTTTGGCATACTCACATACGTTTTTGCTTATTCACAAAAAATTTCCTTTCATCTTGCACGAGTTTGAGTGAGTGACACTCACCCTTCATTATAAGCCATACACATAATCGGGTTCATGTGGGATGCAAGCGAAAACAAACCAAGCATTTTTGGTGCTGTTGTCGGGGAAGGCTAAGCGTCAAGTTTTGAAGGTGATTTGGGACAACGGAGGTAACTCTTGTGATTTTCATCATGGGCTGAGGTACGTTGCTCTTTTGTATATAATTGTGCATAGTTTTTGATTGTAGTTAGTGCATTTGCATGTGGGGACGTGATAACCAAAATAGACTAGTTAGACGTGACCAAGGACCAAACATGAACTTAAATCAAGATCCTCCCGAAGATGCTGGAGACAATTTTGGGGATGATGGTGCTAACAATCCAAGGGGTGGAGGAGTACAAAACCCCCGAGTACAAAATCCCCGAATGCAATTCCCCCTCCAAGAAATGAAGGAAATAATCTCCATATTGATCCCCAAGCGAGATCAATGAGAGATTATCTCCAACCTACATGAAGCACCACCCCATCATGCATACTTTTACCTGTGCAAGCACATGGTTCCCTTGTAAAACCGAGTATGTTACAACTATTTCCTCAATTCCATGGCGTGGAACGAGAAAATCCTTACCTACATATTAAGGAGTTTGAGGAAATAGTTGGAACCTTCATTTCAAATCATACAATAGAAGTCATGGCACGCATGAAGTTATTCCCCTTTTCTCTAAAGGAAAAAGAAAAAACTTGGTTGAACTCCTTGAAACCATGCTCGATAAGTTCTTGGACTCAAATGTTATTTGAATTTTTAAACAAGTTCTTTTCGGTGCCCAAGACCACTGCTTTGAAAAAAAAAATTCAAAACTTTTCTGAAAAACCAAATGAGCAGTTTTACCAGTGTTGGGAAAGATACAAAGAATGAAAATACCATTTATGTGAAGTTTTGAAATAGGGAAGAGGTGTGCCACACTAATCAAGAAAGGATAGCTTTTGAATAGCTTTGACGTCATTTCTTAAACCCTAAACCCATGGCCACATTATAACCCTAATAAAGTCCTTTTTGATTCCAGAAGTCATGCATGTGTATTATTTTCATCTATTCATGAGAAAGGGGAAGTGTTGATAATATGTTTGATGTTGTGGTAATATTCCTTCATGAGATTATGCCAAATTTTAGTTTTATTCAAATAACCGTTCTTTTGATATATTACATGTGAAATTATTTGCTTTGATTAACAATATTCTTATCACATGCAATTTTTGAGTGATAGTCATTATAACGAGAGTGTGTTCTTTGCTGAGTGATTTCCAGGAAAGGATTGACATCGAGGCTAATTCTTGTACAACAAAGTGAAGGGTGGTGGTATTTCCTAAGTGATTTTTGAAATAAAGGAATCATTACACACACACAAGTTTTTCTGAAAATATATGGATAGTATTACAACTAATATGTGTTACTCTTATAGTGATAAGGGAAATAAGGTATTCTGGAAAATCCAAGGAATGGTGATTTAATTTTATCTGTGAAAAATATAAGTTATTGTATTCTAACCGTTGAAGTTTGTAGGTAGCTTTACTGAAAACCTTCCCAAGACAAAACTCGTCCACTAGGGGTTTAACGGCTTGTTGCATATGCTAAATGCAATCGTGAAATCTACGGAAGTGATTTTGTTTTGTTATTTATTTTTATTACTAGGGACTCGTAATGTTTAGGTTGCAGGGGTGTGGTTAACCCTAATTAGTGCATTAATAACTTAGGTTATTAGGTCAATTGTGTTAATGAAGTGCGTTAAAACAGTCAAAGTAAGTGAAATTAGGGTTAGTGCGTAAATTAGGGTTAATGTGTGAAACTTGTTATTTTTTCGGGTTTTGTGAGGAAATTATGCAAAGTCAAGGGGATCAAAGTGTGCAAGCTTAAATTAGTAGGGGAGGCAAGTGCAATTACTATAAAAATTCATCAAGAAAACCAAGATGGAATCCAGAGGATTGCCACCGTCTAGACGGTGGTGGTGGCGTCCGTACGGTAGGCAAACCGCCTCACCTCCCTCCTTCTTCCCCATTGGTCAGCTGCTGCAACAAAAGGCCTTGATTGGCCCAACCAAGCTTAACCGCCTCAAGCACCTCTCTCAGCCTCTATAAATAGGCCAGCTCAACTTCATTTTCAGTGTTCTCAGCCAGAGAGGGTGGAGGGAAGTCAGGAGATTCAGAGTTACACCAGATAGTCAGAGAGAGTGAGAGAGAGAGAGAGAAATAGTACATCGAAGCCCTGTCAAACCACTTCCAGCCAGCTTTTCTTACTTCTACATTTATGTTATTCCTTTTTGCTTGGAGGGTTGAACCTCTTCCACTTTTGTGCCCTAACCGAAAGGATTGTCTGTATTTGGTTTTGTATTGCAATGGAACTATTTCGCACCTCTTTTTTGTCTATAGAAATGGGGAATGAGTAGTCCTCTTTTACCCTTCAGTGAAGGGTGAACATATGTACTTTATTGTTTGAGTTATGGAAATGCCGATGTTTTAACTATGCTTTAATGTTATATATACCACCCATATTGATGGATGATTACATTTATAATATGCTCATAGTTATGAACACCGAGCGGTACCTAATGCTATATACTATACTATCTGTTAATTATGTACTTCATGCATGATACAGTGATGTACATGATTGGGCTTTATGTAACAGTCGATAGATTGGTTATAGACGGGTTACGTCTCGGCATAGCCAATGCTTTTGATTCAATGCTTAAACTGGAATCTCGTCATCAGTGAATCATCAACCTGCCGGTTGAATAACTGTAGTGTTCCTCCTGAATGACTTGCCTTTTGGTTCACTAGGGTTGTTTAACTGATGCATGGTACAGAGATTCCGATTGAGTAATTCAAGTATTCCTCCTTAATGGCTTGCCTTCTAGTTTACTCGGATTATTTGATTGTTGCATGAAAATATACATGCCGACTAACCTAATCAGTTGCAGGATAGGGCTTAATATACATCATACCTATCGGTTGACTTTTCAGTAAAATGGGGGTTAATTGTTATAAGATGGCATTTCTAATAACCGAAACAATATAATGCATGTGGAATCCCTGAACTGCAGGGTATCTTTTAATTATTGTATTTCCACAGTTTTAATTAATTTTATTTTAATTATTCTAAGCTCACACCACAAGCTATTTTATTACATTATGTATCTATAACAACTTCACCATTTCTGATTTGATTTCCAATATTTAACTCCCTGTGGGTTCGACTACAGAATTAAACCGAGTATTGTATTGTAATTTGATCACCTGAATTTGGGTGTATGATACTATTGTGGTGGTAGTAATCGAGATCAGAGTCAAGTTTCTGGCGCCGTTGTCGGGGAGTTACAGTGATTTCAAATCGAATAGGGAAGTTGTTGAGTTTGTATTTTATGTATATTTATTTTCTGTTACATTTTCATTGTTTATGTCTTTTAATTTATCAGTAGGGTTTGTAAATCAGTCTAATCCTTCATCACCATCATCTTCATCTTCATCACAAGCATCATTTCAATTAAGCATGACTCATAATAATCAACGAGAACAAGAGGTAGTTCAGAATGTCCGACCATTAAGAGAATATCTGCATCCTGCACACACTAGTGTCCATTCATGTTTTTCTTTTCCCACAAATGCTCAAAATTTTAACATTAAGGTAGGGACAATACAGTTGTTACCACAGTTTCATAGTCTGGAGTCTGAAAACCCATATCTGCATGTTAAAGAATATGAAGAAGTAAGTGGTGCTTTATAAGATAATTTTGAAATGGCCTGGTTGAAACTTTTTCCTTTCTCTTTTAAGGACAAAGCTAAACAGTGGCTAAATGCATTAAAAGCCCAGTCTATTCCGAGTTGGCAAATTTTGTAAACTGAATTTTTCAAAAAAAAATTTATTGTGCATCGCACTAATGCATTGCGACGTCAAATCATGAATTTTTATGTAAAAGAAGGGAAAATTTTTATCAATGTTGGGAGAGATTTAAGGATCTTCTCCAAGCCTGCCCGCATCATGCATTTGAGAGTTGGACTCTTGTAGGTTTTTTCTATGACGCCCTCCCGTCTACATTGCGTCAGTTTGTTGAAATGATGGACGTGGGAGAATTTATGAGTAAAAGCCCTGAGGAGGCGTTCGAGTTATTTGATACCATTTCTCAGAGTTCCCAAATATGGGACTCGGCCTCTCCAAACATTGTTAATACCAAGCCATCTACATCCCAATGAGGGAAGTATCTATTAAAAGAAGATATGACCTAAGGGCCAGAATGACTACCTTGTCCCGAAAGCTTGAAGCTTTAGAAATGAAAAAAATGAAGGAAGTGTCTATAGTGTCTACCACTGAGTAGTCATGTGAAATCTGTGCATTGTCAGGACATCCCACGGGGGAATGTCCAACCATTCCTGCATTCAAAGAGGTCTTGATGGAATAGTCCAATGCCATTTTGAACTTTAATAAGCCCTATCCCAATCCTTATTCCGAAACCTATAACCCATGGTGGAGGAATCACCCGAATTTCAGTTGGAAAAACACACAGCTTGTGAGTCAACCATAAGGTCCACCTTCAGGTCAGCCCCAAACTCAACAGTCATATTAGCCCCAAAATCAGCAGTCATATCAGCCCCAAACTCAGAAGTCATATCAGCCTCAAACTTAGTAGTCATATCAGACATATCAACCCCTACACAAAAGGAGTCTAGAGGAAACCATGAACCAGTTTATTCAGAGTCAAATGAGTTTCAATACTCAGTATACCCATGCATTTAACGATTTCAAAGCTCAAACTTCATAGAGCATAGAAGATATCAAGAGTCATCTAGCCAAATTAACCCAGTCCTTGAGCATATCAGAGAAGGGAAAATTCCCATCTCAACCAAAACGCCCCACAAAGTCAAAATTAGGCTAATGTTGTGTCTTCCGAACCATCTCTGAGTCAGGTCCAAGCAATTACCACATTAAGAAGTGGTAAAGTGATTGACAAATCCATTAGATACAAGTTAATTCCTAAGCCAAAACCTGAGTCAATCCTAGTAAATGAACCAGTTGAGCTTGAACCAGTGACTGAAAAGGAACCCGAACCACCAAATGAAAAAGAACCTTCATGTCCTACTCCGTTACCTTTTCCTCAAGCAGTCAAGAAACCTAAAACTCCAGCCAATCATTCTAAAATTTTTGAATTGTTCAAACAAGTAAAGATTAACATCCCCCTTGTTGGATGCAATCAAACAAGTCTCATCTTATGCCAAGTTTTTGAAAGGCCTTTGCATAGTCAAAAGGAAGATCAATGTACAAAAAAGAGTATTCTTAACCGAGCAAGTTAGTACTATCATCCAGAACAAGGCCCCTCTTAAGTATAAATATCCTGGAAGTCCTATAATGTCATGCATAATCGAAAACTTTCGGATTGAGCAAGCTCTGTTTGATCTGGGAGCCAGTGTCAATCTGCTTCCATACTCGGTCTATAAACAGTTAGGGTTGGGTGAGTTGAAACCCACCAATGTCACATTGTAATTGACAGACCGATCTGTGAAAACCCCACGAGGAGTTGTTGAGGATGTGTTAGTTCAAGTCGATAAATTCTATTTCCCAGTGGATTTCATTGTTTTATATACTCAGCCAGTTCTGAATGCTTCTACATACATTCCTGTCATTCTAGATCGAACATTCCTTGCTACATCAAATGCATTATTTAATTGTAAGAATGGAGTCATGGAACTTTCACTTGGAAATATGACCAGTGAATTGAACATCTTTAATGTGACAAAGCACCCAGGTGAGGAGGGAGAAATTTGTGAGGTAGATGTAATTGATGAGATTATAGAGGAGAAAGTCAACATCTCTTCTTATTTTGACCCTCTACATGTCTGTTTGATTAATGGTACTCCTTATCTTGTGAAAATTTTGTCTTCTTGAGGTTAGGGGTTCAAGTCCCTCTCCCCTCCCCCTCCTCTCATCCCAAAAAAAAAATATATAAAAAAAATAAAAAAATAGATTAATTCTGTTAATAATAGTGGAAATCCTGGTGTGAAGTTTTATGCTAATTTGTTAAATTCTTCGCCAGAAGCATCAGGAGATGTAAGAAAATTAAGCAAGAAGAATTTTGTTAGAAAAAACAAGCCTCGACTAAAACTAAGCACTAACTCTAATTGGGAACTTAAGCCTGATTAATTTATCCCCTATGCACTTCTTGTATATAGTAGTTGCGAGTCTTGGGGAAGCATAAAAGAGCGATCAGTTGGACAATTGCCGACATCAAAGGAATTAGCCCTCTCATTTGCCCTCACATAATATATCTTGAAGAGGACGCCAAGCCATCTCAACAACCACAAGTGAGACTCAATCCTATTATGAAGGATGTGGTTAGAGATGAAGTGTTCAAGCTACTTGATGTGGGAATCATCTTTGTAATTGCTGATAATAAAAGGGTTAGTCCCACACAAGTGGTACCAAAGAAATCGGGAGTAACATTGGTGGCCAATAAGGAGAATGAGTTGATCCCAACTCGAGTGGTCACCAGTCGGAGAGTTTGCATTGATTACTGGAATTTTAACTCATGCACTTGTAAGGATCACTTTCCACTACCATTCCTTGATCAAGTGTTGGAAAGGGTAGCAGGACATCTTTTCTATTGTTTCTTAGATGGCTACTCCAATTACAATCAAATAGAGATCGCCCTGGAGGATCAATAGAAGACCATATTCACGTGCCCCTTTGAAACATATTCCTATCGTCGAATATCGTTTGGGCTATGCAATGCCCCGGGGACTTTTCAAAGGTGTATGATGGGGATATTTAGTAACATGGTGGAAAAGATAGTGGAGGTTTTCATGATGAATTTTTGGTGTTTGGGACTCCTTTGAAGGATGTTTGAAACATTTGGAGAGAGTATTAGAGAGATGTGAAGAAAAGAATCTGGTGCTTAACTGGGAGAAGTGCCATCCCATGGTGACACAAGGGATCGTGCTTGGACACATTGTGCCTGCAAAAGGAATAGAGGTGGACAAATCTAAAGTGGAAGCAATTTCCAATCTACCCACTGCAAAGATAGTCAAGGACATCAAGTCATTTCTTGGGCATGCAGGTTTGTATTGGAAAGAACATCAAGTCATTTCAATGCATTGGAAAGAACTTTGAAAAATTTGCTAGTAAAGGATGTCCCATTTGTGTGGTCGGGTGATTGTGAGACATCTTTTCAAAAACTTAAAAGTATGCTTATCTCACCTCCAATCATGCGACCACCCAAGTGAAAAATTCCATTTGACCTCATGTGCGACACGAATGATTACGCGGTTGGCACAGTGCTAGGTCAGAGGGAAGATAAAAAGCCTCATGTCATATACTACGCTAACAAAATCTTAAATGAAGCTCAAATGAACTATACCACCACTGAAAAAGGAGTTGCTAGTCGTAGTGTTTGCATTGGATAAATTTAGGTCATACATCATTTGTTCATCTATTGTAGTCTATATTGATCACTCTACTTTGAAGTATTTGTTGTATAAGCAGGATGCCAAAACGGGACTCATTAGGTTGATCCTCTTCCTTCAAGAATTCCATCTGATCTTCAATGACAAGAAATGAGTTAAGAATGTGGTGATGAACCATTTGTCACAACTTGTTGTCCAAGACACCAAAGAGCACATCCTTATCCCTGACTCTTTCTTGGATGTGCATTTATTTTCTATCCATTCAGTTTGTCCATGGTATGCTGACATTTGTAATTTTCTTGCAACAGGACAAATGCCCCCACACTGGAGCTCAGAAGACAAGAGAAGATTCATGGAAGATGTGAAGTACTTTTACTTCGAAAACCCATATATGTTCAAGTATTGTTTTGATCAAATCATAAGCAGGTACGTCCTAGAAATGAACAGCGGGATGTCCTATCTTTTTGCCATTCTGAAGCATGTAGCGGACACTTCTCTTCCAAAAAGACTTCAGCTAAGATTTTACAAAGTGGTTTTTATTGGCCAACCTTGTTTAAAGATTGTGTTTCATTTTGCAAGCAATGTGATAGGTGTCAAAGGCTAGGGAGTGTGACTCGTAGGAATATGATGCCCCTGTCCCCCATTCTTGTCATTGAAATTTTTGATTGTTGGGGCATCAATTTCATGGGTCCATTCCCTATGTCCAATGGCTACCTTTACATACTCCTAGAAGTTGACTACGTATCCAAGTGGGTAGAGGCAATCCCGACCAAGACCAATGACCATCGCGTTGTGGTCAAGTTCTTAAAGAGAATATTTTGTTTAGGTTTGGAATGCCTCGAGCTATGATTCGTGACGGTGGTTCACATTTTTGCAATAGACCATTTGCTTCTTTGATGCTTAAATATGACATAACACACAAGGTGTCCACCGCTTATCACCCACAGACTAACGGTCAAGCCGAGTTTGTCAATAGGGAGATAAAAAATATACTTGAGAAGATGTTTAACCCAAACTGAAAGGATTGGTCACTTAGATTGACCAATGCCTTTTGGGCTTACTGCATCACTTATAAGACCATTCTTGGTATGTCTCCCTATAGTCTAGTCTATGGCAAGGCCTGTCACTTGCCAGTGGAGATGGAGCACAAGGCATACTGGGCCATAAAAATTTTGAATTTCAATCTTGGACTAGCTGGGGGTCATAGGAAGTTGGAGATGAATGAGTTGGCATAAATTCACAGGGATGCATACGAGAGCTCTAGAATTCACAAAGAAAGGGCTAAATTTTTTCATGACAAATCCATTGTGAGGAAAACCTTCGAGCCCGGAAAAAAAGTGCTCTTGTATAATTCCTGCCTCTCTATTTTCCAAGGGAAACTTAGATCGAGATGGGATGGCCCCTACGTTGTCAAGGTGGCCTACCCACATGGAGCCGTGGATATAGAAAACCCTAAGGATGGTAAGATATTCAAGGTCAATGGCCAAAGACTTAAACCATTCTTTGAGATTTTTGAACTTCAAGAAGTTGAGGAAGAGTTGGTGGATCCGGTCTACCCAGATATTGTTGAGGCATAATTGTTCAAGTAAATATTAGTGTACAGTTGTTTCTCTTTCTACTTTTGTGAAACCCGGGAAAATTTGAAATTTTTCTGAAAAAGGGCAAAATGGTAATTTGCCATTACTGCACGTATTTGAAATACATATGTTCTAGACCTCGGATGAGGAAACGGAGTGCGTCGTTGGATTCGCAACGCGAAATCTAGTGACCACCAGAAAATTCGTTGAATTTCGAGATAGTCGGATTTTGCACGTAGTTCGAGACGACTGCGTGGCGATTGACCTTTTAAAGGTCCCCAAAAACGAGAAATATTAAATTTCCTTATAATTGGATTAATGTGCCAATAAAATTTATTTGGACTTAATCCGGGACTTAATGAGTCGTTTCGGGACGAAAAACGGACCCGAAAGTAATAAACGAGCGGTGCGATGTAGACCACACATTTAAAATTATAAATAGGAGCTAAAATATCTGAAAAATCAGAATTTCCAGGCCACTTGAGTCTTTGTTCAGCCGTTCAAAGAGAGAGAGAAAGAGAGGAGAGAGAAAAGGGTTTTCTTAAGCCTTTCTCCGGCGATTTCTCCGACAACCGTCGCTCGGATTCCGTCGAGCTAGAAGAGAGAGGTGATCTACTCGTCGAGGGCTACGTCTACGTACCAAAAATAAGGCGTTTCACCAAAGATCCAAAGGTGGAGTTTGGGGAAAGTCTTGGATTTTGGGTGATTTTGGTGTATAGAGATTGCCTACATCTCTATTGAGGTAGGGGTTAATCCTATCTTGGATCATTCTACTCTAGGTGTAGCTAGAATAAGGGTATACATAAATATATGCATGAGTAATAATGTATATATGTGATTTATGGTTTGTGCCTACAAGGTGTTTGTTTAAATGCCTTAGTTGATAAATGGGTGTTATTTCAATTATATTGTGATAACATATTTGTGTGTATAGAGATAATTGAAATTTATGCTCTATGTTGTCAAGATATGACTTTGATGTGTTGATATGAATATGTGGTTTGGTAGTTATATGCACTTGATATAATTGCCATGAAGTTATGACATGTTGAACATGTGGATACATTGCTCATGTGGTAGATGTTGCATTTTGAGCATTTTCATGGCATCACATTCATGGGACTATTGCATGAGTGTTGGTGTGTGGGAGATGCATGAATATAATCAACACCTTGTTTGGTGGTTGATATGTGGGCTTGGAAATGTGGACCGATGGTCACATGGAGTCACATGATTGCATTGCATAAGGAAAAACTTGTGTTGGGTATAGCAAGAAGGGGCATGACGACTTCCTTGGGTGCAAAACCCTAAACCACTTGGTTGAGTCACTTGGCCGGCGGTGAGATTCCAGAAAAGTGACACGGTGTACGGAACCGGCGGTGTGATTCCGAAAATCCGTTGCCCAAAGAAAACACAAGGGTTTTGGTTATAAAAACACCCATTCAATGGGTAGATTCCAATGATGATCGGATTTCATAACGATCATTGGAAGGGTTTTTCCGTCAATAGACGGGGTGCATTACACTTTGGCGTTGCATTGTGTTGCGTGAGTCGGTGGGGACTCGGGTTGAAATGCATGGGTGAGTGTCACTTCATTCCATGGCATGGCATTGTTGCATTCCATCATAGAATGCATAAGTATGTGAAATGTTAAGTGATATGTTTATGTTATGATTACATGAGCATGTGCATCTAGGGGGAGAGTAACCTCTATAGGTTTATCTCTACTGGGCGTTGTGCTCACCCTATACGGGAAACCATTTTCAGGTGTCGGGTTTACACCGGCGATTGGCTCCCATGGAGAGCATCAAGCATGAAGGGGGCCGGCTTGTGGCCTTAGTTTAAGTTTTGTAAAACCTTTAACAAAATTCCATTTTGACGTATATATATTATGGAATGAATTGTAATAGAGATTGTATGAGTTAGGTATTATATGGAAAATCTCATTAAACATGTATTGAATGAGTTTGGAGTGTATGGGGTAGCTTTAAGGATGGTTTGGAGGGGGAAGAAATCCATTTTTATGCTCACAGTCTGAAAACCTACCGGAAGGTGTGTGTCGGACTTCCGGAAGGTTTTGCTAAAAACCCCAGCTTGCCTTGCTCACAGCTAATACCTTCCGGAAGGTTTTGCCCACTGGAATGAACCTTCCGGAAGATTTTAGCTACTGGAGTAAAACCTACCGGAAGGACCTGTCTACTGGAGTGGACCTTCCGGAAGGTTTTGCCTTGGGTTTCTTTTTGACTGCCGAGTTCTTCCGGAAGGTTTTGTTTTCTGGAATGAACCTTCCGGAAGGTTTTGGCTACTGGAATGGACCTTCCGGAAGGTTTTTGCTACTGATGTCGACCTTCCGGAAGTTCTTGAAATTGATCTTTTTCATGTAACAGTTCCTTCAGTGACCTTCCGGTAGGTGTATGTCGACCTTCCGGAAGGTTTTTCCAAAAACTTGAAATTTTCAAAATGCTTAACCATGCTTTTGGGCTTTGTTTTCTTTGGCTTCTATGACATAAATGGAGGTGTAATTGACCTTGTGGATGGTAAATCTGATTAAAAGCATGTGAGTGACGTGGTGTCGGGTTATACGACTATCACGAGTATTTCCGCGGGTTGATGGGTTATCAACGGGACCCCCAGATTTTGGGGCGTCACAGCTTGGTATCAGAGCATAGGTTTACGATAAACCTAGGGCTTGATGGGCATGGGTTTAGACCATTACATTCCATATGCATACATGTTAATTGTTGTTTGCTATATGTTATGTGCTACATGACATGTGAATTATATACATGGTAGAATGTATATGTAAAGGAACACATTAGGTTAGAAAATATAACCTTGGGTTCGGAATAAGGGATGAACGGAGTGGTTCATGGTATAAATGTCTACTAGTGGGTGGCATAAGCATTACTAGTGAGACAATGAGAGGAATTCTCAAAGTTTCAATCTTGATCCCTATTTTCGGGATACCTTGTGAGACTTGTTTGCTATCTGACAAATATAGATGGCTAGTCGAGGAAGGGGACGCCGAGGCGGTGGGAGAACTAATCAACAACCACCGGCCTTCGATCAACAGGCCTTTAATGAGACTATGGGCATGATGGCAGCTACGGTTGCACACCGGGGAGGTATGAGTAACCTCCAACAGTTCAAGGCACATAAACCTCCAGTTTTTACGGGAGGGGCGGATCCTATGGTGGCTGACCATTGGTTCCGGCAAGTAACAAAGATCTTGAAGGCAATGGGAATCACTTCCGACGCCAGTAAGATAACACTAGCTGCATTCCAGCTAGAAGGAGAATCCCAAGTGTGGTGGGATTGGGTCTCGGGCACAAAGGATCTTGAGACTATGACATGGGAAGAGTTCAAGGAGCTCTTCATGGGCAAGTATTTCCCACCGGCCATGCGACATGCAAAGGCCCGGGAGTTTCTGGAATTGAAACAAGGAAACATGACGGTGATGGAATACGTGGCGAAGTTCACAGAACTAGCACGTTTCGCCGATGATTACGTAGCCACAGCTGTGGCTAAGGTAAGAAGGTTTGAGGAAGGCTTGAAGCTTTCCATTCGGGGGAAAATTGTAGGTCTTCTCCTACAAGATCTGGATTTAATGATCACGACGGCCATGGCTATTGAACGAGAGGTGGATGACGCGAGGAATATTCGCGAGGGTGGTACTAAGGACAAGAAGAAGGAGGGACCATACTCTTCTTCTAGTGCGGGAAAGAGGCAGAGAACTTTTACTCCGCAGGGACAGCAAGGGCAGAGCCGCGGCTATCAAAGCCAAGGCCAGGGTCAATCCTCCCAAGGTGGGAGAAATCAGAGGCCTTCCTACCAGGCAGGCCAACGGACTTGCTATCATTGCCACCAACCGGGGCACATGAAGCGGGATTGTCCTCAGAGGCAGGGATCCCAGAGTTATGGGGCATCCCAGTCCCAGTCTTCAGTGGGGCACACACAGACACCTTATGTTCCTCCCTACCCCACTACAGGCCAGGGAAGCCAGTACCAGTTCCAGGGTGCTGCACAGACCCCTACTACATCACGTGCGAGTGCCACGCAATCAGGCCAGATGGGCCAGAGTTTGGGTCGAGGCCGAGGACAGGGCTTACAAGCCGGTACTTCAGGGACCCAGGGGCGTGTCTACGCCATGACGCCACAGACTGAACCGGCAGATTTGTCGGTGATACAGGGTACATTCTTACTCTCTCGTTTATGGGCTAGGGTATTATTTGATTCTGGTGCATCACATTCATTTATTGCTGCATCTTGTGTGAAAGACTTGGGCTTAGAGGTTGAGACCTTGGAGGAGCCATTGCATGTGAGTTCTCCCCTAGGTGCTAGGGTGAGGGTTGGTCAGATATGTCGGGGTTGTGAGTTAGAGATCTCTGGGATTCTACTCACCGTTGACCTTAGGGTCATGGACATGTCGGAGTTTGATGTCATCCTAGGGATGGATTGGTTGACGGCACACCGTGTTGTGATAGACTGTGATCGGAAGAGGGTCACTGCTTATACGCCTGAGGGTGTTTGTTTCAAGTTCCAGGGGGACAAGCATGGTGCTTTACCCCAAGGGGTGTATGACTCCCGATGGCACGGGCAGTTGATGGGTTGGCTAGCAAGCCTTACCCTAGAGAACGAGGAGAGGCAGGAGTTGGGTCTACCTCGAGTGGTTTGTGAATACGAGGATGTTTTTCCGGATGAACTACCGGGATTACCTCCACATAGGGATGTAGACTTTACCATTGAGTTACATCCTGGCACTTCGCCCATTTCTATGACTCCACATAGGATGGCGCCTACTGAGTTGCAAGAACTCAAGGTCCAATTGCAGGAATTGTTGGACAGGGGATTCATTAGACCGAGTACCTCACCATGGGGCGCTCCGGTGTTATTTGCAAAGAAGAAGGACAACACCCTTCGACTCTGCATAGATTACCGGCAGTTAAATAGGGTTACTATCAAGAACAGGTACCCTTTGCCGAGGATTGATGACTTGTTTGATCAACTGAGAGGGGCGCGGGTCTACTCCAAAATAGATCTACGTACCGGTTACCATCAGTTGAGGGTTAGGGAGGCAGATATCCCTAAGACGGCGTTCAGAACGCGGTATGGGCATTACGAGTTTACTGTCATGCCTTTCGGATTGACGAATGCCCCGGCGGCATTCATGGATCTCATGCATAGGGTGTTCCAACCCTCCCTTGATCAATTTGTCGTAGTCTTTGTTGACGACATCTTGATCTATTCCAAGTCTGAGGAGGAGCATGAGGGTCACTTGAGGATCGTTCTTCAGATCTTGAGAGACCATCAGTTGTATGCCAAGTTCAGCAAGTGTGAGTTTTGGCTGACTGAGGTGAAGTTTTTGGGACATGTAGTGTCGGCTTCGGGTGTATCCGTAGACCCGGAGAAGGTCGAGGCGGTGATGAATTGGGAGAGGCCGAAGTCAGTTTTCGAGATACGCAGTTTCTTGGGATTGGCTGGGTATTATCGGCGGTTTATCGAGGACTTCTCTAGGTTAGCTGCACCTATGACGAAGTTGACTCGGAAGGAGGTTAAGTTTGAGTGGAATGATTCTTGCGAGAAGGCATTCCAGGAGTTGAAGAGGAGGCTTACTTCAGCTCCTATATTGATAGTCCCAGAAAGGGGACAGAGGTACACAGTCTATTGTGATGCCTCTAAGGACGGGCTCGGATGTGTGTTGATGCAGTCCGGGAGGGTCGTGGCTTATGGTTCTCGACAGTTAAAGAACCACGAGCAGAATTACCCTACTCATGATATGGAGTTGGCGGCTATTGTTTTTGCCTTGAAGGCTTGGCGCCACTACCTGTATGGTGAGCAGTTTGAGGTGTTTTCAGACCACAAGAGTCTGAGGTACATCTTTACACAGCGGGACCTCAACATGAGGCAACGCAGATGGATGGAGTTTCTGGAAGATTACGACTTCACGTTGCATTACCATCCTGGTAAGGCAAATGTGGTGGCTGACGCACTTAGCCGAAAGTCGAGGGGAGTCTTGGCTAGTATGGCTTCCCGGGAGTGGGAAATGCTCGAAACTGTGGGACAGTTTGGGCTACATTACATGGGGCAGGCTCAGGGTACCCTGGGAAGTTTGGTGGCTACGCCTTCCCTACTGAGCAGAGTGATTGAGTCTCAGGGGCAAGACCCAGAGATAGTGTCCATTAAGGACCGGGTGCAGTCGGGTACAGGTGACGAGGGCTGGGCCATTCATGTGGATGGTAGTCTTCGGTATAGGGGAAAGATTGTGGTTCCCCAATCTCCAGATCTAAGGGAGGAGATTCTTAGGGAATTTCATTGTTCCCGTTTTGCAGTTCATCCAGGGGGCACGAAGATGTATCATGATCTTCGTCGCCAGTATTATTGGAGTGGGATGAAGAGACAAGTTGGTGAATTTGTTGGTAGATGTCTCACATGTCAGCAAGTGAAGGCTGAACACCAGAGACCAGCGGGATTACTCCAGCCTTTGGAGGTAGCTGAGTGGAAGTGGGAGCATGTCACGATGGATTTTGTGACTCACTTGCCACGGACATCGCGGGGACATGATGCGGTGTGGGTGATAGTGGACCGGCTTACGAAGTCGGCACACTTCTTGGCTGTGCGGATGACCTTCACATTGGAGGAATTCTGTAGGTTATATATACGGGAGATTGTCCGATTGCATGGGGTGCCCGTATCTATAGTATCGGATCGGGATCCCAGATTCACATCTCATTTTTGGGAGAGTTTCCAGCGAACCATGGGGACTCAGTTGATGATGAGCACTGCTTTTCATCCCCAGACGGACGGTCAGTCTGAGAGGACCATCCAGACACTAGAGGACATGCTGCGGGCATGCGTCCTAGACCTCAAGGGAAGCTGGGAAGATCACTTACCCTTGGTAGAGTTTGCCTATAACAATAGTTATCAGGCGAGCATACAGATGGCACCCTATGAGGCATTATATGGGAGGCCTTGTAGATCTCCGGTTTGTTGGACGGAGGTTGGAGAGAGACCCTCTACGGGTCCTGAGTTGATTAGAGACACCTCAGAGAAGGTGAACTTGATACGGAAGCGTCTTCTCACGGCTCAGAGCCGGCAGAAGAGCTACGCCGACAGACGACGGAGACCTCTAGAGTTTGAGGTGGGTGATCATGTATTCTTGAAGGTTATGCCTACGAGAGGAGTGGTCAGGTTCGGCAAGCGGGGAAAACTGTCGCCGAGATATATCGGGCCCTTCGAGGTACTCGAGAGGGTTGGTGCAGTTGCTTACCGATTGGCGTTACCGCCTGATTTAGCAAGTGTTCACGCAGTATTCCATGTCTCTATGCTCCGGAAATACACACCAGATCCGACTCATGTGGTGGATTGGGGCGAGCTTGTTGTTGATACAGATGGGACCTTCGAGGAGGGACCGGTACGTATCATGGATAGCCGGGAACAGGTTTTGCGAGGCAAGACCGTGAGGTTAGTGAAGGTGCTTTGGCAGCACCGGGGAGTAGAGGAGGCAACATGGGAGCGTGAGGACACCATACGTGCCAATTACCCTTTCCTGTTTGAGGATAGAGGTACATTTTCATACTTACGGCTTGGTATTGAGAGTATATTACTTGTTGCATATGCATGCTATTAAATGTATATGTGTATGTGAATTTCAGGGACGAAATTCTTTTAAGGGGGGGAGAATGTGAAACCCGGGAAAATTTGAAATTTTTCTGAAAAAGGGCAAAATGGTAATTTGCCATTACTGCACGTATTTGAAATACATATGTTCTAGACCTCGGATGAGGAAACGGAGTGCGTCGTTGGATTCGCAACGCGAAATCTAGTGACCACCAGAAAATTCGTTGAATTTCGAGATAGTCGGATTTTGCACGTAGTTCGAGACGACTGCGTGGCGATTGACCTTTTAAAGGTCCCCAAAAACGAGAAATATTAAATTTCCTTATAATTGGATTAATGTGCCAATAAAATTTATTTGGACTTAATCCGGGACTTAATGAGTCGTTTCGGGACGAAAAACGGACCCGAAAGTAATAAACGAGCGGTGCGATGTAGACCACACATTTAAAATTATAAATAGGAGCTAAAATATCTGAAAAATCAGAATTTCCAGGCCACTTGAGTCTTTGTTCAGCCGTTCAAAGAGAGAGAGAAAGAGAGGAGAGAGAAAAGGGTTTTCTTAAGCCTTTCTCCGGCGATTTCTCCGACAACCGTCGCTCGGATTCCGTCGAGCTAGAAGAGAGAGGTGATCTACTCGTCGAGGGCTACGTCTACGTACCAAAAATAAGGCGTTTCACCGAAGATCCAAAGGTGGAGTTTGGGGAAAGTCTTGGATTTTGGGTGATTTTGGTGTATAGAGATTGCCTACATCTCTATTGAGGTAGGGGTTAATCCTATCTTGGATCATTCTACTCTAGGTGTAGCTAGAATAAGGGTATACATAAATATATGCATGAGTAATAATGTATATATGTGATTTATGGTTTGTGCCTACAAGGTGTTTGTTTAAATGCCTTAGTTGATAAATGGGTGTTATTTCAATTATATTGTGATAACATATTTGTGTGTATAGAGATAATTGAAATTTATGCTCTATGTTGTCAAGATATGACTTTGATGTGTTGATATGAATATGTGGTTTGGTAGTTATATGCACTTGATATAATTGCCATGAAGTTATGACATGTTGAACATGTGGATACATTGCTCATGTGGTAGATGTTGCATTTTGAGCATTTTCATGGCATCACATTCATGGGACTATTGCATGAGTGTTGGTGTGTGGGAGATGCATGGATATAATCAACACCTTGTTTGGTGGTTGATATGTGGGCTTGGAAATGTGGACCGATGGTCACATGGAGTCACATGATTGCATTGCATAAGGAAAAACTTGTGTTGGGTATAGCAAGAAGGGGCATGACGACTTCCTTGGGTGCAAAACCCTAAACCACTTGGTTGAGTCACTTGGCCGGCGGTGAGATTCCAGAAAAGTGACACGGTGTACGGAACCGGCGGTGTGATTCCGAAAATCCGTTGCCCAAAGAAAACACAAGGGTTTTGGTTATAAAAACACCCATTCAATGGGTAGATTCCAATGATGATCGGATTTCATAACGATCATTGGAAGGGTTTTTCCGTCAATAGACGGGGTGCATTACACTTTGGCGTTGCATTGTGTTGCGTGAGTCGGTGGGGACTCGGGTTGAAATGCATGGGTGAGTGTCACTTCATTCCATGGCATGGCATTGTTGCATTCCATCATAGAATGCATAAGTATGTGAAATGTTAAGTGATATGTTTATGTTATGATTACATGAGCATGTGCATCTAGGGGGAGAGTAACCTCTATAGGTTTATCTCTACTGGGCGTTGTGCTCACCCTATACGGGAAACCATTTTCAGGTGTCGGGTTTACACCGGCGATTGGCTCCCATGGAGAGCATCAAGCATGAAGGGGGCCGGCTTGTGGCCTTAGTTTAAGTTTTGTAAAACCTTTAACAAAATTCCATTTTGACGTATATATATTATGGAATGAATTGTAATAGAGATTGTATGAGTTGGGTATTATATGGAAAATCTCATTAAACATGTATTGAATGAGTTTGGAGTGTATGGGGTAGCTTTAAGGATGGTTTGGAGGGGGAAGAAATCCATTTTTATGCTCACAGTCTGAAAACCTACCGGAAGGTGTGTGTCGGACTTCCGGAAGGTTTTGCTAAAAACCCCAGCTTGCCTTGCTCACAGCTAATACCTTCCGGAAGGTTTTGCCCACTGGAATGAACCTTCCGGAAGATTTTAGCTACTGGAGTAAAACCTACCGGAAGGACCTGTCTACTGGAGTGGACCTTCCGGAAGGTTTTGCCTTGGGTTTCTTTTTGACTGCCGAGTTCTTCCGGAAGGTTTTGTTTTCTGGAATGAACCTTCCGGAAGGTTTTGGCTACTGGAATGGACCTTCCGGAAGGTTTTTGCTACTGATGTCGACCTTCCGGAAGTTCTTGAAATTGATCTTTTTCATGTAACAGTTCCTTCAGTGACCTTCCGGTAGGTGTATGTCGACCTTCCGGAAGGTTTTTCCAAAAACTTGAAATTTTCAAAATGCTTAACCATGCTTTTGGGCTTTGTTTTCTTTGGCTTCTATGACATAAATGGAGGTGTAATTGACCTTGTGGATGGTAAATCTGATTAAAAGCATGTGAGTGACGTGGTGTCGGGTTATACGACTATCACGAGTATTTCCGCGGGTTGATGGGTTATCAACGGGACCCCCGGATTTTGGGGCGTCACAACTTTACTTTACTAGTTAAATGGTTCACTTACTTTCAATCGTATGTAGTGTTCTTTCTTTGTGGTTACAACTACCGGTGTTTTTGTTAAAGCTCATTGCGAGGATAACACCCTTCTTGTCTTTAAATTTATATCATCTCATTGCATTCCTTTTTTGTTGCATTGAGGACAATGCATAGTTCAAATTGGGGGTGAGGTGCACCATTTGCATGATACACCATTTTTTTAAATTTTTTTTGTGGATAATACCATTTTTTTGTGAGATGCACCATTTTGTTTATGATAAGTTGCAAAAATTTGATGAAATTTTTGACATTTTTTTGAAAAACAATATACAAAAACATCCGATACCGAAATATATTTTCTCATCTTAACTATTTTGGGACTTTTGTTTGCTTGACCTTGAACTTGAACATATGGGTACACCATAGGTTTTTATCCTATACTTAAGTAGCACATGCATGTCTTCTGTCAAACTCAACCAAAGTGCAGCATGAAGGTATATTTTTTGCAACCTACCAAAGGAGATCCACATCTTAAGAGCTTGACATAAATAGTGGAGATGAACGAAGTACCCTTGTGAGCCATTGTGCCAGTCCTTTTTAGAGGGTTTACTTACATGTACTCAAAAGAAAAATCTTTCAAATTCAATTATGTTCAATAGTCTCATCCTTCTTGCTTTGGTTAGTGTGCAAAAGGATAGTTAACTGACTTGATCTGAAATGCATAGTAGTACTTAGTCATGTGTCTCTAAGAAATGATCTTAGGCATTCGTTGATCATCTTTGAGCCCTAGCCTTTCTTTTCAAAATATTGTCCCTAGTCATCGTTATTGAGCCGCAAATGAATAAATTTCGTTTCCTATCCACATCTTGACCAAGCCACTGGGAATATATTCACCCTACCTTGGTTATCCCGAGATCAGTAATGATTTTATTGAAGAAGGGAACGTGATTGTGGGAAATGAAACAAAGGGACGAGGTAAGCATGAAGTGAAAAAAAAGGGGGAAGGCAAAAAGTGAAAAAAAATAAAAAAGTAAAATGAGGAAAAAGAAGGCAAAAGCAAAAAGCAAAAAAAAAGGGGGGGGGGGGGGGGTGGGGGTGGGAGAAAAGATGGAAGCAAAATGAAAGGGGATTGGAAACAATGAATGATGAACCAAAAAGGTGAATTGTGACTTCAATGCCATATTCTCGAGATAATTCACTTTGAATTCTTTTTACCCTTCATTTCTCTTAGCCCTCACTAAAGGTCACGTTGTAACTGGAAAAATTCCTTTTTGATCTCAAGGATACATGGAAAAAATACAGTCTAAAGGAAATGAGAAGTTAATGACACTGTCCTAAATTGTCCTAACATTTCATTCATGAGATTATGCCAATGTCACTTTAATTGTTTATGTGCTTTTCAAATTGGGATTATATGTGAGATATCTTTTGTTTTAAATGCATGATTCTGCCTCCCGTATAAACATTGAGGGAAAGTCACTATAAATAAAGAGTGATTCACTCTGAGAGGAAACCCTTAGTGAGAATTGCATCAAAGCTGAATTTGGATAGCAAAAATGGATGTGGATGTTTTGGGTAAGTTGTTTTAAATTTCATGGTCATTAGACACACACACGAGTTGTGAAGGGAGATGTGTACGTGAGTACTTTTGAATAGCATTGAAATATATAGTACGACGCATGGGTAACTAGTTTGGGTGAATGCGAAATTTTGTTTAAGACACCCTAGGGCTGGTTAGGATGATGAAATATGTTTCAAATATTGAAAAAGAAAAGAACGAAGTTTGTAGGCAGCTGCTTCAATGTAAACCTTCACAAGAAAAAAACTCGTCCGCTAAGGATCACCTAGTGGTTTAAAAATGTAGTGAGTAGGAAAGGAAGAAATTGGAACACTTTTGAATAGCATTGAAATATATAGTACGATGCATGGGTAACTAGTTTGGGTGAATGCGAAATTTTGTTTAAGACACCCTAGGGCTGGTTAGGATGATGAAATATGTTTCAAATATTGAAAAAGAAAAGAACGAAGTTTGTAGGTAGCTGCTTCAATGTAAACCTTCACAGGAAAAAAACTCGTCCGCTAAGGATCACCTAGTGGTTTAAAAATGTAGTGAGTAGGAAAGGAAGAAATTGGTATACTATAGACTTTATCTTGTGCTTTACTTGATGGTGTTCATTTTGTTTAATTTAGAATTCCATTACATGTGTTTTGAAATCATCAATACTGAAATCACGTTGCAATTTCGTAAATGAATTCGGACAAAGTCAGACAGTGTGATTTAGTAGCATGGACCATGTTTTTGGGTAGTTGAGTTAGGAAATAGGTTGTTAGAGTGTTTTAGAGTTGAATAAATTAGATGAAATGGAATGGAAGTGAGAATGAGCAACAAAGAATTTTTTTTTTGTAGAATTAAGGTCAGGTACCGGTACCAAATCGAATAGGTACCGATACCTTTGAGACAGAACAGCTTGAAGAACCGAACAGTCAGGTACCGATACCACCTTGACGAGGTACTGGTACCTCTGAGACAGAACAGTTAGGTACCAGTACCTGCTTGATGAGTACCGGTACCTAGTGCCCTAAATTGCAAAAATCTAGGGTTTTAAAAGGGGATTTTCCAGATTTCATTTAATTTCTCTCACTCATCTTCCTCTCAAACACTCTCTCCTATCCATATAAGTTCTCCAAGCTATCAAGAATCTCTCGGGCATCCATTACAATCCTCCATTTCTTAACAAAAGGGCTTGAATCTAGGATTATGGCATGCTTTGGTAGGTCTCCTTCCTTTCCGTTCGATTTCTTTGCTTTGGTTTGGGAGTGGGTTCTCCCATCCTTTTCCCTTGGGGCGTTAGTTTTGATGGCCCGTACAAAACAAGTAGGCCCCGCCCAAATGAAACAAGTGGGCACGGGGTCTCGAAAGAGAGTGGAATAGACGGGCCCGAGTGGTGGGGAACAAAGGAAGAAAAAAAAGAATGATCCCCTCATGGAAAGCATTAGGGTGAAAATGTGACATTTGAGCGTCAGGTTGATAGACCCACCCTAGAGCTGGATGATGATGTTGTTAGGGCCATTGAGAGCCATGGTTTGCATGTTTTGTTTCAGGAAGTGAAGGGATATGTGCTCCCTTATTGTCAGGAGTTTTATAAAAAAATTGGGTGTGGGGGATGATGAGCGAATGTTGTTGAAGACCAATGTGCATGGAAAAGGGATTGAGGTCACCCTGACGGTCATTGCAGCGACATTGCAATACCAAAGGCCTCTGACTAATAGTATCATTTTCCTCCATGGTACTTAAGAAATGAAGCAACTCCATGAGTATGCACGCTTGATGTACAAGGACCCCGCGTAATTCAATGGCAAAATCCAAGTCGGGGGACTTAAGCATGCTTATGGAGTGATGCACAAGGTCCTTCACTACAATGTCCTACCTGGGGGTGGAGAAGAATCCAGGGGAGGAAAAGATGGCCTTCATCTATAAGTTTATGGCTGGCTCTACGATTGACATTGATTTGATGATCTGGGAGGTGATGAAGAATTACGCCCAGGCCACTAAGCCTAGGGCGAATTTTCCTTATGCCCAGTTGGTCACCAAGATCTGTCTCTAGAGCAAGATCAAGGCCTTTCCCAGTGATGTAATTCTAAAACCTGGGTTTGGCCTGATAGGCAAACCAAGTAGTAAGAAGAGGAAGGCTATGACTGGGTGGTTCGGGGGGAGAGAGGAGAGGGTTTGGCCATCTACGACTAGACCATCCATAGCCGGGCCATCAACTTCCACCCCACCTATGACTATTTCCCAGCAGCTGGCTAGGAATGAGGGGAGATTGGATGATTTTGGGGGAACTCTGCAACTGCTGAAGCTGATGACTATGAGGATTTCTGAGTGAATGTTCCCATGAGAACCTCTCCCTGAGATGGCACCACCACTAGCTACTGCATCAGGTATTCCACCATCGGCTCCTAAGACTAGCTTTGTTGTCCAGCCTTCTGCCCCAGTCAACTCAACTATTCTTGAGGTTGCAGAGTTTGGGAATGATGAGGAAGATGATGACGAGGATGGTGATGGTGATGGTGATGGTGATGATGTTGATGATGATGATGAGGATGAGGATGATGGAGGGGAGTAGGAAAGTGAGAGAGGGAGCACTTGTTAACATTTTTGTTGTTGTATAGGGTTTTTCTTTAGGGAGTCCTAGACTGGAATAGTTTAGGATAAGAGTTACAGGCCTAGTAGAAGATTCCCTAGGAAAGTAAACCTTTTTCTTTTTGTGTTCTTTGTACTCAATGAAATGTTATAAATGAAAGAACAACATGTTATGTTAACTTTGCCCCAAGTTCATTTTCCTAATTGCAATTTAATTTGAGCATTTTGATTTAGTCCATGAAATGATTAACATGAATGGAAGCGTTATTTGTGCATTTTATTTATTTTTTGAAAAAGATTTGCTAGGGACTAGCAAAACTCAAGTTAGGGGTGTGATGGGTGCGAAATATTGCATATTTAATAACCTCATTACATCCATTTTAACTTGTTTTTGTAATAAATTGTGGGAAATTGGGTTAAATTGGAGATTAATGGAGATTTGCTTGATTTCAGGTGGTTGGATGGTAAGTGCAGGCGTAAATCACTTTACTGCGTGGTTGGAGATAATGGGCAAGAAAAGAACTCAAGATAAATGGCTCGGGATCTCAAAATAATAAAAATTCAAATAAGGCAAAGTAGGTACCGGTACCCAAGCTTACTGGAATTTAGGTACTAGTACCTGGTGCCTAAGGTACCAGTACTTGGCATTTGGACCTCAGCCTGTTGAAATGAAGAGATGAAGTAGGTACCGGTACCCCATCACTAGCCACCGATACCTGAGCCTATTGGAATTTAGGTACCGGTACCTGGTGCCTTAGGTACCGGTACCTGGTGCCTTAGGTACCAGTACCTTGCACTTGCATCTTAGCTATTCAAAATGGAAGAAATGAAGAAGGTAACGGTACCCCATCACTAGATACCGGTACCTGAGCCCTCTGCCTGTCGAGGCAAAGGTACCTAATCATTTGGTACTGGTACCCAAAACCTAGAAGTTCCAGATCACCTTCCAAACGACTCCATAAGCTAAGAGAGCCCACTCCTACTATTCTAATGATGATTTTGACCACTACAACACTTTACCTCAATCTTCTAATCTCTTCATTCAACATTTATGCATTAAGGAGTGGAGGGGGTAAATGAGAGGAGAGAGAAAAAGGGAATTATTGGAAAAGGAAAGGGACCATGCTTTTGTCTGAATTTTTGGAAGCCCTTTTGGGGAACCTCTTCCCAAAGCTTCTGACCTCTGCACACTCAGGGATAGGGAGAGGAGGATGGACGAAATGGGAGAACAACTTTTGGCACTGTTAAGCTTTTAGAGAGAGAAGATCCAAGGTCGAAGATGATGGTTCTAGAGAGAGAAAGCTAGGTTTTTATATTTTTCTTCACCATTTTCATTCTTGTAAGCTCCATTTTACATGTAATCCTTCTCTTTTGCTTTTTAATCTCATTTATTTGAAGTTGTATTAAGTTTGGCTAAGGTTTTCTTGTTTCATTGTTGCATTTGGGTATTGTTCTCTTTAAGCTCTACATCTTAAGTATGAATATCATTTCCCTTGTAGTCTAAACTCTTTCCTACATTAATACAAGTTCAAGTTAACTTCATTACCATGTTTTTCTCTTTCATGTTTATTCTTGCATCTAACATGTGTAACTAAACCTCTAGTTAACTAATCCAAGAGGGATTACCTCTTGGGTATGTGGAATCAATTCTCTTTCACTCTTCCTTGTAGTGTAGAGTATTTGGTTTGATTAGGTTGAGTGCGGATGAATATGGTTGCAGGCTTTTGATACACCATAGAATTGTCATGGGGGTAAGCTCTAGTCCATGCAACCACAAGCATCTCTTGCTTCCTACGAATGAATCGAACACCTAGGCACCATTGGTAGAGTGAAATGAATTGATTGGGCATGCCCATTGGAATGAACTCTATGGATTAGCCAACCATTTTTCTCACTTGCAAAATTTCTCAAAACACAAACAACCAAACTTCAAATCACAATATTTTTCATTTCTCCTTTTTACAAATTACTTTTGAAATACTTGACTTCTCCTTCCCTGAGGAGACGACCTTAGAATACTATTCCAATTAAAACACGACACTATAAGTCTCTCTAAGCTTGGGGAGCATTTTTGGCATATTCACACACGTTTTTGCTCATTCACACAAAATTTCCCTGCATCTTGCATGAGCTCGAGTGCGAATGACACTCACCCTTCATTATAAGTCATACACATAATCGGGTTCGTTTGGAATATCCGGATGCATACGCATAACATTGCGTGTGTTATGCGAGCCGGTGTGGCTCATGTTTACATCGCATGCATGAGTTTTCATCTCATGACATGGCATGAAATTATAACATTCATTTATGAAAAGTATATGTTTGAATGGATGCTTGATATGATGACCTACATATGACATTTCACATGCATCTCGTTTGGGAGAGTGGCCTCCATAGGAGATACCCTATTGAGCGTAGCTCACCCTTTATAGGAATACATTTTAGGTGTTGGATAGACTCTAGCGGACGGCCCTCACTTGGGCCTATATTGACGATAGAGCCGGTTTATGGCTCTAGATTTTGGAATTGAAGACCCGTGTACAAATATTACCTTTTTGGCCTTGTATATTTTGTAATATAAAACTTGTATTTTGATAAAGGTCTGTAAGGGTAATTTGTATTTGGACATTTAATCTCATTATGAATGGATGTGGTATGAGTTAGTAGGGTTAAATGTTGAAATATGGGAAATCTAGGCCTCAGGTACCAGTATCTCACAGGTACCTAGTTTCTAGTGGGCTCCGGTACCGATACCTATGCACACAAGTACCAGTATCCTACTGACAGTGGGCCCAATTACTAGTACTAAGTCTTACAGGTACCGGTACCTAGCTTCCAGAGGGCTCAGGTACCGGTACTCCTTATTAGAGGTACCGATACCTCTCCCCAAAATTTGATTTTTGAACTTCAATGCTTTTGAGTCTTCATATCTTGAGCTCTTTTCTTTGGATGATATGAATGGTTAAATTTTAAGTCTTAGACTTTGGGATATGGACCTTAGAATGGTGGTATGATTAATGTATGCACAGGTTATGTATCAACTACGGGTGACGAGGGCTGGTGATGAGCGCATAATATTGCATATTTGAAGGGCTCATTACATGCATTATAACTCAACTTTTGCATTTAAATACTTAGTGTTAGCCAAAATTGTCAATAATGTTGATATTTTGATGTTGCATGTTTTTATACCTTAAATCATGTATTTTATAACCTTGCAACTATGATGGATGTGTGGTGAAGGCATAGACACAATACATGAAGAATTGGAGGCTTAAAAGTGAAGAAATCAATAAGGCATTGGTGCTTGGGAACAAGGGCATCAGCAGCCACATCATTTGGAAGCACTGCCTTGGTTTTCCTCCATTTTGGCCATGATCTACTTAGAATCAGGAAAAGTTCAAAACATGAAAGTTGTAGATATGGATGTCTTCTATTTTGTGTCAAACTTTCAGCCCAATCCAACGGTTGGATCAAAAGTTATGCCGATTCTACCAAAAGTGGTCCAGAGCAGAAAAGAAGGGTACCGGTACGCGTACCGGTACGCTCCCCTGAAGCAGCCCCGATGCTCCTGCAACTCAGCCTCACTTGCTTGGGGGTCCCACCATCGATTCTCCCACGTTTCCCCCAACATTTCCTTACACAACCATGTCTCTCTTACACCTTGGGGAAGACTTTTGAGGCTTGAACATTGAAGGAAGGGGGAGGGAAGTGGGCTGCCAGGCTATGCTCTCCCTAGCCTGTCAAAGCCATCCATTCAGCCCTCTCTTGATGGGAGCTCGTTCACACAGCTAGGGGGGACCACCATACACGAAAATGAGAGGCATACACTCCATATATTCAACATTACAAGCTTGTATTGAGGGGGCTACCTAAGCTTAGGAGTAGATATAGAAAGCTCCAATGAGGAAGATGATGAATAGTATTTTCGTTTTTGCATTTTCTTCTCCGTTTTTGTTGTAGTAAGCTTTCATACTCTTGTAATTCTTAATCCTTGCACTTTAATCTCATCTATTTCATGTTCATTTCAAGTTTAGCCTTGCACTTTACTTTTCACCATTGTTATGCTTTCAAGTTCTTCATTTTTAGCTTAAAATGGGTTTTGAATATTTCTCTTCATAGCTTTAGATTTCTTGTTGTAAGTTAATTTTCATGCTTCATGTCTTCATTATATTTCTTTACATTATGCTTGTCTTTCATTTTTATGTATGATTAGCTAGGATTTAAGTTGGTTAATCCAAGGGAAAATTCCTCTTGGGGATTCCATTTCAACTCTTCTTCTTTCCTCCCTTTTGAGTCAAATGGTTCGGTTTGACGGGATTGAGAGTGGATGAGTTGGTGAGCCTTTGATATTCCGTAGGCATAGTCATGGTTTATGCTTAGATTACTCACCAATCTCGTCCCTAGCTTCCCCCGAATCAATCGTTCATTCATGCTCAATCGGAGGAAGGCTTTGAGTTGGCTTGACATTCCCATTGGAGTGAACCTTTGTGGTTAATCAACACTTGCTTTATTTGCATTTTCATTCACAAACCAAACACAAAACTCAAATACAAGATTTTACACTTTCTTTTCATTTTTGCAAAATCACTTTCACAAAACTCCCTTTCCTTCCCTGAGGAGACGACCTTGGAATATTTTCCAAGTAAAACACACGACCACAAAAGACTCCTTTCGATTGGGGAGCATTTTTGTGCACACCGCATCTCATTCCATCTATTTTGTTCATCACATTTCCATTCACATCCATTTTGTTGTTGTTTCCTATCTTCTTGCATCATCCGGAGGGAGAGTGACACTCCCCCATCACTATAAGCCACATACACACATTGAGGGTGAGGGTGATGTTACGAGGTTAGGAACGACGTAATTACCAATCAATCAGCTGGGCCATTCACGCTGATGGTAGTCTTCGATTTAGGAGAAGGGTTGTGGTTCCCTAATCTATGGATTTGAGATAGGAGATCCTCATAGAGTTTCATTGCTCCTGTTTTGCTGTGCATCCTGGTGGCACGAAGATGTACCATGATCTTCATCTTCAATATTACTGGAGTGGGATGAAGAGACATGTAGGAGACTTTGTCAGTAGATGTCTCACGTGTCAATAGGTTAAGGCCGAGCACCAGAGACCAATATGGTTGCTCCAGCCTCTATAGGTGGTTGAGTGGAAGTGGAAACATATCACTATGGATTTTGTGACCCACCTACCATGGACTTTGCGTGGGTATGACGCGGTATGGGTGATCGTGGACCGAATTACGAAGTGGACACACTTTTTGTCTGTGCGAATGACCTTTACACTAGAACAATTCTAAAAGTTATATATATGGGAGATAGTCCAGTTACATAGGGTACCCGTATCTATAGTATCGGATCGGGATCTTAAGTTCATGAATCACTTTTGGAAGAGTTTTCAGCGAGCTATGGGGACACAGTTAATGATGAGTACGACTTTTCATTCCCAAACGGACGGTCAGTAGGAGAGGACCATCTAGATTTTTGAGGACATGCTTCAGGCATGCATCCTTGATCTCAAGGGTAGCTGGGAGGAACACTTACCCTTAGTGGAATTTGCCTACAACAATAGTTACCAGACAAGCATATAAATGGCATCCTATGAGGCACTTTATAGGATGTTGTGCCATTCTCCGGTATGTTCGATGGATGGCAGTGGACCGAAAAAAAATGAGTATTCATCCAAACCCACCCCATTTGGACCGGGGATGGACCATACGTATTGAATGGTGGACGTATATGGGGATACCCGTATAAACACCTACGGGGATGAAGGCGGGGATGGACTGACCCTTACCCCCGCCTCGCCTCGCCCCCAATACCCGTTATATATATATATATATATAATTAAATATAAGTTCAAGCCCTAACTTACTCCTCTCCTCTATCAGTCTATGTCAGTCCGCCTCCAGAGTCCAAACTCCAGGCCCTCCACTGAACAAGTGAACGTCTCTCTCCTCTCCTATACTCTGTCTCTCTGAACGACTTACCTGCTCTCAACTGAACAACTTACCGACTTACCTGCTCCGTCTCTCTTGAGGCCCTCCACTGAACGACTTACCTGATATGTCTCTCTCTCTTTCCATCATCTCTCTCTCCATCGTCTCTCTCCACTTTCCACTGTCGGCTAAGCAAGTAATTCTCTCTCTCTCTCTCCACTATCGGCTGACCAGGTAAGTCGCAGAGATTTTTATATACCATGACTCACTGATTGCACCGCCATTGTCGAGACCGTCTGTTCTTTTGCCCTGTAGAAAAGTTAGTTGATTTTTTGTGGATTTTGAGCTAGGGTTTTTGTGGGTTTGTGAATTTGTGCATTTTCGTGGGTTTGTGCTTTTTCTTGAAATCTAATAAGATTTTGTCAAATTTTGATTATAATTTCTACAAAATTTTTACATTTATAGATATAGATCGATGTAAATCCTGGGTAGACTGCAAAATCAGTTTGGGCATGTGCACAGGGAGGCTAACTTCATGGCAGATTTTTCGCTAATTTGGCTGTGCAGCAAGGGTGTTCCACTGATTTTTCCAATCTGCTTGATATTTCTTAAAAAATGAAAGTGTTATTGCTTCAGGATCAACAAGGGTTAAATGTGTTGCGTAAGAAAATTGTTATTCTTTGATTCTTGTTAAATTTTTGTTTGAAATTGTATAGGAAGGCCTGTCTATCTTAATTTATGATTGTAATTCTTTTTTCATGAAATTACAGTTGGTCAAAACTGTGATATGCTGTCGATTTTGAGCTATGGTTTTTGTGGGTTTGTGCATTTGTGCATTTTTGTGGGTTTGTGCTTTTTCTTGGAATCTGATAAGATTTTATCAAATTTTGATTATAATTTCTACATAATTTTTACATTTATAGATATAGATCGATGTATCTATATATTCATTAGAAAATTGAGCAAACAATATCATTTCAGCACCCTTATGGTCTTTTTATCTGTTGATATATATATATACAATTTCAATTCATGCATTAACATTTTGTTAATTACATTGGGTTTTTAGCTCAATGGCCAGAACTGGTAGCTCAATGGAGATTAGTCCAATTTGTTCCATAATGAGTGTAGATCTGTTTTATTATAGTTTGGTTTCTGCTTAGTTTAAATTCAATCTCATGTCTCTTTTTTGATAGATTTTGGTTTATATTATGTGAAAGTTGATTTTTACGTGTAGTTGATTACAAGCAATGGAAGGAGAAGAAGTGAGAAATAATATTGCAACTCCTGAAACTTCGGCAACACCGGGTGAAAGCAACCAACTTCCAATCTCTATTGATGAAGATCAATCTACCAACTCAACTCCAATGACTCTTGGTGAAACAGATAGGCATAGATCAATTGTGTGGAATCATTTCAAGAGGAAAATAGTTTATGAAAAGTTAAAGGCTGAGTGCAATGAATGTAAGAAATTGCTTGTTGGTGGTGCTAAGAATGGAACTAGCCACTTGCATGACCATCTTAAAAGTTGTCCGAGGAAGAAATATAAAAATTTGAAGCAATGTTTATTGGTATCAAACCAATCAAAGAAGGATATCGAGAAAACCATGGAGAATTGACGATTTGTTCAAGAGGCGGGGAGGAGGGATCTTGCAAATATGATTATATTGCATGAATATCCTCTTAGTATGGTTGAGCATCACGGGTTTCAAAAATATTGTCACACTCTTCAACCCATGTTAAAAATGATATCTCGGAACACTCTCAGAAATGATATTCTTCAAATTTACAAAACCAAAAAAGAGAAGACAATGAAGTTGTTGGAAAAAACAAAAAGTAGAGTTGCCATCACTATGAACATGTGGTCCTCAAGCAATCAAAAAAAGGGATACATGGCAATCACTACACACTTATTGACAATTCTTGGACGTTGCAAAGTCGAATTATAAGGTAATAATTCTCTTTCATTAGCATGTGTTATTTATTATAAGGTACTAATGATCTTCCATTAACATGTGTTATTTATTTTAAATATCTAATGATTGTTTTTGGTATTTGTATTATCTTTAGATTTTTATATGTGCCTTATCCACATACCAAGGAAGTGTTTTTGGAGTGTTTGATGGATTGCTTTTTTGATTGGAACCTTGATAGAAAGTTGATAACTTTGACCGTGGATAATTGTATCACTAATGATGCAATTGTGGGGATGTTAGATAAACTTCCATTTGGTTCACTAATATTGCATGGTCGATTGTTACATATGCGTTGTTGTGCACATATTCTCAACTTAATTGTCCAAGATGGTTTGAATGTGATTGGAGATGGTATTGAAAGAATTCATGATAGTGTTGCTTATTGGACATCATCTCCCAAGAGAGTGCAAAAATTTGAAGAGGCAGCTCATCAGATACATATTCCAAGTAACAAGAAGCTTGCTCTTGATGTTAAGACTCGATAGAACTCTACTTTTCTCATGCTTCAAACTAGTTTGATTTATAGAGATGTGTTTGTTCACTTGAAATATCGAGATTCTCATTACAAGATTTGTCCGAATGAAGATGATTGAGATGTGGCAAGAGAGATTTGTGAAAAATTAGAATTGTTTCATAGTTCAACAAAATTGTTTTTAGGTACAAAGTATCCTACTGCCAGTGTATACTTTCCAACTATTTGTGGGATAAGAGTAGAAATATCTAAGTGACTTCAAAGTCCCAAAGACGTGATAAAATATATGGCCTTCCATATGTTGGAAAAGTTTAACAAATATTGGAGTGTGATTCATGGTGTTATGGGAATAGCCACTATTTTAGATCCACGATATAAGTTGGGAATTTTGGAGTATTACTATGAGAAAATGTATGGAGGTTTGGAAGCTTTAAATGAAGTGATGAGAATTAAAGAGCTTTGCTTGGAATTGGTAGGCGAATATGAAGCGAGGCAAGACAGTGATTATGAACCGCAACCTTCTCCTCCCCCTCTTTAATCAGATATTGATTCCAAATGCCCATTAATTGATGATCTCTCTGATTTTTATAAGTTTATACAAAAAAAGAGACATAACAAAAGCACGTGGGAGCTCTGAGTTGGATCATTACTTAGAATATGGTATGATGCCAAGAACTTCAGATTTTGATATACTATCTTTTTGGAAGATAAGTGGTCCCAAGTATCCCTTGCTTCAAATGATTGCTAAAGATCTTTTTGCCATTCTTGTTTCTACTGTTGCCTCGGAATCTGATTTTAGCACAAGTGAGAGGGTGATCAGTCCACATCGCAATAGTCTTCTTCCAACTATAGTAGAGGCTTTAATGTGCTCTCAAAGTTGGTTATGGGCTGAAGAATGAGGTAATGAAATATTATTTGTATGTGCATCATAATTTTTTTTTCGGGGGGGAGGGGGGGTAAAGTATGACTAATGCATTATTTTTTTTGTTAGGTTCATCTACTTCGATGGGCCTAAAGAGCTACATATTATTGGAGGATCTTGATATTGATGAAGAGGTGTATCATTTTAGTTGAAAATTTCTCTTTGAAAGAATCTAATTTTTTTTTTCTTTTAATGATATAGGAAAATAATGTTGAAGAAGTAGATTCTACCACCGCTGATGGTGTTAAGAGATGATTGAATTGGTAATTTTTCAATTTCAACCAATCAATTTTATTAGTAAATACAAAATATTTTTTATGCAATTATTATATTTTTTTATATTTTATTTTCTTTATTAAATTACAGGTGTGAAGCTACATGGCAGAAAAGTTTCTCCATTATAAATATTCAAGTAGTATTTTGGACATTTGTTGTTTGTGTTATGTTGGAATATGTTATGCTACATTATGTTGTTTGTGTTATGTTGGAATATGTTATGCTACATTATTTTGTGTTAGATTATGTTAGATTATTTAGAATGTTGTTGGATTATTTAAAATGTTGGATTTATTTAGAATTTTGGATTATGTTGGCTTGAGCTTGAGCTTGGGCGGGTACAGGGGAAGCGGGGGCGGGAATTAGAAATTTACCCATGGACGGGGATGGGGATGAAAATTATAACCGTTAACGGGGGTGGACCGGGGATAGACAGAGTTTTTTTAAGCGGGTACGAGAATGGAGACTACACCCCTAGCCCCCACTTAGGTCCACTGACATCGGGAGACAGTCCAGTTACATAGGATACCCGTATCTATAGTATCGGATCGGGATCTTAAGTTCATGACTCACTTCTGGGAGATTTTTCAACGAACTATGGGGACACAGTTAATGATGAGTACAACTTTTCATTCCCAGATGGACGGTCAGTCGGAGAGGACCATCCAGATTTTTGAGAACATGCTTCAGGCATGCGTCCTTGATCTCAAGGGTAGCTGAGAGGAACACTTACCCTTAGTGAAATTTTCCTACAACAATATTTACCAAACAAGCATAAGATCTAACCGTTGGATCGCTTCGGGCTAAGAGTTAAAGATGCTCTACGCAACAAGAGCTACACAACCATACCCAAGATTGTGTTTTTCTCCAAAATCTTAAAGAAGGGAATTTGGGTCTAAAGCTTGGAAGACTTAAATTGGATTTTTGGGACTGCTCCTACGTAGAGTTACGCTACAAGAGGTAGGTTCCGTCTTATATATATGAAATGATTAGGGTGATAGAGTTGAATTCTCATGTATTAGCTCACACTTAGTGTAGCTAGAATAAAGAAAATGTGTATGAGAATACGTTAAAATCAATTCTTGTTTGATTTGGGTTTGATGAAATTGCTCGAATTGGATTTGATGAAATTGCTCAAATTGGATTTGATGAAATTGATTGAATTGGGTTTGATAAAATGTTTTTTTTGGGGCATTTTATGTTTTTACATAGTTGTGCCTACTAAATGTTTGATAAAATGCTTAGAAGTTCAAGTATGTTATTCTGATTGAAATCACATGTGACATGCTTGGGAATGTTATGGAAAATAGACATGTTTATTATATGATTTATGATATGATGAGCATAATGATATGAATTGCAATGATACATTTTAATTGCATATGCATGGGTAGCATCGCATTCGTGGGTATCCGACATGAGTGTGGGTGTGTGTGCATATTTTTTTGTCAAACACCATTCTTGGTGGATTGATACGTGGGCTCGAGAAAGTTGGACCTAGGTCTAGCTGAATTGCACGGGTTTGAAATTGAAAAACATGTCGAGGTTAGCAAGAAGGGCTAGATTCTCCCTCGGGTGCAAGACTCGATAATTTCAGATACGCACTCCCGTTGGTGGAAGTCCATAGATACCATGTCGGTTAGGTGACCATTGGTGGAAGTCCATAAATACCTAACCTAAGAAAGACACAAGATTTTATAAAATGACGGGTGCTTTGAATGGTCGGATGCATACGCATGGCATACTATGTGTTATGGGAGCCGGTGGAGCTCGGGTTTACATTGCATGCGTGAGTTTTCATCTCATGGCATGGCATGACATGGAATTGTAGCATTCATTTATGAAAAATATGTGTTTGAATGGATGCTTGTATGATGACTTACATGTGACATTTCATATGCATCTGGTTTGGGAAGTGGCCTCCATAGGAATACATTTCTAGGAATACCTACCCTATTGATCGTGACTCACCATTTATGGGAATACATTTCAGGTATTGGACATGCTCCAGTAGATGGCCCTCACTTGGGCCATAGAGTTGATTTGTGGCTCTAGATTTTGGAATTGAAGGCCCTTGTACAAATAGTACCTTTTTGGCCTTGTATATTTGTAATACAAAACTTGTATTTTCATAAAGGTTTGTAAGGGTACTTTGTATTTGGACATTTAATCTCATTATGAATGGATATGGCATGAGTTAGTAAGCTTAAATGTTGAAATCTAGCAAATCTGGGCCTCAGGTACCGGTACCTCACAAGTACCTACCTTCCAGCGGGCTTGGATAACAGTACCTATGCTCACAGGTACTGGTATCCCACTAACAGTGGGCCCAGGTATCGGTACCAAGTCTTATAGGTACTGGTACCTGGCTTCCAGAGGGCTCAGGTACCGATATTTCTTATGGGAAGTACCAGTACCTCTTCCCCAATTTTTATTTTTTAACTTCAACGCTTCCGAGCCTTCTTATCTTGAGCTATTTTCTTTGGATGATATGAATGGTTAAATTGTAGACTTTGGGATGTGGACCTTGGAATGATCGTATGATTAATGTATGCATAGGTTATGTATTGGGTATAACTCCCCTGCAAAGGAGACTCTGCCCGATTTTTTGTTTCGATATAATCCAGGTGAATGGGGTATAATGACGTGTTATCTAGTTATACAGTGACCAAGGGTATTCCGCGGGTTGATGAGTGATCAACGAGTTGAGAAAGGACCCCCGAATTTTGGGGCGTCACAATTTCAGAAACCCAAAGCTTTGGGTCTTGGATTTCATTGATAATGGACTCTCTTTTCTTTGTTTCTATGATGAGTATGGTGGTGATGGGTATGGCTAGGATGACTGTGCCTTTACCAGTGGCATTGAAGAAAATGGCTAAGGGTGAAGGATAGTGTCAAGTGGTAGAGTCCGAGTCGGATGAGCCCGAGCAACCTCCTATGCCTAAGAGGAAAAATAAGATGGGTTATAAGGATACAATTATAAAGAGGGGAGTCATGTGTGAGCTTATGGTTGATGAGAAGAGTTTGGGCAAGAATACACCAATACGATAGATTTTGGGGAAAGGCCTCAAGTACTTTATCAAGCCAATTGAGGGGTATTGTAAGTCCTCATACTAGAATTAGATAAAAATAATATCATCTTAATATTTGTCCTAGGATGAATAAAAAGATTTTAGAAACCTCGAATCATTGTTGAAAGATTGATCATGAAGTTTGAGTTTCGGGCGAATTGACTTTCAAGTCAAACTTAGTTTAAAAAATGTTTAAGTTAGAGAAGGGTGGCTAAGTAAAATTTTAAATATTTTTAGGTCAAAATAAGGCTTCCATTGAATCTAGAAGGTCGAAAAACCTTGGGAGATGTTATATGGGGTGTATTAAAAATTTTGGAAGTATTCCAGAGTTAAAACCTATTTTGGAGAGAATTTGGGTAGAAAGGAATTTGATAATAAATTCATATTTTTGTTCTAAATTTGTACTCTAATGTCTAATTCATCTAATTTTACCCTAGACTTCAAGGGATACAAAATTTTATTTCATGAAAAGTTTTGAATCGGCTTCTAATTGGGTCAAAATGGCGTCAGAAGTCTGGACAAAAAGTCAGATGCGTCTGGACAGGAGAAACACGTGTCCGGGCAAAAGTTGGGCGATCTGTGTTGAGTGTTTTCTCCACTTTTGGCATTATAAATACCTAGGGAATGACCCTTAGGCCTATTTTCAGCAATTGTTCATCTAAGAAAACCCTAGAAAGCTTGAGAGGAAGAAAGAGAGGAGACACGGGGAGGATTCTCACTTCGGCATAGATTCAAACATGTTAGGGTTATCTTCAAAAATCGATTAAAGGCAAGGGATTCTTTTCAAGTTCTTTCATTGATACTTAGGGTATAATTATGTATGTTTTAAATCTTCTCGATTATTATATGCTAAATAATCTTTCGTTTTTGGTTTCTTTTGATTAACCTACTATAGAGTAACATGTGGTTTTGAATGAGATACATGTGTTGCATTCAAGAAACATTGTTCTTAAATTTTCAAAACCCTTGTTTGTCATAAACACATGTTTTATTGAGAAAGACCTATTGATTCTTGAATCCTAAAATTCTTATTATTGATTAAATTAGGTTTTCAATCAACTATTTGTTCTTGCTCCGAGAAATTATGATTTTTGGCAAAACTCTAGAATTTTGATATCGAAATTATGAAGGTTTTCTTGATATGATCTCTTGCATATTTTAATTCCTTTATTACGGTAGTAGATTGAGAATTGTGAAATTGTGATACTTGAGTTTTTATGAAAATTGCAATTAGTTAAGTTTACGGTTGTTGAGAAAATTATGGTTTCATCTCTTGTGTGGTTTGGGTATGATGGACTTGAATTGCCTTCGAGAGCTGTCGTAGAGTGTTAGAGGTTAGTTTATCCCAGTGAGGGTGAAATAGTTGCCTAACACTTGTAGTGGTTGTTGTTTGTGAGAGCAACCACTATTGTTCACATAAGTTTGAGATTAAGAGATAATATACCTTTCGTGGAAAGGATTCGCCAATGCCGTGGGAGACGATATATGCCCTTCCTAAAGTAGTTTGTGATGTGCCCTGTGGGGAATGATTGAAATTGTTTGGTTTGTTGTGGGTAAACGAGGTAAATCATTTTGTAGATTCCTAAGAAGCAACCAACATACATGAGCATATGGGATGATGCCACTAATTTATTTATTGATTGCTTTAATTTCTTGTATGTTTATTTCTTTCATTGATTTATTATATTTTTGTACCCTTGAGATCATTATAACTGCCATTATTTTACTTTCAAAATGATATATATGCTATTTTTCAAAAGAGATTTTTCTCCTTTTTATTGTTTAAAACCCTTGTTTGAATTTGAGAGGGATTTACTATGCTCACCCTCTGCAAAACATTTATAGATTTTGGCAGAGAGGAGGATGTTGAATTAGATGAGCTGGTCAACCTCAAGATTAGAGAGGGTCAGTTTGAGGATCTTGAAGTGGAGGCTTAGAGATGCTTCATTTTAGTTTAGATTATTTTCTTTGAGAGATTTCTATGAAACAATGTTTTAGCTAGTTTTAATTATTCCGCTGCTAGATACTATTTGGTTTTGAATTGTAAGTTGGAGAATTTATAATTTTAATATTTATTCTTTATCAGATGGATGGATGATTGGTTGTTCTAATGGTTATTTTTAGTTTCTGTCATGATTAGATGGTTTGTAGATAGTAATGTCTTGCAAGGTGCATTTTGGGGCATTACAAAAGTGGTATCAGAGCCTAGGCTTTAGGTCTTACATAAGAACTGTCGGTTGTGGGCTACTCACTAGAGATTTAGGTATAGGTCGAAAGAAGATATAGGCTTGAAACTTTCGGGAGTCATAATATGTTTACGAGTTCATCATTAGTTGGTATTTATTGTTGTATAAAGGAACCTTAGGCACCTTCCTTACTGTAGGCTTCTCACTGGCTATCTTTCCTGGATCAACTAGTGCTCTGTAAAACCCCACACTCTTATCTTTATATAGCAAGTAATTATTTTTGAAATACTAATATAGGTGATGAGGTATGCATGAACCCTATAGATTTCAATTGTATGTATAAATACTAGGGAGGCAAATTGATTGTGAAATTTAATTTTTGGAGGTGTTTAAGGTTGATAAGGGTAACTAAGTAAAAATATTAAATTTTTTTAATTCAAAATAATATTATCATTGAACCTGGGAGATAAAAAAAAAACTTGGAATAGCCGTTTAGCACCTATAGCGGTTCGGAGGAATAAAATAGTAATTTTAGCGTTTCGAGTGTAAATTTACTTTAGTTTTGAGATAAATCATAAAACTAAATGTTTTTAGGTTAAAATAACATTAAAAATGAATCTGGAACGTCGAAAAACCTTAGGGTAGTCATATGGATCAAATTGGAGATTTTTAGTGGCAAAACCGTAATTTTGGAGAAAACCCAAATTCAACCATGAACAGTAACTCGCGGACTGCTGTGTTTAAAACACAGATTCAGCCCATTTTTTTTTCCATTCTTTCATTCCAATCTCACCCCAAACCTTTTAGAACCCTAGGAGAAGATGAAGGGAGAAAGAAAATGGAGGAAGGAGGTCTTTAGAGCTTGGGTTTTTTGATTTGAACTTTGGATTCAAGGTAGGGGTTTTCTTCCTATTCTCTTGCATTGAGGCTAGGGCTTATATATATGTATTCTTTTGACTCTAAATTTTATATATATGCTATGAAATGCTTGATTCTTGATATTTTTGCAAACCTTACCATGTTTTGAAGGAAGTTATGTTTTGATAGACATAAAAATTCATGTTCTTGATGTCAAAACCTAGTTTTTGAGAAATATGAATTTTTCTTATTGATATTCCTTTGTTCTTGATTTCAAAACTCTAGTGCTTGATATTGAACAATGAAATGATATTTATGACGGTCTGTTGCATATTTTCTTAAATGGTTCTATTGGAAACATACATGTGAAATTTGGGGATTTTGGAATTTGCTTGGGATTTTGAGAAATTAGTTGGATATTGTATCTCTTGTGGATGTTTGGATGACCATGGGTGACCGTTGATCGGGTATCGAAGAGTGGGTAGATGTGTGTGGTTCTTACTCCGTGCGGGTTTGAACTTTTCCTACCACTCGTAGTGGGGTTGGTGCCTTGCGAGGACCAAACCACTATTAGCTCACGGGTGCCGTGTCAGAGGATTAGTATACTATGCCTGGGTCGGATTCGTTATTGCCGGTGCATTGGTATGGGACAATGCATCGGTAGGCGCCCTTCCCGAAGTTTGATATCCTTGCGAGGATTTGTGTGTGTGTGGGCCAGGATATATTCTCTATGTGTTTATTCATGAGATTATCTTACATCAGACTTGAGATACATTGTGGTTATTGTTTATTGCGTTATCTTTTGGATATGATGATCTTGGAAATTGTTGTGGGAATGATTACCCTTTGGAATGGTTATTTATGGTGGGATTGGTTTTACTCTTGTACTTAATTATTGTTAATGTCTAAACTTGAGATCTTTTAAAAATATCATGTTTTCTTTCAAAATTTACGTATACTATTTGTGAAATGAGACCGACCGTTTTTTACGTTTTCTAAACCTTGTTAGAGTTTGGGAGGATTTTCCTATAGAGCTTAGTGCTCACCCCCTACCAATAATATTTTTTTTTTTCAGACTTCGTGCTAGAGGAAGATCCCCGAGTTGACGAGTCGGGAAATTGGGAGGCTACACCAGAGGGAAACCTAGATCCCGAGGTAGACGTCTAGAGCTATAGTTTATTTTTATGCTAGACTAGGGAATTTATTTACGATCATGTATAGTCTAGTATTTTGTTGATTCCGCTGCTAAGTTGAAATGTAATTCTTTTGGAATGTAATTGTCATAGCTTGGCCTATTCTTTTGGGAATATATTGTGGGTATTACATATGGTGAATGAAATGTTATTATTTTATGGATTTATTTAGTGCTCTCATGATGTGAAGAGTTTTAGATAGTAATGTTGTCCAAGGGGAATTTTGGGTATTACAAATCAAACTCATATGGACTGTTTTAATGTTCCCTTATAAATGGACCCGGTGTGGTCAATGTAGTATAATTGCACAGGTTGTGTTTTGGGTAGAGCTCCCCGTACAAAGGAGACTCTGCCTGAATTTTGTTAAATTAAGGACCCCCGATTTTTGGGGCGTTACAGTTTGGTATCAAATCCTAGGATTTTGGTCTTACATGGGAGCTGTAGGTTATGGATTACCACTAGAAAAGTAGGACTAGGTTGAAGAAAATTGTTGGTCTAATTTTATACGAACCTTATGCTTTAGATCAAAGTGATAACTAGGATGTCTTGTACATCAATGAAACTAAATTGTGAATTGATGTGCAGGATGAACGGTGGATGTGGGCGTGGACGTGGACGTGGACGTGGGCGTGGGCGTGGGCGTGGAGGACAAACAAATCCACCACCACCACCACCTTCCGATGCCAAAAGTGGCATATATCAATGTTTGAGGGAGCTCACCACTTTAGTACAAAACCAGAATGGAAACAACAACCATAATGGTGGAGCTCACCCCCTAGCACAAGTGTCGGGCAATGGGGACGACAACCGAAGGATGGTAACTTTTCGGGAATTTCTGAGGCAACACGCGCCTACCTTTCAAGGGAGCTCAAATCCTTTGGATGCGGATAGATGGATCCGCCGGGTGAAGAAGATTTGTGACGACATGGGTGTTACCGAAGACTTGAGGGTTGTCTTAGCTACCTATTTTGTTCGAGGGGGAGGCCGACCATTGGTAGGATTCGGTAAAGAGACGGAGGAACATAGATGCACTTACTTGGGAGGAGTTCGATCAAGTATTCCAAGACAAATATTTTTCTGAGTCGGTTAGAGACAAGATGAGTGCCGATTTCCTCGCTCTTCGGCAAGGTAGTTTGACAGTGGGGGAGTATAAGAGAAAGTTTGAGGAGTTGTCCCAATACACCACATAATTCATATCCACAGAGGCCAGGAGGGCCAAACGTTTTGAGCAGGGCTTGAGGCCGGCCATTAGGGAGAAGCTTGTGGCTCTTAGGATCCGTGACTATGGGGATCTTGTGGATAAGGCTATGTTGGTGGAGAGAGACATGGAAGATAATCAGCGGTGACAGAACCTTATGAGGGGAGGTCCGATCAGGACCGGTGCTAGTAGTAGTGGAGCACAGAGAGCGGCACCCTACCGTCGCCCAGATCAGGCAGTTGGACAGAGACCACAGACAGCTCGAGGAGCGGGAGGAGTACCAGAGAGAGTAGGCACCGACCCACGTCGATGCTTTGCATGTGGAGGTGTTGGGCACTTCAAAGATAACTGCCTATTGCTTTCAACCAAAACCAACCAAGCAACCGGGCCTGTGAATGCAAACAAGCCACCGCTACAAAGGCCACTACAACAGCAGAGACCGTTTGAAGCTTTAGCCCCAAGTGGCGCCAACCAAGGAAGGGTATTTGCTTTGACCCAACCGGAGGAAGATGCCTCCAATGCAGTGGTGGAAGGTATTGTTCTCCTCTACAATTCTTGGGCCCGAATTTTATTTGATCCGGGTGCGACTCATTCATTTATACGTACTGCATATGCTATTAAATTGGGATTGGGCTTCGAGAAGCTAGAACATGCATTGTGTATTAATATGCCTACGGGAGAATGGTTGGATACTAGCCGGGTGTGTAGGGGTTGCGTGCTTCAAATTGGGGAGCATGAATTGATTTTAGATTTGGTTGCCTTAGACATGAAGGGGTATGACGTGATCTTTGGGATGAATTTGTTATCCACATTCCGGGCGGTAATAGATTGTTTCTGTAAACGGATTTCTTTTCAACTACCAGGAGGGGTAGTATTCAGTTTCGTGAATGACCGAAATTCCTTCCATCCATTTCCTACTACGGGTAGTAGATTCTTGAAAGCGAAGGCGGGGATCCATTTGAATTTCTTAGCTAGCTTGATGGGAGATGATCGGGATAAATTCCATGCAGATGTGGTGTTGATAGTATCGAATTTTCTGGATGTCTTCCTAGACGAACTACCCGGGCGACCCCCACACAGGGAGATTGAGTTCAAGATTGATCTCTACTCGGGAATCGAACCCATATCCATTGTTCCCTATCGGATGGCACCTTTGGAGTTAAAGGAGCTAAGGAAGCAGCTGCATCATCTGTTGACAATTGGGTTTATCCGTTTGAGCACTTCACCTTGGGGAGCCCCGGTACTCTTCGTGAAGAAGCATGATGAGACACTTCGGTTGTGCACGGATTACCGAAGATTGAATCGGGTAACAGTGAAGAACAAATACCATTTGCCACGAATCGACGACCTATTTGATTAGTTGAGGGGTTCTAAGTATTACTCCAAGATTGATCTTCGCACAGGGTATCATCAATTGCGGATCAAGGAGGAAGATATTCCTAAGACTGCTTTCCGTACTCGGTATGGTCATTTCGAGTATACGGTGATGCCGTTCGGATTGACTAATGCTCCAGCAGTCTTCATGGATTTAATGCACAGGGTATTTCAGCCGTATCTAGATCAGTTTGTCATCGTGTTTATTGATGACATACTAATCTATTCCCGGACTCACGAGGATCATGGACGCCATCTCTCTATTGTGCTACAGACATTGAGAGAACATAAGTTATATGCGAAGATGAGTAAGTGTGAGTTTTGGATGAAGGAAGTTAAATTCCTTGGCCATGTTGTGTCGGAACAAGGGGTAGTTGTTGACCCCGCAAAGATTGAAGCAGTGATGAAGTGGGAACCACCAAAGAATGTGACCGAAGTATGTAGTTTTCTGGGCTTAGCAGGCTACTACCGGAGGTTTGTGGAAGGGTTCTCAAAGCTAGCAATGCCGATGACACGTCTCACAAAGAAGGGAGAAAAATTCTTGTGGACTCAAGAGTGTGAACTAGCTTTTCGCACCTTGAAGGAGAAGTTGACAACCGCTCCTGTCCTCATTATTCCGAGTAGTGGGGAAGGATACGATGTGTACACCGATGCTTCGCTACGAGGCTTGGGGTGTGTGCTAATGCAAGGAGGGAAGGTGGTTGCCTATGGCTCTAGGCAACTCAAAGTTCATGAGCAGAATTATCCCACCCATGACTTAGAGCTTGCCGCTGTGGTTTTTGCTCTTAAGTTGTGGAGGTGTTACTTGTACGGAGAGAAATTTCAAGTGTTTTCTGATCATAAGAGCCTCAAGTAAATATTCACCCAGAAGGACTTGAATCTTCGGCAAAGAAGGTGGATTGAGTATTTAGAAGACTATGATTTCACACTCAATTCCCATCCGGGGAAGGCGAATGTAGTAGTGGATGCACTGAGTAGAAAATCTCGGGGTGAAATCAATTCCCTTGTGGTGAATAGGTGGAAGATGATGGATGCTTTGGAGGAATTTGATCTATGGGTGGATAGACAGGAGGATCGACCTTGCCTATTCAATCTTGTCGCTCAACCAATGCTTCGACAAAGGATTGTGGCGTTGCAACGATTAGACAGCGAGTTGGAGGCTATCCGGAGTAAGTTGGAGAGGAGTGAGATTGTTGAGAATTGGGCGATAAGTGATGATGAGTTACGATTTCGGGTAAGGCTATGTGTACCCAATCATGACCAAGTAAGGGAAGAAGTGTTGGGCGAGTGCCATCGTTCCAAGTTCTCCATACATCCGAGTAGTACCAAAATGTATAGGGACATGAAGCAGCAGTATTGGTGGAAGGGAATGAAGAAGGATGTTGCTAGATACGTTTCAAAATGTGTGGTGTGTCAGCAAGTGAAGATTGAGCATCAAAAGCCCGGAGGATTATTGCAGTCCTTGCCTATTCCCAAGTGGAAGTAGGATCACATCACCATGGACTTCGTATCTGGCTTTCCATGGACTTCACGAGGGCATAATGCCGTATGGGTCATTGTTGATAGACTCACCAAGTCCGCTCACTTCTTGAGTATGAAGACCACCGACACGTTAGAGACCCTGAGCAAGCTCTATATTCGCGAGATAGTGAGATTGCATGGAGTTCTGCTATCCATTGTGTCGGATCGTGATTCTCGTTTCGTAGCGCAATTTTGGCAAAGTCTTCAAAGAGCTATGGGGATAGAGTTGCACTTCAGCACCGTCTTTCATCCCCAAACGGATGGCCAATCCGAGAGGGTGATCCAGATTCTAGAAGATATGTTACATGCTTGTGTGTTGGACTTCAAGGGAGGTTGGAGCGATCATTTGCCGTTGGTGGAATTTGCATACAACAACAGCTATCAGGCAAGTATTGGGATGGCACCGTATGAGGTGTTGTATGGAAGACCATGTAGGTCCCCAACTTGTTGGTTGGAAGCTGGCGAGAGTAGCTTGTTTGGGCCCAAAATTGTTCGAGAAATTATAGAGAAAATTCAATTCATCCGGGAGAGACTACGCACGGCACAAAGTCGACATAAAAGCTATGCGGATCAAAGACGAAGACCCTTGGAATTCAAGGTGGGAGATTACGTGTTTCTTAAAGTATCACCCAAGAAGGGAGTGATGCGATTTGGCAAGAATGGAAAGTTAGCTCCAAGGTACATAGGACCATTTGAAGTGATCAAAGCGGTGCGCAAATCGGCGTACCAACTTCGATTACCAGCCCAGTTATCCGGAGTACACGACGTGTTTCATGTGTCGATGTTAAGGAAGTGTCAGTCGGAGACCACACATGTTATAGATTTGGAGGATATTGAAGTTCAAGACGGAGCCATCTATGAAGAATAACCGGTGAAGATTCTTGATACCAAAGAGAAGGTGCTTCGCAACAAAGTCATCAGACTAGTGAAGGTTTTGTGGCAACACCATGGAGTGGAGGAAGCTACTTGGGAACCAGAGCTGGAGATGCGAGAGATGTACCCTCATCTGTTCTCTACTTAAGGTAAGTTTCGAGGACGAAACTTTCCTTAACGGGGGTGGATTGTAAACCCCCACACTCTTATCTTTATATAGCAAGTAATTATTTTTTAAATACTAATATAGATGATGAGGTATGCATGAACCCTATAGATTTCAATTGTATGAATAAATACTAAGGAGGCAAATTGATTGTGAAATTTAATTTTTGGAGGTGTTTAAGGTTGATAAGGGTAACTAAGTAAAAATATTAAATTTTTTTAGGTCAAAATAATATTATCATTGAACCTGGGAGATAAAAAAAAAACTTGGAATAGCCGTTTAGCACCTATAGCGGTTCGGATGAATAAAATAGTAATTTTAGTGTTTCGAGTGTAAATTTACTTTAGTTTTGAGATAAATTATAAAACTAAATGTTTTTAGGTTAAAATAACATTAAAAATGAATCCGGAACGTCGAAAAACCTTAGGGTAGTCATATGGATCAAATTGGAGATTTTTAGTGGCAAAACCGTAATTTTGGAGAAAACCCAAATTCAACCATGAACAGTAACTCGCGGACTGCTGTGTTTAAAACACAGATTCAGCCCATTTTTTTTTTCCATTCTTTCATTCCAATCTCACCCCAAACCTTTTAGAACCCTAGGAGAAGATGAAGGGAGAAAGAAAATGGAGGAAGGAGGTCTTTAGAGCTTAGGTTTTTTGATTTGAACTTTGGATTCAAGGTAGGGGTTTTCTTCCTATTCTCTTGCATTGAGGCTAGGGCTTATATATATGTATTCTTTTGACTCTAAATCATATATATATGCTATGAAATGCTTGATTCTTGATATTTTTGCAAACCTTACCATGTTTTGAAGGAAGTTATGTTTTGATAGACATAAAAATTCATGTTCTTGATGTCAAAACCTAGTTTTTGAGAAATATGAATTTTTCTTATTGATATTCCTTTGTTCTTGATTTCAAAACTCTAGTGCTTGATATTGAACAATAAAATGATATTTATGACGGTCTCTTGCATATTTTCTTAAATGGTTCTATTGGAAACATACATGTGAAATTTGGGGATTTTGGAATTTGCTTGGGATTTTGAGAAATTAGTTGGATATTGTATCTCTTGTGGATGTTTGGATGACCATGGGTGACCGTTGATCGGGTATCGAAGAGTGGGTAGATGTGTGTGGTTCTTACTCCGTGCGGGTTTGAACTTTTCCTACCACTCGTAGTGGGGTTGGTGCCTTGCGAGGACCAAACCACTATTAGCTCACGGGTGCCATGTCAGAGGATTAGTATACTATGCCTGGGTCGGATTCGTTATTGCCGGTGCATTGGTATGGGACAATGCATCGGTAGGCGCCCTTCTCGAAGTTTGATATCCTTGCGAGGATTTGTGTGTGTGTGGGCCAGGATATATTCTCTATGTGTTTATTCATGAGATTATCTTACATCAGACTTGAGATACATTGTGGTTATTGTTTATTGCGTTATCTTTTGGATGTGATGATCTTGGAAATTGTTGTGGGAATGATTACTCTTTGGAATGGTTATTTATGGTGGGATTGGTTTTACTCTTGTACTTAATTATTGTTAATGTCTAAACTTGAGATCTTTTAAAAATATCATGTTTTCTTTCAAAATTTACGTATGCTATTTGTGTGAAACCCCGGAAAATTTAAACTTTGACGAACAAGGGCAATAGGTGAATTGCCACTTCGGTACTAGTTGAAAAACTGAATTTTTCTAGATCTCGGATGACAAAACGGATTTCACCGTTGGATTCGTCTCGCGAAATTTAGTTACCCTATAAAATTTCATCGAATTCCGAGACAGTCGAATTTTTCGCGTTTTACGAGGCGGTCGAGTCTCGGGTGACCCCAAAAACGAAAATTTTGTCAAAATATGGAGAATTTGAAAATAATTTAAATAAAGTTCATATAAAATATTTTGAACTTGAACCGGGATGAAAATTAATCGTTTCGGGATTGAAACGGACCCGGAATTAAGAGGGACGTGTGGCGCAATGAGGGCCAAGTATTCTAAAAATATAAATAGGGGCCTAAGTCTGAAAAATCAGACTTCTCCACACCATTTCAGCCGGTTTTAGCCGAGAGAAAAGAAGAGAGGGAAAATGAGAAAAAATTCGACTTCTCTCTACGATCTACGACCGTGGAGTGCTCAAATCGTCTCAGGCCAAGAACAAAAGATGTTCTACGCGTCGAGGGCTACGCGTGGACACCAAGAACGACGGTTTTCACCGAAGGTATGGAAACCGAAATTTTGGAGAAGCTTGGAATGGGCTTGGGTTGGCTTCTTGGAGTTTCCTACGGGGATTCCTCACGCTACAAGAGGTAGGGTTCCCTCCTCTCTTGGTGTATTCCTAACCTAGCATGTTTTTATGAAATGGGTAGATTGATAGAGGTTTATATCAATTACCTATTGTTGTTAATTGGGAGAAAATGGGTAGGTTGTTAGAAACCTTAACACTTGCCTATTGTTGTGATTCGGTGAAATGGGTATTGAAATGGTAGAATAAATTCTATCTCAAGTTTGGAATGGTAGAAATTACTTAAAGTAATCTCTTGTGAAATGTTGGGCATGTTATGTGTTTGCATAATTTGTTCCCTAGAATGGGTGAAATATGTTATTTTAATTAAATTGAAATAACATGCTTGAATTATGTGATTACCACTAATGTATATCATGTGTGGGAATTGGGTACCAAATGTGCTAAGCAAAGCTTGTACGAAATGGGTATAGAAATTATTTGTTGGGTAAATTTCAAAAAGGAACTTGAAGTGTGGAAAAAGGAATATGGAAAAATTGGTAAAGTCAATTTCTAAATGGAATTGGCATTTAGAGGTGGTTACTTTATAATCTCTTGGAAGATTATAATATGTGGATATAAATGGATGGAATAACTTCCATCTTGGTATAATTGTGTGGAAATCATTAGATATGATTTCTTGAGCTTTATGATGAAATTGAGTATTTAATTGTATGTCTTTAAGGTGTTTGTTTAAATGTCATTATGGAATGAAGTATGTTTTGCATGAGTTATGTACAACATGCTTGGATATTGTGTTTGAGGAAATGTTGATATATACATGCTTGTGATATATGTTGACATTGTGAAAGATTATGGTATTTATATGCTCATGATATAATTTACCATGGATGAGTTGGTTTATGTTAAATTGTTCGTATGACACTCATACATATCGAATATGTGATTGAATGGCTCATGGGGCATTATTGCATATTAAGCATGACATTTGTGTCACATTCACGGGCTTAGGCATGAGTGTGGGTGAGTAGGGAATATCCCTATGTCATTCATTACATATGAACATGGCATAAAAGTGGCAATGGTACATTATATTGCATATGCACGGAAACATTGCATTATGGGTGTGGGTGCATGGTTGATATCAAACACCATGTAGGTGGATGATGGGTGGGCTCAGAAAAGTTGGATTTAATATCCGACTGAGTCGCACGGTTGCATGAAATGAATATTGGGTCGGGGTAGCAAGAAGGGGCATGACGACCTCTCGGGTGAAAAGCCCGATATTTTGGATACGCGCTTCCGTTGGTGCAAGAGGCCATAAAGCGTGTCGGTGTCGCGGAGCCGTTGGTGGAAGTCCAGGAAATCCGTGTCGGTTGGGTACCGTTGTAAAAACCCACCCCAAGAAAGACCCGGGAATTTTTAATGTCATTTGATGTGAAACATAGATGACGAAATTATTACACATTGGCATTGCATTGTGTTGAGGCAGCCGGGGAGGCTCGGATTGAGTTACATGGTTGAGTCTCATCTCACTTCATGTCATGTTAAACACATTGGCATTAGCATTGTGTTGAGGAGCCGGGAAGGGCTCGGGTGAGTTATAAGAGTGAGTATCATCTCATTCATGGGGCTCAGGTAGCTTGGTTCATCATACATGGCATTTGCATGTAAAGTGAGTCGGTGTGGGCTCGGATGGATGCACATGAGTGGAATTCATCCCATCTCATGGCACAGCATGATTGCATTCCATCATTGAATTGCATGTCCTTGATTGGAATGGTTATGAATTGTTAAATGTTGCATGTGAACATTTCATATGCATATAGGTTGAGGAGTAGCCTCTGTATGAGGATATCCTATTGAGCGTGGCTCACCCTTCGTGGGACACATTTCAGGTGCGGACTATACGCCGGTGGGAGACCCTCATACGGGACCCTAAGAATGAAGAAAAGCCGACTTGTGGCTTTTATGGTTTAACTTGTAAAGTTTTCGTATAAATTCCATTTTAATGTGTAAATATATGGAATTGTATTAAATGGACTTCCATGGACTTGTTATAATGTAGAAAACATGAATATATATGTTTAGGTGACCTTGGAAAGGTTTGAAATGAGTTGGAAATGAAAAATTATTGAAATGGACAAAATCTGCCTTTGACTACCGGTAGTCAACAGGTAGTCGTTGGTCCAGAGGGTTCCAGCTACCGGTAGTTAACAGGTAGTCGTGGTCCAGAAGGTTCCAGCTACCGGTAGTCGATAAACTGCTACCGGTAGTCAGTCCAAAAATTCTAAAATTTTAAAATTGTTTTGCCAAGCTTTGGGCTTTGAATTTCCTTCCTTTAAATGATCAAATTGGACCCTAATGGGGTATGAATCATGGTGTGTTGGACTAGGGTTGGATCAAATGAATGTTGAACCGAATTTTCATTGTGGGTTATAACCTCGGTTTAGGGATGTTATTGATGTGGTATCAGGTTAAGCGATATCCACGGATGTTTCCGCGGGTTGACGGGTTGTCAACGGTTAATAAAGGACCCCCGGATTTGGGGTGTCACAATTTGTGAAATGAGACCGACCGTTTTCTACGTTTTCCAAACCTTGTTAGAGTTTGAGAGGATTTTCCTACAGAGCTTAGTGCTCACCCCCTACCAATAATATTTTTTTTTCAGACTTTGTGCTAGAGGAAGATCCCCGAGTTGACGAGTCGGGAAATTGGGAGGCTCCACTAGAGGGAAACCTAGATCCCGAGGTAGACGTCTAGAGCTATAGTTTATTTTTGTGCTAGACTAGGGAATTTATTTACGATCTTGTATAGTCTAGTATTTTGTTGATTCCGCTGCTAAGTTGAAATGTAATTCTTTTGGAATGTAATTGTCATAGCTTGGCCTATTCTTTTGGGAATATATTGTGGGTATTACATATGGTGAATGAAATGTTATTATTTTATGGATTTATTTAGTGCTCTCATGATGTGAAGGGTTTTAGATAGTAATGTTGTCCAAGGGGAATTTTGGGGTATTACAAATCAAACTTATATGGACTGTTTTAATGTTCCCTTATAAATGGATCTGGTGTGGTCAATGTAGTATAATTGCACAGGTTGTGTTTTGGGTAGAGCTCCCCGTACAAAGGAGATTCTGCCCGAATTTTGTTAAATTAAGGACCCCCGATTTTGGGGGCGTTACATGCTCATAGGCTGGGAATAATCTTGGAATTCTGGATTATATATATATATATATAAATTCATGAGTTTTGCTATCTTAGAAGTATTGATGTAATTTTTGGGATGGATATGCTAGTTATCTACCATATCGTTATGGTTTATTTTATAGAAACATATGGTGTTTCGTTTTTGGTTAGTAAATTATGTTAGACATGGATCTTTATATAAGTGATATTATCTATATTGGAGATGAGTATGAGAGAGAATTTGTGACAAAAGATACCTAAACTCTAATTGGACAACTGTAACAGAACCATCAGTCAAGCAGACCTTTCACTAATTGAACCATAACTCTATGTTGGAAAGTCCAAATTGTGCACCATTTTTTTTTGTTAAAAGCTTCATTCATATATCTTTTCAACCATATAGGTCACACATGCTAGAAATACCTAAGTTAAATTAGGTTATTCTCCGAAGTTGATCAAAAATCTACACTGTGCTTTTCCTTGTATAGCAAAGTGTTGTGCTTTTCTTTTTAGACTCTGAAGAACTTATCCTTAAGCAAGCTTTCACACTATTTTGGATTTGATTTAGAGACACTCTCATGTTGATTGAAGTGGTTTGATGGATAACAAGATAGAATGCGATTATGATTTGGTGCCTTCTGGACTCTAAGTATTCTATTCTACTATTAGTGTTGCTTATATTTTTGGGAGTGAAGGAGATGTGGTAACCCAATTTGGATGTGTGGAGGCAAAGTCAACTTAGATATTTTTATGATAGACTAAGCTTTGAATAATAAGGTTATAGAAATGTTATGTGTGTTACTCAAAAGTCATAGAAATTAAGGAACGAATGTAGTTTTGGTTTTACAATGGAAACCATGAGAGTGTTATGTTTTCTTCTAGGGTTAGTACGATGTTATGAGATTGTATAATTCTCCAATATGATCAATTGAAGAGAAAAGGAGAAATAACTTCGAGTGGGAGCTTATTTTAGAATAATTATAGAAATTTTGGTTATGGTTCTTAAATGAACAAGAGGTTGTTTCATAACCACGTACTTGAGCTTACCAATATAGGTTTGAAAATATTGGAGAGTTGATTAAATTTATTTTGGAAGTATTACTAGTTTAGAAGGGTCATACGTAGGATACTTTTTGAGGATATTAGACTTACGTAATCTTATTTCGTTGTGGATTTAAAATGAAAATCTAGGAAGCCTGACTAAGTTATTGTAGTTACATTTGACCCTTTATATTGTAGGATTAAAGATTATAGAGGTTTAAAAACTCGAGGTTAGATATAATAGACAATTATTGAAATAAGGATGATTTCAATGTTTGGTGTTAACTTCAATCGTTATGCGGGATCTTTCAATGTCATTGGAGCTGTGTTGGGGGAATATGGAGTTCTTTCTCCTATCTCTTTAGTACATTATTAAGATAGGGTTGATTAGTTATAATTGAGGATTGTTGGTATGAGTATTGAAGATTCGAACTTCACGGTTAGTGGCAATAATTGGAAAGATGTAATTTGAGGAATCAATGATGATACCTATGTAGATTAGCTTTGACATGGATGTATAAACTTTATGTAAATTGAGGAAAAAATGATTATGGTTATCCTAGTAATTAGCAGAGCGTTATTATCCTGAGAATTATGAATAATGGTTAAGACTATGATGACTAATGTGGTTAAATCGAGTAACATTGGTTTAATCATCGGGAGTCATATTTTTTGCTATGATTATATTACAAGAAATTTGATAGTATTTAATTAAAGGAGATTATTGTGATCTTTCGAAGTCTATCTTTATCTTATGAATCAAAAATATATTTATTCTGGATTGAATCATAGGAATTCAAGATTATATGTAACGAGTAGAATGGGGAGGGTGTTGAAACCGCTAAGGATTGATTACATGGGTTATAGATTCTAGCTCAAGGTTAGAGATTGAGAAGGTATACTTGAGACACAGAGAAAATTATTAGTGTTAATCGAGTTGGTGAATAATGTGAAGATATTAAGAATGATCTAATAGTAGGAATTCAAATGCATGAGTTATGAATGGGATTAGGCTTATGGAGTTGAGCGCAAGATTGAGGATTGAAAACAAATATTTTAGAGCTATAACTTGACCCGTAGCCCAAGTAGTATATTTGGCTATTTGCTAAAATTTCCTTTGGAGGAGAAAGATAGATTGTTAGTGTATACATTTTGAAAGGGAAAATTGTAGGATAAGTGTGGTTGGGTTTCAATTGTATATTTTAGTGGAATTTGATATATCTTCTAAAAAATTTCAAACTTATGAGAATTCTTATCTTATGTCTAGTTTCTAATTAATGATTATTGGATTATAATTTGTGACGCCCCAAAATCCGGGGGTCCGTTGATCATCCATCAACCCGCGGAAACACCCATGGATGTCACTCAAGCCAACACTACGGCGATAGCATCCCTTAGCTGGGATCATAACTCATAAATATAAACTGGATTCAATTATTCGTTGGGTTCAACCCAGACCCAATATATATCAGGATTTATACTCCATTATGGTCAATTTATATCATTGGAGGGAAGGAAAACATAGATTGAAAATAGGGCAAAACAGTTTAAAAATCTGAAATTTTCTGAAAGTGTACCGGTACTATATCGTACCGGTACGGTTAACTCACTGGAAAGTGCATACCGGTACACAGTACCGGTACCCTACCGTACCGGTACACAATACCGGTACAGTTAACCTACTAGAAATGGCGTACCGGTATACCGTACTGGTACACAGTACCGGTACTGTCTGCCCAGTATTGTCCTTTTCAACCGTTTCTCGTTTTCAATCCATTCCGAACCTCCCAAAACTCATCTAACCCATGTTTAATGCGATTTTCTATATAAGACATAACTTATACAAGTTCCGTTACAATTAATTTCATAATTTACACATCAAAACGGAATTTTGATAAAAGCTTTACAAAACTCAAAATAACTCTTTTACAAAAACTCAAACTAAGGCCACAAGTCGGCCCCCTTCATGCTTGATGCTCTCCAAGTGAGCCATCCACCGGTGCAAACCCCACACCTGAAATGTTTCCCGTATAGGGTGAGCCAACGCCCAGTAGAGTAGGTCCTACAAAGGCTACTCCCCCACCCCCCCCTAGATGTTCATGCTCATGCAACATTCATTTGCAACATATAAACAATCATTCTTTATAAGTATATGCATTCTAAGTTGGAATGCAACAATACCATGCCATGAAATGAGATGTCACTCACTCATGCATTTCAACCCGAGTCCTCACCGACTCCCACTACACGATGCAATGCCAAAGTGTTTCATTTCATCATTTATGTTCACATCAAATGACATTTTCAAAACTAGGGTCTTTCTTGGGATTGGACATTTCTTGGACTTACACCAAGGGTCTTCCATACCCGTACACTTTATGGACTCTTACACCAATGGAGTGCACTTCCCAAATCACCGGGCCTTGCACCCGAGAGGTCGTCATGCCTCTTCTTGCTAATCCCAACCCAATTTATCATGCAACCAATCGGCTTAGTTTGGTCATCGACCAAACTTTTCCCAAGCCATACCGTCAATCACCAAGTGTGGTGTTGACATCAACCATGCACACACCCATGTAATGAGATGCTTCCGTGCACAAACAATGCTATGTCCCATTGCATACAACATGATGTTCAATATGTCAAGAACAACACATGCACAAATTCAACATGCACATCCAATTACAAATCATATCATAAGCATATGATTCCACAAGTTAAAACTTAAGCATGTTATTTCATTTCAATGAAAACAACCATATAAATCAAGCAAGACATTTTATCAAACACCTTCAAGGCACAACTTATAAATCACAAAGCATGCCTCAAATTTTCCCAAGTTACAAGAACAATCACATGTAACTTCCATATACCAAAATCAAGCTAGTATTTGATTTAGTTCGTTTCTAGACTTGTTTCCTCATTTCCACATCTATATATATATAACATGGGTCCACATATACATATATCAATCCCTTAGACTATCAACATCTAAGGACAAGAATAATCCAAGGTAGGAAGAATCCTACCTCTTGAAGCGTAAATCACCCGAAGGAAGCTTCAAGAACACTTTCCAAGCCCAAGACTAGATTTCTCCAAATCTCCTCTTTTGGATCTTCGGTGAAATCCCTCGTTCTTGGTGTGGTTGCGTAGCCTTCGTCGAGAGGATCGACTTTAACTCTTGGCTCGACAGATTCCGAGCGACAGAACTCCGAAAATCGACGGATGAAGATTGGATTTTCTCTCTTTTCTCTCCCTCTTTCTCCCACACGTTGAACCAGCAGAATATTGAAGAAATTCTGCTTAAAATGCAGATATTTGCTCCTATTTATAGTTCTAATACTCGGTCCACGTCGCGCCACGTGTCCCTCGCTTAATCGGGTCCGATTTCGTCCCGAAACGATTTATTTGATTCCAGTTTAAGTTCAAATTAATTTTATTTGAACTTTAATTCAATTTTAAGGAAATTTTATAAAATATATTTATGGGGACGTTCGTGAGGTCGTTCGCCACGCAGTCGCCTCGAACGACGTGCAAAAATTTGACTACCTCGGAATTCGACGAAATTTGACAGGGTGACTAGATTTCGCGATACGAATCCAACGGCGAACTCCGTTTCCTCATCCGAGGTCTAGAGTATGAGTATTTCAAATAAGCATTAGGATGGCAAATGACCATTTTGCCCTTATTCACAAAAATTCAAATTTACCCGGGTTTCACATTCTTCCCCCCTTAAAAGAATTTCGTCCCCGAAATTCACACACACACATACATGCAGGCCCATGCATATGCTACAGTCATGTAATAGTAAATGACTATAAAAATGTACCTCCATCCTCGAATAAGAAAGGATAATGGGTACGGATGGTGTCCTCGCGCTCCCATGTCGCCTCCTCCATTCCTCGGTGTTGACACAACACCTTCACTAGCCGCACGGTCTTGCCTCGCAAAACCTGTTCCCGGCTATCCATGATGCGCACCGGTCCCTCCTCGAAGGTGTCATCCGCATCAACAGTCAACTCACCCCAATCCACCACATGTGTCGGATCTGGAATATACTTCCGGAGCATAAAGACATGAAATACCGCATGAACACTCGATAAATTTGGCGGTAACGCCAACCGATAAGAAATTGTACCCACCCTCTCGAGTACCTCGAAGGGCCCGATGTATCTCGGCGACAGTTTCCCCCGCTTACCAAACCGCACCACTCCTCTTTTAGGCATAACCTTCAAGAAGACATGATCTCCCACCTCAAACTCTAGAGGTCGCCGCCGTCTATCGGCGTAGCTCTTCTGCCGGCTCTGAGCCGTGAGAAGACGCTTCCGTATCAAGCCTACCTTCTCTGAGGTGTCTCTAACCAAGTCCGGACCCGTAGCAGGTCTCTCTCCAACCTCTGTCCAACAAACCGGAGATCGACATGGCCTCCCATATAGTGCCTCGTAGGGTGCCATCTGTATGCTCGTCTGATAACTATTGTTATAGGCGAACTCCACCAAGGGTAAATGATCTTCCCAGCTACCCTCGAGATCTAGGACACATGCCCGTAGCATGTCCTCTAATGTCTGAATGGTCCTCTCGGACTGACCGTCCGTCTGGGGATGGAAAGCAGTGCTCATCATCAGTTGTGTCCCCATGGCTCGTTGGAAACTCTCCCAAAAATGAGAAGTAAACCTGGGATCCCGATCTGATACTATAGACACGGCTACCCCATGCAACCGGACAATCTCCCGTATATATAACCTGCAGAATTCATCCAGTGTGAAGGTCATCCGCACAGCCAAAAAGTGTGTCAACTTCGTAAGCCGGTCCACTACCACCCATACCGCGTCATGTCCCCGCGATGTCCGTGGCAAGTGAGTCACAAAATCTATCGTGATATGTTCCCACTTCCACTCAGCTACCTCCAATAGCTGGAGTAACCCTGCTGGTCTCTGGTGTTCAGCCTTCACTTGCTGACACGTGAGACATCTACTAACAAAATCGCCAACCTGTCGCTTCATCCCATTCCAATAATACTGGTGACGAAGATCATGATACATCTTCGTACCCCCTGGATGAACTGCAAAACGGGAGCAATGAAACTCCCTAAGGATTTCCTCTCTCAGATCCGCCAACTGAGGAACCACAACCCTTCCTCGATACCGAAGACTACCATCCGAGTGAATGGCCCAGCCCTCGTCACCTGTACCTGCCTGTACACGGTCCCGGATGGACAATAGCTCCGTGTTCTGACTCTGGGACTCAGTAACCCTGCTCAGTAGGGAAGGCGTAGCCACCAAACTCCCCAAAGTACTCTAAGTCTGTCCCATATAACATAGCCCGAACTGTCCCCACATTCTCGAGCATCTGCCACTCTCGGGAAGCCACACTAGCCAAGACTCCCCGTGACTTCCGGCTGAGTGCGTCAGCTACCACATTTGCCTTACCAGGATAGTAATGCAAAGTGAAGTCATAGTCCTCCAGAAACTCCATCCACCTGCGTTGCCTCATATTGAGGTCCCGCTGTGTAAAGATGTACTTCAGACTTTTGTGGTCTGAAAACACCTCGAACTGTTCACCGTATAAATAGTGGCGCCAAACCTTCAAGGCGAAGACAATGGCTGCCAACTCCATGTCATGCGTGGGGTAACTGTGCTCGTGGTTCTTTAACTGCCGAGAACCATAAGCCACCACTCTCCCGGACTGCATCAAGACGCATCCAAGTCCATCCTTAGAGGCATCATAGTACACTGTGTACCTCTGTCCCCTTTCTGGGACTATCAGAATAGGAGCGGAAGTAAGCCTCCTCTTCAACTCCTGGAATGCCTTCTCACATGAATCATTCCACTCAAACTTAACCTCTTTCCGGGTCAACCTCGTCATGGGTGAAGCTAGTCGGGAGAAGTCCTCAATGAACCTCCTGTAATACCCCGCCAATCCCAAGAAACTACGTATCTAGAAGACTGACTTCGACCTCTCCCAATTCATGACTGCCTCAACCTTCTCCGGGTCTACGGATACACCCGAAGCCGACACCACATGTCCCAAAAATTTCACCTCAGTAAGCCAAAATTCACACTTGCTGAACTTGGCATACAACTGATGGTCTCTCAAGGTCTGGAGAACAATCCTCAAGTGACCCTCATGCTCCTCCTCAGACTTGGAGTAGATCAAGATGTCGTCAACAAAAACGACGACGAACTGATCAAGGTAGGGTTGGAACACCCTATGCATGAGATCCATGAATGCCGCTGGGGCGTTCGTCAATCCGAATGGCATCACTGTGAACTCGAAATGCCCATACCGCGTCCGAAACGCCGTCTTAGGGATATCTGCCTCCCTAACTCTCAACAGATGGTAACCGGTGCGGAGATCTATCTTGGAGTAGACCCGCGCCCCTCTCAGCTGATCAAACAAGTCATCAATCCTCGGCAAAGGGTACCTATTCTTGATAGTAACCCTATTCAACTGCCGGTAGTCTATGCATAGTCGAAGGGTTTTGTCCTTCTTCTTTGCAAATAACGCTGGAGCGCCCCAAGGTGAGGTATTCGGTCTAATGAACCCCCTGTCCAACAATTCCTGCAATTGGACCTTGAGTTCTTGCAACTCAGCGGGCGCCATCCTATGTGGAGTCATAGAAATGGGCGATGTACCAGGATGCAACTCTATAGTGAAGTCTACATCCCTATGTGGAGGTAATCCCGGTAGTTCATCCGGAAAAACATCCTCATAATCACTCACAACCCGAGGTAGACCCAACTCATGCCTCACCTCGTCCTCCAGGGTAAGGCTTGCTAGCCAACCCACCAACTGTCCGTGCCATCTAGAGTCGTACACGGCTTGAGGAAAAGCATCGTGCTTATCCCCCTGAAACATGAAACAAACCCCATCCGGTGTGTAAGCAGTGACCCGCTTCCGGTCACAATCAATGACGACTCGGTGTGCCGCCAACCAATCCATTCCCAGGATTACATCGAACTCCGACATGTCCATGACCCGAAGGTCCACAATGAGTAGAATCCCTGAGATCTCTAGCTCACAACCCCAACATATCTGATCAACTCTCACCCTAGCTCCCAAGGGAGAACTCACATGCAATGGTTCTTCTAAGGTCTCAACCTCTAAACCCAAATCTTTCACATAAGATGCAGAAATGAATGAATGTGATGCACCAGAGTCAAATAATACTCTTGCCCATAAACGAGAGAGTAGAAATGTACCCTGTATCACCGATTGATCTGCCGGCTCGGTCTGCGGCATAATGGCGTAGACACGCCCCTGGGTCCCTGAAGTCCCGGCCTGTGAACCCTGGCCTCGCCCTCTACCCATGCCCTGGCCCATCTGGCCTGCTTGCGGAGTTCCCGCTCGAAAAGTAGTAGGCACTGGTGCAGCACCCTGAGACTGGTACTGGCTCATTTGACCCATGGTGGGGTAAGGAGGAACAAACTGTGTTTGCAGCTGTCCCACAGAAGACTGGGATTGGGATGTCCCATAGCTCTGGGATCCCTGCCGTTGAGGACACTTCTTCCTTATGTGACCCGGCTGGTGACAAAAATAGCAAGTCTTCTGGCCCGGCTGGAAGGCGGTCCTGAAGTTTCCCCCGTCTTGGGAAAATTGACCCTGGCCTTGGCCTTGATAGCCGCGGCTCTGCCCTTGAGCTCCTTGCGGAACATAAGTCCTTTGCTTCTTTCCCGCACCAGAAGAAGAGGATTGACCCTCCTTCTTTTTGTCCTTAACACCAGCTTCCCGGATGTTGCGCGCATCCTCCACCTCTCTCTCGATAGCCATTGCAGTCTTGACCATCGAATCAAGGTCTTGCAGGAGAAGTCCCACAATCTTGCCTCGAATGGACAACTTCAGTCCATCCTCGAACTTACGTACCTTGGCCATGTCGGAGGCCACATAATCATCAGCAAAACGGGCCAACTCCGTGAATTTGGCCACGTATTCTAGCACACTCATAGTTCCCTGCTTCAATTCTAGGAACTCCTTGGCCTTAGCATGTCGAGCAGCTGCCGGAAAATACTTTCCCATAAAGAGCTCTCGAAACTCTGCCCAAGTCATGGCCTCCAAATTTCTGGAGTCCTTCACCCAATCCCACCATAGCTGGGACTCTCCCTCCAACTGAAAAGTCGCCAAAGTTATCTTGGTGGCATCAGAAGTGATTTCCATAGCCCTCAAGATCTTCTCCACTTGCCGAATCCAACGGTCAGCTACCATTGGATCCGCCCCTCCCAGAAAAATCGGAGGATGATGGGCTTTGAACCTCTGGAGGTTACTCGAGCCTCCGTGTCGCATATTTGCACCAGTCTGTGCAATAGTAGCGGCTGTAGCACTAGCCTGTGCAATAGTAGCCACCGCCTCACCAATAGCCTCTGCAAAGGCTTGGTGATCAAAGGCCGGAGGTGGTTGGTTGTTCCACCTGCTGCCTCGGCGTCCTCGCCCTCTATATGCCATCTACATAAGTCAAATAGCAATATAGTTTTACAAGGCATCCCTAAAGTAGGAATCAATACTAAAACATCAAGAGCTTTCTCATTGTCTCACTAGGGAAACATATGCCTCTCATTAGTAGACATTTATACCATGAACCCTCCCGTTCATCTGTTTTCCCCACTCCCAAGGTTATGTTTTCTAACCTGGTGCGTTCATTTACATATACATTCTACAATGCATATAATCCACATAGCATATAGCAAGTAGCATTTAAACACATAAGATGGAATGCACAATGCATGTAATAGTCTAGACCCATGCTCATCAAGCCCTAGGTAATTCGTATACCTATGCTCTGATATCAAGCTGTGACGCCCCAAAATCCGGGGGTCCGTTGATCATCCATCAACCCGCGGAAACACCCGTGGATGTCACTCAAGCCAACACTACGGCGATAGCATCCCTTAGCTGGGATCATAACTCATAAATATAAACTGGATTCAATTATTCGTTGGGTTCAACCCAGACCCAATATATATCAGGATTTATACTCCATTATGGTCCATTTATATCATTGGAGGGAAGGAAAACATAGATTGAAAATAGGGCAAAGCAGTTTAAAAATATGAAATTTTCTGAAAGTGTACCGGTACAGTGTACCGGTACTATATCGTACTGGTACTGCGTACCGGTACGGTTAACTCACTGGAAAGTGCGTACCGGTACACAGTACCGGTACCCTACCGTATCGGTACACAATACCGGTACAGTTAACCTACTGGAAATGGCGTACCGGTACACAGTACCGGTACTGTCTGCCCAGTATTGTCCTTTTCAACCGTTTCTCGTTTTCAATCCATTCCGAACCTCCCAAAACTCATCTAACCCATGTTTAATGCGATTTTCTATATAAGACATAACTTATACAAGTTCCGTTACAATTAATTTCATAATTTACACATCAAAACGGAATTTTGATAAAAGCTTTACAAAACTCAAAATAACTCTTTTACAAAAACTCAAACTAAGGCCACAAGTCGGCCCCCTTCATGCTTGATGCTCTCCAAGTGAGCCATCCACCGGTGCAAACCCCACACCTGAAATGTTTCCCGTATAGGGTGAGCCAACACCCAGTAGAGTAGGTCCTACAAAGGCTACTCCCCCCCCCCTAGATGCTCATGCTCATGCAACATTCATTTGCAACATATAAACAATCATTCTTTATAAGTATATGCATTCTAAGTTGGAATGCAACAATACCATGCCATGAAATGAGATGTCACTCACTCATGCATTTCAACCCGAGTCCTCATCGACTCCCACTACACGATGCAATGCCAAAGTGTTTCATTTCATCATTTATGTTCACATCAAATGACATTTTCAAAACTAGGGTCTTTCTTGGGATTGGACATTTCTTGGAATTACACCAAGGGTCTTCCACACCCGTACACTTTATGGACTCTTACACCAATGGAGTGCACTTCCCAAATCACCGGGCCTTGCACCGGAGAGGTCATCATGCCTCTTCTTGCTAATCCCAACCCAATTTATCATGCAACCAATCGGCTTAGTTTGGTCATCGACCAAACTTTTCCCAAGCCATACCGTCAATCACCAAGTGTGGTGTTGACATCAACCATGCACACACCCATGTAATGAGATGCTTCCGTGCACAAACAATGCTATGTCTCATTGCATACAACATGATGTTCAATATGTCAAGAACAAAACATGCACAAATTCAACATGCACATCCAAATACAATTCATATCATAAGCATATGATTCCACAAGTTAAAACTTAAGCATGTTATTTCATTTCAATGAAAACCACCATATAAATCAAGCAAGACATTTTATCAAACACCTTCAAGGCACAACTTATAAATCACAAAGCATGCCTCAAATTTTCCCAAGTTACAAGAACAATCACATGTAACTTCCATATACCAAAATCAAGCTAGTATTTGATTTAGTTCGTTTCTAGACTTGTTTCCTCATTTCCACATCTATATATATATAACATGGGTCCACATATACATATATCAATCCCTTAGACTATCAACATCTAAGGACAAGAATAATCCAAGGTAGGAAGAATCCTACCTCTTGAAGCGTAAATCACCCGAAGGAAGCTTCAAGAACACTTTCCAAGCCCAAGACTAGATTTCTCCAAATCTCCTCTTTTGGATCTTCGGTGAAATCCCTCGTTCTTGGTGTGGTTGCGTAGCCTTCGTCGAGAAGATCGACTTTAACTCTTGGCTCGACAGATTCCGAGCGACAGAACTCCGGAAATCGACGGAAGAAGATTGTATTTTCTCTCTTTTCTCTCCCTCTTTCTCCCACACGTTGAACCAGCAGAATATTGAAGAAATTCTGCTTAAAATGCAGATATTTGCTCCTATTTATAGTTCTAATACTCGGCCCACGTCGCGCCACGTGTCCCTCGCTTAATCGGGTCCGATTTCGTCCCGAAACGATTTATTTGATTCCGGTTTAAGTTCAAATTAATTTTATTTGAACTTTAATTCAATTTTAAGGAAATTTTATAAAATATATTTATGGGGACGTTCGTGAGGTCGTTCGCCACGCAGTCGCCTCGAACGACGTGCAAAAATTTGACTACCTCGGAATTCGACGAAATTTGACAGGGTGACTAGATTTCGCGATACGAATCCAACGGCGAACTCCGTTTCCTCATCCGAGGTCTAGAGTATGAGTATTTCAAATAAGCATTAGGATGGCAAATGACCATTTTGCCCTTATTCACAAAAATTCAAATTTACCCGAGTTTCACATAATTTATATCAGAGTGCGCAGCGAACCATTGGATTAGATTTAATATTAGTGGAATTAACCATTAGTTACAATTACAGTGGTGAAGTTTTGGATTAGACCATAATTTGAGTATAGGAACGATGAGTAATCCCATTAGCGAAATTGAATTTGATTGTAGTTAAATGCTTATGGATAAGCTACACGTAAGAAGCAAAAAATAGATTTTTTTTAATGATTGTTAAATTCAAAAGAGAAGTGTTATCTAATGAACATGAAATAAGTTGAAGATCTAGTAGTTATGTATGATATGAAATTAGTTTAGACAATCACATGAAATTATTGAGTATAAAGAATAATCGAAAGTTGTGAATGAAGGTAAACTTGAGGACTTCACTAATTCCAATGATGGTATAACTTGAAGAGATGAATTTAAAATTTAGGATATGATATTGTATTTTGATATTGGATTTGATATTTAAAGGATGAATAGAAGTTGAGATATCATGGCCAAATGAGAATTAAATAGACTAACTCGACAATTAAGTTTCGATGACAAAACTTTCTTTTAAGGGGGGTGGATTGTAAGTCCCCATACTAGAATTAGATAAGAATAATATCATCTTAATATTTGTCCTCGGATAAATAAAAATATTGTAAAAACCTCGAATTGTTGTTGAAAGATTGATCAAGAAGTTTGAGTTTCGGGCAAATTAACTTTCAGGTCAAACTTAGTTTCGAAGGTGTTTAAGTTTGAGAAGAGTGGTTAAGTATTTTTGTAAATATTTTTAGGTAAAAATAAAGTTTCCAACCTTGGAAGTATTCTGAAGTTAAAACCTATTCTGGAGAGAATTTGGGTAGAAAGGAATTTGAAACTACCTACGTATTTTGGTTATAAATTTTTACTCTAATGTCTAATTAATCTAATATTTGGACACTAGACACTAGACTTCAAGGGCTACAAATGCCTATTTATGAAAATTTCGTTAATCGGCTTCTAATTGGGTCAAAATGTCGTCAGAAGTCTGGACAAAAAGTCAGACACGTTTGGACGGGAGAAACACCCGTCCGGATGTAACTGGTAGAAGTTAGACGATCTGTGTTGAGCATTTTCTCCACTTTTGGCATTATAATTACTCAGGGAATGACCCTTAGGCCTATGTTTAGCAATTTTTCATCCAAAAAAACCCTAGAAAGCTTGAGAGGAAGAAAGAGAGGAGACAAGGGGAGGATTCTCGATTCAGAATCAATTCAAACACACTAGGGTTATCTTCAAATATCGGATTAAGGGTAGGGGATTCTTCTCAAGTTCTTTTTTTGAGACATAGGTTCTAATTATGATGTTTTAAATCTTCTAGATTATTATATGCTAAATAACCTTTCATTCTTGGTTTTTTTTTTATTGACCTAATATTCGTTCTTGATTTCTTTTCGAGCAACATGTGGTTTTCAACGAGATACATTAATTGCATTCTAGAAACATTGTTCTTGAATTTCCAAAATCCTAGTGTGTCATAAACACATGTTTTATTGAGAAAAACATATTGATTCTTGAATCCTAAAATTCTGATTATTGATTAAATTAGGTTTTTAATCAACTACTTGTTCTTTCTCCAAGAAATTATAATTTTAGGCAAAACCCTAGAATTTTGATATCGAAATTATGAAGGTTTTCTTAATATGATCTCTTGCATATTTTAATTCCTTTATTACTGTAGTATATTGCGAATTGTGAAATTGTGATACTCAAGTTTTTTTATGAAAATTACGATTAGTTAAGTTTGCAGTTGTGGAAAAAATTGTAGTTTCATCTCTTGTATGGTTTGGGTGTGACAGACTTGAATTGTCTTCAAGAGCTGCCGTAGAGTGTTAGAGGTTAGTATATGTAACGCCTCAAAACACACCCTGGACGGCATTACATACTAAAACCATTTACATCATGAGAGCACTAATATCATCCATAAATACATTAAACTTCATTCATCATCCATAAAATATTTGCATCATTATCCAAAAGAATATGCCCAACCATGGCATTTACATCTCAAAAGTTAATTAAAGTAGCACAGCGGAATAGCAAAAGAAACTAGACCTTACAGTGTCCAAAAGAATAACCTAGTCTAGTACAAAAGAAGCTACATCTCTACATATCCACCTCGGGATCTAGGTTCCCCTCGAGTGGAGCCTCCCAATGCCCTGACTCGTCGATGCCGAGATCCTCCTCTAGCACCAAATATGAAAAATGTAATTTGTAGGGGATGAGCACGAAGCTCTGTAGCAAAATCTTCCCAACTCAAACAAGGTTTATAAAAATATAAAACGGTCGGTCTCATTTTTTTCAAATAGCATACATAATCTTTGAAGTAGAACAGGGACATTTTAAAATGGATCTCAAGTTTAGGTAGCAACAGTAATTTACATAAACAGTAAAAGAAACCAAGATCCAATACATATCCATTTTCCAAAATATAAACCATTTTCCCACAAGAACACAACAATCCATCAATATGTATATGTATCTCAAACATGATGTAAGGCAAACCCCATGAATCGACACATTGAGTAATATCTAACCCACACACACCCACACAAATCTTATCAAAGATATCCATCCTTTAGGAAGGTCGTATGCCTCACCAATGGCAGTGACGTATCCAACCCAGGCATTAGTATACTAACCCTCTTACACGGCACCCGTGAGCAATAGCGGTTTAGTCTTACCAAAGCACTAACCCCACTACGAGTGGTAGGAGAAATGCCAACCCTCACGGAGCAAGCAACACGTCTACCCACTCTACGATATCTCGTCAAAGGCCACCCATGGTCATCCCACACTCATAAGAGATACACTACCAAACCCAATTTCACAATTTACAAGAATATCTTAAAAATCCCCAATTTAAGCATGTGACATTTTCAATAACCAACAAAGAAAATGCAAGAGATCACAACAATATCATTTTATTACTCAACACAAAACACTATGATTTTGAAATCAAGAATAAAGGAAGAGTTCAAGAGGAAAACCCATCACTCTTGAAAACTAGGGTTTTTCAAACCAAAAAGAGATTTCATGGGTATTCAACCCTAACTTTGTGTAAAACATGTTAACAATTGCAAAAGAACCAAGAAACAATGAAGCCATAGCAAATACATATCATTAAGAATCAAAACATACATATTTATTAACCCTAACATCAATGTAAGAGAAAGAGAAGAAATCCCCTACCTTATGCTCTTGAAGAAACCTAGGGTTTGAGTCTTGAATCACTTGTGAACCCTTTGTATTTCCTTTTGATCTTGAGTTTTATCTTTCTCTCTTTCTCTCTAAGGGTTTCTAGGAGGGTTAGGGTGAGAGAGAGACGAAGAAATGGGGCAAATGAGGCTAAAAAGGGTGTTTTAAAACACCAAAATCCCGATTTTTACTGTTCGGCGGGCGTCAGACAAATGGTACCGGTACCATTCAGTACCGGTACCCAGTACCGATACAAGAAACCTTCTGGAATCGGGGTACCGGTACTCAGTACCGGTACCATTCAGTACCGGTACCCAGTACCGGTACCAATTACCCAGTTTTGCCTATTTCTTTTGTTTTCCATTTCCAATCCATTCCAAAACTAACCAAATCCATCACAAACCTCTCCAACACATATTTATGCACCAAACCTATCTAATACAAGTTATAGGACCTAACATTTTATATTTTCACTCACTAAAACTAAATTTCAACTATGATTTTCATTAACATTTTAAATCTTTACTTTTCAAATTTATAAAGTTCAAACACACTTCAATACCCCTATCCACATCTTTACAACCATTATTTGCTATATCTATATATCTATATGCATATATAAAAGAAAAATGCGGGGTGTTACAGTATATCCCAGTGAGGGTGAGATGTTTGCCTAACACTTGTAGTGGTTGTTGTTTGTGAGAGCAACCACTATTGTTCATGTAAGTTCGAGGTTGAGGGATGGTATACCATTCGTGGGAAGGATTCTTCAATGCCGTGGAAGACGACATGTGTCCTTCCTTAAGTTGTTTGTGATGTTCCATGTGGAGAATGATTGAGATTGTTTAGTTTGTGGTGGGTGAATGAGGTAGAATCTTTGTGTAGACTCCTGAGAAGCAACCAACATACTTTAGAATATGGGATGATGCTACTGAGTTATTTATTGATTGCTTTAATTTCTTGCATGTTTATTTATGACGCCCCTAAAATCAGGGGTCCTTTGTCAACCCATTGATAACCAATCTACCCGCAGAAATACCCGTGAATGATGCATAACCCGACACCACGACACAACATTCTCTTTACCGGGATCACAAAAACACAAAGTTTGGGCAGAGTCTCCCCGATACCGGGCTCTCCCAAACGCACAGCTTGTATACGATTCAACCACATGACCCATCCGAGGTCCAATATACAACAATTTATACTCCATTATTGCCCATTTACATCATTTGCATAAAAGGACACAAAACCCGAAAGCATTTCAAAGCATTCTTCAAATTTGAGATTTTTGGAAAACCTACCGGTAGATTTGTCATTGTTCAACCAGTAGGTTTTGCCTACTGGAAAAGTTCTATCGCAAAATTTGAAGTTCTACCGGTAGGTTTTGCCCACTAGAAAAGTTCTACCGCAAAACTTGAAATTCCACCGATAGGTTTTGCCCACTGGAAAAGTTCTACAGGTAGAAGTACTCGACGTTCTACCGGTAGGTTTTACCAATTTTCCTACGATTCCTTCCTTTTTCAATTCCACTCCATTCCAAACTTATGCAACCTCATACCAAAATCATAACATCAATTTTAAGAAAAATACAGTTCATATAAGTTCACATTACAATTCTTTCCAATATTACATGTCCAAAACTAAATGACATAATAGTTTTTACAAAACATGTTTCAAAAGCCACATCTAGGCTTTTCTTCAACCATGAGGGCCCGTTTGAGAGCCGTCCATCGGCGCATATCCCGCACTTGAAATGTTGTCCCCATAAAGGGTGAGCCACGCTCAATAGGGTATCTCCTAAATAGGCTACTCACCAACCTAGATGCATATAAAATGTTCACATGCAATTTCAACAAGTAACAATCAATCCACTCAAGAATATGCAATTCATAATGGATCATCTATGTCATGCCATGTTATGAGATGAGACTCACTCGTGCAACTCAACCAGAGGCTTTATCGGCTCCCTCAACACATGCAATGTCATGAGTATGAAACCGGGCATTCCAAGCCCTCGTCATTAATATTGCACATCCCATGAAAATTTAAAAATAAACCATGTGTCTTTGTTGGGTATCCAGATCTTCAGAGTCTCACCACCGGTTCCGCACACTGTAACACTTTTTTGGAATTGCATTGCCAAAAAGTGTATAAACCAAGTAACCAGGTCTTGCAACCGATGGAGAATCTAGCCCTGCTTGCTGTACCCGACACAATTTTTTCATGCAACCGTGCGAATCTGTCGAACCTTGGTCCGACTATGCCTAGCCCACTCATCAACCTCCAAGAATGGTGTTTGATAAAAAACACGCACACACACCCACACTCATGTCAAATGTCTATGAATGCGATGTTTCCCGTGCTTATGCAAATGTATATGTACAATTGCAATTCTCAACCATGTTCAATATGTCATAAGTACAATATGAACAATTTCAATCTCCAATCAACATACTACATGGTCAATTACATCAATAGCATATAACCTCTATCAATAGCTTCAATGTCAATATATCACATGCATATACCAACATTTTCCAACATCAATTTTCCAATCATGCTATACATAATCTATACAAAACACACTTAACTACACATAGGCATTAAATCAAACACCTTCAAGGCACCAAATCATGTAATCACATAAAATGCCCAATTTAATCACATAACTCAAGAAATCACATTAAGTAATTTCTACATACCCAATTCAAGATAGAATTTATTCTACCCATTTCATCAATTTACAACAATAGGCAAGTGTTAAATACATCTAACAACGTATCCATTTCATATAATCACCCTTGGCTGGAAATAAACCTAATTACGATGAAAACCCTACCTCTTGAAGCGTAAAATAACCGTAGGAAGCTTCAAGAACCCGAAACAAGCTCTAATCCAAGCTTTCGCCAAAATCTCATTTTTGAAAGTTCGATGAAATCCGTCCTTTTTGGTATGGTCGCGTAGCCCACGACGAGGAGATCAACTTTAGTTCTTGGCTCGTGTTGATTTGAGGGACGGGAAGACATAGATCATAGAGAAAGTTTGAAAATCTCTCTTTTCCCCTCTCTTCCCTCTCCAACTTGAAGACCCAGCTGAAAATGGGGAGAAAATCAGATTTTCTCCCCTATTTATACCCTTTAAATACTTGGTCCACGTCGCGCCACACGTCCGCCACTCTCGGGTCTGTTTTAATCCCGAAACGATTAAATTTCGTCCTGATTCAAGTTCAAAATATTTTTATTTCAAATAGCTTTAAATTATTATTCAATTTTCAAAATTTTATTCTCGGGTTCGTTTATGAGGTCTTCCGACACCCGGTCGTCTCGTAAAACGTAAAAAATCCAACTATCTCAGAATTCCATAAAAATTGACAGGGTAACTAGATTTCACGATATGAATCCAACGGTGAGGTCCGTTTCGTCATCCGAGTTCTAGAAAAATTTAAGTTTTCAACCCGTACTATAGCGGCAAATTACCATTTTACCCTTTTTCATAAAAAGTTCAATTTTACCTGGGTTTTACATTCTTCCCCTCTTAATAGAATTTCGTCCCTGAAATTCACACACACATGCACATTCAACCACATGCATATGCAACCGTCATATAATGCTAATGACTATAAGAATGTACCTCCATCCTCGACCAAGAACGGATAACTGGTACGTATAGTGTCCTCACGTTCCCATGTAGCCTCCTCCACACATCGGCGCTGCCACAGCACCTTCACCAATCTCACATTCTTGCCTTGCAAAACCTGCTCTCGGCTATCCATGATACGCACCGGTCCCTCCTCGAAGGTCCCATCTACATCAACAATCAGCTCGCCCCAATCCACCACATGTGTCGGATCTGGGGTGTACTTTTGGAGCATGGAGAGATGGAACACCGTGTGAACACTCGATAAATTTGGCGGTAACGCCAATCGATAAGCAACTCTACCAACCGTCTTGAGCACCTCGAAAGGCCCGATAAACCTCGGCGACAACTTTCCTTGCTTCCCGAACCTGACCACTCTTCTCTTGGGTATCACCTTCAAGAAGACATGATCTCCAACCCCAAACTCTAGAGATCGCCGCCGTCTATCGGCATAGCTATTCTGCCGGCTCTGAGCCGTGAGAAGAAGCTTCCGTATCAAGTCCACCTTCTCCGAGGTGTCTCTAACTAAGTCCGGACCCGTAGAGAGTCGCTCTCCAACTTTCATCTAACAAATTGGAGAACGAAAAGACCTCCCATAAAGTGCCTTATAGGGTGTCATCTGTATGCTCACCTGATAACTATTGTTGTAGGCGAACTCCACTAAGGGTAAGTGTTCTTTCCAGCTACCCTTGAGATCTAGAATGCATGCTCGTAGCATGTCCTCTAAATTCTGGATGGTCCTTTCTGACTGACCGTCCATTTGGGGATGAAAAGTTGTGCTCATCATAAACTGTGTCCCCATGGCCCGCTGGAAACTCTCCCAAAAATGGGCTGTAAACTTGGGATCCCCATCCAACATTATAGATATGGGCACCCCATGCAGCCAAACTATCTCTCGTATGTACAATCGACAGAATTCCTCCAGTGTGAAGGTCACCTGCACTGCTAAAAATTTTACCGACTTCATATGCCGGTCCACTATCACCCATACCGCGTCATGTCCCCGCGATGTCCGTGGCTAGTGGGTCACAAAATCCATCGTGACGTGCTCCCACTTCCACTCAGCCACCTCCAAAGGTTGGAGAAACCCTACTGGTTTCTGGTGCTCAACCTTGACCTACTGACACGTGAGACATTGACTAACGAAATCTTCAACGTGCCTCTTCATCCCATTCCAGTAGTACTAGCGACGAAGATCATGGTACATCTTCATGCCACCTGGATGCACAAAACACAACCAAGTCCGTCCTTGGAGGCATCACAATATACTTTGTACCTTTTTCCCCTCTCCGGGACTATCAAAATAGGAGCTGAAGTAAGCCTCCCCTTCAACTCTTGGAATGCCCTCTCACACGAGTCATCCCATTGAAACTTGACCTCTTTCCGGGTCAATCTCGTCATAGGTGCAACTAGTCGGGAGAAGTCCTCAATGAACCTCCTGTAATAGCCCACCCATCCCAAGAAACTACGTATCTCGAAGAATAACTTTGGCCTCTCCCAACTCATAACCACCTTCCTTCTTTGGGTCAAGTGACACACCCGAAGCTGACATCACGTGTCCCAAAAACTTCACCTCTGTAAGCAAAAATTCACACTTGCTGAACTTGGCGTACAACTGATGGTCCCTCAAGGTCTGGAGAACAACCCTCGAGTCACCCTCATGCTCTTCCTCAGACTTGGAGTAGATCAAATTGTCGTCAACAAAGACCACGACAAACTAATCCAGGTAGGGTTGGAATACCCTATGCATGAGATCCATGAATTTCGATGGGGGATTCGTCAATCCAAAAGTCATAACTGTGAACTCGAAATGCCCATACCGCGTCCTAAATGCCATCTTAGTGATATCCGCCTCCTTAATCCTTAACTGATGGTATCCCGTGCATAGATCTATCTTGGAGTAGACCCGCGCCCCTCTCAGTTAATCAAACAAGTCATCAATCCTCGGCAAAGGGTATCTATTCTTGATAGTAACCCGATTCAACTGCCGGTAATCTATATATAGCCGAAGGGTCTTATCCATCTTCTTGGTAAACAACACTGGAGTGCCCCAAGGTGGGGTACTCGGTTTAATGAAGCCCTTGTCCATTAATACTTGCAATTGGACCTTGAGTTCTTGCAACTCTGTAGGTGCCATTCTATGCGGAGTCATAGAAATGAGCGACATATCAAGGTGTAACTCAATAGTGACATCCCTATATGGAGGTAATCCCGATAGGTCTTCTGAAAAAAAACATCCTCATACTCACAAGCCACCCGAGGTAAACTCAACTCCTGTCTCGCCTCATCCTCTAGGGTAAGGCTCGCAAGCCAGCCCATTAATTGCCCGTGTCATCGAGATTCATACACTGCCTGGGGTAAAACATCGTGTGTTTTCCCCCTGAAACTTGAAACAAACACCCTCCGGTGTACAAGTAGTGACCCTCTTCTGATCACAATCAATGAAGACTCGGTGTGCCGCCAACCAATCCATCCCAAGGATGACATCAAACTCCGACATGTCAATGAACCTAAGGTCCACGATGAGTAGAATCCCCGAGATCTCTAACTCACACCCCTGATATATATATATGATCAATGCATACCCTAGCCCCTAGGGTTGAATTTACCCTTAAAGACTCCTCTAGGATTGCAATTTCTAAATCTATATCATGCAAAAAAATGTGAAATGATGGTATGTGACACGCCCGAAGCAAATAATACCTGTGCCCATAAACAAGGAAGTAAGAAATGTACCATGATCCATCGGCTCATTCTATGGTGCAACGTCGAAGACCGTCTCTTGAGTCCCCGATGTTGCCACCTGGAAGTCCTGCCCTGGCCTTGGCCCACATCCTGGCTCATCCGGCCTGATTGCGGAGTACGCAAATGTAAAGTACTAGGGGATTGAGGCGTCTCTGAACTCTGTGGGCTTTGCCTCAAGGGATAATTCCTCTTCGCATGGCCCCGCTGTTGATAGTAGAAACATGTCTTTTGACCCCCTCGATGCATCCCCTTAAAGCCTTCCCTCTTTGGGAAGACTGACCTGGGTTTGGCCTTGATAACTTTGGCCCTGCCCCTGTGATCCTTATGGGCTAGATGTCTTCTGCTTTTTCCATGAACGTTGGTGGTCCATGGAACTCAAACTCCTTTGAATGGCTTGAGCCCCTTTGGCTCATATTGGCGCTTGCCTGTGCTAGGTTAGCAACCATCGCACCCATAGCCTCTATAAAGGCTTGCGGTCAAAGACCAGTGATGGTTGGTTTTTGTTCCATCCACCTCCTCGGCTGTGTCCTTTTTCCTCTATTTGCCATCTACACACAGGTCAAATAGCAATAGAGCACTAACTTAGTATCCCAAGAGAGGGATCAAGTTCAAACTTTGAGATTTCTCTACTTGTCTCACTAGTAGAGCATGTGCCACCCACTAGTAGACATCTACACCCTGAACTATCCCGTTCATTCTTTTTCTGACCCCAAGGTTATGTTCGATAACCCTAGTGTCTTTTCTCCATATACATTTAATCCTGAATATTGTTCACATAACATTTAACACATATCATGTAGCATTTAAAACACATAACATGTAATGCACAATGGATGCAAAACCGGGGCTCCTTTGTCAACCTGTTGATCACCCATCAAGCCGCGAAAATACCCGTAAATGCCGCATAACCCTACACCACGACACAACATCCCCTTTACCGGGATCACAAAAACACAAAGTTTGGGTGGAGTCTCCCTTATACCGGGCTCTCCCAAACACAAAACTTGTATACCATTCAACCACATGACCCATCCGAGGTCCAATATACAACAATTTATACTCCATTATTGCCCATTTACATCATTTGCATAAAATGACACAAAGCCATAAAGCATGGCAAAGTATTCTTCAAATTTAAGATTATTGAAAAACCTACCGGTAGGTTTTTCATCGTTCTACCGGTAGGTTTTGCCTACTAGAAAAGTTCTACCGATAGGTTTTACCAAATTTCCTATGATTCCTTCCTTTTTCAATTCCACTCCATTCCAAACTTACACAACCTCATACCAAACTCATATAACATCAATTTTAAGCAAAATACGGTTCATATAAGTTCACATTACAATTTTTTCCAATATTACATGTTCGAAACTAAATGACATAATAGTTTTTACAAAACATGTTTCAAAAGCCATATCTAGGCTTTTCTTGAACCATGAGGGCCCCGTTTGAGAGCCATCCACTAGCGCATATCCCGTAGCTGAAATGTTGTCCCCATAAAGGGTGAGTCACGCTCAATAGGGTACCTCCTAAAGAGGCTACTCCCCAATCTAGATGCATATAAAATGTTCACATGCAATTTCAACAAGTAGCAATCAATCAACTCAAGAATATGCAATTCATAATGGATCCACTATGTCATGCCATGTTATAAGATGAGACTCACTCATGCAACTCAACCCGAGTCTTTACAGGCTCCCTCAACACATGCAATGCCATGAGTATGAAACTGGGCATTCCAAGCCCTCATCATTGATATTACACATCCAATGACCATTTAAAAATAAACCATGTGTCGTTGTTGGGTATTCAGATCTTGGGAGTCTCACCGCCGGTTCCGCACACCATTACACTTTTTTGGAATTGCACCACCGAAAAGTGTATAAATCAAGTAACCGGGTCTTACATCTGAGGGAGAATCTAGCCCTGCTTGATGTACCTGACACAAGTTTTTCATGCAACTGTGCGACTCTGTCGAACCATGGTCCGACTATATTGAGCCCACTTATCAACCACTAAGAATGGTGTTTGATTCAAAACATGCACACACACCCACACTCATGTCAAATGTCCACGAATGCGATGTTTCCTGTGCTTATGCAAATGCATATGTACAATTACAATTCTCAACCATGTTCAATATGTCATAAGAACAATATGAACAATTTCAATCTCCAATCAACATACTACTTGGTCAATTACATCAATAGCATATAACCACCATCAATAGCTTCAATGTCAATATATCACATGCATATACCAACATTTTCCAACATCAATTTCCCAAGCATGTTATACATAATCTATGCAAAACACCCTTAAATTCACATAGGCATTAAATCAAACACCTTCAAGACACCAAATCATGTGATCACATAAAATGCTCAATTTCATCACATAACTCTAGAAATCACATTAAGTAATTTCTACATACCCAATTCAAGATAGAATTTATTCTACCCATTTCATCAATTTACAACAATAGACAAATGTTAAATACATCTAACAACCTACCCATTTCATATAATCACCCTAGGTTGGAAATAAACCTTATTAGGATGAAAACCCTACCTCTTGAAGCTTAAAATAACCGTAGGAAGCTTCAAGAACCCGAAACAAGCTCTAATCCAAGCTTTCCCTAAAATCTCATTTTTTGAAACTTCGGTGAAATCTTTCCTTTTTGGTATGGTCGCGTAGCCCACGATGAGGAGATTGACTTTAGTTATTGGCTCGTGTTGATTCGAGCGACGGGAAGGTGTAGATCGTACAGAGAATTTTGGAAATCTCTCTTTTTCCCTTTCTTCCCTCTCCAACGTGAATACCCAGCTAAAAATGGGGAGAAAATAAGATTTTCTCCCCTATTTATACCCTTTAAATGCTTGGTCCACGTCGCGCCACACATCCGCCATTCCCAGGTCCGTTTTCGCCCCGAAATGATTAAATTTCGTCCTGCTTCAAGTTTAAAATATTTTTATTCAATTTTTAAAATTTTATTCCCGGGTTCGTTTATGAGGTCACCCGACACCCGATCGCCTCGTAAAACGCGAAAATTCGACTATCTTGGAATTCGACCAAAATTGACAGGGTAACTAGATTTCATGAGACAAATCTAACGGAGAGGTCTGTTTCATCATTTGAGTTGTAGAAAAATTCAGATTTTTAACCCGTTCTATAGCGGCAAATTATCGTTTTTCCCTTTTTCCTAAAAAGTTCAATTTTACCCGGGTTTTACATTATTCATTTCATTGCTTTATTTTATTTCCATAAAATTGAGATTATTATAACAACCATTGTTTTACTTTCAAAACGATATATATGTTATTTTCCAAAAGATACTTGCCTCATTTTTATTGTTTAAAAACCTTGTTTGAATTTGAGAGGGATTTCCTACTGTCTTTTGCTCACCCCCTACAACACATTTACAGATTTTGGCAGAGAGGAGAATGTCGAATTATATGAGTAGGTCAACCTGGAGACTGGAGGGAGGCTTAGAGATGCTTTGTTTTAGTATAGATTATTTTATTTGATAGATTTCTATGAAACAATATTTCTGGTGGTTTTAATTATTTCGCTGCTATACTATTTGGTTTTGAATTGTAAATTGGAGAAGTATAATTTTAGTATTTATTATTTATCAGATGGATGGATGATTGGTTGTTATAATGGTTATTTTTAGTTGCTCTCATAATTGGATGGTTTGTAGATAGTAATGCCTTACATGGTGGATTTTGGTGTGTCACAGGTATATTCTATCTTTATGCCATTAGTTCTACATTGGATTGACTGTAGTCGATGCTAACCAGTTGATTTTGAAGACCACAGTCTTAGGAATGGTGATTAAGGTCACTCCCACGAATATAGCCAAGTATTTGGGTTACCAGAGGCCTCAAGGATCCTTCGGAGTATGTTAGGGAGATGTATGATTGACCTAAGAGGTTTCAGGGTACTTTCATACATGGGAATTTGGATGTAGAATACCGGTTGATGAACAAGATCCTTTATCATAATGTCTACCCAAATGGATCTGAGAAGAAGCCTGGCATACCCAAGATCATCTTATTACATGAGTTTTTGGCAGGGTCGAAGATTGACATATCCTTGATGATTTGTGGTGTCATGAGAGACTAATGTAGTACAAGGAAGCCGAAGGGGAACATTCCTTTTGGTAATATGGTGAAAAATATTTGCCTCAGTGCTGGTGTGAAGAAGATAACAGTAGACCAGCTTCTTCCTCCTGAGCTTGGACCTATTAGTACTGGACGGAGAGGAAGAGTTCGACGATGTCCAAGGTAGGTGGGTCTGGGACTAAGCCTACTGTTATTGCTTTTACTACTGATACTAATCCTACATCTTGAGCTACAGTTCATTAGAGAGTGAGTAAGTTGGAGGAGAGGTTAGGAGGTGTTGTAAAACCCGGGTAAATTTGAATTTTTTTCTGAAAAATGGCAAAATGGTAATTTGCCACTATAATATGGATTTAAAATACATATTTCTCTAGAGCTCGGATAACGAAACAGACCTCACCGTTATATTCGTCTCACGAAGTCTAGTTGCCCTGTCAATTTTCGTCGAATTCTGAGATAGTCAAATTTTTCACGTTTTACGAGACGACTATGTCGAATGACCTCACAAGGGTCCCCAAAAATGAAAATTATAAAATTTCCTTATAATTGAATTAAATTTCAAATAAAATAATTTGAACTTAAACCGGGATGAAATTAATCGTTTCGAGGCGAAAACGGACCCGGACAAGGGGCGCGTGTGGCGCGACGTGCACCAAGCATTAAGGGCTATAAATATCGGTAAAAATATGATTTTTTAGACAAATATCTCTGCTGAAACCAGTGTGTAATGTGTGAAGGAAGAAGGAAGGGAAAGGAGAGAAAAAAAAAATGAGTTTTCAAGGCTTATCGCTACGATTTACGCCTCTCCGTCGCTCGAATCAACTCGAGCCAAGAATCAAAGTTGATCTCTTCGACGAGGGCTACGCTTACGTACCAAGAACGAAGGATTTCACCGAAGATCCAAAGGGAATATTTTGGGAAAATCAAAGGTTTGAGGTTGGGGTTGGTGTTTTTGAAGTTCTACACTTCATTTTACGCTCCAAGAGGTAGGGTTCCCTCCTACTTAGGTTTATTTTCAACCTAGGATGTTTATATGAAATGGGTAGGTATATGGAACTATACATGTCACTTGCCTCTTGTTATGGAAGTGGGGAATTGGGTATAGAAATGACTTAGACCAACTTCTAGCTTAAATTTGATATATGGAAGCTATTGGTGTAAACTCTTGGAAATTGGGTTTATGTGGGCTGTTTTGTGTATTTTAAAACTTTCCTATTATAGTTGGGTTAATGGAAAAGGGTGGGTATATAGAACTATGTATTTCACTTGCCTATGGTTAAGGTTTAGGTGTAGAAATGATTTAATCAATTTCTAGTTTGAAATTGATATGTGAAGTTCCATGTGAAAATTCTTGGAGCTTGGTATTGTGTGGGCATGCTATGTATTATATTGTGTCTTGTGAAAGAAATGAGTTATTTACATAGGTTATGTGATAACATGATTGGTGCCTTGAAGGTATTTTGCTAAATGTCTATGTGAGAATTAAGCTTGTTATGGCATAATTTATGTGTGACATGCTTGAGAAAAAGGTAATTGATATATGTTGTTAATATATTAGCATCATGATGAATTGTGGTAATTATGTGCATTAGATATAAATTACAATGGCATATGTTGAAGTATGTGATTAAATTGATCCATATGGCATTCATTACATATGAGACTTGACCATGACATGCAATGGTTCATTACATTGCATTTGCACGAAGACATCGCATTAGGTGGGTGTGTGTGCATGGTGTGATCAAACACCACACTTGGTGATTGATGGGTGGGCTATGGAAAGTTGGGTTGAAAATCCGACTGAGTTGCATGGTTGCATGAATATGGAGTCGGGGTTAGCAAGAAGGGCTAGAAAATTCATCGGGTGAGAGACCCGGTGACTTGGATACGCACTCCAGTGGTATAAGAGTTCATAAAGTGTGTCGGTGTACGCGGAACCGTTGGTGGCAGTCCATGAATTCCGTGTCGGTTGGGTGCCGTTGGTGTAAGTCCATAAATACTCACTCCACGAAAGACCCGGAGATTTTAAAAGGATCATTGGATGAAATTCATCAATGACAGATTTTCTACACATTGGCATTGCATTGTGTTGCGGGAGTCGGTGAGGGCTCGGGTTAAAGTGCGTGAGTGAGTTTCATTTCATTTCATGGCATGACATGGTAAAAGAATTCCAACATTGAATTGCATGTTCTTGTTTAGAATAGTTGTTGATTGTTACATGTGCACATATATGCCTCTAGGGTGGGGAGTAGCCTCTGTAGGAGATACTCTATTGAGCGTTGCTCAACCTATACGGGAAAATATTTTAGGTGCGGGATACACACCGGTGGACGGCTCTCATTTGGAGCCTCAAGGGTGAAGAGAGGCCGAATTGTGGCCTTAACCTTGGTTTTTGTAAAACTTTTGTTAAAACTATGTTTTGGGCATGTAATATATGTAAAAGAATTGTAATCGAACTTATATAGACTACTTTTAATATAACCTTGCATGTTTTTATATGAGTATGGATAAATGGACCCGGTGTGGCCAATGTTTACTCATAAATGGATCCGGTGCGGTCAACGTTGTGTATTGGACCTCGGATGGGTCACGTGATTGTATATTGCACAGGTTGTGTTTTGGGTAGAGCTTCTCGTACAAAGGAGACTCTGCCCTAATTTCCTTAAATTATGGACCCCGATAAATTGGGCATAATGGCGTTATGTCGAGTTACATGATATCCACGGGTATTCCGCGGGTTGATGGGTGATCAACGGACACCCGAATTTTTGGGGTGTCACAGGTGTTGAGAGTGATGTGCGGGTGGTGAAGCGTTCGCAGAGTAGGTTGGAGAAGAAGGTGGACAGTTGTTTTAGAGTTATACATAAGATGTTCGAGGTATTGATTACGGGAGGGACATTTCTAGGGATGACTTTAGCACCTACATCTATACCTCCTACTGCGGTGTGATACCCGAACAACTAATTAGGTATTTTATTTTGTGTTGGAGGTATAGATGCGAGTACTTATTTTAATCATTGGATTTAAAATTAAAATATTTGGAAACACAAGGAAATAAGTATGAGTCCGATGATAAACTTAGTCACGGGTTAAGAACTCGAGAAAAATATATAAGGGTGTATATATAATTTTTTTTGTGAATAGTAATTTTGGTTCGATGATTACAAAGTAAGCTATCAGGAATACGGGAGATCGGGTATAGGTCTCGATATAAAAATTGGGTTTAATTTTTGAAGAAAAAAAAATTTAAGTTGAGATGGATAAAAAAAATATGGTTTATTTATAATTTAAGTTGAGATGGTTTATTTATAATTGTAAGACACAAACATGCATGACAAACATATAATATTTTTAATAAGCATATTCACATGTGACATGTATGCGTAGGATTGACAACCAATATTTAATTACGAGTAATGATATGAGACCTGAATCTGAAAGATGAATATTTTAATAGTCAGAGATAATTTTATAAAGAATGATTATAGGGGGAATTGTTTTATTTAAAGTGTGAAAAGTTAAATACGAACATTGACATTTGACATAACTTTATTATTTTATGAACGTAGGGCATGTAGAATTAATTGGGTGACAAGCATGTGACATCAATTTATTGATATAAAAAATAAAATGTGTTAGTATGTATAATGAGTGGTTAAGGGTCCAAAATACGAATTTCATTGGCGATCAATATTGTGGACATATATATATATATATATATATATATATATATATATGCATATAAAGAAAAAGTGGACATATACATATATACGTATATAAGAAAATATATATGGAATACATATGTGTATATGCTAGGGAAGGAGCATATATGTATATATATATATATATAATAGTAATGATTGAGATCTCCACTTAGGAAGATATGCAAGCCATGTCTTGCATGCAAAAAAAAAAAGAAAAAAAGAAAACAAGGAGTCTTGAGATTTTCGGCAAGAACAAGAGCAAAAAGGAAAGAAGAAGAAAGAAAGAGAAAAAGAAAAAAAGTGTGGGTGCAAATGTAAGAATTATAATTCATTTTCTTCTTCTAAGATGTAGGAATCCAACTATAATATATACATTTTGAGTGTTGCATGTATTTAAAGTATGACATTTTATGTATATATATATATATATATATAAGTATGATGTTTAATATGAACTTTGGTTAATGAATAAATGATTTAACTTAATATTTATGTGGGTGTGTAAATTAAGTTAGTGTTGTTGTATGAAAAATAGAAGAGTATAATGATTGCATGTGGGTTTATTGGGATTACTTGTTATGAATGTGTAGTACCATGGTTGTTGCTTGAAATAAAATTAACATAGTAGCTTGGTGGGTAGCTTAAAAATCTTGTGAATTATTTTTGAATTTTCATGAATCCATGGGTATGAATAATTACAAGTAAACATGTCAGTTGATGCTTGAATAGAAAATTATGCAAATTCAAGTATAATTTTGTAATGTTTATAATTTTGTGAGAAATTTTTAATTTGGGTGTAATTGGTTCGAAAAATATTTCCTAAACGAATTCAAGAAGATTAGCTCAATTTGATTCGAGTAGATAAGTTTACTCAATGTAAATAGATTACTTCACTTGATTCGAGTTGATTATCAAACTATTAGTTTAGTCGATTTGAGTAGATGATGTTATTTAATATAAATGAATTATTTAATTCGGGGTGATATAATCACTAAACTAGGTTTGATTAAACCATCTCCAACTTAAGTGGCATTAGGTATTAATGTACGAATGAAATTGTGAATATTGATTATGACAGGTCTGGAGATGAACACCGCTAAAAATGTCGCACTAAAAGCTCTGGTGGAGGGGTGATCTACGAGATAAAACTTCACGCAAGGTAGGTGCACTACCTGTAACACCCCGCATTTTCTTTTATATATGTATATAGATATATAGTAAATAATTGTTGTAAAAATGTGGATATGTGTAGTGATGTGTGTTTGAATTTGGTAGATTGGAAAAGTAGAGATTTAAAATGTTTGTGGAAATAATAGTTGAAATTTAATTTTAATATGTGAAAATATGAAATTTTAGGTCCTAGAACTTGTATTAAATAGGTTTGGTGTAGAAATATGTGTTGGAGAGGTTTGGGATGGATTTGGTTGGCATAGGAATGGATTGGAAATGGAAAAGGGATGAAACAGCACGTGAACAGTGCACTGGCTGCAACTTCAAGCCCAATTTAGACCTTGATTCAGTCAATATCTCTCAAAACTCAAAACATAAAAGTTGTAGAGCTCTTTCTTAGAATTTCATATCATCTTGAATCATCTCAATCGGAGCTCGGATGAGAGAGTTATGCCTAGATAACGGAGCGATATCGAAATAGTCCAATTAGCTTCGTTTTGCATTTAACGTCTCCATTTGCATCCTAAATCAAAATAAAAGAATAATGAGTACATTTAGGCTTCAAATAAGTATAAAAGGATTTAAGAAGCACCCTTTATCACCTTTTATTTACAAACAACGCAAAACTTCATTAATAGCCGGTTCGGATGGGTAAAATAGAAACTTTAGTATTTCGGGTGTACGTTGACTTTGGTTTTGAGATAAATCATAAAAATAAATGTTTTTAGGTTAAAATAACATTAAAAATGAATCCGGAACGTCGAAAAACCTTAGGGTAGTCATAGGGATCAAAATGAAGATATTTATTGGCAAAATTGTAATTTTGGAGAAAAATGAAATTTTTGGGCCCAATGAACAATAAAATTCGGGATTTTACTGCCCTTATAACCCCATTATCTTCTCATTTTCTTCATTTCTTCATTCCACTCTCACACCCCAACCCTTAGAACCCTAGAGGAAGACTAAGGGAGGAAGAAAAGGGAAGAGGGAGGTCCCTAGAGCTTGGGTTTCACTTTCAATCTTGATTCAAGGTAGGAGTTTTCTCTCATTCACTTACATTGAGGCTAGGATATTTATATATGTATGCTTTGGCTATCAATGGTATATATATGTTATGGAATCATCATCTCTTAGGCTTTTTGCAAAGATTACATGTTTTGAACAAAGTTAGGGTTTAATACCCATGAAATCTCTTTTCTAGTTTTAAAACCCTAATTTTTGGAGAGTGATGTATTTCCTTCTTAAATGCTTTCTTTATTATGAATTTTGAAACCGTAGTGCTTTGTGTTGGGTAGAAAAATGATGTTATTGTGATCTCTTGTATTTTTCTTAGTTGGTTGTGGAATTGTTACATGATATATTTTGGGGATTTTGGATAGATGCTTGTAAATTGAGATAAATGTTGGAATTGTATGCCTGGTTGGGTTGTTTGTGATGCACATGAGTGAGAGGTTCCATGTAAGGATGCTCACCCCTTCTCAAGAGGTTCCCGGTAAGGTTGCTTGAGAAATAAGTCCGTTATAGTGAGAGGTTCCTTGTAAGGATGCTCACCCCCTTTCCAAGAGGTTCCCGGTAAGGATGCTTGGAAAACAATGTAGTGATTGGTGAGAGGTTCCATGTAAGGATGCTTATCCATTCTCAAGAGGTTCCCGGTAAGGATGCTTGATAATCAAATGTGACCTAAAAGGGGGTGTGTAACGCCCCAAATACCCCATTGGACGGCATTACATACTAACAACCATTTATACCATGAGAGCAACTAATCAAAATCCATAAATAACCGGGGGTCCTTAATTTAACCAAATTCGGGTAGACTCTCCTTTGTTCGGGGAGCTCTACCCAAAACCCAACCTGTGCAATTATACTACATCGACCACACCGGGTCCATTTATCCATAAAAGATTTGCAACATTATCCCAAAAGATTTCTATTCACCGTATGTAATACCCACAATAACATTCCAAAAGAATAAGCTAAGCCATGGCCACAATATCAAAAGAATAAGCCCAACAATGGCATTTACATTTCCCAAAGAAAACATTAACTATTATAGCGCAGCGGAAATTACAAAAGAGATCTAGACTATACAGTGTTTCAAAAGAATATTCTAGTCTAGAACAAAAGTAAACGACATCTCTAGATGTCCCACTCGGGATCCAAGTATCCCTCTAGTGAAGCCTCTCCATGGCCCGACTCGTTAGCACCGAGCTCATCCTCTGGCACAACATCTGAAAAATGTTCAACTGTAGGGGGTGAGCACGAAGCTCTGTAGAAAAATTCTTCCAAACTCGAACAAGGTTTAGAAAACAGATAAAAACCGGTCGGTATCATTTCGTAAATAGCATATATCAATTTTGAAGGAAAAACGGGACATTTTAAATAGATCTCAAGTTTAAGCCGTAACAATAATCAAGTGAAAGGTTAAGGTAAATTTCATAGCAATATACCATTTTCAACTTTTAGCCATTTAGGAAGGGCGCCTTCCGATGCATTGTCCCATACCAATGCACCGGCCAAGGCGGTCCAACCCATCATCCCATTTATATTGGTTCATCCCCGTACCATGTATATTGATTGCTTCTCATGAATCTACCCAACGATTATACCTAGTCCACCAATCCCAATCACAATCACAAACACTTTAAGAACGGGCGTCTACCATCCCAATGGCAGTGACGAGTCCCTTCCCAGGAAAAGTATACCATCCCTTGTTCGAACTCAAGTGAACGATAGTGGTCGCATTACCAAATGACAACCCACCACAAGTGTTAGGAAACCATCTCACCCCCACTGGGATAGACTAACCTCTAACACTCTACGACATCTCTCGAAGGCAATCCAAATCCATCACAACAACCATACCAATGAGGAAACCAAAATATTCTCAATTCACCAATAATTCCAAATAATTACAAAATCCACAATTTCTCATTTTACAAGCATATCTCAAAATCCCCAAATTAAGCATGTGACATTTTCAATAACCAACCAAGAAAAATGCAAGAGATCACAATAATATCATTTTATTACTCAACACAAAACACTATGATTTTGAAATCAAGAATAAAGGAAGAGTTCAAGAGGAAAACCCATCACTCTTGAAAACTAGGGTTTTTCAAACAAAAGAGGGATTTCATGGGTATACAACCCTAACTTTGTGTAAAACATGTTAACAATTGCAAGAGAACCAAGAAACAATGAACCCATAGCAAATACATATGATTAGGAGTCAAAACATATATATATAATAACTCTAACATCAATGAACAAGAATGGAAGAAAACCCCTACCTTGGTGTTCTTGAAATCTAGGGTTTAATCTTGAATCACCCTTAAATCTTGTGTTTTCCCCTTTGATCTTAAGTTTTCTCCTTCTTTATTCTTTTCTAAGACTCTCTCTAGGAGTCCAAGAGGTGTGGGTAAGGGTGTAGTGAAAGTGTAGAAGAAGAGAGTAGAAGAATGGTGTTCTTGAGGAATTTCGGTTTTGATCTCTATAAGGGGTAACTCTCTCAAGATCTTTGTGTTTTTCTCTCCTCTTCTCTTCTCTTAGGGCTCTAAGATGTTTGGGGTGACAGTGGGATGGAAGAATGGGTCAAATGAGGCTTAAAAGGGTGTTTTAAAACACCAAAATCCCGACTTTTACTGTGCCAAACTTCGGGCGTACCGGTACGCTGTACCGGTACGGTTTAGCTACTGGTTCGGGCGTACAGGTACGGTATCGTACCGGTACTGTGTTTCGGTACACTTTGGCTATTTCGAATTCTAGGGAAGTTTTAACCCATTTAGAGGTTGAATTGGAAAATTTTCATGAGATACACTTTTGTAGCCCTAGATGTCTACTATCTATTATCCAAATTTCAGATCAATTGGATATAAGGATAAAAAGTTATGACCAAAATACTAAGCAGTGTCCAAGATCTCTTTTTACCCAAATTCTTTATAAGTGTGTTTTCACTCCGGAATACTTCCTAGCTTCCAATATGCCCCATATTACCTCTCCCAATGTTTTTCGACCTTCCGGATTCAATGGAGAACTTATTTTGACCTAAAAATATTTAGAAACTTCCATAATCCCTCTTCTCAAGTTTACACACCTTCGAAACTCAAACTTCCCAATCCATTTGTCTCCCTAGTATTTATTCCTACTATTACTACACATTTCCACATTTTTTTACAACCATTATTTACTATATATCTATATACATATATAAAAGAAGATGCGGGGTGTTACAGGGTGGAGGTTACCACAAAGTATGCCACCTACCGAAAGAATTGTTGGGAATTGTTTATGGCCATTAATGATTATTAATTGTATGTAGTGTTCGTTTATTCATTTAAGTAATATTTTTTTAAATAAACTTGAGATCTTTTTTTTAATGTCACTGGTTTATTTCAAATTATGTATCTATGTTATGTTAAAAATGAGACCGACCGTTTTAAATTTTTTTCTAAACCTTCTATGGGTTTGGGAGAATTTTTCTACAGAGCTTCGTGCTCACCCCCTACCGCTAACATTTTTCAGATTACCCACTTGAGGAGGACGTAAGGGTCGAGGAGCCCGCTACTTGGGAGACTCCACTTGACGGGAGTGTGGATCCCGAGGTGGACACATAGAGCGACCTCCTTTCCTTTTGTACTAGACGAGGACATTCTTTTGGAACATTGTGTAGTCTAGCTTCTTTTGTTTATTCCGCTGCGCTTCTTTAATTAATTTTTGAGATGTAATAGCCATGACTTGGGCTTATTCTTTTGGATAATGTTGTAAATATTCGTGGATGACAAATGAAGTCCTGTTTCTTAAGAGATTATATTAGTGCTCTCATGATATGAATGGTTTTAGAATGTAATGCCGTCCAGGGTGTGTTTTGGGGTGTTACAAAGTTGGTATCAAAGCCTAGGCTTTAGGTCTTACATGGGAGCTGTAAGTTATGGAATCACCTTTAGAGCTTTAGGATTATGGTGAATCAAATCCTTGAGTGAAATTTTATACACGTTCTATGCCTTAGTTTAACATAATATTTAGGATGTCTTGTACATCCATGAACTAAGTTGTGAATTGATGTGCAGGATGAACGGCGAACAAGGACGGGGACGCGGACGTGGGCGTGTTCGTGGAGGTCAAGTGAATCCATCATCACCACCACCTTCGGATGCCATTTACCAATGCTTGAGGGAGCTCACCACTTTGGTACAAAACCAAAATGGTAACAACAACCACAGTGGTGGAGCTCATCCTCTCGCTCAAGTACCGGGCAATGGGAACGGAGACCGAATGATGATAGCTCTTCAGGAATTCTTAAGACAACGACCACCCAACTTCCAAGGGAGCTCCAATCCTTTGGAGGCGGATAGATGGATCTGCCGAGTGAAGAAGATCTGTGACGGCATGGGAGTTGCCGAGGATTTGAGAGTTGGTTTGGCAACCTACCTGTTTGAGGGGGAGGCCGACTATTGGTGGGATGCCAAAAAGAGGAGAAGGGACACCTACACACTCACTTGGGAAGAGTTCGATCAACTTTTCCAAGATAAGTACTTCCCTGAATCGGTCAGAGACTGAATGAAGGCGGATTTTCTTGCACTACGACAGGGTAGTATGACCGTGGCTGAGTATGAGAGGCGGTTCGACGAGCTCCCCCGTTATGCTACGGGATTTATATCTACTGAGGCCGACAGGACCAAGCGCTTCGAGCAGGGTCTAAGGCCGGTCATTAGGGAGAAGTTGGTGGCTCTCAGGATCCGTGATTTTGGGGACTTGGTGGACAGAGCTGCACTGGTAGAGAGAGACATAGAGGATAGCCAGCGACGACAGGGCTTCGCGAGAGGAGGTCCGATCAGGACGGACCCTAGCACCAGTGGAGTGCAGCGAGTAGCACCATACCGAAGTCCAGACCAGGCAGGTGGACAGAGACTGCTGACAGCTCGAGGAGATGAAGTGACTCAGACTAGAACGAGCACTGACCCGGGCCAATGCTTTGCGTGCGGAGAGTATGGGCACTTCAAACATAGATGCCCCTCGTTTCCCCCAAGGATCAAACAAGCAACCGAGCAAGTACCAGCAAACAGGCCACCGCTACGACAACCATTACCACCACAGAGACCGTTACAAGCTCATGCCCCCGGCGGCGCCAATCAAGGAAGGGTTTTTGCTTTGACTCAACCGGAGGAAGATGCCTCCAATGCCGTTGTGGAAGGTATTGTTCTTCTCTACCATTCTTGGGCCCGAATTTTATTGGATTCCTATGCGAGTCATTCTTTTATATGTACTGCGGACGTTGTGGAATTGGGATTGGGTTCCGAGGAGCTAGAACATGCTTTATATGTTGACTTGCTTACGGGAGAACAGGGGGATACCAGGCTGGTCTGTAAGGGTTAAGTGCAAGCGGATTACATTTTAGTTACCAGTAGGTTTACTTATATGTATTTCTTTGACTCTAAATGTTATATGTATGCTATCCAATCCTTGATTCTTGCTATTCTTGAAATTAATGCCATGTGGAAAATAATGTGATGGTTGGGTAACCCTTAAATCGCCTTGCTTGCTACCAAACCCTAGTTTTCAAGGGAAATGTGTTTTTCTCTTGATTTCTCATTTGTTCTTGATTTCCACCCTTGATATTTGTTTGTTATTGATTTCAATACCTGATTGTTCCTTATTTTTAATTCTAAGTTTGATATTCGTTGTTATGGATTTCAAGAAGTGATTGTTCCTTTGTTCTTGATTTTCAAGCTTAATAGTCATTTGTTCTTGATATCTAAATTTGATATGCACTTGGTAGTGACTATAACCCTTGTGATTCAATTATTCTCAATATTCAATACTTTATATTCTTTATTCTTGGTTCCAAGACTTGAGTGTTCTTTTGGCCTTGATTTCTAAGCTTCATAATCCTTTGTTCTTGATTTCACACCTTGATAGTCGTTTGTTATTGATTTCCATACATGATTGTTTCGTTAAATCTTAATTTCTCCTTTGTTCATGACTTTCAAGCTTGATACACCTTTATTATTGATTTCCAAGCTTAATATTCATTTGCTCTTGATAGCCAAATTTGATATTCATTTGATTGATTCTAAGTATTGTAATTCATGTATTCTTGATATTCAATACTTGACATCCTTTGGTTCTTGATTTCAAGACTTGGTTGTTCCTTTGTTTTTAATTTCCCCAGGCTTGATGATCCATTGGTTCTTGATAGCCAAATTTAATATTCATTTGTTATTGATTCTAACCCTTGTGATTCATTTATTCTTGATATTCAATACTTGATATTCATTGGTTCTTGATTTCAAGACTTGACATTCAATTGCTCTTGATTTCAATACTTGATTTCTCCTTGTCCTTGAGTTCAAAACTTGATACTCTTTAGTTCTTGGTTACAAAGCTTGATATGCATCTGTTATTGACTCCAAGACTCGATTGTTACTTTGTTCTTGATTCCAAAGCTTGATTATTTATTTGTTCCTTAATTCAAAATTCTAACGATTGATATAGACCAATAAAATGGTATTTTCGATGATATTATGTTAATTTTTCTTAAATTATTTCGTTGGAAAAATGTATGTAGATTTGGGTCGCCTAAGAAAGGAGTGTTTAGATTTGGCAAGAAGGGCAAGTTAGCGCCAAGATATACCGGACCGTTTGAGGTAATCAAAGCGGTAGGCAAGGCGGCATATCAACTTTGACTACCAGCCCAGCTATCCGGAGTACATGACGTGTTCCGCGTGTCCATGTTGAGAAGGTGTCACTCGGATGCAACTCCAGTCGTGAACTTGGAGGAGATTGAAATTCAAGACGGAGCAACCTACGCAGAACAACCGGTAGAAATTCTCGACGCCCAGGAAAAAGTGTTTCGCAACAAAGTTATCAGATTGGTGAAGGTTTTGTTGTTAGTAGTATGCTCTACGACCAATCATATAGATGATATTTTAGGGTTGTACTAGCAACATTCATTACTTAATTAAATCAAAGGGCAAGTTTATTTATCATGTTTCTACTTTATTTCATTTTAATATACATGATATAGTCCATGGAGTATAAGTTAAGAAGATAGTTTCTCAAGATGTTGAGAAGATGAGACCTATACTTCTTAGTACTTAACTCTTAAATGTTCCTAGTCATAGGATTATTATGTGGGCAATACGTAATCCGGATAGACTAGCGCACACTATGTTTACTCATATTTGATATGAGGTGACTCGTCCAAGTCACTAGTGTAGGGACACTGAAGCAGGTGTGTGGGTGCTTGTTAGAGAACAAGTACAATGAACGTGACCGTTAACTAACGTAGGATTTTTCATATGGAGTTTTACATGCCTGTCAATGTTAAATCCTAAAGTTATAGTTATGCAACTGATCCTTAGACTTGAGACACCATGGTTGTCTTGTGCATGGACTTCTATGCTTTAACTATACAACATATTCATATACTAACCATGTAACTTGGATATGTATTGTTGGACATAGTTAAGCATGCATGAAGACTTATGAGTGTACAAAATAGAATCTATCATCCTTAGTAATTAAAGGGAGAATGTCCTATGTGATCTTCTGGGATATGACTCAAAGAGTCCTTGGCCAAGGCAGAATGACAATTAGAAAAGAGTTTCTAATTGATCATTAAGAGTTATAGTCCTAAGATCGAACACATAAGATTGAATTAGGGGTTTGATAGTAATTCCATACCCTATTAATTCAATTGGGGCATTGTGTGATAGAAGGATTGAATTGCATGGCAACTAGAGACAGAATGGGTTCCTTACCTACTTCGTGCTATCCGGAGGTTGATCATGATATGCTGCTAGGTGTCACTCATGATTAGTAGAAGCTCGAAGAATGAAATTAATATAAATATATTAATTGTTCTTCATAAAGGGAGAATTAGAAGAGTTCTAATTCAAGCTAAATTAGAAAGAGTTCTAATTTGAGATGCTACTTGTAGTTAGTATCGAATGCCTACAACCGGGTATGCTTGAACCTATAGGGTCACACACAATAGAATTGACTTGAAACTAAAGGATAAAAGAGAGACAACCAATTAAGAGTTAATTGGGGTGAAAACCTAATTAAGAGTTAATTAGAGACTTTATTACAATTAATGTTAATAAAGGGGTTATATGTAATTATGAGATAATTGCAACTTGACCCAAACTAGGATTAGAGTTTTTAAAGCCCTATAGATACTTTTATGTAGGAGGTGGATATATATGATATATGATATACAACAACTCTCTTGCTAGCACAAGAAGAACCACCCCTCATTCTCTCTCTCTACTAGTTTTATCAATGGCTAAAGTAGATCCTTCAAGTTTGTCAATTCGTGTGGATACCGATAGAGGCCAAACGTTTGCGAGGCTTGGGGTAAAGATCAAATTCAGATTTGAAGATTTAAAGTTTTTGAGAATGCTTGAAGATTGCTAAAGGCACGCTTCAAGAGGTAACTCTTAATCTTCTCTATAGATCTAAGGTTTCTCGGTTTGTATTAAACATGAATAGATCTTGGTATGAGGAATCAAATAATTTTTTTTAAATTCCGCTGTGTTTATTATATGATTCCTTTCAGTGGTATCAGAGCTATTATTCATGATTTAATACAAACTTGATGTGATTATTGTTATATCATGTTAATGGGATTGACCGAGAAATATTAGGGATTGCATAATCCACATGAATCATATTATTTTGTATGAATGTTCTACAAAATGAATTCTGATTTTTTTCACATGTTTAATATGAGATATTAATGGATCCATATATTTGAAATTGTTTTAAAATTAGATTTTAAAATTGAAGAAACATAGTTGCAAAAAGTAGCAACTAGTTTTCCTTAAAACAAGTTTCGGGTTTGAGAATGAACCAAGGGTGGACAAGTTAGATTTTTGGTCCAAGGGTGGCTAGAAGAAAATTTTTTCATCCATGGTGAATGATAATGGTGGTCTTGAAGTAGAACTTAAAACACTAGTGACTAGTTCATAATGTTCATGTAAAGTTCTACAAATCTTACTTTGATTTGATCTAAATTTTTGTTCAACATTGGTTTTAATTTTGTTTATGAAATATTAAAATTAATTTTAATAATGTTACAACATTGAATTGGACAAAAATTAGATTTGTAAAGTCTCAAGACTTAATTATGGAAAGGACTATTGGCTTGTTCAAGTTGGATACACTTTGGTCTCCTATTTAATTTTTATCTATTTCCCTATAAATTAGGAGATTGTCTTCTAATTACTTGTGGAGATAGTATTTTAATTATATTAAGAGATTGTCTTTTAATTAAATTAAAAGATTATTTTCTAACTAAATTAGGAGATTGTCTTCTAATTAAACTAGGAGATTGTCTCCTAATCAAATTAAGTGATTGTCCTTTACCTAGATTAGAAGATTGTCTTCTAACTAAATTAGGAGATTGTCTTCAAATTAAGCTAGGAGATTGTCTCCTAATCAAATTAAGTGATTGTCCTTTACTTAGATTAGAAGATTGTCTTCTAACGAAATTAGGAGATTGTCTCCCAATCAAACTAAGCGATTGTACTTTAGAAGATTGTTTTCTCACTGAATTAGAAGATTGTCTTCTAATTAAATAGGAGATTGTCTCCTAATCAAACTAATATATTGTCTTTTAATTAAATTAGAAGATTGTCTTTTAACTAAATTAGTAGATTGTCTACTAAATAAACTAGGAGAATATTTCTAGTCAAATTACATTATTTTTTTAAATTAAATTGGGAAATTGTCTTCTAATCAAATTAGGATATTGTATTCTAATAAAATAAGAATTTGATTCTTAATAAAACACCACCTAAACTAAGATCCTATAAAACACCACCTAAACTAAGATCCTATTTTAACTAGGATTATGATCAAAGAATCCTAATGAGATTAGGACTCCTAATTAGACTAAAAATTAGGAATTTGATTTTCAACTATACACCACCCAGACTAGAACCCTATTTTGATTAGGTTTTGGACTAAAGGCTCCTAATGAGATTAGGACTTCTATCTAGACCAAAATTGAGAATTTGATTCTTAATAGTATTCCACCCAAACTAAAATCCTAGTTTGACTAGGATTCTAATCAAATGATCCTAATAGGATTATGACTCTTATTTGGAATCAAATTAGGAATTTGATCCCAATTAAAAGTGTAACACCCCAAAACACACCCTGAACGACATTACATTCTAAAACCATTCATATCATGAGAGCACTAATATAATCCCTTAAGAAACAAGACTTCATTTGTCATCCACAATATTTACAAAGTGATCCAAAAGAATAAGCCCAAATTATGGCTATTACATCTCAAAAATTAATTAAAGTAGCACAGCGGAATAAACAAAAGAAACTAGACTACACAATGTTCCAAAAAGAATGTCCTAGTCTAGTACAAAAGGAAAGGAGGTCGCTCTATGCGTCCACCTCGGGATCCACACTCCCGTCAAGTGGAGTCTCCCAAGTAGCGGGTTCCTCGACCCTTACGTCCTCCTCAAGCGGGTAATCTGAAAAATGTTAGCGGTAGGGGGTGAGCACGAAGCTCTGTAGAAAAATTTTCTCAAACCCATACAAGGTTTAGAAAAGCATGAAAAACGGTCGGTCTCATTTTTAACATAACATAGATACATAATTTGGAATAAAGCAGTGACATTTAAAAATGATCTCAAGTTTATGTAAAAACATTACTTAAATGAATAAACGAGCACCACATACAATTAATCACCATTAATTGCCATAAACAATCCCCAACAATTCTTTCGGTAGGTGGCATACTTTGTGGTAACCTCCACCCCTCTTTAGGTCTCCTTTGATTCTCAAGCATCCTTACCGGGAACCTCTTGAGAATGGATGAGCATCCTTACAAGGAACCTCTTACCAATCACTACATTGTTTCCCAAGCATCCTTAACGGGAACCTCTTGGGTAGGGGTGAGCATCCTTACAAGGAACCTCCCACCAATCACTACATTGTTTCCCAAGCATCCTTAACGGGAACCTCTTGGGTAGGGGTGAGCATCCTTACAAGGAACCTCTCACTCATGTGCATCACAACAACCCAACCAAGCATACAATTCCAACATTTATCTTAATTTACAATCATCTATCCAAAATCCCCAAAATATAACATGTAACAATTCCACAACCAACTAAGAAAAATACATGAGATCACAATCACATCATTTTTCTACCCAACACAAAGCACTACGGTTTCGAAATCCATAATAAAGAAAGCATTTAGGAAGGAAATACATCATTCTCCAAAAATTAGGGTTTTAAAACTAGAAAAGAGATTTCATGGGTATTAAACCCTAACTTTGTTCAAAATATGTAATCTTTGCAAAAAGCCTAAGAGAGGATGATTCCATAGCATATATATACCATTGATAGCCAAAACATATATATATATACCCTAACCTCAATGTAAGTGAATGAGAGAAAACCCCTACCTTGGTGTTCTTGAAATCTAGGGTTTGATCTTGAATCACTCTTAAATCCTTTATTTTTCCCTTTTGATCTTGTGTTTTCTCCTTCTTTATTCTTTTCTAAGACTCTCTCTAGGAGTCCAAGAGGTGTGGGTAAGGGTGTAGTGAAAGTGTAGAAGAAGAGAGTAGAAGAATGGTGTTCTTGAGGAATTTTGGTTTTGATCTCTATAAGGGGTAACTCTCTCAAGATCTTTGTGTTTTTCTCTCCTTTTCTCTTCTCTTAGGGCTCTAAGATGTTTGGGGTGAGAGTGGGATGAAAGAATGGGTCAAATGAGGCTTAAAAGGGTGTTTTAAAACACCAAAATCCCGACTTTTACTGTGCCAAACTTCGGGCGTACCGGTACGCTGTACCGGTACGGTTTAGCTACTGGTTCGGGCGTACCGGTACTGTGTTCCGGTACACTTTGGCTACTTCGACTTCCAGGGAAGTTTTGACCCATTTAGAGGTTGAATTGAAAAATGTTCATGAGATACACTTTTGTAGCCCTAGATGTCTACTATCTACTGTCCAAATTTCATATCAATGTAATATAAGAATAAAAAGTTATGACCTAAATACTAGAAGGTGTCCCAACTCATTTTTACCCAAATTCTCTCTAAGTGTGTTTTCACTCCGGAATATTTCCTAGCTTCCAATACACCCCATATTACCTCTCCCAATGTTTTTCGACCTTCCGAATTCAATGGAGAACTTATTTTGACCTAAAAATATTTAGAAACTTCCATAATCCCTCTTCTCAAGTTTACACACCTTCGAAACTCAAACTTCCCAATCCATTTGTCTCCCTAGTATTTATTCCTACTATTACTACACATTTCCACATTTTTTTACAACCATTATTTACTATATATCTATATACATATATAAAAGAAGATGCGGGGTGTTACAATCCACCCCCCTTAAAGAAAGTTTCGTCCTCGAAACTTACCTCAAGTAGCGAATATGTGCGGGTACTTCTCTCGCATTTCTAGCTCCGGTTCCCAAGTAGCTTCTTCCACTCCATGGTGTTGCCACAAAACCTTCACTAGTCGGATGACTTTGTTACCAAGCACCTTCTCTTTGGCATCGAGAATCTTCAATGGTTGTTCTTCATAGGTTGCTCCATCTTGAACTTCAATGTCCACCAAATCTATGACGTGCGTAGTATCCGTTTGACACTTCCTCAACATCGACACATGAAATACGTCATGTAATCCATCTTGAACTTCAATGTCCACCAAATCTATGACGTGCGTAGTATCCGTCTGACACTTTCTCAACATCGACACATGAAATACGTCGTGTACTCCGGATAGCTGAGCTGGTAATCGAAGTTGATACACCGCTTTGCCCACAGCTTTGATCACCTCGAATGGTCCGAGGTACCTTGGAGCTAATTTCCCCTTCTTGCCAAATCTAAATACTCCCTTCTTGGGTGACCAAAATTCACATACATTTTTCCAACGAAATAATTTAAGAAAAATTAACATAATATCATCGAAAATACCATTTTATTGGTCAATACCAATCGTTAGAATTTTGAATTAAGGAACAAATAAATAATCAAGCTTTGGAATCAAGAACAAAGTAACAATCGAGTCTTGGAGTCAATAACAGATGCATATCAAGCTTTGTAACCAAGAACTAAAGAGTATCAAGTTTTGAACTCAAGGACAAGGAGAAATCAAGTATTGAAATTAAAAGCAATTGAATGTCAAGTCTTGAAATCAAGAACCAATGAATATCAAGTATTGAATATCAAGAATAAATGAATCACAAGGGTTAGAATCAATAACAAATGAATATTAAATTTGGCTATCCAGAACCAATGGATCATCAAGCCTGGGGAAATTAAAAACAAAGGAACAACCAAGTCTTGAAATCAAGAACCAAGGGATGTCAAATATTGAATATCAAGAATAAATGAATCACAAGGGTTAGAATCAATAACAAATGAATATTAAATTTGGCTATCAAGAACCAATGGATCATCAAGCCTGGGGAAATTAAAAACAAAGGAACAACCAAGTCTTGAAATCAAGAACCAAAGGATGTCAAATATTGAATATCAAGAATAAATGAATATTAAGCTTGGAAATCAAGAACAAAGGAACAATCACTTCTTGAAATCCATAACAACGAATATCAAGCTTAGAATTAAAAATAAGGAACAATCAGGTATTGAAATCAATATCAAACAAATATCAAGGGTGGAAATCAAGAACAAAGGAGAAATCAAGAGAAAACACATTTCCCTTGAAAACTAGGGTTTGGTAGCAAGTAAGGCGATTTAAGGGTTACCCAACCATCACATTATTTTCCACATGACATTAATTTCAAGAATAGCAAGAATCAAGGATTGGATAGCATACATATAACATTTAGAGTCAAAGAAATACATATAAGTAAACCTACTGGTAACTGAAATGTAATCCGCTTGCACGTAACCCTTACAGACCAGCCTGGTATCCCCCTGTTCTCCCGTAGGCAAGTCAACATATAAAGCATGTTCTAGCTCCTCGGAACCCAATCCCAATTCCACAGCGTCCGCAGTACGTATAAAAGAATGAGTCGCATAGGAATCCAATAAAATTCGGGCCCAAGAATGGTAGAGAAGAACAATACCTTCCACAACGGCGTTGGAGGCATCTTCCTCCGGTTGAGTGAAAGCAAAAATCCTTCCTTGATTGGCGCCGCCAGGGGCATGAGCTTGTAACAGTCTCTGTGGTGGTAATGACTATCGTAGCGGTGGCCTGTTTGCATTCACTCGCCAAGTTGCTTGGTTGGTCTTGGTGGAAAGCAATGGACAATTATCTTTGAAGTGCCCAACACCTCCACAGGCAAAGCATCGGTGTGCATCCGTGCCTACTCTCTCTGGTACGCCTCCCGCTCCTCGAGCTATCTGCGGTCTCTGCTGTGCTGGCCTTTTTAGAGGTGGCTTGTTTGCTGGTACTTGCTCGGTTGTTTGTTTGGTCCTTGGGGGAAACGAGGGGCATCTATGTTTGAAGTGCCCATACTCTCCGCATGCAAAGCATTGGTGCTGGTCAGTGCTTGTTCTAGTCTGAGTCACTTCATCTCCTCGAGCTGTCAGAAGTCTCTGTCCACCTGCCTGGTTTGGACTTCGGTATAGTGCTGCTCGCTGCACTCCACTGGTGCTAGGGTCCGTCCTGATCGGACCTCCTCTCGCGAAGCTCTGTCGCTGTTGGCTGTCCTCTATATCTCTCTCCACCAATGCAACTTGGTCAACCAGGTCCCCATACTCCCGGATCTTGAGGGCCACCAACTTCTCCCGGATGACAGGCCTCAATCCCTGCTCAAAGCGTTTGGCCCTGTCGGCCTCAGTAGATATAAATCCCATAGCATAACGGGAGAGCTCGTCAAACCTCCTCTCGTACTCGGCCACCGTCATACTGCCCTGTCGTAGTGCAAGAATCAGCCTTCATTCGGTCTCTGACTGATTCAGGGAAGTACTTGTCTTGGAAGATTCGGTCGAACTCCTCCCAAGTGAGAGCATCGGTGTCCCTCCGTCTCTTAACCGAATCCCACCAATAGTCGGCCTCCCCCTCTAACAAGTAGGTCGCCAAGCCAACCCTCAAGTCTTCGGCAACTCCCATGCCGTCACACACTTTCTTCACCCGCCGTATCCACCTATCCGCATCCAAAGGATTGGAGCTCCCTTGGAAATTGGGTGTACGTTACCTCAAAAATTCCTGAAGAGCTATCATCCTTCGGTCTCCGTTCCCATTGCCTGGTACTTGAGCGAGTGGATGAGCTCCACCATTATGGTTATTGTTCCCATTTTGGTTTTGTACCAAAGTGGTGAGCTCCCTCAAGCATTGATATATGCCATTCAAGGCATCGGGAGGTGGTGGTGGTGGTGGATTGGCTTGACCTCCACGACCACGCCCACATCCACGTTCACGTACACTTCCACGTTCACGTACACGTACACGTCCACGTCCTCGTCCTCGTTCACGTCCACATCCACGTTCACGTCCACGTCCTCGTTCACGTCCACGTCCACGTCTTCGTCCTCGTTCACCGTCCATTTTGCACATCAATATACAACTTAGTTCATTGATGTACAAGACATCCCACTATCAATTTAATCTAAAACATAGGACGTGTGAAAATCTAACTCAAGAATTTTTATCCAACCTAGTCTTAAGGCTCTAGTGGTGATCCATAACCTACAGCTCCCATGTAAGACCTAAAGCCTAGGCTCTAATACCAACTTTGTAACACCCCAAAACACACCCTGTGTAACTCCCCAAATACCACCCTGGACGGCATTACACTATGAAACCATTCATGTCATGAGAGCAACTAAATATATATCCATCAAATAAGAAACATTCTTAATTTTAACAAAATTTGGGCAGAGTCTCCTTCGTACGGAAAGCTCTCCCAAAACTCACAACCTGTACATGTATAATACATTGACCACACCGGGTCTATCTAACCATCAAATCCAAAATATTTCATTCACCATATATATTATCCACAACAATCATCCCAAAAGAATAAGCCAACTAAGGCCATTACAACCCAAAAGAATTACATTAATATATTGCAGCGGACTTTCAAAAGAAACTAGACTTTACAATGTTTGTACATATTGGTCCCTAGTCTAGTACAAAAATAAAAGGGCATCTCTAAATGTCCCACTCGGGATCCAGGTACCCCTCTAATGAGGCTTCCCCAAGGCCCGGCTCATTCGCGCCAAGCTCCTCCTCTATAGCATAATCTGAAAAATGTTAATTGTAGGGGATGAGCACGAAGCTCTGTAGCAAAATCTTCTCAAACTCAAACAAGGTTTAGGAAAACAAATAAAACGGTTGGTCTCATTTTCACAAATAGCATATATAACATTTTGAAGGAAAAGCAGGACATTTTAAATAGATCTCAAGTTTAAGGAACCACGGTAATTAAAAGAATAAATGAACACAAGATACCAATAAGAATCAATTCCCAAAACATAATCCATCCCACCATACACCATTTCCACAAGTTCTTGTGGCATCCCATACTACCCCAAAACTCTTGCAGAAATCGTATTTGGTACAATGCACGATGACCCACACGGTGTGGCCGATACAACCCACGTTACTAAACCGTGATCATTAGCGATATGAAAAGTTTATACCCACACGGCGTACAAAGGCGTCTACCCACTCCATGTGGTAGGAAAAATTCATACCCGCGTGGCATATAAAGACGTATACCCACTACATGATACCCGGTCCTTAGTAATCCATGTTCGTATCGTACAACCACATAAGAAGTAAAATACCAATAACTATCTCACATAACCAACAATTACACAAGTCCCCAATTCACCCTCAAAGCCTTACTTCTCAAGCATCCTTACAAGGAACCTCTCACCCTTGTTCCTCCAAACAACCAAACAAGACATACGATATCCACAATTTCCTCAATTAACAATTAACTCCACAATTCCCCCAAATTTCACAATTTGTACCATAAGATAATTGAAGGAAAAGAGCAAGAGATCATCATAATCATCATTTTGTTATACAATATCAAGCACTAAGGATTTGATGGTGAGAGCAAAAAAAATATAAAGAGGAGATCTATTTTTCTCAAAACTAGGGTTTGAAGAAGTAAAAGAGAGCTTCAATGGCTACCCAACCATCACAATGTTTAAAACATGGCAATAAATGCAAGAAGACCAAGAATCAAGTAATTAATAGCAAGTATATATGATTTCAAACCACAAGAATACATATAAGTTAACCCTAACATCAATGTAAGAGAATAGGAAGAAATCCCCTACCTTAGTGTTCTTGAAATCTAAGGCTTGAATCTTGACTCACTCTTAATCTTGTGTTCTTCCCTTGGGTCTTGAGTTTCTCTCTTCCTCTCTTTCTCTCCTAGGGTTCTAAGGTGTTTAGTGTGAGAGTGGAAACGAAAAATGGGGCAAATGAGGCTAAAAGGGGTGTTTTAAAACACCAAAATCCCGACTTTTACTGTTCGGCGGGCGTCAGACAGATGGTACCGGTATCCAGTATCGGTACCATTCAGTACCGGTACCCAGTACCGGTACAAGAAACCTTCTGGAATCAGGGTACCGGTACTCAGTACCGGTACCAATTACCCAGTTTTGCCTATTTCTTTTGTTTTCCATTTCCAATCCATTCCAAAACTAACCAAAGCCATCACAAACCTCTCCAACACATATTTATACACCAAACCTATCTAATACAAGTTATAGGACCTAACATTTTATATTTTCACTCACTAAAACTAAATTTCCACTATGATTTTCAATAACATTTTAAATCTTTACTTTTCAATTTTTTTCAAAGTTCAAACCCACTTCAATTCCCCTATTCACATCTTTACAACCATTATTTGCTATATCTATATATCTATATGCATATATAAAAGAAAATGCGGGGTGTTACAATCCACCCCCCTTAAAGAAAGTTTCGTCCTCGAAACTTACCTCAAGTAGTGAATAAATGTGGATACTTCTCCCGCATTTCTTGCTCCGGTTCCCAAGTAGCTTCTTCCACTCCATGGTGTTGCCACAAAACCTTCACTAGTTGGATGACTTTGTTACGAAGCACCTTCTCTTTGGCATCGAGAATCTTCAACGGTTGTTCTTCGTAGGTTGCTCCCTCTTGAATTTCAATATCTTCCAAGTCTACGACCGGCGTTGCATCCGATTGACACTTTCTCAACATCGACACGTGGAACACGTCATGTACCCCATACAACTGAGCTGGTAATCGCAACTGATACGCCGCTTTGCCCACAACTTTGATCACTTCAAATGGCCCGGTATATCTTGGCGCTAACTTTCCTTTCTTGCCGAATCGAAACACGCCCTTCTTGGGTGACACCTTGAGAAATACGTAGTCTCCTACCTTGAACTCTAAAGGTCTTCGTCTATGGTCCGCATAGCTCTTCTGTCTACTTTGCGCCGTCCGTAGCCTCTCTCGGATGAGTTGAATCTTCTCCGTAGTTTCTCGAACAATGTCCGGTCCCAACAAACTACTCTCACCGGCTTCTAACCAACACGTCGGTGATCGGCATGGTCTTCCATACAATGCTTCATACGGTGTCATCCCAATACTTTCCTGATAGCTGTTGTTGTAAGCAAACTCCACCAACGGTAAGTGGTCGCTCCAACTCCCCGTGAAGTCCAACACACAAGCCCGCAACATGTCTTCAAGAATCTGGATTACCCTCTCGGATTGGCCATCCGTTTGGGGATGAAAAGCGGTGCTGAAGTGCAACTCTGTCCCCATAGCTCTTTGAAGACTTTGCCAAAATTGCGCCACGAAACGAGAATCACGATCCGACACAATGGATAGTGGAACTCCATGCAATCTCACAATCTCGCGAATATAGAGCTTGCTCAGGGTCTCTAACGTGTCGGTGGTCTTCATACCCAAGAAGTGAGCGGACTTGGTGAGTCTATCAACGATGACCCATACGGCATTATGCCCTCATGAAGCCCGTGGAAAGCCAGATACGAAGTCCATAGTGATGTGATCCCACTTCCACTCTGGGATAGGCAAAGACTGTAGGACTCCTCCTGGCCTTTGGTGCTCAATCTTCACCTGCTGGCACACCGTACATTTTGCCACATACTTGGCCACATCTCGCTTCATTCCCCTCCACCAATATTGACGCTTCATGTCCCTATACATCTTTGTGCTACCGGGGTGGATAGCAAACTTGGAGCGATGACACTCTCCAAGTATTTCCTCCTTTAGGGACGAATCATTGGGAACACATAGCTTCTCCCCATATCTCAACTCTCCATTCTTCCAAAACCATCCTTCCATCACTTCTCCATTCTCTAATCGGGCTCTAATCAGATCGAGTTCCGAATCCAGGCATTGCAACTCCACCACTCGTTGCATAAGCGTCGGTTGAGCTATAAGGTTGAATATAGAGGGTTGATACTCCGGTCCATCCACCCATAGATCGTACTCCTCCAATGCATCAATCATTTTCCACCTATTTACTGCAAGAGAATTGATTTCACCCCGAGAATTCCTGCTAAGAGCGTCGGCAACTACATTGGCCTTCCCCGGATGGTAGTTGAGCGTGAACTCATAATCTTCCAAGTACTCAATCCACATTCTCTGCCGGAGATTCAAGTCTTTCTGTGTGAAGATATACTTGAGGCTTTTATGGTCCGAGAACACTTGAAATTTCTCCCCGTATAAATAACATCTCCACAACTTAAGAGCAAACACCACCGCAGCTAGCTCCAAGTCGTGTGTGGGATAATTCTGCTCATGCACCTTGAGTTGCCTCGAGCCATAAGCCACTACCTTCCCTCCTTGCATTAGAACGCATCCCAAGCCTCGTAGTGAAGCATCGGTGTAGACATCGTAGCCTTCCCCACTACTCGGAATAATGAGGATAGGTGCCGTCGTCAACTTCTCCTTCAAGGTGCAGAAAGCTAGTTCACACGCTTGAGTCCACGAAAATTTCTCCCCCTTCTTTGTAAGGAGAGTCATTGGCATCGCAAGCTTGGAGAATCCTTCCACAAACCTACGATAATAGCCGGCTAACCCCAAGAAACTCCATACTTCTGTCACATTCTTCGGTGGTTCCCATTTCATCACGGCCTCAATCTTTGCGGGATCAACCGCTACTCCCTGCTCGGACACAACATGGCCAAGGAACTTCACTTTCTTCATCCAAAACTCACACTTGCTCATCTTCGCATATAACTTATGTTCTCTCAATGTTTGTAGCACCATAGAGAGATGACGAGCATGTTCCTCCTAGGTCTGTGAGTAAACCAATATGTCATCAATAAATACAATGACAAATTGGTCGAGGTAAGGCCGGAAGACTCTGTGCATCAAGTCCATGAAGGCTGCGGGGGCATTCATCAATCCGAACGGCATCACCGTATACTCGAAATGACCATACCGGGTACGGAAAGCAGTCTTAGGAATATCCTCCTCCTTAATCCGCAGCTGATGATACCCCGTGCGAAGATCAATCTTGGAGTAATACTTCGACCCCTTCAACTGATCAAATAAGTCATCAATTCTCGGCAACGGATACTTATTCTTTACGGTAACCCTATTCAACCTCCGATAATCCGTGCACAACCGTAGAGTCTCATCAGTTTTCTTCACAAAGAGGACCGAGGCTCCCCAGGGTGAAGTGCTGAGACGGATAAACCCAATCGCCAACAAATGATCCAATTGCTTCCTTAGCTCCTTCAACTCCAAAGGTGCCATCCGGTAGGGAGCAATGGATATGGGTTCGGTTCCCGGATAGAGATCGATCTTGAACTCAATTTCCCTATGGGGCGGTAATCCGGGTAATTCCTCGGGAAAAACATCCAAAAATTCCGATACAATTAACACCACATCCGTGTGGAGTTTGTCCTGGTTATCTCCCATCAAGCTAGCTAAGAAACTCAATTGACTTCCCGCTTTCGCTTTTAAGAATCTACTACCCGTAGTAGGAAATGGATGGAAAGAATCTCGGGTATTCACAAAACTAAAAACGACTCCTCCCGGTAATTGAAATGTAATCCGCTTGCGGAAACAATCCATTACCGCCCGGAAAACAGATAACAAGTTCATCCCGAAAATCACATCATACCCCTTTATCTCTAACGCAATCAAATCCACAATCAATTCGTGCTCCCCAATGCGCAGCACGCAATCCTTGCAGACTCGGCTAGAGTCTAACCGTTCTCCCGTGGGCAAGCTAATATTCATAACATGCTCTAACTTCGCGAAACTCAATCCCAAATCAAGTGCGTATGTCGTGCGTACAAATGAGTGTGTTGCACCGGGGTCAAATAAAATTCGGGCCCAAGAATTGTAAAGAAGAACGATACCTTCCACAATGGCATTGGAGGCATCTTCCTCCGCTTGGGTCAAAGCAAATACCCTCCCCTGAGTGGCGCCGCCTGGGGCTAGAGCTCCCAACGGCCTCTGCTGCTGTGGTCTCTGTGGAGGTTGTCTCGGTAGTGGGGGCTGGGTTGCTTGCCCTTGTCCTGCCGCTTGATTGGTCCGTGGTGGAAACGATGGGCATTGACTTTTGTAGTGCCCAACCTCTCCACATGCAAAGCAGTGACGGGGGTCTGTGGCCGTCCTCCCCGGTACACCTCCTGCTCCTCGAGTTACTGGCGGTCTATGTCCCCCTGCCTGGTCTGGGCGACGATATGGTGTCGGCCTCTGTGTTCCACTGCCGCTAGCACCCGTCCTAATCGGACCTCCCCTCATAAGGCTCTGTCGCCGCTGAGTATCCTCCATGTCTCTCTCCACAAGTGCGGCTCTATCAACCAGATCCCCATACTCCCGGATCTTGAGAGCCACCAACTTCTCCTTGATAGTCGGCCTCAAGCCCTGCTCAAATCGCTTGGCCTTGCCGGCCTCAGTGGATATGAACTCGGTGGCATAGCGGGATAGCTCGTCAAACCTCCTCTCGTATTCAGCCACCGTCATGCTACCCTGCCGTAGAGCCAGAAAGTCTGTCTTCATCCGGTCCCTAACTGATTCCGGAAAATACTTGTCTTGGAAGACTTGGTCGAACTCCTCCCAAATGAGTGTATCGGTGTTCCTCCTTCTCTTTACGGATTCCCACCAATGGTCGGCCTCCCCCTCGAGCAAATAGGTAGCCAAGCCAACCCTCAAATCTTCGGCAACCCCCATGTCGTCACAGATCTTCTTTACCCGACGGATCCATTTATCCGCATCCAAAGGATTGGAGCTCCCTTGGAAAGTAGGCGGGTGTTGCCTCAGAAATTCCCGAAGGGTTACCATCCTCCGGTTATCATCCCCATTGCCCGGTACTTGGGCTAAGGGATGAGCTCCCCCGTTGTGGTTGTGGTTGTTGTTGTTTCCATTCTGGTTTTGCACCAGAGTGGTGAGTTCCCTCAAGCATTGATATATGCCTTGCATGGCGTCGGGAGGTGGTGGTGGAGGAGGATTTGCTTGACCTCCACGGCCACGCCCACGTCCGCGTCCCCGTGTACCGTCCATCCTGCACATCAATCCATAATTTAGTTTCATTGATGTACAAGACATTCTAAGTATAGATTTAGTCTAAAGCATAAAGTTTATATCAATCTAGACCACACTTTCCTTCACCCTGGTCCTATATCTCTAATGGTGATCCATAACCTACAGCTCCCATGTAAGACCTAAAGCCTAGGCTCTGATACCAAATCTGTAACTCTCCAAATACCACCCTGGACGGCATTACACTATGAAACCATTCATGTCATGAGAGCAACTAAATATATATCCATCAAATAAGAAACATTCTTAATTTTAACAAAATTTGGGCAGAGTCTCCTTCGTACGGAAAGCTCTCCCAAAACTCACAACCTGTACATGTATAATACATTGACCACACCGGGTCTATCTAACCATCAAATCCAAAATATTTCATTCACCATATATATTATCCACAACAATCATCCCAAAAGAATAAGCCAACTAAGGCCATTACAACCCAAAAGAATTACATTAATATATTGCAGCGGACTTTCAAAAGCAACTAGACTTTACAATGTTTGTACATATTGGTCCCTAGTCTAGTACAAAAATAAAAGGGCATCTCTAAATGTCCCACTCGGGATCCAGGTACCCCTCTAATGAGGCTTCCCCAAGGCCCGGCTCATTCGCGCCAAGCTCCTCCTCTATAGCATAATCTGAAAAATGTTAATTGTAGGGGATGAGCACGAAGCTCTGTAGCAAAATCTTCTCAAACTCAAACAAGGTTTGGGAAAGCATATAAAACGGTTGGTCTCATTTTTACAAATAGCATATATAACATTTTGAAGGAAAAACAGGACATTTTAAATAGATCTCAAGTTTAAGGAACCACGGTAATTAAAAGAATAAATGAACACAAGATACCAATAAGAATCAATTCCCAAAACATAATCCATCCCACCATACACCATTTCCACAAGTTCTTGTGGCATCCCATACTACCCCAAAACTCTTGCAGAAATCGTATTTGGTACAATGCACGATGACCCACACGGTGTGGCCGATACAACCCACGTTACTAAACCGTGATCATTAGCGATATGAAAAGTTTATACCCACACGGCGTACAAAGGCGTCTACCCACTCCATGTGGTAGGAAAAGTTCATACCCGCGTGGCATATAAAGACGTATACCCACTACATGATACCCGGTCCTTAGTAATCCATGTTCGTATCGTACAACCACATAAGAAGTAAAATACCAATAACTATCTCACATAACCAACAATTACACAAGTCCCCAATTCACCCTCAAAGCCTTACTTCTCAAGCATCCTTACAAGGAACCTCTCACCCTTGTTCCTCCAAACAACCAAACAAGACATACGATATCCACAATTTCCTCAATTAACAATTAACTCCACAATTCCTCCAAATTTCACAATTTGTACCATAAGATAATTGAAGGAAAAGAGCAAGAGATCATCATAATCATCATTTTGTTATACAATATCAAGCACTAAGGATTTGATGGTGAGAGCAAAAGAAATATAAAGAGGAGATCTATTTTTCTCAAAACTAGGGTTTGAAGAAGTAAAAGAGAGCTTTAATGGCTACCCAACCATCACAATGTTTAAAACATGGCAATAAATGCAAGAAGACCAAGAATCAAGTAATTAATAGCAAGTATATATGATTTCAAACCACAAGAATACATATAAGTTAACTCTAACATCAATGTAAGAGAATAGGAAGAAATCCCCTACCTTAGTGTTCTTGAAATCTAAGGCTTGAATCTTGACTCACTCTTAATCTTGTGTTCTTCCCTTGGGTCTTGAGTTTCTCTCTTCCTCTCTTTCTCTCCTAGGGTTCTAAGGTGTTTAGTGTGAGAGTGGAAACGAAAAATGGGGCAAATGAGGCTAAAAGGGGTGTTTTAAAACACCAAAATCCTGACTTTTACTGTTCGGCGGGCGTCAGACAGATGGTACCGGTACCCAGTACCGGTACAAGAAACCTTCTGGAATCGGGGTACCGGTACTCAGTACCGGTACCAATTACCTAGTTTTACCTATTTCTTTTGTTTTCCATTTCCAATCCATTCCAAAACTAATCAAAGCCATCACAAACCTCTCCAACACATATTTATACACCAAACCTATCTAATACAAGTTATAGGACCTAACATTTTATATTTTCACTCACTAAAACTAAATTTCCACTATGATTTTCAATAACATTTTAAATCTTTACTTTTCAATTTTTTTCAAAGTTCAAACCCACTTCAATTCCCCTATTCACATCTTTACAACCATTATTTGCTATATCTATATATCTATATGCATATATAAAAGAAAATGCGGGGTGTTACACCCTGGACGGCATTACATTCTAAAACCATTCATATCATGAGAGCACTAATATAATCCCTTAAGAAACAAGACTTCATTTGTCATCCACAATATTTACAAAGTGATCCAAAAGAATAAGCCCAAATTATGGCTATTACATCTCAAAAATTAATTAAAGTAGCACAGCGGAATAAACAAAAGAAACTAGACTACACAATGTTCCAAAAAGAATGTCCTAGTCTAGTATAAAAGGAAAGGAGGTCGCTCTATGCGTCCACCTCGGGATCCACACTCCCGTCAATTGGAGTCTCCCAAGTAGCGGGCTCCTCGACCCTTACGTCCTCCTCAAGCGGGTAATCTGAAAAATGTTAGCGGTAAGGGGTGAGCACGAAGCTCTGTAGAAAAATTTTCTCAAACCCATACAAGGTTTAGAAAAGCATTTAAAATGGTCGGTCTCATTTTTAACATAACATAGATACATAATTTGGAATAAAGCAGTGACATTTAAAAAGGATCTCAAGTTTATGTAAAAATATTACTTAAATGAATAAACGAGCACCACATACAATTAATCACCATTAATTGCCATAAACAATCCCCAACAATTCTTTCGGTATGTGGCATACTTTGTGGTAACCTCCACCCCCCTTTAGGTCTCCTTTGATTCTCAAGCATCCTTACCGGGAACCTCTTGAGAATGGATGAGCATCCTTACATGGAACCTCTCACCATTCACTACATTGTTTCCCAAACATCCTTAACGGGAACCTCTTGGGTAGGGGTCAACATCCTTACAAGGAACCTCTAACCAATCACTACATTGTTTCCCAAGCATCCTTAACGGGAACCTCTTGGGTAGGGGTGAGCATCCTTACAAGGAACCTCCCACCAATCACTACATTGTTTCCCAAGCATCCTTAACGGGAACCTCTTGGGTAGGGGTGAGCATCCTTACAAGGAACCTCTCACTCATGTGCATCACAAACAACCCAACCAAGCATACAATTCCAACATTTATCTTAATTTACAATCATCTATCCAAAATCCCTAAAATATAACATGTAACAATTCCACAACCAACTAAGAAAAATACATGAGATCACAATCACATCATTTTTCTACCCAACACAAAGCACTACGGTTTCGAAATCCATAATAAAGAAAGTATTTAGGAAGGAAATACATCACTCTCCAAAAACTAGGGTTTTAAAACTAGAAAAGAGATTTCATGGGTATTAAACCCTAACTTTGTTCAAAACATGCAATCTTTGCAAAAAGCCTAAGACAGGATGATTCCATAGCATATATATACCATTGATAACCAAAACATATATATATATATATATATACCCTAACCTCAATGTAAGTGAATGAGAGAAAACCCCTACCTTGGTGTTCTTGAAATCTAGGGTTTGATCTTGAATCACTCTTAAATCCTTTGTTTTTCCCTTTTGATCTTGTGTTTTCTCCTTCTTTATTCTTTTCTAAGACTCTCTCTAGGAGTCCAAGAGGTGTGGGTAAGGGTGTAGTGAAAGTGTAGAAGAAGAGAGTAGAAGAATGGTGTTCTTGAGGAATTTCGGTTTTGATCTCTATAAGGGGTAACTCTCTCAAGATCTTTGTGTTTTTCTCTCCTTTTCTCTTCTCTTAGGGCTTTAAGATGTTTGGGGTGAGAGTAGGATGGAAGAATGGGTCAAATGAGGCTTAAAAGGGTGTTTTAAAACACCAAAATCCTGACTTTTACTGTGCCAAACTTCGGGCGTACCGGTACGCTGTACCGGTACGATTTAGCTACTGGTTCGGGCGTACCGGTACTGTGTTCCGGTACACTTTGGCTACTTTGACTTCTAGGAAAGTTTTGACCCATTTAGAGGTTGAATTGAAAAATTTTCATGAGATACACTTTTGTAGCCCTATGACTCTATAATAGATTTGTTTTAAAATTACTAATTTTAATTTGATTAAAATTAAAGTAATCCTTAATGGTTAAGGAAATTGCAATCCCTAGATATTTATACTATAATTAGAATAATCACATGTTTTCTTTTATTCATGCAATGTGATTGAATGGATGTGAGAATGATCATGGACTTAGACCAAATAATTGAGCTATGTGATTGGTTTGAATGCAATGTGATTGTATTTTGTTCTTTGGGTATGTAATTTTTGAAAAATGGGGCTTGCATGCCTCCTTTCTCCTTTCTATATGTAATTTCTTCTCTCACCTCTTATTGTACATCCCCTTGATCCTAATCAAGGTTTCTTTTCATTAATGTAATGAATTAGAATAGAATAGTTCAATAGTATTGAAGATAAAGATGAAAGCATGGTGGTGCCCAGATGTAAAGTTCATGGAGGTCCATTGAAAATGACACACCCTGGAGATCAGTGTCATGAGATGATATATTTTCAAATTTTATCATCACCCACACAGACCTAGATTCAATTCAATGGCTCGAATTGAATCAAACTGAAAGTCCATGATCATTCATAGGGCAAAAGGCCCAAATTGCCATAGATAGTTATATGTCCATATTTTATATTTTAAATTGATTTATTGAATCATATTTTGTGATGATTCAATTTAATATATTGATATTCTCACAACCCTAATTTTAAACGTTAAAATTATTTTTTAAATGGGTTAGTGGGAGTATAATATATTAATTGGACTAATAACGGTAAATGGCAAGAATTAATTTTTGATGTGTATGAGATGCATGTATGTATGATGAGACAATTAGACCTCCAAAAACCTCTCCACAAGATATTAAGTTGCAACGAAGAGACATTATGAATGTCTTATCGTGGTCTTCCGCCGTTGTAAGTATATTAAGGATTTTTTAGCGTGATTAGTCGGCTACAGATATGTGGGGCCTATTCATTTTTGGGAATCCTTAATAATTTATTCAAGCATATGATGCTATGAGGTAGGATGTCTGTAAGTTTCAAGATACTATTATGTGAGGAGCCTATTGGTCATAAACGCCTACACTTGTATAAATGGTGGGTGTGACTTAACTAGGGTAAATGGGCCAAGATGCTATTATGTGAGGTTCATTTATGCTAGAGACCAAAGGATGATTGGAAATTGCATAAGATGCATTAGGTAAGAGTTACCTACTCATTAAGGATTAGTATAACCAAGATGCTATTATGTGAGGTTATATTAATTTAAGGTGGGACCCCAATCCCCACTAGGAATAAAAATTCCCTAATTCCATAGGAAGGTGTATGGGATTTGAGAAATAGTGGGAGGTACCATTGTGATTCAAAGACCCAATCTAATGGTTAAAATGAAATCGCTAATTCTAGATGTTTTATTTGATCACAATGGCAAGTCTTAACCTTTTATCCAGAATTACTATTTTCCTCCGTTTGACCGACTTTAACTTCCTAGATTGGAAACAAAAATTGAGAATTGTTCTCATTTTTGAAAAGAATGAAAATACCAATGGAAAATGTTTCCATGCGGCAAAGATGGGTATTATAGAGAAATAATTGTGAATATCTCATTTCCATTAAGGACATGCCTTCAAAAGGTATATTCGATATGTTCTTTATTGAAACTGGTTTTTCAGTTGGTTCTGATTTAATTTGGGTATTAGATACCGCATCTAGTTCTTACATATATATTTGATTGTATGAACTAAAGGAAATCAGAAAGGTAAGTAGAGGAGAAGTGTTCATTCGAGTGGGAAATGGAACAAGTGTTGTTGCATTAACTGTGGGGATCTGCTACTTGCAATTGCCATCTTAATTGTTTAGATTTTAGGAACCGTTTATTTATGCCTAATATGGTAAGGAACATATATCTATTTCATCACTGTATAAGGGTGGTGATAGATACGTTTTTTAAAGAAAAACATTTTGTTCATTTACTTTTAATTCCAATTTGATTGGTTTTGACATATTCTTCAACGGTCTCTATTTCTTAAACAAGAATGACAATATAAATAATATTGAACATAATAATAAGAATGTCATCGCTTATAAAAGACCTAGAGATGATAAGAATCCTAATTATATGCTGCATATCAGATTAGTTCATATTAGTGAGGATGAGATTTGCATGTTGGTTAATAATGGACAATTAGGTCCATGAGCTTATGAAGCCCATCCAACATTTGAATCTTATCTCATGGGTAAGATGACTAAAACACTATTTGTAGGACAAAGTGAAAGAGCAGCATATATTAAGATTAATACATAGTGATGTATCCAGACTACTAAGTTTAGTAGACATAAGTTGTTATTCATACTTCATAGCCTTCACCGATGACCATTCATGGTTAGAGTAAGTGCACTTGATGAAGTGCAAATCTGAAATATTTGAAAAGTTCAATGAATTCAGATATGAAGTAGAAAAAGAAACAAGCAAAAGTATTAAAACTCTTTGATCAGATCGAAGAGAAGAATACTTAAATGCTGAATTTTTTATTATCTCACAAAATGACATTCTATTACAGTGGACTCCTTCTCCAACATCACAATTTAATGGTGTTCCTAAAAAGAGAGATCGAACACTATTAGATATTGTTCGATCAATGATGAGTTACACTGACTTAATTATCTCCTTTTGGGGATTTGCCCTAGAGACTGCTGCATACCTCTTAAATAGGGTACCTTCCAAATCTGTCCCTAAAATACCATATGAGATATGATATGGGAAGAAGCCAAGTCTTAAACATGTTGAGATTTCGGGTTGTCCATCACATGCTAAGAAACATGATATGAACAATTTGGAAGCTATGACTGAAAGATGTAGGTTTGGAGAAAATCTTAAAGAAGAATCTTTAGGATATTATTTCTATCTTCATAGCGAACAAAATTGTTTGTTAGCTAGTTTGCTACTTTCTTGAAAAAGAGTTTATTCAAGATGAATGCATAACAAGAAGGATAGAAGTTGAGGAAATGTCTTCAAAAACACAAACAGAAACTGATCAGCCTAAATACCCTATTGATATAAAACCTAGTACTACACAAGCTTTGTGTAAATCTTATAAGATACAACACCACCTTAAAGATATTGGTATCTCCATCAAGGTGATAAGGAACTCTTTATTGGTTATAATGATCTTTAAAGTGATCTTATAAATTACACAGAGACGATGTCAGACTTCAACTCGGAAAAATGACAAAGTGTCATGAAATCATAGATGGATTCTAAATACTCCAACCAAGCCTAGACTTTTAGATACCCACCTTAAGGTATTGTACCTACAGGCTACAAATGGGTTTTCAAAAGGAAGACAAGCTTAAATGGAAAGGTAGAGACCTATAAAGTTAGGCTATGAGCTAAAGGTTTCAAACAAAGATAAGTTGTTGACTATGAAGAAACCTTCTAGCTAGTAGTCATGCTAAAATCCATCATGGTTATGCTTGTCATAATTGCACACTGTGACTATGAGATATGACAAATGGATGTCAAAATCATCTTTCTTAATAGAAACATTGAGGAAGATATTTCTATGGTGCAGCCATAAGGTTTTGTATCCAGTGGCGAAGGCCATAATGTGTGTAAGTTATAGAGATCCATTTATGGATTAAAAGCAAGCATCTCGAAGTTGGAACATCCAATTTGATGAGGTAATCAAATCATTTGGTTTCATCTAAATCATGTATGTACAAAATGGTTAGTGGGAGTTCTACCACATTTTTGGTATTTTATATATAGACGACATCCTATTCATTGTGAATAATGTTGGGATGCTCTTATCGGTCAAACTATAGCTGTCACATAATTTCTACATTGAAGGTTTGGGAGAAGCATCCGATATACTAGGAATAAAGGTCTATGGAGATAGATCTAGAAGGTTGCTTCGGGTACTCCAATCCTTGTACATAGACACGATGTTAATGAGATTTAACATGCAGAATTCCAAGAAAGGATTTTTACCTTTCAAAGGAGGAATTCATCTCTCTTAGGACATGAGTCCTACAACATCAAAAGAGAGAAATAACATGAGTAATATTCCTTATGCTTAGCAATAGGTAGACTCATGTATGTTATACTATGTACAAAAACTTGATATCAGATATGCTATAAGTGTTACCAGCAGATATCAGTCAAATTTCATGTTTAGAACATTGGAATGTAGTCAAGACATTCTTAAGTACTTGAGAAGAACTAAGGATGCATTTCTTGTCTATGGAGAATGAGAGCTATGTGTGGATAGATATATAGATTTAAACTTTTAGTCTAATGTAGATAAAAGAAAAATCTACATTTGGATTTGTATCTATCTTAAATGATGGAGTAGTGAGTTGTACAAGCTGTAAATAAGATATTACAGTGAAATCAACTACTAAGGTTAAGTATGTTGCCGCCTTAAAAGATGCCAAAGAAGTTGTTTGGATTAAGAAGTTCAATAATGAACTTATATTAGTTCCTACCATTGAGTCACATATACTACTGTATAGTTACAACAATGGGGCAATAGCTCAAGCCAAGGAACCAAAGTCTCACCAGAAATCCAAAAGCTTATAGTAGCATTCAACATGATCTAAGAGATCATTGGAAGAGGTGATGTGTGTATCTAAAGGATTGCATCAATAGATAATATAGTGGACCCACTTACGAAAGCACTAAAATAGCAACAACTAGACTGACATCTTGAGAAGATGGGTATTAGATACATGGTCGATTGGTATTAGTGCAAGTGGGAGATTGTTAGTAGTATGCTCTAAGACCAATCATATAGATGATATTTTAGGGTTGTACTAGCAACATTCATTACTTAATTAAATCAAAGGACAAGTTTATTTATCATGTTTCTACTTTATTTCATTTTAATATACATGATATAGTCCATGGAGTATAAGTTAAGAAGATAGTTTCTCAAGATGTTGAGAAGAGGAGACCTATACTTCTTAGTACTTAACTCTTAAATGTTCCTAGTCATAGGATTATTGTAAAACCCGAGAAAATTTAAACCTTTGTGAAAATGGGTAAAACGGTAAATTGCCACTACTGTACAGGTTGTAAACCTGAATTTTTCTAGAACTCGGATGACGAAACGGACCTCACCGTTGGATTCGTCTCGCGAAATCTAGTTACCACGTCAAATTTCGTTGAATTCCGAGATAGTCGGATTTTTCGCGTTTTACGAGACGAACGGGCCCCGGGTGACCCTGTACACGAAACTTTTATAAAATTTCCAAGTTTGGGGAAATACTAGAGACAAGTTAAAATAAAAATAATTCGAACTTGAACCGGAGCGAAATTTAATCGTTTCGGGATTAAAACGGACCCGAAATTAAATAGGACGTGTGGCGAATTGTGGGCCAAGTATTCTAAAATATAAATAGGGGGAAAAATGAGATTTTCCCCATTGTTCAGCCGATTGTTCAGCCGATAGAGAGAAAGAGGGAGAAAAGAGAGAAAACTCACCTTCTCTTTACGATCTATGGTGCTACGGACCTCGAATCCACGCAAGCCAAGAATTAAAGTCGCTCTACTCATCGAGGGCTACGCGGCTATACCAAAAAGCGCAAGTTTTACCGAAGATCAAGGTACGGGATTTTCGAGAAGTGAGGGTTTTTGCTTGAATCGGGTCTTGGAACTTCCCTCAGTCGTTCCTCACGCTTCAAGAGGTAGGGTTTCTTCCTACTAAGATTTATTCCAAGCCTATAATGCTTTTATGGAATGGGTAGGATGATAGCCTATGTATCTCTTGCCTATTGTCGTGAAATTGGGTGAATTGGGTATTGAAATGGGTAAAGGAAAATCCTAGCTTGGATCGGTAATTAGAAGTTACTAAATGTGATTTCTATGATTGGATATGTGAAATGAACCAATGTGAATTCATGTGTTATGTGAAAAGGTGGGCATGTTATGTGTATATATATATATATATGCCTTGAAATTCTAGTATGTTGATAACATGCTTGAAATTTGTATTATGGGAATTATATGCTTATGATATGATTTCGCCATGAAATATGTGAAGTGTGATGAGAATGTTCATATGTCACTCATACCATATCGAACATTAAATTATTGTTGCAATGGAGCATCACATTGCATATGCACGGGAACATCGCATTTAGTGGGTGAGTGTGCATGATTGTTGTCCTCACCACGTGTGGTGGATGGCGAGTGGGCTCGGGTAATATGGGTCGGTGACCTAGTCGAGTCGCACGGTTTGCATGGTTAATAGGGTTGGGGTAGCAAGAAGGGCTAGACTATCCCTCGGGTGAGAGACCCGGTGATGGGATACGCACTCCCTTGGCTCGGTCCATGAAGTGTGTGGGTGTACGCGGAACCTTCGGTGGAAGTCCGTCAATTCCGTGTGGGTTGGGTGACCCTTGGTGTGAGTCCATGAACATCCACCCCTACAAAGACCCTAGAATGAAATGTCATTTGATGTGAAACATAAATGACGGATTGGTACACATTGGCACTTGCATGTGTAGAGGAGCCGGGAAGGGCTCGGTTGATGTGCATGAGTGAGTCTCACCTCATTTCATAGCATGGCATTACATGTTTCAACATGAAATATATTCTTGTTGTGAATTGTTGATTGATAGCATGTGAACATTTCATATGCATTTAGGTTGGGGAGTAGCCTCTTTAGGAGATACCCTATTGAGCGTGGCTCACCCTTTATGGGAAAAACATTTCAGGTGTGGGTTTTGCACCGGCGGATGGCTCACTTGGAGAGCATCAAGCATGAAGGGGGCCGGCTTGTGGCCTTAGTTTGAGTTTTGTAAAACCTTTAACAAAATTCCATTTTGATGTATATATATTATGGAATGAATTGTGATAGAGCTTGTATGAGTTGTGTATTATATGGAAAATCTCATTAAACATGTGTTGGATGAGTTTGGAGTGTATGGGGTAGCTTTAAGGATGGTTTGGAGGGGAAAGAAATCCATTTTTTTGCTCACAGTCTGAAAACCTACCGGAATGTGTATGTCGGCCTTCCGGAAGGTTTTGCTAAAAACCCTGGGTGCCTTGTTCACAGCTAATACCTTCCGGAAGGTTTTGCCCACTGGAATGAACCTTCCGGAAGATTTTAGCTACTGGAGTAAAACCTACCGGAAGGACTTGTCTACTGGAATGGACCTTCCGGAAGGTTTTGCCTTGGGTTTCTTTTTGACTGCCAAAATCTTCCGGAAGGTTTTGTTTTCTGGAATGAACCTTCCGGAAGGTTTTGGCTACTGGAATGAACCTTCCGGAAGGTTTTTGCTACTGATGTCGACCTTCCGGAAGTTCTTGCATTTGATTCTTTTCATTTAACTGTTCTTTCAGCGACCTTCCGGTAGATGTATGTCGACCTTCCGGAAGGTTTTCCAAAAAAATTTGAAATTTTCAAAATGCTTAGCCATGCTTTTAGGCTTTGTTTTCTTTGGTTCCTATGACATAAATGGACATAAATTGAGGTATAATTGACCTTGTGGATGGTAAATCCAGTTAAAAGCATGTGAATGACGTGGTGTCGGGTTATACGACTATCACGAGTATTTCCGCGGGTTGACGGATGGTCAACGGTTAATAAAGGACCCCCGGATTTTGGGGCGTCACAGCTTGGTATCAGAGCGTAGGTATGCGATTTACCTAGGGCTTGATGGGGCATGGGTCTAGACCATTGCATTCATTGTACATTACATGTTATGTGCTTAAATTGCTACATGTTATGTGATATGTGATATGTGTATTATATGCATGGTAAAACGTGTATGAAAATGGGCACACTAGGGTTAGAGAACTTAACCTTGGGAGTGGGAAAGCAAATGAACGGGAAAGTTCAAAGAATAAATGTCTATTGGTGGTGGCATGCGCACTACTAGTGAGGCAAGGAAAAAATTTTATAATGTTTCAACTTGATCCCAATCTCGGGATACTAAGTTAGTGTACCATTGCCACTTGACTTGTGTGTAGATGGCAAGTGGAAGGAGAGGACGTCGGGGCGGTGGACGGAACAATAACCAACCACCACCGATCTTCGATCAACAAGCATTTACGGAAACCATGGGTATGATGGCGGCTACTGTTGCATAAGCTATTGCAAGTGCCGGGCATGGAGGTGCGAGTAACCTCCAACTGTTTAAAGCACACAAACCTCCAGTCTTATGGGAGGGGCGGACCCGATGGTGGCCGACCATTGGTTCCGGCAAGTCAACAAGATCTTAGGGGCGATGGAGGTCACCTCAGACGCTACTAAGATAAGACTAGCTGCATTCCAGCTAGAGGGAGAAGCCCAATTGTGGTGGGATTGGGTGACGGCCTCGAAGAACTTAGAGGCCATGACATGGGGAGAGTTCAAGGAGCTCTTCATGGGTAAATATTTCCCAACGGCCGTTCGACATGCAAAGGCCCGAGAGTTTCTAGATTTGAAGCAAGGGTCAATGACGGTGATGGAGTATGTGGCTAAGTTCACCGAATTAGCCCGATTTGCTGATGATTACGTGGCCACGGATATGGCCAAGGTAAGAAGGTTTGAGGATGGGTTGAAGCTATCCATCCGGGGAAAGATTGTGGGCCTCCGCTTGCAAGACTTGGACTCTATGGTCGAGACAGCTATGGCCATTGAGAGAGAGGTTGACGATGCACGAAGCATCCGTGAGGCGGGTGCTAAGGATAAGAAGAAGGAGGGCCAATCCTCTTCTTCTAGTTCGGGGAAGAAACAGAGGACCTCTGCTCCTCAAGGACAGGGCCGCGGCTATCAAGGCCAAGGCCAATGTCAGCTTTCCCAAGGCGGGAGAAACTTCAGGACTACCTACCAGGCGGGCCAGAAGACATGTTTCCATTGCCACCAACCGGGGCATATAAGGCGGGATTGCCCGCAGAGGCAAGGATCCCAGAACTATGGGACATCTCAGTCCCAGTCATCAGTGGGACAACCGCAGACACATTTTGTTCCTCCCTACCCCACCATGGGCCAGGGAAGCCAGTATCAGTTCTAGGGCGCTACTCAGACCCCTACCACTTTCCGAGCGGGAACTCCGCAGACAGGCCAGATGGGCCAGGGTGTGGGTCGAGGCCGAGGACAGGGCATGCAGGCCGGGACTTCGGGGACCTAGGGGCGTGTCTACGCCATTACACCTCAGGCTGAGCCAGTGGACCAGTCAGTCAATCAGGGTACATTTCTACTTTCTCGCCTATGGGCTAAAGTGTTATTTGACTCTGGTGCATCACATTCATTCATTTCTGCATCATGTGTGAGGGATTTGGGCTTAGAGGTTGATACCTTGAAAGAGCCGTTGTATGTAAATTCACCCCTAGGAGCTAGGGTGTGTGTGAACCAGATATGTCGGGAGTGTGAGTTAGAGATCTCGGGGATTCTACTCACTATGGACCTTAGGGTTATGGACATGTCGGAGTTCGATGTCATCGTTGGGATGGACTGGTTGACGGCACATCGGGTCATGATTGACTGTGATAGGAAGAGGGTCACCGCCTATACACCGGACGGTGTTTGTTTCAAGTTTCAGGGGGAAAAGCATGATGCTCTACCTCAAGTCATGTATGATTCACGATGGCATGGGCAGTTGATGGGTTGGCTTGCGAGCCTTACTCTGGAGGACGAGGCGAGACAAGAATTGGATCTACCTCGGGTGGTGTGTGAGTATGAGGACGTTTTTCCGGACGAGTTACCGGGATTACCTCCCCATAGGGATGTGGACTTCAGCATCGAGTTGCATCCGGGCACTTCTCCAATTTCTATGACTCCACATAGGATGGCACCTGCTGAGTTGCAAGAACTCAAGATCCAATTACAAGAACTGTTGGACAAGGGCTTTATTAGACCGAGCACTTCACCTTGGGGCGCTCCGGTATTATTTGCTAAAAAGAAGGATAAGACTCTTCGGTTGTGTATAGACTATCGGCAGTTGAACCGGGTCACCATCAAGAATAGGTACCCTTTGCCGAGGATAGATGATCTGTTTGATCAGCTGAGGGGAGCACGGGTCTATTCCAAGATAGATCTCCGCACGGGCTACCATCAGTTGAGGATTAGGGAGGTAGATATCCCTAAGACGGCGTTCAGAACGCGGTATGGACATTTTGAGTTCACAGTGATGCCATTTGGATTGACGAATGCCCCAGCGGCATTCATGGATCTCATGCATAGGGTGTTCCAGCCCTATTTAGACCAGTTCGTTGTGGTGTTTGTTGATGACATCCTGGTCTACTCCAAGACAGAGGAGGAGCATGAGGGTCACTTGAGGATTGTTCTCCAGACCTTGAGGGACCATCAATTGTACGCCAAATTCAGTAAATGTGAATTTTTGGCTTACGGAGGTGAAATTTTTGGTACACGTAGTGTCAGCTTCGGGGGCGTCAGTTGACCCGGAGAAAGTTGAGGCAGTCATGAATTGGGAGAGGCCGAAGTCAGTCTTCGAGATACGTAGTTTCTTGGGATTGGCAGGGTACTACCGGAGATTCATCGAGGACTTTTCCCGACTAGCCGCACCTATGACTAGATTGACCCGGAAGGAGGTCAAGTTCGAGTGGAATGACTCGTGCGAGAAGGCATTCCAGGAGCTTAAGAGGAGGCTTACTTCAGCTCCTATCTTGATTGTTCCGGAGAGGGGACAAAACTATACGGTGTACTGCGATGCCTCCAAGGACGGACTTGGTTGTGTCTTAATGCAATCCGGGAGAGTGGTGGCTTATGGTTCTCGGTAGTTGAAGAATCACGAGCAGAATTACCCTACGCATGATATGGAGTTGGCGGCCATAGTTTTTGCCTTGAAGGCTTGGCGCCACTATTTATACGGTGAACAATTTGAGGTGTTTTCGGACCACAAAAGTCTGAAGTACATTTTTACTCAACGGGACCTCAACATGAGGCAGCGTAGGTGGATGGAGTTTCTGGAAGACTATGACTTCACTTTGCATTACCATCCCGACAAGGCAAATGTAGTAGCTGACGCACTCAGCCGGAAGTCACGGGGAGTCTTGGCTAGTGTGGCTTCCCGAGAGTGGCAGATGCTCGAGACTGTGGGACAGTTCGGGCTATGTTATATGGGTCAGGCTCAGGGTACTTTGGGGAGCTTGGCGGCTACGCCTTCCCTACTGAGCAGGGTTATTGAATCCCAGAGTCAGGACACAGAGCTATTGTCCATCCGGGACCGTATACATGCAGGTACTGGTGACGAGGGCTGGGCCATTCACTCGGATGGCAGTCTTCGGTTTAGGGGAAGGGTTGTGGTTCCCCAGTCGGCGGAGCTGAGAGAGGAGATCCTCAGGGAGTTCCATTGCTCTCGTTTTGTGGTGCATCCAGGCGGCACGAAGATGTATCACGATCTTCATCGCCAGTATTATTGGAGCGGGATGAAGAGGCAGATTGGCGACTTCGTCAGTAGATGCCTCACGTGTCAGCAGATTAAGGCTGAACACCAAAGACCAGCTGGTTTGCTCCAACCATTGGAAGTGGCTGAGTGGAAGTGGGAGCACGTCACGATGGACTTTGTGACCCACTTGCCACGGACATCGCGGGGGCATGACGCGGTGTGGGTGATAGTGGACCGGCTCACGAAGTCGGCGCACTTTTTGGTGGTGCGGATGACCTTTACAATGGAGGAATTCTGTAGATTGTACATACGGGAGATAGTCCGGTTGCATGGAGTGCCCGTATCTATAGTATCGGATCGGGATCCCAGGTTTACAACTCACTTTTGGGAGAGTTTCCAGAGAGCCATGGGGACTCAGTTGAGGATGAGCACAGCCTTTCATCCCCAAACGGACGGTCAGTCTGAACGGACCATCCAAACACTAGAGGACATGCTACGGGCATGCGTCCTAGATCTCAAGGGTAGTTGGGAAGAGCATTTACCCTTAGTGGAATTCGCCTACAATAACAGTTATCAGGCGAGCATACGGATGGCACCCTATGAGGCGCTTTATGGGAGGCCTTGTCGCTCTCCGGTTTGTTGGACTGAAGTTGGAGAAAGACCCTCTACGGGTCCAGACTTGATTAGAGACACCTCGAAGAAGGTGAACCTGATAAGGAAGCGTCTTCTCACGGCTCAGAGCCGGCAGAAGAGTTACGCCGATAGGCGGCGGCGGCCTCTGGAATTTGAGGTGGGAGATCACGTCTTCTTGAAGGTGATGCCTAAGAGAGGGGTGATCAGATTCGGCAAGCGGGGAAAGCTGTCGCCGAGGTATATTGGGCCCTTTGAGGTGCTTGAGAGAGTTGGCACTGTGGCCTACAGATTGGCGTTACCGCCAACTTTATCGGGTGTTCACGCTGTATTCCATGTCTCCATGCTCCGGAAGTATACTCCAGATCCGACGCATGTTGTGGATTGGGGCGAGCTCATAGTTGATGCGGATGGGACCTTCGAGGAGGGACCAGTGCGTGTCATGGATAGCCGAGAGCAGGTTTTTGCGAGGCAAGACCGTGAGGCTAGTGAAGGTGTTGTGGCAGCACTGAGAAGTGGAGGAGGCAACATGGGAGCGTGAGGACACCATACGTGCCAATTATCCTTTCTTATTTGAGGATGGAGGTACATTCTTATAGTCATTTAGTATTATATAACTGTTGCATATGCGTGTGATTGTGTGTGCATGAGTGTGTGAATTTCGGGGACGAAATTCTTTTAAGGGGGGAAGAATGTAAAACCCGAGAAAATTTAAACCTTTCTGAAAAAGGGTAAAACGGTAAATTGCCACTACTGTACAGGTTGTAAACCTGAATTTTTCTAGAACTCGGATGACGAAATGGACCTCACCGTTGGATTCGTCTCGCGAAATCTAGTTACCACGTCAAATTTCGTTGAATTCTGAGATAGTCGGATTTTTTGCGTTTTACGAGACGAACGGGCCCCGGGTGACCCTGTATACGAAATTTTTATAAAATTTCTAAGTTTGGGGAAATATTAGAGACAAGTGAAAATAAAAATAATTCGAACTCGAACCGAAGCGAAATTTAATCGTTTCGGGATTAAAACGGACCCGAAATTAAATAGGACGTGTGGCGAATTGTGGGCCAAGTATTCTAAAATATAAATAGGGGGAAAAATTAGATTTTCCCCATTGTTCAGCCGATAGAGAGAAAGAGGGAGAAAAGAGAGAAAACTCACCTTCTCTCTACGATCTACGGTGCTACGGACCTTGAATCCACGCAAGCCAAGAATTAAAGTCGCTCTACTCATCGAGGGCTACGCGGCTATACCAAAAAGCGCAAGTTTTACCGAAGATCAAGGTACGGGATTTTCGAGAAGTGAGGGTTTTTGCTTGAATCGGGTCTTGGAACTTCCCTCAGTCGTTCCTCACGCTTCAAGAGGTAGGGTTTCTTCCTACTAAGGTTTATTCCAAGCCTATAATGCTTTTATGGAATGGGTAGGATGATAGCCTATGTATCTCTTGCCTATTGTCGTGAAATTGGGTGAATTGGGTATTGAAATGGGTAAAGGAAAATCCTAGCTTGGATCGGTAATTAGAAGTTACTAAATGTGATTTCTATGATTGGATATGTGAAATGAACCAATGTGAATTCATGTGTTATGTGAAAAGGTGGGCATGTTATGTGTATATATATATATATATATATGCCTTGAAATTCTAGTATGTTGATAACATGCTTGAAATTTGTATTATGGGAATTATATGCTTATGATATGATTTCGCCATGAAATATGTGAAGTGTGATGAGAATGTTCATATGTCACTCATACCATATCGAACATTAAATTATTGTTGCAATGGAGCATCACATTGCATATGCACGGGAACATCGCATTTAGTGGGTGAGTGTGCATGATTGTTGTCCTCACCACGTGTGGTGGATGGCGAGTGGGCTCGGGTAATATGGGTCGGTGACCTAGTCGAGTCGCACGGTTTGCATGGTTAATAGGGTTAGGGTAGCAAGAAGGGCTAGACTATCCCTCGGGTGAGAGACCCGGTGATGGGATACGCACTCCCTTGGCTCGGTCCATGAAGTGTGTGGGTGTACGCGGAACCTTTGGTGGAAGTCCGTCAATTCCATGTGGGTTGGGTGACCCTTGGTCTGAGTCCATGAACATCCACCCCTACAAAGACCCTAGAATGAAATGTCATTTGATGTGAAACATAAATGACGGATTGGTACACATTGGCACTTGCATGTGTAGAGGAGCCGGGAAGGGCTCGGTTGATGTGCATGAGTGAGTCTCACCTCATTTCATAGCATGGCATTACATGTTTTAACATGAAATATATTCTTGTTGTGGATTGTTGATTGATAGCATGTGAACATTTCATATGCATTTAGGTTGGGGAGTAGCCTCTTTAGGAGATACCCTATTGAGCGTGGCTCACCCTTTATGGGAAAAACATTTCAGGTGTGGGTTTTGCACCGGCGGATGGCTCACTTGGAGAGCATCAAGCATGAAGGGGGCCGGCTTGTGGCCTTAGTTTGAGTTTTGTAAAACCTTTAACAAAATTCCATTTTGATGTATATATATTATGGAATGAATTGTGATAGAGCTTGTATGAGTTGTGTATTATATGGAAAATCTCATTAAACATGTGTTGGATGAGTTTGGAGTGTATGGGGTAGCTTTAAGGATGGTTTGGAGGGGAAAGAAATCCATTTTTTTGCTCACAGTCTGAAAACCTACCGGAAGGTGTATGTCGGCCTTCCGGAAGGTTTTGCTAAAAACCCTGGGTGCCTTGTTCACAGCTAATACCTTCCGGAAGGTTTTGCCCACTGGAATGAACCTTCCGGAAGATTTTAGCTACTGGAGTAAAACCTACCGGAAGGACTTGTCTACAGGAATGGACCTTCCGGAAGGTTTTGCCTTGGGTTTCTTTTTGACTGCCAAAATCTTCCGGAAGGTTTTGTTTTCTGGAATGAACCTTCCGGAAGGTTTTGGCTACTGGAATGAACCTTCCGGAAGGTTTTTTCTACTGATGTCGACCTTCCGGAAGTTCTTGCATTTGATTCTTTTCATTGAACTGTTCTTTCAGCGACCTTCCGGTAGGTGTATGTCGACCTTCCGGAAGGTTTTCCAAAAAAATTTGAAATTTTCAAAATGCTTAGCCATGCTTTTGGGCTTAGTTTTCTTTGGTTCCTATGACATAAATGGACATAAATTGAGGTAAAATTGACCTTGTGGATGGTAAATCCGGTTAAAAGCATGTGAATGACGTGGTGTCGGGTTATACGACTATCACGAGTATTTCCGCGGGTTGACGGATGGTCAACGGTTAATAAAGGACCCCCGGGTTTTGGGGCGTCACAGCTAGGTATTAGAGTGTAGGTATGCGATTTACCTAGGGCTTGATGGGGCATGGGTCTAGACCATTGCATTCATTGTACATTACATGTTATGTGCTTAAATTGCTACATGTTATGTGATATGTGTATTATATGCATGGTAAAACGTGTATGAAAATGGGCACACTAGGGTTAGAGAACTTAACCTTGGGAGTAGGAAAACAAATGAACGGGAAAGTTCAAAGAATAAATGTCTATTGGTGGTGGCATGCGCACTACTAGTGAGGCAAGGAAAAAATTTTATAACGTTTCAACTTGATCCCAATCTCGGGATACTAAGTTAGTGTACCATTGCCACTTGACGTGTGTGTAGATGGCAAGTGGAAGGAGAGGACGTCGGGGCGGTGGACAGAACAATAACCAACCACCACCGATCTTCGATCAACAAGCATTTACGGAAACCATGGGTATGATGGCGGCTACTGTTGCACAAGCTAGTGCAAGTGCCGGGCATGGAGGTGTGAGTAACCTCCAACAGTTTAAAGCACACAAACCTCCAGTCTTCATGGGAGGGGCGGACCCGATGGTGGCCGACCATTGGTTCCGGCAAGTCAACAAGATCTTAGGGGCGATGGAGGTCACCTCAGACGCTACTAAGATAAGACTAGCTGCATTCCAGCTAGAGGGAGAAGCCCAATTATGGTGGGATTGGGTGACGGCCTCGAAGAACTTAGAGGCCATGACATGGGGAGAGTTCAAGGAGCTCTTCATGGGTAAATATTTCCCAACGGCCGTTCGACATGCAAAGGCCCGAGAGTTTCTAGATTTGAAGCAAGGGTCAATGACGGTGATGGAGTATGTGGCTAAGTTCACCGAATTAGCCGATTTGCTGATGATTACGTGGCCACGGATATGGCCAAGGTAAGAAGGTTTGAGGATGGGTTGAAGCTATCCATCCGGGGAAAGATTGTGGGCCTCCGCTTGCAAGACTTGGACTCTATGGTCGAGACAGCTATGGCCATTGAGAGGGAGGTTGACGATGCACGAAGCATCCGTGAGGCGGGTGCTAAGGATAAGAAAAAGGAGGGCCAATCCTCTTCTTCTAGTTCGGGGAAGAAACAGAGGACCTCTGCTCCTCAAGGACAGGGCTGCGGCTATCAAGGCCAAGGCCAAGGTCAGTTTTCCCAAGGCGGGAGAAACTTCAGGACTACCTACCAGGCGGGGCAGAAGACATGTTTCCATTGCCACCAACCGGGGCATATGAGGCGGGATTGCCCGCAAAGGCAAGGATCCCAGAACTATGGGACATCTCAGTCCCAGTCATCAGTGGGACAACCGCAGACACATTTTGCTCCTCCCTACCCCACCATGGGCCAGGGAAGCCAGTATCAGTTCTAGGGCGCTACTCAGACCCCTACCACTTTCCGAGCGGGAACTCCGCAGACAGGCCAGATGGGCCAGGGCGTGGGTCGAGGCCGAGGACAGGGCATGCAGGCCAGGACTTCGGGGACCTAGGGGCGTGTCTACGCCATTACACCTCAGGCTGAGCCAGTGGACTAGTCAGTCATTCAGGGTACATTTCTACTTTCTCGCCTATGGGCTAAAGTGTTATTTGACTCTGGTGCATCACATTCATTCATTTCTGCATCATGTGTGAGGGATTTGGGCTTAGAGGTTGATACCTTGAAAGAGCCGTTGTATGTAAATTCACCCCTAGGAGCTAGGGTGTGTGTGAACCAGATATGTCGGGAGTGTGAGTTAGAGATCTCGGGGATTCTACTCACTGTGGACCTTAGGGTTATGGACATGTCGGAGTTCGATGTCATCCTTGGGATGGACTGGTTGGCGGCACATCGGGTCGTGATTGACTGTGATAGGAAGAGGGTCACCGCCTATACACCGGACGGTGTTTGTTTCAAGTTTCAGGGGGAAAAGCATGATGCTCTACCTCAAGTCGTGTATGATTCACGATGGCATGGGCAGTTGATGGGTTGGCTTGCGAGCCTTACTCTGGAGGACGAGGCGAGACAAGAATTGGATCTACCTCGGGTGGTGTGTGAGTATGAGGACGTTTTTCCGGACGAGTTACCGGGATTACCTCCCCATAGGGATGTGGACTTCAGCATCGAGTTGCATCCGGGCACTTCTCCAATTTCTATGACTCCACATAGGATGGCACCTGCTGAGTTGCAAGAACTCAAGATCCAATTACAAGAACTGTTGGACAAGGGCTTTATTAGACCGAGCACTTCACCTTGGGGCGCTCCAGTATTATTTGCTAAAAAGAAGGATAAGACTCTTCGGTTGTGTATAGACTATCGGCAGTTGAACCGGGTCACCATCAAGAATAGGTACCCTTTGCCGAGGATAGATGATCTGTTTGATCAGCTGAGGGGAGCACGAGTCTATTCCAAGATAGATCTCCGCACGGGCTACCATCAGTTGAGGATTAGGGAGGTAGATATCCCTAAGACGGCGTTCAGAACGCGGTATGGACATTTTGAGTTCACAGTGATGCCATTTGGATTGACGAATGCCCCAGCGGCATTCATGGATCTCATGCATAGGGTGTTCCAGCCCTATTTAGACCAGTTCGTTGTGGTGTTTGTTGATGACATCCTGGTCTACTCCAAGACAGAGGAGGAGCATGAGGGTCACTTGAGGATTGTTCTCCAGACCTTGAGGGACCATCAATTGTACGCCAAATTCAGTAAATGTGAATTTTGGCTTACGGAGGTGAAATTTTTGGGACACGTAGTGTCAGCTTCGGGGGTGTCAGTTGACCTGGAGAAAGTCGAGGCAGTCATGAATTGGGAGAGGCCGAAGTCAGTCTTCGAGATACGTAGTTTCTTGGGATTGGCAGGGTACTACCGGAGATTCATCGAGGACTTTTCCCGACTAGCCGCACCTATGACTAGATTGACCCGGAAGGAGGTCAAGTTCGAGTGGAATGACTCGTGCGAGAAGGCATTCCAGGAGCTTAAGAGGAGGCTTACTTCAGCTCCTATCTTCATTGTTCCGGAGAGGGGACAAAACTATACAGTGTACTGTGATGCCTCCAAGGACGGACTTGGTTGTGTCTTAATGCAGTCCGGGAGAGTGGTGGCTTATGGTTCTCGGTAGTTGAAGAATCACGAGCAGAATTACCCTACGCATGATATGGAGTTGGCGGCCATAGTTTTTGCCTTGAAGGCTTGGCGCCACTATTTATACGGTGAACAATTTGAGGTGTTTTCGGACCACAAAAGTCTGAAGTACATTTTTACTCAACGGGACCTCAACATGAGGCAGCGTAGGTGGATGGAGTTTCTGGAAGACTATGACTTCACTTTGCATTACCATCCCGGCAAGGCAAATGTAGTAGCTGACGCACTCAGCCGGAAGTCACGGGGAGTCTTGGCTAGTGTGGCTTCCCGAGAGTGGCAGATGCTCGAGACTGTGGGACAGTTCGGGCTATGTTATATGGGTCAGGCTCAGGGTACTTTGGGGAGCTTGGCGGCTACGCCTTCCCTACTGAGCAGGGTTATTGAATCCCAGAGTCAGGACACAGAGTTATTGTCCATCCGGGACCGTATACATGCAGGTACTGGTGACGAGGGCTGGGCCATTCACTCGGATGGCAGTCTTCGGTTTAGGGGAAGGGTTGTGGTTCCCCAGTCGGCGGAGCTGAGAGAGGAGATCCTCAGGGAGTTCCATTGCTCTCGTTTTGTGGTGCATCCAGGCGGCACGAAGATGTATCACGATCTTCGTCGCCAGTATTATTGGAGCGGGATGAAGAGGCAGATTGGCGACTTCGTCAGTAGATGCCTCACGTGTCAGCAGATTAAGGCTGAACACCAAAGACCAGCTGGTTTGCTCCAACCATTGGAAGTGGCTGAGTGTAAGTGGGAGCACGTCACGATGGACTTTGTGACCCACTTGCCACGGACATCGCGGGGGCATGACGCGGTGTGGGTGATAGTGGACCGGCTCACGAAGTCGGCGCACTTTTTGGCGGTGCGGATGACCTTTACAATGGAGGAATTCTGCAGATTGTACATACGGGAGATAGTCCGGTTGCATGGAGTGCCCGTATCTATAGTATCGGATCGGGATCCCAGGTTTACAACTCACTTTTGGGAGAGTTTCCAGAGAGCCATGGGGACTCAGTTGAGGATGAGCACAACCTTCCATCCCCAAACGGACGGTCAGTCTGAACGGACCATCCAAACACTAGAGGACATGCTACGGGCATACGTCCTAGATCTCAAGGGTAGCTGGGAAGAGCATTTATCCTTAGTGGAATTCGCCTACAATAACAGTTATCAGGCGAGCATACAGATGGCACCCTATGAGGCGCTTTATGGGAGGCCTTGTCGCTCTCCGGTTTGTTGGACTGAAGTTGGAGAAAGACCCTCTACGGGTCCAGACTTGATTAGAGACACCTCGGAGAAGGTGAACCTGATAAGGAAGCGTCTTCTCACGGCTCAGAGCCGGCAGAAGAGTTACGCCGATAGGCGGCGGCGGCCTCTGGAATTTGAGGTGGGAGATCACGTCTTCTTGAAGGTGATGCCTAAGAGAGGGGTGATCAGATTCGGCAAGCGGGGAAAGCTGTCGCCGAGGTATATTGGGCCCTTTGAGGTGCTTGAGAGAGTTGGCACTGTGGCCTACAGATTGGCGTTACCGCCAACTTTATCGGGTGTTCACGCTGTATTCCATGTCTCCATGCTCCGGAAGTATACTCCAGATCCGACGCATGTTGTGGATTGGGGCGAGCTCATAGTTGATGCGGATGGGACCTTCGAGGAGGGACCAGTGCGTGTCATGGATAGCCGAGAGCAGGTTTTGCGAGGCAAGACCGTGAGGCTAGTGAAGGTGTTGTGGCAGCACTGAGGAGTGGAGGAGGCAACATGGGAGTGTGAGGACACCATACGTGCCAATTATCCTTTCTTATTTGAGGATGGAGGTACATTCTTATAGTCATTTAGTATTATATAACTGTTGCATATGCGTGTGATTGTGTGTGCATGAGTGTGTGAATTTCGGGGACGAAATTCTTTTAAGGGGGGAAGAATGTAAAACCCGAGAAAATTTAAACCTTTGTGAAAAAGGGTAAAACGGTAAATTGCCACTACTGTACAGGTTGTAAACCTGAATTTTTCTAGAACTCGGATGACGAAATGGACCTCACCGTTGGATTCGTCTCGCGAAATCTAGTTACCACGTCAAATTTCGTTGAATTCCGAGATAGTCGGATTTTTTGCGTTTTACGAGACGAACGGGCCCCGGGTGACCCTGTACACGAAATTTTTATAAAATTTCCAAGTTTGGGGAAATATTAGAGACAAGTTAAAATAAAAATAATTCGAACTTGAACCGGAGCGAAATTTAATCGTTTCGGGATTAAAACGGACCCGAAATTAAATAGGACGTGTGGCGAATTGTGGGCCAAGTATTCTAAAATATAAATAGGGGGAAAAATTAGATTTTCCCCATTGTTCAGCCGATAGAGAGAAAGAGGGAGAAAAGAGAGAAAACTCACCTTCTCTCTACGATCTACGGTGCTACGGACCTCGAATCCACGCAAGCCAAGAATTAAAGTCGCTCTACTCATCGAGGGCTACGCGGCTATACCAAAAAGCGCAAGTTTTACCGAAGATCAAGGTACGGGATTTTTGAGAAGTGAGGGTTTTTGCTTGAATCGGGTCTTGGAACTTCCCTCAGTCGTTCCTCACGCTTCAAGAGGTAGGGTTTCTTCCTACTAAGGTTTATTTCAAGCCTATAATGCTTTTATGGAATGGGTAGGATGATAGCCTATGTATCTCTTGCCTATTGTCGTGAAATTGGGTGAATTGGGTATTGAAATGGGTAAAGGAAAATCCTAGCTTGGATCGGTAATTAGAAGTTACTAAATGTGATTTCTATGATTGGATATGTGAAATGAACCAATGTGAATTCATGTGTTATGTGAAAAGGTGGGCATGTTATGTGTATATATATATATATATATATGCCTTGAAATTCTAGTATGTTGATAACATGCTTGAAATTTGTATTATGGGAATTATATGCTTATGATATGATTTCGCCATGAAATATGTGAAGTGTGATGAGAATGTTCATATGTCACTCATACCATATCGAACATTAAATTATTGTTGCAATGGAGCATCACATTGCATATGCACGGGAACATCGCATTTAGTGGGTGAGTGTGCATGATTGTTGTCCTCACCACGTGTGGTGGATGGCGAGTGGGCTCGGGTAATATGGGTCGGTGACCTAGTCGAGTCGCACGGTTTGCATGGTTAATAGGGTTGGGGTAGCAAGAAGGGCTAGACTATCCCTCGGGTGAGAGACCTGGTTATGGGATACGCACTCCCTTGGCTCGGTCCATGAAGTGTGTGGGTGTACGCGGAACCTTCGGTGGAAGTCCGTCAATTCCGTGTGGGTTGGGTGACCCTTGGTGTGAGTCCATGAACATCCACCCCTACAAAGACCCTAGAATGAAATGTCATTTGATGTGAAACATAAATGACGGATTGGTACACATTGGCACTTGCATGTGTAGAGGAGCCGGGAAGGGCTCGGTTGATGTGCATGAGTGAGTCTCACCTCATTTCATAGCATGGCATTACATGTTTCAACATGAAATATATTCTTGTTGTGGATTGTTGATTGATAGCATGTGAACATTTCATATGCATTTAGGTTGGGGAGTAGCCTCTTTAGGAGATACCCTATTGAGCGTGGCTCACCCTTTATGGGAAAAACATTTCAGGTGTGGGCTTTGCACCGGCGGATAGCTCACTTGGAGAGCATCAAGCATGAAGGGGGCCGGCTTGTGGCCTTAGTTTGAGTTTTGTAAAACCTTTAACAAAATTCCATTTTGATGTATATATATTATGGAATGAATTGTGATAGAGCTTGTATGAGTTGTGTATTATATGGAAAATCTCATTAAACATGTGTTGGATGAGTTTGGAGTGTATGGGGTAGCTTTAAGGATGGTTTGGAGGGGAAAGAAATCCATTTTTTTGCTCACAGTCTAAAAACCTACCGGAAGGTGTATGTCGGCCTTCCGGAAGGTTTTGCCCACTGGAATGAACCTTCCGGAAGATTTTAGCTACTGGAGTAAAACCTACCGGAAGGACTTGTCTACTGGAATGGACCTTCCGGAAGGTTTTGCCTTGGGTTTCTTTTTGACTGCCAAAATCTTCCGGAAGGTTTTGTTTTCTGGAATGAACATTCCGGAAGGTTTTGGCTACTGGAATGAACCTTCCGGAAGGTTTTTGCTACTGATGTCGACCTTCTAGAAGTTCTTGCATATGATTCTTTTCATTTAACTGTTCTTTCAGCGACCTTCCGGTAGGTGTATGTCGACCTTCCGGAAGGTTTTCCAAAAAAATTTGAAATTTTCAAAATGCTTAGCCATGCTTTTGGGCTTTGTTTTCTTTGGTTCCTATGACATAAATGGACATAAATTGAGGTATAATTGACCTTGTGGATGGTAAATCCGGTTAAAAGCATGTGAATGACGTGGTGTCGGGTTATACGACTATCACGAGTATTTCCGCGGGTTGACGGATGGTCAACGGTTAATAACCCCGGGTTTTGGGGCGTCACAATTATTATGTGGGCAATATGTAATCCGGATAGACTAGCGCACACTATGTTTACTCATATTTGATATGAGGTGACTCGTCCAAGTCACTGGTGTAGGGACACTGAAGCAGGTGTGTGGGTGCTTGTTAGAGAACAAGTACACTGAACGTGACTGTTAACTAACGTAGGATTTTTCATATGGAGTTTTACATGCCTGTCAATGTTAAATCCTAAAGTTATAGTTATTCAACTGATCCTTAGACTTGAGACACCATGGTTGTCTTGTGCATGAACTTCTATGCTTTAACTATACAACATATTCATATACTAACCATGTAACTTGGATATGTATTGTTGGACATAGTTAGGCATGCATGAAGACTTATGAGTATACAAAATAGAATCTATCATCCTTAGTAATTAAAGGGAGAATGTCCTATGTGATCTTCTGGGATATGACTCAAAGAGTCCTTGGCCAAGGCAGAATGACAATTAGAAAAGAGTTTCTAATTGATCATTAAGATTTATAGTCCTAAGATCGAACACATAAGATTGAATTAGGGGTTTGACAGTAATTACATACCCTATTAATTCAATTGGGGCATTGTGTGATAGAAGGATTGAAATGCATGGCAACTATAGACAGAATGGGTTCCTTACCTACTTCGTGCTATCCGGAGGTTGATCATGATATGCTGCTAGGTGTCACTCATGATTATTAGAAGCTCGAAGAATGAAATTAATATAAATATATTAATTGTTCTTCATAAAGGGAGAATTAGAAGAGTTCTAATTCAAGCTAAATTAGAAAGAGTTCTAATTTGAGATGCTACTTGTAGTTAGTATCGAATGTCTACAACTGGGTATGCTTGAACCTATAGGGTCACACACAATAGAATTGACTTGAAACTAAAGGATAAAAGAGAGACAACCAATTAAGAGTTAATTGGGGTGAAAACCTAATTAAGAGTTAATTAGAGACTTTATTACAATTAATGTTAATAAAGGGGTTGTAACACCCCGCATTTTCGTTTATATATGTATATAGATATATATTAAATAATAGTCATAAAAATGTGGATATGTGTAGTGATGGTAGGAATAAAAAAAAAAAAAAAAACTAGAGATGCAAATTAATTTGGAAGTTGAAGTTTTGAAGGTGTGTAAGCTTGAGAAGAGGGATTAAGTAAGTTTCTAAATGGATTTAGGTCAAAATAAGGTTTCCATTAAGTCCGAAAGGTCAAAAAACCTTGGGGAGAGGTGATATGGGGTGTATTAGAAGTTAGGAAGTATTTTGGAGTTAAAACACATTTTAGAGAAAATTTGGGTATAAAGGATTTTGGACACTGTCTACTATTTCGATCATAAATTTTTATTCCTAACTCCAATTGATCTGAAATTTGGAAAGCAGATATTAGACATCTAGGGCTACAAAAGTGTCTCTCATGAAAATTTTCCAATTCGACCTCTAAATAGGTCAAAACTGCACTTGAAGTTGAAGCAGAAAATCTGGGTAGTGACTACCGGTAGTCAACCGGTAGTCAATGGTCCAGTGTGCCCGAGCTACCGGTAGTCAACAGGTAGTCGAGTGTCCAGTGTACCCGAGCTACCGGTAGTCAACAGGTAGTCGAGTGCCAATGTACCCGAGCTACCGGTAGTCAAAATCAGCTACCGGTAGTCGTTGTAAAGATCCAAAATTTTCAACTCGCGAACAGTCGGTCCTAGCTCCACTATAAATACTTAATGTCAACTTTTTTTAACCTCATTTCACTCATCCAAACCCTAGGCACCCTTAGAGAGCAAAAGAGGGAGAGAAAAACACAAAAATTGGGAGAGATTTACAAGATCAAAGCCCTAGTTTTCAAGATTTCACTTCTCCATCCATTCCCTCTTCTATAATTTCACTTCACCCTCACTCAAACCTCTTAGAACCAAAAGAGAAAGTAGCAAGGGAGCAAGAAAAAAGGGAAAAGGGAGTCTTTAAAGCTTGGGTTGCTAGAGATACTTGGTTGAGGTAGGGGATTTCTTCCTAATCTCTTACATTGAGGCTAGGGTTTATGTATATATATATATGTTTTTCACTCTCATCCTTATATACATGATAAGAAATACATGATTCTTGTTCCTCTTGAAATAAATGCCATGTTTTGAACATTATGATGGTTGGGTAACTATTAAATTTCTCTTTTTCATCTTCAAACCTTGGTTCTAAAGAGAAATGGACTTTTCCCTCTATTTTTCCTTGGTATTGCTTTCAAAACTTTAGTGTTTGATATTGTACACCAAAATGTTACTTATGATGATCTCTTGCTCATTTTCTTCCATCATATTATGAAACATTATATTAGAAATTGTGGAATTTGGTAATTCCTTGAAATGTTGATGAATTGAGAATATTTTGGTTTCCTCAATTGTATGGTTGTTGTGAGGGACTTGGATTGCCTTCGAGAGATGCCGTAGAGTGTTAGAGGTTAGTCTACCCCAGTGGGGGTGAGATGGTTTCCTAGCACTTGTAGTGGGTTGTCATTTGGTAATGAAACCACTATCGTTCACTGGAGTTCGAACAAGGGATAGTATACTTTTCCTGGGAAGGGACTCGTCACTGCCATTGAGATGGTAGACGCCCTTTCCTAAAATGCTTGTGAATGTGATTGTGATTGGTGGACTAGGTATAATCGTTGGGTAGATTCAGGAGAAGCAATCAACATACATGGTACGGGGATGAACCAATATACTTGGGATGATGAGTTGGAACGTCTTGGCCGGTGCATTGGTATGGGACAATGCATCGGAAGACGCCCTTCCGAATTGGCCTAACTTTGGACACGGTGAATTGTTGTTCAATTTAATTTATTCTTTTACTTGATTGTTGTTATGGCTTAAACTTGAGATCTCTTTAAACTGTCCTGTTTTTCCTTCAAAAAAAAATTGATATATATTATTTTCGAAATGTGACCGACCCGTTTTATATTTTTATAAACCTTGTTTGAGTTGGGAAGATTTTTCTACAGAGCTTCGTGCTCATCCCCTACAAATTATATTTTTCAGATTTGGTGCTAGAGGAGGATCTCGGCATCGACGAGTCAGGGCATTGGGAGGCTCCACTCGAGGGGAACCTAGATCCCGAGGTGGATATGTAGAGATGTAGCTTCTTTTGTACTAGACTAGGTTATTCTTTTGGACACTGTAAGGTCTAGTTTCTTTTACTATTCCGCTGTGCTACTTTAATTAATTTTTGAGATGTAAATGCCATAGTTGGGCATATTCTTTTGGATAATGATGTAAATATTTTATGGATGATGAATGAAGTTTAATTTATTTATGGATGATATTAGTGCTCTCATGATGTAAATGGTTTTAGTATGTAATGCCGTCCAGGGTGTGTTTTGGGGTGTTACAGGGGTTATATGTAATTATGAGATAATTGCAACTTGACCCAAACTAGGATTAGAGTTTTTAAAGCCCTATAGATACTTTTATGTAGGAGGTGGATATATATGATATATGATATACAACAACTCTCTTGCTAGCACAAGAAGAACCACCCCTCATTCTCTCTCTCTCTACTAGTTTTATCAATGGCTAAAGTAGATCCTTCAAGTTTGTCAATTCGTGTGGATACCGATAGAGGCCAAAAGTTTGCGAGGCTTGGGGTAAAGATCAAATTCTGATTTGAAGATTTAAAGTTTTTGAGAATGCTTGAAGATTGCTAAAGGCACGCTTCAAGAGGTAACTCTTAATCTTCTCTATAGATCTAAGGTTTCTCGGTTTGTATTAAACATGAATAGATCTTGGTATGAGGAATCAAATAATTTTTTTTAAATTCCGTTGCGTTTATTATATGATTCCTTTCATTTGTGGCAACACCATGGAGTGGAGGAAGCTACATGGGAACCGGAGCAAGAAATGCGGGAGAAGTATCCATATTTGTTCGCTACTTGAGGTAAGTTTCGAGGACGAAATTTTCTTTAAGGGGGGTGGATTGTAACACCCCGCATTTTCTTTTATATATGTATATAGATATATAGTAAATAATTGTTGTAAAAATGTGGATATGTGTAGTGATGTGTGTTTGAATTTGGTAGATTGGAAAAATAGAGATTTAAAATGTTAGTGGAAATAATAGTTGAAATTTAATTTTAATAAGTGAAAATATGAAATTTTAGTTCCTAAAACTTGTATTAAATAGGTTTGGTGTAGAAATATGTGTTGGAGAGGTTTGGGATGGATTTGGTTGGCTTAGGAATGGATTGGAAATGGAAAAGGGATGAAACAGCACGTGAACAGTGCACTTGCTGCAACTTCAAGCGCGATTTCGACCTTGATGCAGTCAATATCTCTCAAAACTCAAAACATGAAAGTTGTAGAGCTATTTCTTAGAATTCCATATCATCTTGAATCATCTCAATCGAAGCTCGGATGAGAGAGTTATTCCCAGATAACGAAACAATGTCAAAACAGTCCAATTAGCTTGAACAGTGCACGTGAACAGTGCACTGGCTGCAACTTCAAGCCCAATTTAGACTTTGATACAGTCAATATCTCTCACAACTCAAAACATGAAAGTTGTATATCTCTTTCTTATAATTCCATAGCATCTTGAATCATCTCAATCGGAGCTCGGATGAGAGAGTTATGCCCAGATAACGGAGCGATGTCGAAATAGTCCAATTAGCTTCGTTTTGCATTTAACGTCTCCATTTGCATCCTAAATAAAAATATAAGAATAATGAGTACATTTAGAATTCAAATAAGTATAAAAGGCTTTAAGAAGCACCCTTCATCACCTTTTATTTGCAAACAACGCAAAACTTCATTAATAGCCGGTTCGGATGGGTAAAATAGAAACTTTAGTGTTTCGGGTATACGTTGACTTTGGTTTTGAGATAAATCATAAAAATAAATGTTTTTAGGTTAAAATAACATTAAAAATGAATCCGTAACGTCGAAAAACCTTAGGGTAGTCATAGGGATCAAAATGAAGATATTTATTGGCAAAATTGTAATTTTGGAGAAAAATGAAATTTTTGAGCCCAATGAACAGTAAAATTCGGGATTTTACTGCCCTTATAACCTCATTATCTTCTCATTTTCTTCATTTCTTCATTCCACTCTCACACCCCAACCCTTAGAACCCTAGAGGAAGACTAAGGGAGGAAGAAAAGGGAAGAGGGAGGTCCGTAGAGCTTGGGTTTCACTTTCAATCTTGATTCAAGGTAGGGGTTTTCTCTCATTCACTTACATTGAGGCTAGGATATTTATATATGTATGCTTTGGCTATCAATGGTATATATATGCTATGGAATCATCCTCTCTTAGGCTTTTTGCAAAGATTACATGTTTTGAACAAAGTTAGGGTTTAATACCCATAAAATCTCTTTTCTAGTTTTAAAACCCTAATTTTTGGAGAGTGATGTATTTTATTCTTAAATGCTTTCTTTATTATGAATTTCGAAACCGTAGTGCTTTGTGTTGGGTAGAAAAATGATGTTATTGTGATCTCATGTATTTTTCTTAGTTGGTTGTGGAATTGTTACATGATATATTTTGGGGATTTTGGATAGATGCTTGTAAATTGAGATAAATGTTGGAATTGTATGCTTGGTTGGGTTGTTTGTGATGCACATGAGTGAGAGGTTCCATGTAAGGATGCTCACCCCTTCTCAAGAGGTTCCCGGTAAGGATGCTTGAGAAATAAGTCTGTTATAGTAAGAGGTTCCTTGTAAGGATGCTCACCCCCTTCCCAAGAGGTTCTCGGTAAGGATTTTTGGGAAACAATGTAGTGATTGGTGAGAGGTTCCATGTAAGGATGTTTATCCATTCTCAAGAGGTTCCCGGTAAGGATGCTTGAGAATCAAAGGTGACCTAAAAGGGGGTGGAGGTTACCACAAAGTATGCCACCTACCGAAAGAATTGCTGGGAATTGTTTATGACCATTAATGATTATTAATTGTATGTGGTGTTCGTTTATTCATTTAAGTAATGTTTTTTTAAATAAACTTGAGATCTTTTTTTTAATGTCACTGCTTTATTTCAAATTATGTATGTATGTTATGTTAAAAATGAGACTGACCGTTTTAAATACTTTTCTAAACCTTGTATGGGTTTGGGAGAATTTTTCTACAGAGCTTCGTGCTCACCCCCTACCGCTAACATTTTTCAAATTATCCGCTTGAGGAGGACGTAAGGGTCGAGGAGCCCGCTACTTGGGAGACTCCACTTGACGGGAGTGTGGATCCCGAGGTGGACGCATAGAGCGACCTCCTTTCCTTTTGTACTAGACTAGGACATTCTTTTGGAACATTGTGTAGTCTACCTTCTTTTGTTTATTCTGCTGCACTTTTTTAATTAATTTTTGAGATGTAATAGCCATGACTTGAGCTTATTCTTTTGGATAATGTTGTAAATATTCGTGGATGACAAATGAAGTCTTGTTTCTTAAGGGATTATATTAGTGCTCTCATGATATGAATGATTTTAGAATGTAATGTCGTCCAGGGTGTGTTTTGGGGTGTTACAATACCCTACATCTTTTATTTGATAAATATTTCAGTTTGTTTGAAATGTTTATGAGATGGTTTCTGTTGATATTTAACAACTTAGTGATGTGATAATGTTGTGTAATGAAAATTGATTAAACGACGAAGTAATTCTTTATGGATTGAGTTGATTGTGTAATGGAATATGTGTATACGACACGAGTTGATTGTCGGGTGGTTAACTTACTTGTGAACATGATTCATCCTTACTACGAGATAGACATTATGAAAATTAAATGTTGGATAGAAAACGTCTTCGTGACAGGAACTAAGTGTTCGATTTCGAGTTGTCTACGTGATAGGAACTAAGTGTTTGATTTCGAGTTGTCTTTGTGACAGGAACTAACTGTTTGATTTTGAATTGTCTATATGACAGGAACTAAGTGTTCGATTTTGAGTTGTTTTCGTGGCAGGAACTAAGTGTTCGATTTCGTGTTGTCTATGTGGCAGGAAAAAATAAAGTGACTATGAGTCATCTAAATAATGTGAACTAAATGTTTGGTATGGGTCATCTACGTGATGGAAATTAGCGATGTGCTTCAAGTTGTCTACTTGACGGAAGATTAGTTATGTGCTTCGAGTCGTCTAAGTGATGATAATGTTTTTTGTGTGGCTTGAATTCCTTGTGTGGCCGGGATGTGTGCGTAAAAGGTATTCGTTGTGTGGTTTAATTTAAATATATGAAAGTAATGATTTGTGCAATATATTTTGTCTATGTGGCATATACAAGTTATGTCTATGTGATGTACATGAACAACGTCTATCTGGTGAAGTGTAATTTTAAAGTTTGTAACTGCTGCATTGTTAAGGTTATTCCTAAATTAATAAAGTGTTTTTTTTCCTTTCGTGCTCATGATTAATGATCACATACTTGCTCTCACTAACGATATTAATGAATTTTCAGGAAAAATCATAAAGATGCGAGGAGTCTACTTTCAAGTCTAGAGGGTCAAATGGAATGTCGTCGTGGGGGGTCTTGTCATAGTTTTGAGATCAATATCACAGTTTGACAATAAATAGAGCTCATGGTGAGCCATTCCACTAATGGGTTATGGTGAATTTTTATGTGCTTGTATTTATGTATAGAAAAGTTGTAGGGATTTATGGTTGTTGTCGAGTTCTCTTTATCGTTTGAGATAGATAGTGAACCTGGAGTTGGGGTGTTACAAATTTTGGTATCAGAGCATAGGTTTATGGGTTTTGTAGACAAGTGTGTTTTGGTCGGTAGTAGACAGTGTAGGGTGTCTGTGTATTATAGAGTTAAACATTAAGATGCTAATGTTATACACATTTATATCTAATAATGTTGATTTATAATTTTATGGGTAAGAAACGTGACAGACAACGTCAAGAGAGGGTGGTGGTTAATAGAATGTGTATGATATAATTCAGAAAATATCTGAAATTACAATGTGGAAGAAAACATGGTAGACTCGTTTTATTGAATTACGAATGAAAATGCATGTAACTACCTGAGTAGGGAATGTTTGTGGTAAGTTAAACATTTGTATTTGTGAGTAGTTTATTACATTATGGTTGCACATTTTAGTGTGAAAAAAAAAACTTGAAAATTAATTATAGATTACAACTTCAATTTCTGATAATGGAATGTTGGGTGACAATATATATTAATTGTAATCAATTTGTGAAAGTGTTAAAAATTAAAAAGTAGTAATAATAACATTATTTTAATAATATTGTTATGAGCATTAACAAGCTCCTATGTTTAGAAACGCAAAGGAAAATATATGTGATTGAGTATAAGGAAGTAATTTACTATCAAATTTTGTTTGCTGATTTTGGAGTAGAGTTTTTGGTTTTTATCCGTCTATTTTCCTAAAGTTCTTTGTAGCATTAAAATTTCAGTTCAAATACATTTTCTTAAAATCAGATCTGTTCACAGATATATGGTTTATGGTCTGAATAAAAACATAGTTTGGGTACGATGGAATAAGTAGCAGGTGAGGCTTAAGTGGATGGGTAATATTGCTTTGGAAAGAGATTAGAAATGAGTTTATCTAATTTTTATACATGCATATCTAGTGTAGAACGCATATATGGAGAATGTTTATATGAAATTTTTGATGATATGTGATAGGTATAGAGGTAATGATATTGATGTTGATTTTAACACGGATTTTGAAAAAGGGAATAATTTTGAAAATTAAAAGAAAAATGATATATTGCGATGCCTATTCGAGTTGACATTTGATTGTCTAAATGTATGATTTTTTACTTGTGTGTAAGATTATAGTTGGTAAGATATTCTGGTATAGCTGAAGCGTAGTGTTGTAGACTGTTGTTATTTAAGTGGTGGAATTAACTTTTCTGTGGTTAACGTGGTGTTATATGTGAGGTGTTTTCTATGTAACCTATCATAGTAAGAATATGCTTACGTGATATTAATACATGTTTGAGTTGAATATGAACTTAAAGATGGAAATGTGAATATGTTGTGTAGCGTTGAGAATGAGTTAATCTTTATGACTAATGTTGCTTGTTAATCATGAGTGTGTGGATTATTGAAAGTCAGAGATAATATGATTGTTTAATTACCTCAAATGGTAACTGAATAGTCTATTGGCTAGTGCGAACCTAAAGGGTGATTGTTTGGCCTTAGTGGTGATTGGTGCCTTAGTGGTAGAATATGGCTTAATGGGGCATATAGCCTTAATGGCTAAGTTGTTGTCTTTGTGACGGATATATGACCTTAATGACGAATTATGTCTTATTGGCGAATTATGCCCTAATGGCAGATATTGTTTTTGTGACGCCCCAAAATCCAGGGGTCCGTTGATCACCCATCAACCCGCGGAATACTCGTGGATATCATGTAACTCGATATCACGCCATTATGCCCCATTTATCGGGATCCATAATTTAACAAAATTCGGGCAGAGTCTCCTTCGCATGGGTAGCTCTACCCAAAACACAACCTGTGTAATATACAATCACATGACTCATCCGAGGTCCAATATACAACATTGACCGCACCGGGTCCATTTATGAGTAAACAATGACCACACCGGGTCCATTCATCTATACTCATATAAAAACATGTAAGGTTATATTAAAAATAGTCCATAACAGTTCGATTACAATTCTTTTACATATATTACATGCCCAAATCTTTGTTTTAACAAAAATTTTACAAAAACCAAGGTTAAAGGCCACAAGTCGGCCTCTCTTCACCCTTGAGGCCCCGAATGAGAGCCATCCACCGGTGTATAGCCCGCACCTGAAATGTTTTCCCGTATAGGGTGAGCCACGCTCAATAGAGTATTCCCTACAGAGGCTACTCCTCATCCTAGATGCACATGGAATGTTTACATGCAACAATCAACACATTTATCCATTCAAGCATTCCAATCAAGAATATGCATCCCATGATAGGAATTCTATGTCATGCGATGAAATGAGATGAGACTCCCTCATGCACTTTAACCCGAGCCCTCACCGACTCCCACAACACAATGCAATGCATTTGTGCAATGAAACCGTCATTTGACGAAAATCCATCACACTTTTCCGGAATTTCACCTCAAGGGAGTGTGTGAACCAAGTAGCCGGGTTTTGCACCCGAGGGAGTATCTAGCCCTTCTTGCTATACCCGACACAAGTTTTTTCCATGCATGTAACCGTGCGACTCAGTCGGATGTCCAATCCAACTTTCCCGAGCCCACCCATCAAGCACCAAGTAAGGTGTTGATGCACCCACACACCCACACTCATGCATAAAGCCCATGAATGTGATACCAACACCATGCCCACTATGCAATAATGCAATGTAATGTTTCATTGCATGTCAATGTCATGTCCCATATGTAATGAATGCCATATGGACAATTTAAACCCATATCAACATATTCCATGGCAATTTCTATCATATGTGTAAAATTACCATTATCCCTAACAATGTCAACATCTATCATGGCAAACTATATCACATGCATACAATTTTCATGATCATCATAATGCTAATATATATCATAAAGCATATATCAATATACCCATTTCCAAGTGTAAATCACACACTAAGCATATGATTTCAATTTCCCCAAAATAGCAACTTTGGTCATTTAAGGCATTCTATCAAACACCTTCAAAGCAACCCATCATGTTATCACACAAAATTGTCCACATAACATCAAGTACCAAGAAAATACACAAGTACTTCCACATATCAAAATCAAGCTAGAAATTAGTCTAAGCTATTTCTATACTCAATTCTTCATTTCCATAACAATAGGCAAGTGGTATATAACCACATACACCTAACCATCCCTTTTGGACATTTAAGGTAGGAAATAAACCAAAGTAGGAAGAACCCTACCTCTTGGAGCGTAGAAATGAAGGTAGAACCTTCAAGAACACCAATACAAGCCCAAAAGTCTTGATTTCCCCAAAATCCCTCCTTGGATCTTCGGTGAAATCCCTTGTTTTTAGTGTGGTTGTGTAGCCTTCATCGCGTAGATGAAGTTTAATTCTTGGTCCGACGAATTCCGACCGACGGAACTCCGTGAATCCGAGAAAGAAGATTGGATTTTCTCTTTTTTCTTTCTCTCCTTCAACTCCAACGTTGCCCACTGGTTTTCAGCAGACCAAGATCTGAAAAAAATCAGATTTTAAACCCTTATTTATAATTTTAAATACTTGGCCCGAGTCGCGCCACGTGTCCCCCACTTGTCCGGGTCCGTTTTCGTCCCGAAACGATTAAATTTCGCTCCGATTAAAGCTCAAATATTTTTATTTCAACTTTCTTTAAATTATTTTTCAAAATTTAAAATTTTATTAAAATTTCGTTTTTTTTTGGGTCACCCAAGACCTGACCGCCTCGTAAAACGCGAAAAATCCGACTATCTCGGAATTCGACGAAATTTGACAGGGTAACTAAATTTCGCGAGATGAATCAAACGGCGAAGTCCGTTGTGTCATCCGAGTTCTAGAAACATGAGTATTTTAAATACGCATTATAGTGGTAAATTACCGTTTTGCCCTTTTTTCAGAAAAAGTTTAAATTTTTCCCGGGTTTTACATTCTTCCCCCCTTTAAAAGAATTTCGTCCCCGAAATTCACACACGCATGCACATTTAACCACATGCATATGCAACAATCATATAACGCTAAGGACTATAAGAATGTACCTTCATCCTCGAATAAGAAACGATAATTGGTACGGATAGTGCCCTCGCGCTCCCATGTCGCCTCCTCCACTCCTCGGTGCTGCCACAACACCTTTACTAGCCTCACGGTCTTGCCTCGCAAAACCTGATCCCGGCTATCCAGGATACGTAGCGGTCCCTCCTTGAAGGTCTCATCCGCATCAACAATCAACTCACTCCAATCCACCACATGTGTTGGATCTGGAGTATACTTCTGGAGCATAGACACATGGAATAATGCATGAACACCCGATAGATTTGACGGTAACGCCAACCGGTAAGCAACTGTACCTACCCTTTCGAGTAACTCGAAGGGCCTGATATATACCTCGGCGACAACTTTTCCCGCTTGCCGAACCTGACCACTCCTCTCTTAGGTATTACCTTCAAGAAGACATGATCTCCCACCTCAAACTCTAGGGGTCGCCGCCGTCTGTCGGCGTAGCTCTTCTACCGGCTCTGAGCAGTGAGAAGACGCTTCCGTATCAAGTCCACCTTCTCAGAGGTGTCTCTAACCAAATCCGGACTCGTAGAGGGTCTGTCTCCTACCTTTATCCAACAAACTGGAGAACGACAAGGGTGCCATATGTATGCTCGTCTGATAACTGTTGTTGTAAGCGAACTCCACTAAGGGTAAATGTTCTTCCCAGCTACCCATGAGATCTAGGACGCATGCCCGTAGCATGTCCTTTAAAGTCTAGATGGTCCTCTCCGACTGACCGTCTGTCTGGGGATGAAAAGCAGTGCTCATCATCAACTGTGTCCCCATGGCTCGTTGGAAACTCTCTCAAAAATGAGCCGTAAACCCGGGATCCCGATCCAATACTATAGATACGGGCACCCCATGCAACCAGACAATTTCCCGTATATACAACCTACAGAATTCCTCCAGTGTGAAGGTCATCCGCACCGCCAAGAAGTGTGCCGACTTCGTAAGCCGGTTCACTATCACCCATACCGCGTCATGCCCTCGCTTTGTTCGTGGCAAGTGAGTCACAAAATCCATCGTGACATGCTCCCACTTCCACTCAGCTACCTCCAAAGGCTGGAGTAATCCCGCTGGTCTCTGGTGCTCAGCCTTTACTTGCTGACACGTGAGACATCGACGAACAAAATCCCCAACGTGTCTCTTTATCCCACTCCAGTAATACTGGCGACGAAGATCATGGTACATCTTCGTGCCACCAGGATGCATAGCAAAACGGGAGCAATGAAACTCCCTAAGAATCTCCTCTCTCAGATCCGCCGACTGGGGAACCACAATCCTTCCCCTAAAGCGAAGACTACCATCCGTGTGAATGGCCCAGCCCTCGTCACCTGTACCCGACTGTACCCGGTTCCTGATGGACAACATCTATGTGTCTTGCCTCTGGGACTCTATCACTCTGCTCAGTAGAGAAGGCGTAGCCACCAAACTCCCCAAAGTACCCTGAGCCTGACCCATGTAGCGTAGCCCGAACTGTCCCACAGTCTCGAGCATCTGCCACTCTCGGGAAGCCACACTAGCCAATACTCCCCGTGACTTCCGACTGAGTGCATCAGCCACCACATTTGCCTTGCCGGGATCGTAATGCAAAGTGAAGTCATGATCCTCCAGATACTCCATCCACCTACGTTGCCTCATGTTGAGGTCTCGCTGTGTAAAGATATACTTTAGACTTTTGTAATCCGAAAATACCTCAAACTGCTCACTGTATAGATAGTGGCGCCAAGCCTTCAAGGCAAAGACTATGGTCGCCAACTCCATGTCGTGCGTAGGATAGTTCTGCTCGTGGTTCTTTAACTGCCGAGAACCATAAGCTACCACTCTCTCGGACTGCATCAAGACACAACCAAGTCCGTCCTTGGAGGCATCACAATACACTGTGTACATCTGCCCCTCTCCGAAACAATCAAAATAGGAGCTGAAGTAAGCCTCCTCTTCAACTCCTGAAATGCCTTCTCACATGAATCATTCCACTTAAACTTGACCTCCTTCCGGGTCAATCTCGTCATAGGTGCAACTAGTCGGGAAAAGTCTTCAATGAACCTCTTGTAATACCCCGCCAATCCCAAGAAACTACGTATCTCGAAGACTGACTTCGGTCTCTCCCAACTCATAACTGCCTCAACCTTTTCCGGGTCCACGGATACACCCGAAGACGACACCACGTGTCCCAAAAATTTCACATCCGTAAGGCAAAATTCACACTTGCTGAACTTGGCGTACATCTGATGGTCTCTTAAGGTCTGGAGAACAACCCTCAAGTGACCTTCATGCTCCTCCTCAAACTTGGAGTAGATCAGAATGTCATCAACAAAAACCACGACAAACTGATCTAGGTAGGGTTGGAACACCCTATGCATGAGATCCATGAATGCCGCCGGGGCATTCGTCAATCCGAAAGGCATGACAGTAAACTCAAAATGCCCATACCCCGTTCGAAATGCCGTCTTAGGGATATCCGCCTCCCTAACCCTCAACTGATGGTAACCGGTGCGAAGATCTATCTTGGAGTAAACCCGTGCCCCTCTCAGCTGATCAAATAAATCGTCAATCCTCGGCAAAGGGTACCTATTCTTGATAGTAACCCGGTTCAACTACCGATAATCTATATACAAACGAAGGGTCTTATCCTTCTTCTTGGCAAACAATACCGGAGCGCCCCATGGTGAGGTACTCGGTCGAATAAATCACTTGTCCAACAATTCTTGCAATTGGACCTTGAGTTCCTGTAATTCAGTTGGAGCCATCCTATGTGGAGTCATAGAAATTGGCGATGTACCCAGATGCAACTCGATAGTGAAGTCAACATCCGTATGTGGAGTTAATCCCGGTAGTTCGTCCGAAAAAACGTCCTCATACTCACAAACCACCCGAGGTAGACCCAACTTCTGTCTCGCCTCATCCTCCAGGGTAGGGCTTGCTAGCCAACCCATCAACTGCCCGTGCCATCTAGAGTCATACACGGCTTGGTGTAAAGCATCGTACTTATCCCCCTGAAACATGAAACAAACACCTTCCGGGGTATAGGCAGTGACCCTCTTCCGATCACAATCAATGACGACTCGGTGTGCCGTCAACCAGTCCATCCCAAGGATGACATCAAACTCCGACATATCCATGACCCTCAGGTCCATGGTGAGTAGAATCCCCGAGATCTCTAGCTCACAGCCCCGACATATCTGATCAACCCTCACCCTAGCACCTAGGGGAGAACTCACATATAATGGCTCTTCCAATGTTTCAACCTCAAAGCCCAAATATTTCACACATGATGCAGCAATAAAAGAATGAGATGCACCAGAGTCAAATAACACCCTTGCGTATAAGCGAGAAAGTAGAAATGTACCCTGGATAACTGACTGATCTGCTGGCTCAGTCTGAGGTGTAATGGTGTAGACACGCCCCTGGGTCCCTGAAGTCCCGGTTTGTGAGCCCTGGCCTCGACCTCGACCCATACCCTGGCCCATCTGGCCTGATTGCGGGATCCCCGCACGTGAAGTAGTAGGGCTCTGTATGGCACCCTGGAACTGGTACTGGCTTCCCTGGCCTATGGTGGGGTAGGAAGGAATAAAATGAGTCTGTGAGTGTCCCACCGATGATTGGGACTGAGATGTCCTAATGCTTTGGGATCCTTTCCTCTGAGGACAATCCCGCTTCATATGCCCAGGCTGGTGGCAATGATAGCAAGTCCTTTGGCCTGTCTGGTAGGAAAGCCCTTGATTTCTCCTGCCTTGGGAGGATCGACCTTGTCCTTGGCCTTGATAGCTGCGACCCTGTGTAGTAGAAGTCCTTTGCTTCTTCCCCGAACTCGACGAAAAAGATTGGCCCTCCTTCTTCTTGTGTTTAGCACCCAACTCCCGGATGCTCCTTGCGTCTTTCAGTTCTCTCTCAATGGTCATAGATGCCTCGACCATCGAGTCCAAGTTTTGCAGGCAGAGGCCCACAATTTTACCCCAGATGGACAATTTCAAGCCATCCTCAAACTTCCTCACCTTGGCCATGTCTGTGGCCACATAGTCGTCGCCGAAACGGGCTAACTCCGTGAACTTGGCCACGTATTCTAATACCGTCATCGTCCCTTGTCTCAAGTCTAAGAACTCTTGAGCCTTTGCATGTCGAGCAGCCGCCGGGAAATACTTGCCCATGAAAAGCTCCTTGAACTCTCCCCATGTCGTAGCTCCCAAGTCCTTTGAGGTCTTTACCCAATCCCACCACAATTGGGATTCTCCCTCCAGCTGGAATGTAGCTAGAGTTATCTTAGTGGCATCGGATGTGATCTCCATAGCCCCTAAGATCTTGTCAACTTGCCGGAACCAGTGGTCAGCCACCATCGGATCCGCCCTTCCCATGAAGATCGGAGGCTGGTGTGCCTTGAACTTCTGGAGGTGACTTGAGCTTCCTTGGCCCACATTTGCACTAGCCTATGCAATAGTAGTAGTTGTAGCACTAGCCTATGCAATGGTAGCAGCCGCAGTACCAATAGCCTCTATGAAGGCTTGTTGGTCAAAGGCCGGTGGTGGTGGTTAGTTGTTCCGTCCACCGCCTCGCCTGGGCCACGTCCTCTTCCTCTTCCTCCATTTTCCATCTATGCACATATCAAATAGCAACAGAGCATTTACTTAGTATCCCAAGATAGGAAGCAAGTATAAACTTTGAGATTTCTCTCCTTGTCTCACTAGTAGGGCGTATGCCACCACTAGTAGGCATTTACACCTTAAACTATCCCCGTTCACCCCCTTCCATATACATTTCACCATGCATATTGTTCACATAACACGTAGCACATAATCATGTAGCAAGTTAAGCACATAACATGAAATGCACAATGCATGCAATGGTCTAGACCCATGCCCATCAAGCCCTAGGTAATTCGTATACCTATGCTCTGATACCAAGCTGTGACGCCCCAAAATCCAGGGGTCTATTGATCACCCATCAACCCGCGGAATACTCGTGGATATCATGTAACTAGATATCACTCCATTATGGCCCATTTATCGGGATCCATAATTTAACAAAATTTGGGCAGAGTCTCCTTCGCACGGGAAGCTCTACCCAAAACACAACCTGTGCAATATACAATCACATGACTCATCCGAGGTCCAATATACAACATTGACCGCACCAGGTCCATTTATGAGTAAACAATGACCACACCGGGTCCATTCATCTATGCTCATATAAAAACATGTAAGGTTATATTAAAAATAGTCCATAACAGTTCGATTACAATTCTTTTACATATATTACATGCCCAAATCTTTGTTTTAACAAAAGTTTTACAAAAACCAAGGTTAAAGGCCACAAGTCGGCCTCTCTTCACCCTTGAGGCCCCGAATGAGAGCCATCCACCGGTGTGTAGCCCGCACCTGAAATATTTTCTCGTATAGAGTGAGCCACGCTTAATAGAGTATTCCCTATAGAGGCTACTCCTCATCCTAGATGCACATGGAATGTATACATGCAACAATCAACACATTTATCCATTCAAGCATTCCAATCAAGAATATGCATCCCATGATAGGAATTCTATGTCATGCGATGAAATGAGATGAGACTCCCTCATGCACTTTAACCCGAGCCCTCACCGACTCCCACAACACAATGCAATGCATTTGTGCAATGAAATCGTCATTTGACGAAAATCCATCCAATGATTGTTTGAAGTAAAAGTTATGTTTTTATAAAACCAAATCATTGATTGATACTACCCATTGAATGGGTGTTTTAGAAAATAAAATCTTGTGTCTTTGTTGGGCAATAGATTTTGGTATGACAACCACCGGTTCCGTACACCATCACACTTTTCTGGAATTTCACCTCAGTGGAGTGTGTAAACCAAGTAGCCGGGTTTTGCACCCGAGGGAATATCTAGCCCTTCTTGCCATACCCGACACAAGTTTTTTCATACATGTAACCGTGCGACTTAGTCGGATGTCCAATCCAACTTTCCCGAGCCCACCCATCAAGCACCAAGTAAGGTGTTGATGCACCCACACACCCACACTCATGCATAAAGCCCATGAATGTGATACCAACACCATGCCCACTATGCAATAATGCAATGTAATGTTCCATTGCATGTCAATGTCATGTCTCATATGTAATGAATGTCATATGGACAATTTAACCCATATCAACATATTCCATGGCAATTTCTATCATATGTGTAAAATTACCATTATCCCTAACAATGTCAACATCTATCATGGCAAACTATATCACATGCATACAATTTCCATGATCATCATAATGCTAATATATATCATAAAGCATATATCAATATACCAATTTTCAATTGTAAATCACACACTAAGCATATGATTTCAATTTCCCCAAAATAGCAACTTTGGTCATTTAAGGCATTCTATCAAACACCTTCAAAGCAACCCATCATGTTATCACACAAAATTGTCCACATAACATCAAGTACCAAGAAAATAAACAAGTACTCCCACATATCCAAATCAAGCTAGAAATTAGTCTAAGCTATTTCTATACTCAATTCTTCATTTCCATAACAATAGGCAAGTGGTATATAACCACATACACCTAACCATCCCTTATGGACATTCAAGGTAGGAAATAAACCAAAGTAGGAAGAACCCTACCTCTTGGAGCGTAGAAATGAAGGTAGAACCTTCCAGAACACCAATACAAGCCCAAAAGTCTTGATTTCCCCAAAATCCCTCCTTGGATCTTCGGTGAAATCCCTTGTTTTTGGTGTGGTTGCGTAGCCCTCATCGCGTAGATGAAGTTTAATTCTTGGTCCGACGAATTCCGATCGACGGAACTCCGTGAATTCGAGAAAGAAGATTGGATTTTCTCTTTTTCTTTCTCTCCTTCAACTCCAACGTTGCCCACTGGTTTTCAGCAGACCAAGATCTGAAAAAAATCAGATTTTAAACCCTTATTTATAATTTTAAATACTTGGCTCGAGTCGCGCCACGTGTCTCTCACTTGTCCGGGTCCGTTTTCGCCCCGAAACGATTAAATTTCGCTCCGATTAAAGCTCAAATATTTTTATTTCAACTTTATTTAAATTATTTTTCAAAATTTAAAATTTCATTTTTTTTTGTCACCCAAGACCCGACCGCTTCGTAAAACGCAAAAAATCCGACTAGCTTGGAATTTAACGAAATTTGACAAGGTAACTAAATTTCGCGAGACGAATCTAACGGCGAAGTCCTTTGTGTCATCTGAGCTCTAGAAACATGAGTATTTTAAATACGCATTATAGTGGTAAATTACCGTTTTGCCCTTTTTCAGAAAAATTTTAAATTTTTCCCGGGTTTTACAGTTTTAAAGACAAGTGTTTAGCCTTAGTGGCGATAATGACCTTAGTGGTGAATGTATATACGCAGATGCCATATATGATGACTTATGGATGAATATATATGTGTGGATGTCAAATATAATGGTTTGGGGATGCACTAATGTTAATGCCATATAAAATGGTTAATGGATGTGTAGATATGAAAACTATCTATGACGGCTAATGCAATTACCTTAGTGGAGAGATGACATTGTCTTAACGGCAGATATGTATCAATATAATTTTATGATATGGATATAATTTATGTAGTAAGGAATTCTTCTGTGGTGTTATAGATAGATTATGGTACCATGATATCGAACAAAAGATTGATATATTCATCTATGAATGAACATTTGGTTACCTTGATTGTGACTTTGTCTCTATATAGGGTAGTTTGTATGTTAAATAAGGTACACCAATTTAACTTGAAATAAAGAAAAGAAAAAAAATAAAAGCGGTGGTGATATGATAAAACCTGATTTTGGAGGGACATATTATATTATGGATGTACTATGCTATATAGAATGTGCAAAGTAGATTATTGAAAAATCAATGGTAGTTGATTATAATTATTATAATAACCACTGATGCGGAGACTGTGATATGAAAATTTGATGGTGTGAATAAATGTAAGCGAATAAATTTGAAATTATGATATTTATCTCTAGCATTACTTCCAAAGTGTAAATGCATGTAATTGTGGAAACCCATGAATAGGTTTCGTTGTAACAAAAATTTTGATGAATTAAATTAGTGATACTTTAATACAAGTATGTACTTGAGAAATGGAGATAACTGAAATAAGAATTACGTGGGAAGACAAATGAAATGTTCTAAAGAATAGTTAAATGATACATATATATATATATATATATATATATATATATATATATATATTGATGCGTGTTGGATATCTAGATAATCTTAAAATGGATATCTAACTCAAGTAGAAATCGATAAGGGGGAAAAATAAGACCAAGTAGACAATTGAAAGACGGGTGTGAGGTTGGTATATACATGGATAAAATGTGTTGAAAGTTTGATTTGCTAGTATGGAAGTACATAATGGGTATATAAGGAAAACATATTTGTCAGATCAAATGGAAAGATATTAATACTAGTAATACCAATTCTATGATTATCTTTTGGAGTTTAAAAGTCCACTGCATTTTTAAAATTTAATTCCACCAAGTGTATCTTGTTATGCTTATGAACTTTCAGGAAAAAAAAAATGTTTTAGAAACATATTAAGGTGGGGGTTGATTATGCTAAACTTTAAAGATTTTATTTTTGTTTGATAGTGAATTCTTAAAGTTCATATTAGGGACCCCCTGGCATAAAAAAAATTTATTATGGAATAATGTATCGCATGTGATGAATATGTAGTTGTGGATTGTTGTACACATTACTAATGAACGGAAGTTATAGATAGTATAGAAGATAGTTATGTAAATCTAACTTAAGAATACTGAAAATAGAATTCCCTAAACCATGAAGATTGAAGGGTGGATAATGAGTCTATCCGTTTGTTTTCAATTGATTACAATGTTATATGAGGACTTGTTGTATGCAATATTAATTCATATATGATGTAAATATTAATCTAAGCAAAATGTGACTTTGGATGAGAAAAGGAAGATTGTAAACACATCATAGTATAAACATTAGCTATGTGTAAAATCCGGGCAAAATTGAACTTTTTCTGAAAAAGGGCAAAATGATAATTTGCCACCCTAAAGTGTATTTAAAATATTCATGTTCTCGAGCTCGGATGACGAAACGGAGTTCGCCGTTGGATTCGTCTCGCGAAACTGAGTCACCTTGTCAAATTTCGCCGAATTCCGAGATAGTTGGATTTTTCACATTTTTCGAGGCGACTGGTGTCCAGTGACCCCCAAAAACGAATTTTTTATTAAAATTATAAAATTTACTTAGAATTTGATGAAAGTTCAAATAAAATTAATTTGAACTTAAAACGGGACGAAATTAATCGTTTCGGGGCGAAAATGAACCCGAACAAGTGGGGGCCGTGTGGCTCGATGTGAGCCAAGTTTTAAAAATTATAAATATGAGCTAAATATCTGAAAAATCAGATATTTCCTTCCCCAAATCTGCTGGTTCCAACGTGTGAGAGAAAGAGAAGAGAAAAGTGGGAAATCAAGTTTTCTTCCATCGATCTTCGAAATTTTGTCGCTCGGATTAACTCGGACCAAGAGTTAAAGTCAATCACCGCGACGAGGGCTACGTCTACGTACCAAGAAAAATGGATTTCACCGAAGGTCCAAAGAAAATATTTTGGAGAAATCAAGTTCATGGGCTATTTTTTGGGTTCTTAACGTCTCTACACTTCAATCTACGCTACAAGAGGTAGGGTTCTTCCTACCTTGATCTTATTCTTACCTTAAGTGGGCCTTTTAATGGCTGAAATGAGACTGCATATAGGCTGTCCAAATGGACAGTTTTTGAACTGTTTAGGTGGCTGAAATGAGGCTGCATGTAGGGCCAATTCATAGACTGATTTTAGGCCAATTCATAGACTGTTTTTAGGCCAATTCATGGACTGATTTTAGGCAAATTCATGGACTGTTTTTAGGCCAATTCATGGACTGATTTTAGGCCATTTCATGGACTGATTTTAGGTCATTTCATGGACTGTTTTTAGGGCCATTTTACGGACTGTTTTATGGCCTGTTATGAATTGTTTTTATGGCCTGTTTAGGGACTATTTTGAGGCCTATGTACGGGCTGTTTTTGTGCTCCGATTAGGGGCTGTTTTGTGCTCCAACTAGGGGCTGTTTTGTGCTCCGATTAGGGGCTTTTTTGTGGATTGTTTTTGGCCCATTAAGTGGGTTGTTATGTGGGCTAATACATGGGCGGTTATGTGTTAAATTGTGTCTTTGTGATTAAGTGTGTTATTAGCATCGATTATGTAATAACATGCTTGTCAATTGTGTTGAATATAAATGTTGATACATGCTAGTTGATGTTTTGACATTGAGATGAAAGTTTGGAGATTATATGCCTATGATATAATTGTCCGTGATACATGTTGATATGTTTTTTAAGTTGTACATATGTCATTCATTATATATGAGACATGACATTAATATGCAATGACACATTACATTGCATTTGCACGGAGGCATCTCATCCATGGGCTTAGGCATGAGTATGGGTGTGTGTGTGTGTGTGTGATGCATGGTTGATCAAACACCTTTTTTGGTGGTTGGTCTGTGGGCTCGGAAAAATGTGGATCGAAGATCCCCTTTGAGTTGCATGGTTGCATGGACGAAAACTTGTGTCGGGTATAACAAGTAGGGCTAGACTCTCCCTCGGGTGCAAAACCCGGTCACATGGTTCAGGCACTTTCCGGCGGTGAAATTCCAGAAAAATGCTGGTGTTTACGGAACCGGTGGTTGAGATACCAAAATCCGTTGCCCAACAAGATACAAGATTTTGGTTTATAAAAGTACTCATCCAATGAGTAACACCCATCAATGATTTGGTTTTATAATGAAACAACTTTTATTTCAAACGATCATTGGATGGATTTTTCGTCAAATGACGGTTCATTTCACAAGTGCATTGCATGGTGTTGTGAGAATCGGTGAGGACTCGGGTTGAAGTTGCATAAGTGAGTCTCATCTCATTTCATGGCATGATATAGACTTCCTATCATTGGATGCATATTCTTGATAGCAATGCTTGAATGGATAAATGTGTTGATTGTTGCATATACACATTGCATATGCATTTAAGGTGGGAGTAGCCTTTGTAGGATATACTCTACTGGGCATTGGCTCACTCTATACGGGAAACATTTCAGGTGCGAGTTATGCGCCGGCGGACGGCTCACAATCGGGGCCACATGGTTGAAGAAAAGCCGACTTGTGGCTTTTAATCCTTTTTGTTTGTAAAATTTGGCATGTAATGTATGTAAAGAATTGTAATTGGACTTTTATGGACTAATTTTAATATAGCCTTGCATGTTTATATGAGTATGGATAGATGGACCCAGTGTGGTCTATATTTACTCATAAATAGACCCGGTGTGGTCATTGTTGAATATTGGACCTCAGATGGGTCTTGTTATTTTATGATGCACATGTTGTGTTTTGGGTAGAGCTCCCCGTACAAAGGAGACTCTGCCCAATTTTGTTAAATTATGGACCCCGGTAAATGGGGCATAACGTTGTGATATCGAGTTACTCGGGATCCACGGGCATTCCGCGGGTTGATGGGAAATCAACGGACCCCCAAATTTTTGGGGCGTCACACTATGATTCTGAGGCAAGTTACTGGCAATAAATATGTAACTGTGAACACGGGAAATGATAGACTATTGAGATCATGTTGGTGGAGTGACTCACTGTATGTGTATAATTTGTAAATGATAGTATAGTTTAATGGCAAACTACTGCACTTTTAGTTGTGATGTATGAACTTGAGGTGGGGTAATATGTTACATTAAATACTTACTTAATGTGTAGATTACTTTGCTGACATTATGTTGTCGAGAGGTTATGTGAAAATTATGACCAATGAGATAGGAAAGATGGTATGGAGTTAACTCAAAAGAACTTATGCATGAAAGTAAACAAGAATAATATTGATTATAATTTCTAGTGTTTAACTATCACCAAAATTAGATATTAGATAGCTTACTAAATTAATTGGTTAATTGCCTTGTGATAATTTGTTGATATGGTTTTCTTTGAGTTCGGTGAAACAGATTATATGGGCAATGTACTCATTTGAATTAGTGTGATAAGTGAATTTCAAGAACGAAATTCTTTTAACAGGGAAAGTGCTGTGAGATCCGACCAACTAATTAGGTATTTTATTTTGTGTTGGGGGTATAGATGCGAGTACTTATTTTAATCATTGGATTTAAACTTGAAATAGTTGGAAACACAAAGAAATAAGTATGGGTCCGATGATAAACTTAGTCACAGGTTAAGAACTCAAGAAACATATATATAAGGGTGTATATGTTAATTTTGCATGAATAGTAATTTTGGTTCGATGATTAAAAAGTAAGCTATCAGGAATACGGGAGATCAGGTATAGGTCTCGATATAAAAATTGGGTTTAAATTTTGAAAAAAGAAGAAGTTAAAGTTGATGTGGATATACAAATATGTATGAAAGTATCCATTTATTTATAATTGTAAGATCCGAACATCCATGACAAACATATAATATTTGAAATAAGCATATTCACATGTGACATGTATGTGTAGGATTGACAACCAATATTTAATTACGAGTAATGATATGAGACCTGAACCTGAATGATGAATATTTTAATAGTCAGAGATAATTTTATAAAGAATGATTATAAGTGGAATTGTTTTATTTAAAGTGTGAAAAGTTAAAGACAAATGTTGACATGTAACATGACTTTATTATTTTACATGTGGAATTAATTGGGTGACAAACATGTGACATTAATTTATTGATAGAAAAAATAAAATGTGTTAGTATGTACAAGGAGTGGTTAAGGGTCCAAAATACGAATTTAATAGGTGATCAATATTGTGGATATATATATATACATATCTATGTAGAAATATGCATATAAAGAAAAAGTGGTACATATATATATATATATATATATATATATATATATATATATATATATATATATATATATATATATATATATATATATATATAAGAAAATATATACATGGAATATATATGTGTATATGCTAGGGAAGGTGCATATACATATGCATATATATTTATACATATTGTAACGCCCCAAATACTCCCTTGGACGGCATTACATACTAACAACCATTTACACCATGAGAGTACTAATAAAATCATCCATAAATAAGACTTCATAACAATCATTCCTTAATTTAACAAAATTCGGGCAGAGTCTCCTTTGTTCGGGGAGCTCTACCCAAAACACAACCTATGCAATTATACTACATCGACCACACCGAGTCCATTTATCCATAAAATATTTACAACATTATCCCAAAAGATTTCCATTCACCGTATGTAATACCCACAATAACACTTCCAAAAGAATAAGCCAAGCCATGTCCACAATATCAAAAGAATATGCCCAACAATGGCATTTACATTTCCAAAGACTTAAACTATTATAACGCAGCGGAATAACAAAATACTAGACTGTACATGATCTCAAAGTAATTTCTCTAGTCTAGTACAAAAGAAACTTATAGTTCTACATGTCCACCTCGGGATCCAGATTCCCCTCGGGTGGGGCCTCCCAGTACCCCGGTTCGTCAACTCCGAGATTCTCCTCTAGCACCAAATCTGAAAAGGTTTAATTGTAGGGGGTGAGCACTAAGCTCTGTAGCAACATTCCTCCCAAACTCGAACAAGGTTTATAAAAGCATATAAATTGGCCGGTCTCATTTCACAAATAGCGTATATAATCTTTGAAGTAAAACATGGACATTTTAGAATGAATCTCAAGTTTAAGTAGCAACAGTAATTTAAATGAACAGTAAAAGAAACTAAGATCCAATACATATCCATTTCTCAAAATCTAAACCATTTTCCCACAATAATACAATAATTCATAACTTGAATATTCCACAACCACATGTATATGTATCTCGAACATGATGTGAGGCAAACCCCATGAATCAACACATTGAGTAATATCTAGCCCACACACACCCACACAAATCTTATCAAAGATATCCATCCTTTAGGAAGGGCGTATGCCATACCAATGGCAGTGACGTATCCAACCCAGGTATTAGTATACTAACCCTCTGACACGGCACCCGTAAGCAATAGCGGTTTAGTCTTACCAAAGCACTAACCCCACTACGAGTGGTAGGAAAAATGTCAACCCACACGGAGCAAGCAACACGTCTACCCACTCTACAATATCTCGTCAAAGGCCACCCATGGTCATCCCACACTCATAAGAGATACAATACCAACCCAATTTCACAATTTACAAGTATATCTTAAAAACCCCCAAATTTATCACATGACAATTTCAATAAACAGTTACAAAAATACAAGAGATCCCCACAACATCATTTTATTACTCAACACAAGCACTATGGTTTCAAAATCAATAATAAAGGAAGAATTTAAGAAGAAAATTCATCACTCTCCAAAAACTAGGGTTTTGAAACACAAAAAGAGATTTCATGGGTATTCCACCCTAACTTTGTTAAAAACATGTAATCTTTGCCCAAAAGACTAAGTAAGGATGATTTCCTATCATATATATATAACACTTAAAGCAAAACATACATATATACATAAGCCCTAACCTCAATGTAAGAGAAAGAGAAGAAATCCCCTACCTTCTTCTTCCTTAGTGTTCTTTGAGGAACTTGAAGTTTTGATCCTCTTCAATGTGTAAATCCTCTCTTGATCTTGTGTTTTCCCCTTATTTCTTCCTCTCTAAGATTATCTAGGGTTAGAAATGTTGAAATGAGGCAAAGAGAGGCGTCCTTATGTATTTATAGTGAAAGAAATGGCCTCCTGTGCGCGATTCTGAAGTTTAGAATTCGTAACTCACGTTCGAACGTTATTGGCGTTCGAACGCCAATAGTGAAAAATTTTGATTTACGTTCGAACGTCACTTTGGCGTTCGAACGTTGGTTGCTCCCAGTACTTTTGCATTTCCATCAGAGCTCTGCAGACACCAAAGTACTGGGACTCCCTCACGTTCGAACGTTGATTCACGTTCGAACGTCATCCCAGTTTCTGCTGAAACTTCCAGTGAAGTTTTGGCCTATTTAGAGATTGATTTGGAAAATTTTCGTGAAATACTCTTTTGTTGCCCTAGAAGTATTCTATCTACAGTAAAAATTTCAGAGCCAACGGACATTAGAATAAAAAGTTATGATCAAAATACTAGGAAGTGTCCAAAATCCTTTCTACCCAAGTTTTCTCTTAAATGTGCTTTCATTCCAAAAATCTTCCTAGCTTCTAATACATACCCTATTACACCGCCTAATATTTTTATTTCTACTTTTCCAATCGACCAAATTAAAACACACATCACTACGCATATCCCCATTTTTACAACAATTATTTATTGTATATCTATATACATATATAAAAGAAAATGCGGGGTGTTACACAAATATATATATATATATATATATCTGTGTGTGTGTGTGTGTGTGTGTGTGTGTATATATATATATATATGTATAAGTAATGATTGAGATCTCCACTTAGGAGGACATGCAAGCCATGTCTTGCATGCAAAAAAAAAAAAAGAAAAGAAAAGAAAGAAAGAAAACAAGGATTCTTAGAGATTTTCGGCAAGAACAAGAGCAAAAAGGAAAGAAGAAGAAAGAAAGAGAAAAATTTTAATTCATTTTCTTCTTCTAAGATGTAGGAATCCAACCATAATATATACATTTTGAGTGTTGCATGTATTTAAAGTAGGGTATTTTATATGTGTTTTGGGTATTGTATATATATAAGTATGATGTTTAATATGAACTTTGGTTAATGAATGAAGGATTTAGCTTAATATTTATGTGGGTGTTTAAATTAAGTTAGTTTTGTTGTATGAAAAATAAAAGAGTATAATTATTGCATGTGGATTTATTGAGATTGCTTGTTATGAATGTGTAGTACCATGGGTGTTGCTTGAAATAAAATTAACATAGTAGCTTGGTGGGTAGCTTAGAAATCTTGTGAATTGTTTTTGAATTTTCATGAATCCTTGGGTATGAATAATTACAAGTAAACATGTCATTTGATGCTTGAATAGAAAATTATGCAAATTCAAGTATAATTTTGTGATGTTTATAATTTTATGAGAAATGTTTAATTTGGGTGTAATTGGTTCAAATAAATATTTCCTAACCGGATTCAAGAAGATTAGCTCAATTTGATTCGAGTAGATAATTTTGACTTAATGCAAATGGATTACTTCACTTGATTCGAGTTGATTATCAAACTATTAGTTTAATTGATTTGAGTAGATGATGCTATTTAATATAAATGAATTATTTAATTCGAAGCTATATAATCACTAAACTAGGTTCAATTAAACCATCTTGAACTTAAGTGACATTACGTATTAAGGTACGAATGGAATTGTGAATATTGATTATGGCAGGTCCAGAGATTAACACCGCTAAAAATGCCACACTAAAAACTCTGGCGGATGGGTGATCTACGAGATAAAATTTCACGCAAGGTAGGTGCACTGCCCTACATCTTTTATTTGATAAATATTTAAGTTTGGTTTAAATGTTTATGAGATGGTTTCTATTGAGATTTAACAACTTAGTGATGTGATAATATTATGTAATGGAAATTGATTAAACGACAAAGTAATTCTTTATGACTTGGGTTGATTGTGGAATGGAATATGTGCATACGACATGAGTTGACTATCTAGGTGCTTAACTTACTTGTGAATGTGATTCATCCTTACTATGCGATAGACATTATGAAAATTAATTTTTGGGTACAAGTCGTCTTCATGACAAGAACTAAGTGTTCGATTTCGAGTGGTCTTCGTGACAAGAACTAAGTGTTTGATGTCGAATTGTCTATATGACAGGAACTAAGTGTTCGATTATGATTTGCCTTTGTGATAGGAACTAAGTGTTCGATTTTGTGTTGTCTACGTAATAAAGTGATTATGAGTCATCTAAATAATGTGAACTAAATGTTTGGTATGGGTCATCTACGTGATGGAAATTAGTGATATGCTTCGATTTGTCTACATGACGGAAGATTAGTTATGTGCTTCGAGTCGTCTAAGTGATGAGATTTTTTTTTGTGTGGCTTGAATTGTAAAACCCAGGAAAACTTTGATTTTTTATGAAAAATGACAAAATGGTAATTAGCTGCTATGGTACGGGTTGAAATGTAACAAAATTCGGGCAGAGTCTCCTTTGATCGGGGAGCTCTACCCAAAACACAACATGTGCAATTATACTACATTGACCACACCGGGTCCATTTATCCATATTCATATAACCACATGCAATTTTTCTTTTACATTAAAACAGTCCATATCCACTTTGGACGACACTACTATCTAAAACCCTTCACATCATAAGAGCAACTAATAAATTCCATCCATAAAGAAATTTCATTCATCATACATGATATCTACAACATCATCTCAAAAGATTATGCCAAACTATGACAATTACATCCAAAGGAATCAAACTTGTCTTGCAGCGGAATAACCAAAAATATTAGACATTACATTGTCTCAAAATGAACTTCCTAGGGTAGAACCTAAGAGCATGTAGCTCTAGGCATCAATCTCGGGATCCACGTTCCCGTCTATTGGAGCTTCCCATTGTGTCGGCTCATCAACTCTAAGCTCCTCCTCTAGGCCATAATCTAAAAAGGGATATTGTTTGTAGGGGGTGAACACTAAGCTCTATAGGAAAATCCTTCCAAACTCGAACAAGGTTTAGAAACATATAAAATAAGTCGGTCTCGTTTCACAAATATCATATATATAACTTTTGAAGGAAAATCGTGACATTTTAATAGATCTCTAGTTTACGAACAACAATAAAGTTAAACGGAGAGGTGAAACCAATTACCAACATGGAGCCATACAATTTCCCAAAAGTAAACCAATAACCCACACATGATATAATATTGTTCTCTTTGGCATGAGCATTCTTACAAGGAACCTCTCACCCTCAATGTCTTGTTTCTTTGGCATGAGCATCCTTACAAGGAACCTCTCACCCTCCAGATTTGGTTTCTCAAGCATCCTTACAAGGAACCTCTCACTCATGTTCATCAAAACAACCATACAAGAAATACAATATCCACAATTTCTCAAAAACAACAAGCCATTCCCAAAAATCCCCAAATTTCTCATAAAGTAGCGCAATAGAGACAATGTGAGAAAATATACAAGAGATCTTCATAAATATCATTTTGTGGTTCAATTTCAAGCACTAAAGTTATTGAATTCAAGAATCAAGAAAAAATCAAGAGAAAAACCCATTTTCCTTGAGAACTAGGGTTTGAGACCAAGAAAAGAGTTTAATGGTGATTCCACCATAGCATTGTTTAAGACATGACCACATTTGCATAAATATCAAGAATCAACAATTTCATAGCAATTATATAAGATTTAGAGTCAAAGAAATGTATATATATGTATGCCCTAGCCTCAATGCAAGAGAATGGAAGAAAATCCCTACCTTAGATCAAGAGTTCCAAGCGAAGACCCAAGCCCTAGAGATCTCCTTCCTCCCTTTTCTTTCTCTTTTTATCTTCCCTTAGGGCTCTAAGAGATTTGGGGTGAGAGTGGAGTGAAAGAATAGAAGAAAATAGGATGAAAATGTGTTTTACACTCAGCCAAATCCCGACTTTTACTGTTTAAAATTTCTGATTTTTACCGACTGTACCGGTACGCTATACCGGTACGGTTGGCTCTCGGGACATCGGGGTACCGGTACGGTTTGTCCAGATTTGTCTTTTTCACCTGTTTTTCATTTCCAATCCATTCCAAACCCTTCCAAAACCAACCCAAACTTATACAACATACATTTGTATATCAAACATAATTGGTACAAGTTTTATTACATGTGGGGGTTTACATGAAAACTCGAATTTTTCTACAACTCGAATGATGAAATGGACCTCACCGTTAGATTCGTCTTGCAAAATCTAGTTACCCAGTCAATTTTCGTTGAATTCAGAGACATCTCTAATTTTTCGCGTTTTACGAGGTAAATGGGTGTCGTGTGACCAAAATAAACGCGACCGAAAAATTATTTGCAAAACATGAAAAATTAATTTAAATTAAGTTCAAATAAAAATATATAGAACTTGAATCGGAACGAGATTGAATTAATTGGGGACGAAATCGGACCCGCGAAAAGCGAACGTGTGGCGCAATGAGAACACGTAAATAGGGAGTATTAAAAGGGGGAAAATCATATTTTTCCCCCAGATTCTCAGCTGAGTTTTCCGAAAAATAGAGAAGGAAGAAAATCAAGGATTCCTCATCTACTCTCTACGATCTAGGGCCAACCTTTGAACGAAATCCTTCGAGCCAAGAACCAAAGTTCATTTACTCGACGAGGGCTACGTCTATGTACCAAAAATTGCGGGTTTTGATGAAATCTCAAAGACAGGATCTTTAAAAATAAGGCTTGAGGCTTGATTTGGGTTCTCGGGAGCTTCCTACTACGTAAATTACGCTTCAAGAGGTAGGGTTCTTCTCCTATCTATGTTTATTTTCAACCTAGGGTTGAAATATGAAATGGGTAGAGTGTTAGAGATGTAATCTCATGTATGACACATACCTATTGTGATGGAAATGTGGACAGTGGGTTTAAGAAGGGTTAAAATCAATTCTTGCATGAATTGTGTTGTTGAAATTGCTTGTTTGGTAATGTCATGAGAAATGTGATGAATTGGACATATTATGTGTTTACATGATTTTGTGCCTTGTGGGTGTTTTATAGAATGCCTTGAATGATATGAGCATGTTATTTGAATGAAATTGATATAACATGTGTTGAGGATGTTGTAAATTGTAATTATATGTTTATGATGTAATTGACAATTGAGAATGTTGGTTGAGATGAAATATTGTTCATAATGTGCTCATGACATAGTGAACATGACTTGAGGTTTGCAATTTTACATTACATTCGTGGGCATGTGACATGGGTGTGGGCGTGTGCATGATTATTGATCAAACACCATTCTTGGTGGATGATGCATGGGCTCGAGAAAGTTAGACCCTGGTTCGACTGAGTCGCACGGGTTTACATTGAAAATAGGGTCGGGGTTAGCAAGCACGGTGATTTGGATACACACTCCGTTGGTATTGAGTCTGAATGTTAAAGAAAAGCCGAAATGTGGCTTTAAATTATGCTTTTGTAAAACTAAACTTGTGATTTCGTTTTTGGCATGTAATGTATGTAAAACAGTTGTAATTTAAACTTGTATTAACTATGTTGATGCATAAATTCGATGGGTTTATAAGTAGTTGGGTACATGTCACATTAACACAATGGCACACGACAATGTCACAGTGGTACACTACAATGTCACAGTGGTACACGACAATGTCACACTAATATAGGTAAATGTCACACCGATGCCAGCCTATGTCACACTGATACTAGCCAATGTCATACTGCTACAAACCAATGTCACACTATTTCAAGTCAATGTCACACTGCATACATGGGCATAGGACCCCCGGTTTTAAGGGCGTCACAAGTATGGATAAATGGACCCGGTGTGGTCAATGTTGTATATTGGACCTCGGATGGGTCATGTGATTGTATGATTGCACAGGTTGTGTTTTGGGTAGAGCTCCCCGTACAAAGGAGACTCTGCCCGAATTTTGTTAAATTATGGATCCCGATAAATGGGGCATGACGATGTGATATCGAGTTACACGGTATCCACGGGTATTCCCTGGGTTGATGGATGATCAACAGGTTAATTACGGACACCTAAATTTTGGGGTGTCACAGCTTTGGTATCAGAGCCTAGGTATACGATTTATCTAGGGCTTGATGGGCATTGGGTCTAGACCATTGCTTTCATTGTGCATTTCATGTTATATGTTTTATGCTACATGTTTTGTGCTATTGTTTTGTGAATTATATGCATGGTAAAATGTATATGGAAGGAGAAACACTAGGGTTAGAAAACATAACCTTGGGTTTCGGGAAAATGATGAACGAAATGGTTCAGGGTTTAAATGTCTACTAGTGGGGGACATACGCTCTACTAGTGAGACCGTGAGAGAAATCTCAAATGTTGAATTTTGATCCCTATCTTGGGACATAAAGTAAATACTCTATTGCTATTTGACTTGTGTGTAGATGGCAAATAGAGGGAGAGGACGTGGCCGAGGCGGTGGGCGGAACAACTACCAACCACCACCGGCCTTTGACCAACAAGCCTTCATGGAGGCTATTGGTGCTGCGGCTGCTATCATTGCACAGGTCAGTGCAGCGGCTGCTACTATTGCACAAGCTAGTACAAACGTGGGCCAAGGAGGCTCTAGTAACCTCCAGAGGTTTAAGGCACACAAGCCTCCGACCTTTGTGGGAGGGGTGGATCCGATGATGGCCGACCATTGGTTCCGACAAGTCGACAAGATCTTAGGGGCTATGGGGATCACCTCCAATGCCACTAAGATAACGCTAGCTACTTTTCAGCTAGAGGGAGAATCCCAATTATGGTGGGATTGGGTTAAAGCCTCGAGGAACTTGGAGGCAATGACATGGGGAGAATTTCGAGAGCTCTTCATGGGCAAATATTTCCTGGCGTCTGTCCAGCAAGCTAAGGCTCGAGAGTTCCTAAATTTGAAACAAGGGACTATGACGGTGTTAGAGTACGTGGCTAAATTCACGAAATTAGCCCGTTTCGCTGACGACTATGTGGCCACAGATATGGCCAAGGTGAGAAAGTTTGAGGATGGTCTGAAATTATCCATCCGGGGTAAAATTGTGGGTCTTCTCCTGCAAGACTTGGACTTGATGGTCGAGACATCTATGGCCATTGAAAGAGAGGTGGATGATACACGGAACATCCGGGAAGCGGGTGTTAAGGACAAGAAGAAGGAGGGCCAATCTTTTTCTTCTAGTTCGGGAAAGAAGCAAAAGACTTCTACTCCACAGGGCTGAGGCTATCAAGGCCAAGGCCAAGGTCAATCCTCCCCAGGCAGGGCAGAAGACTTGTTTCCATTGCCACCAGCAGGGATGCCAGAGTTATGGGGCATCTCAGTCCTAGTCATTGGTGGGACACTCACAAACTCACTTTATTCCTACCTACCCCACCATGGGCCAGGGAAGCCAGTACCAGTTTCAGGGTGCTGCACAAACGCCTACTACTTCACGTGCGGGGGTTCCGCAATCAAGCCAGATGGGCCAGACTCACAAGCCGGGACTTCGGGTACTCAGGGGCGTGTCTACGCCATTATGCCACAAACTGAGCCAGCAGATCAGTCAGTTATTCAGGGTAAATTTCTACTCTCTCGCTTATGGGCAAGGGTATTATTTGACTTTGGTGCATCTCATTCTTTTATTGCTGCATCATGTGTGAAAGATTTGGGCTTAGAGGTCAAAACCTTGGAAGAGCCATTACATGTGAGTTCTCCCCTAGGAGCTAGGGTAAGGATTGATCAGATATGTCGGGGTTGTAAGTTAGAGATCTCAGGGACTCTACTCAGTGTGGACCTTAGGGTCATGGACATGTCGAAGTTCGATGTCATCCTTGGGATGGACTGGTTGACGGCACACCGTGTTGTTATTGATTGTGATCGGAAGAGGGTCACTGCTTATACGCCGGATGGTGTTTGTTTCAAATTCCAAGGGACAAAGCATGGTGTTTTACCTCAAGCCGTGTACGACTCTAGATGGCACGGGCAATTGATGGGTTAGCTAGCAAGCCTTACCCTGGAGGACGAGGCGAACCAGGAGTTTGGTCTACCTCGGGTGGTGTGTGAGTATGAGGATGTTTTTCCGGATGAACTACCAGGATTACCTCCACATAGGGATGTAGACTTCACCATTGAGTTGCACCCCAGAACATCGTCTATTTCTATGACTCCACATAGGATGGCGCCAGCTGAGTTGCAAGAACTCAAGCTCCAATTACAAGAGTTGTTGGACAGAGGCTTTATTAGACCGAGCACTTCACCTTGGGGCGCTTCGATGTTGTTTGCCAAGAAGAAGGACAAGACCCTTCGACTATGCATAGACTACCGGCAGTTAAATAGGGTTACTATCAAGAATAGGTACCATTTGCCGAGGATTGACGATTTGTTTGATCAGCTGAGAGGGGCGCGCGTCTACTCTAAGATAGATCTCTGCACGGGCTACCATCAGTTGAGGGTTAGGGAGGCAGATATCCCTAAGACGACGTTCAGAATGCGGTATGGGCATTTTGAGTTCACCGTGATGCCCTTTAGAGCCTCCCACTGGCGTGAACCCCGCACCTGAAATTTTTACCGTATAAGGTGAGCTACGCTCAATAGAGTATCCCCTACAGAGGCTACTCCCCACCCTAGATGCATATGAAATGTTCACAATGCAACCGATCAACACTTTATAACATTCCATTCAAGAATATGTATTCCATGTAGGAATTCACCATGATATGCCATGAAATGAGATGAGACTCACTCACGCACATCAACCTGAGCCCTTCCCGACTCCTCAACACATGCAAGTACCCATGTGACTGACTCCGTCATCTATGTTACACATCAAATGACATTTACAATTCTAGGGTTTTTTTTGGGGTGGATATTCATGGACTTACACCAACAGCACCCAACCGACACGGAATTCATGGACTTCCACCAACGGTTCCGCGTACACCGACACACTTTATGGGCTCTTATACCAACGGAGTGCGTATCCAATCACCGGGTCTCTCACCCGAGGGATAGTCTAGCCCTTCTTGCTACCCCAACCCAATTTTCATGCAACTGCACGACTTAGTCGGATCATCGACCCAACTTCCCCAAGTCCACCTGTCATCCACCAAGTGAGGTGATGACGACAACCATGCACACACACCCTCATGATGCGATGTCTCTGTGCAAATGCAATGTAATGAACCATTGCATATCAATGTCATGTCCCATATGTAATGAATGTCATATGGACAATTTAAATCACATATCAACATGTACCATGACAATTTATATCATATGCATATAAACACCAAACCTTGTCACATTGTCAATACATCAATAAGCATATATCAACAACAATTTACCAACATGTTATCACATGGGTTATGTCATTCATAATGCACTATATAAACATATAGCATGCCCACCAATTGCCAAATTCCAATCACTCAAGGCATTTTATCAAACACCTTCAAGGCAATAATCATGTTAAACACATAACATGCCCAAAATTTCACCAAGTCACAAGAAATTATTCAAGTAACTTCCACATACCAAAATCAAGCTAGAAATTAGCCTAAATAATTTATATGTCAAATTTCCTCATTTCCATGACCATAGACATGTCTTGGGTCAATTTCTATATCTAACCCTTTGTCTATCAACACCCAAGGGTGGAATAAAACCAAAGTAGGAAGAACCCTACCTCTTGAAGCGTAAATCGAAGAGTAGAACCTCCAAGAACACCCACCAAGCCCAAAAATCTTGATTTCTCCAAATCTCCTCTTTGGATCTTCGGTGAAATCCTCCGTTCTTGGTATGTAAACGTAGCCCTCGTCGAGGAGATCGAATTTAACTCTTGGCTCGACGGATTCCGACCGACGGAACTCCGTGAATCGAACAAGAAAGTTTTGTTTTCTCTCTTTTCTCCCTCTTTTTCTCCAACGTTGAAGACCAGCTGATTTCAGCAGATATTTTTGCCAAAATATCTAATTTTTAACCCTATTTATAATTTCCAAGGCTTGGCTCAGATCGCGCCACACGCCCCCCACTTGTTCGGGTCCGTTTTTGCCCCGAAACGATTTATTTGATCCCTGTTTAAGTTCAAATTAATTTTATTTTAACTTTAATTTAATTATAAGGAAATTTTATATTTTCTATTTATGGGGACCTTTATGAGGTCATTCGACACAGTCGTCTCGTAAAACGTGAAAATTTGACTATCTCGAAATTCAATGAAATTAGTCTGGGTGACTCGATTTCGCGATACGAATCCAACGGTGAAGTTCGTTGTGTCATACGAGCTCTAGAGAGAACGTATTTTAATTCCCGCATTATAGTGGCAATTGACCATTTTGCCCATTTTCGGAAAAATTTCAAATTTACTTGGGTTTTACGGAGTCCATAAAGTGTGTCGGCATATGCGGAGCCATTGGTGGAAGTCTATAAATGCCATGTTGGTTGGGTACTCGTTGGTATAAGTCCATAAATACACACCCCAAGAAAGACCCGGGAATTATAATGGTCATTGGATGTGCAACATCAATGTTGGGGCTTGGAATGCCCAGATGCATACGCCTGACATTGCATGTGTTATGGGAGTCAGTAAAGGCTCGAGTTACATTTCATGTGTGAGTCTCATCTCATAACGTGACATAGTGTAGAGAATTTCATTATGAATTGCATATTCTAAAATGGATTGATTGTTGATTGTTGAATTTCATGTGAGCATTTCATATGCATCTAGGTTGGGGAGTAGCCTCTTTAGAAGATACCTTATTGAGCGTGACTCACCCTTTATGAGGACAACATTTCAGGTGCGGGACAAGTGCTGGTGGATGACTCTCACTTGCGCCCTCATTCATGAAGAAAATCGGGTTGTGGCTCAATAGGTTATTGTTAAAATTAAAATCCTAATTATAGGGGTAAAATAATAATTAATTGTTAAAGTACGGGTCAAAAGCGTAAATTTTTTAAAAAATAAATTAGACTATATATATATATATATATATATATATATAAGTGGAAGACTTTTGTCTGCCACTTTTGTTTTCTTCTCCAGAGGCAGCGAGACAGAGAGATAGAAAAGAGAAAGAGAAAAAGAAAAGAAAGAAAAAGAAATAGACCTCATGACCTTCTTCCTCAGATCTACGAAGATTTAACCGTTTAATCGCTTCGGGCCAAGAATTAAAGTTGCTCTACGCAACCACACAAAAGATCCTATTTTTATCCAAAAATATCAAGTACGAAAATTTAGGCATAAGGCTTGAGAAGCTGAATTTGGGCTTTCCTTGGAGTCTACTACGTGGGCTCACGCTACGAGAGGTAGGGTTTCCCTATTTAGATGTAATTTCAACCTAAAATATGACATATGAAATGGGTAGACTAAGGGTGTATTTCACATGTTAGGACTAGTGTAACTAGTGGGTCAAATATATGATTTATAATTAACCTTGTAATTAGTAAAATCCTATTGTAATTAACTTGATGTAAGTTAATGTTAGCGGTTTAAAGTATGTTAATTGTAGATTAACATGACTTGATGTTTTAATGGCATATCAAGTTTAATAAAATTATTAGCTTGTTATGTGATTATGAAATAATATGTATGTTAAATGATTATTTAGCATATGATTATTTTGGTGGACTTGTGCTTATGTTTATAGAATTAATAAACATGTTGCCATGTCGAAAGTAATAAACATGCTAGTTGTGTAAATTGATTGTGCCCTCTAGGTGTTTGTTTAAATGCCTAGGTGAATACAAGTATGTTAGTTGAGTTGATTATCTTACATAACATACTTGAGATTGTGTTGAAAATGTCATTATATTGCATTCATTATATAATGGACATTATAAGTGGTACCAAAGGCAATTGCACATTGCATTGCATTATGCATGTGTTGCACTACATTCATGGGCATTGACATGGGGTATGAAATCAATCACCACATAGGTGGTTGATCGTGGGCTCGGAAAAGTTGCACCAAGATCCGGTTGAGTCGCACGGAAAATTAAATGGATAAACGTGTCGGGGATAACAAGAAGGGCTAGATTCTCCCTCGGGTGCAAGATCTGCTTACTTGGTTTATACACTTTCTGGCGGTGCAATTCCAGAAAAGTGTAACGGCGGAAACGGAGCCGTAGGTGGGATGTCCTGAAAATCCGTTGATGGTTGGTGTCCCATTGGTGTAATACCATAAATCATCTCCCCACAAAGACACAAGAAAATGAATTAATTAGTTATTGAGTGTATATAACACCAATGACAGGGGCTTGAAATGCTCGGATACATACGCATGACATTGCATGTGTTGTGGGAGCTCAGGATGGGGCTCGGTGTTGGTATTGCTTGCATGAGTCTCATCTCATGGCATGACATGATTTATGACATTTTTTCATAATATACATATTTGAATGAATGCATGAAATGATTGTTGCATGTGACATTTCATATGCATTTAGGTTGAGAGGAATTCTCTATAGGAGTTACCCTATTGAGCGTTGGCTCACCCTTTATGGGAACATTTTTCAGGTATCACTCAGGCATCCACTGAAGGCGAGCCATGGGCCCGCTTTGATGACAGATTCAGTCTGTGGCTCTTATTTTGACTTTGCAGTCCCTTGTATATGTTTACTTTTGGCCTTGTATAATTTTTATAACAAAAACTTGTTTATATTTAAAATGCATGTATATGAGACTCTTTTGAGACATTTATTCTTTTATGAATGAATGTATGTAGTGATGATGATTATGGTAGTATCCAATACTATGCAATTGAGTATGGATGAATGGACCCGGTGTGGTCAATGTTGTATGATTGCACATGTTGCGTTTTGGGTAAAGCTCCCTATACAAAGGAGACTCTGCCCAAATTTTGTTAAGTTATGGATTCTGGTAAATGGGGTATAATGGCGTGGTATCGAATTACACGGTATCTACGGGTATTCCGCTGGTTGATGGGTGATCAACCGGGTAATTATGGACACCCGGATTTTGGGGTGTCACAGCTTGGTATCAAAGCTTAGGTATACGATTTACCTAGGGCTTGATGGGGCATGAGTCTAGACCATTGCATTCATTGTACATTTCATGTTATGTGCTGTAAATGCTACATGTTATGTGCCATGTAGAGCTACAAAAGAGTATTTCACGTATATTTTCCAACTAGATCTCTAAATGGGCCAAAACTTCATTGGAAGTTCAGCTAAAAATGGGAGTCTGTTCGAACGTAAATGGATCCGTTCGAACGATAGTTAGTCCCAGTACTTTTGTGTGTTGACAGAACTCTGAGAGAAGGATCTAAAAAAAAAATGTGAAAGAGGGAGGGGGTTTTTTATACTCAAGCAAGAAAATTCATTTTTTCTGGCCAAGGAGGATCGAAGTCAGTATCTCATTAAATTCCATTTTGAACATCGCGTTTTTTTTTTTTTTTGGATTTTTCAAAAACATCCTTTTGGATTTTTCCATATTTTAACCTTGTTTTCAAAACGGAGTAGTTAAAAAAATGAAAACATTCACCAAACGCCTTTTTATTTTTTATTTTGCCATAAAATGAAAAAAAAAACACGAGGCTACCAAACGGCACCTAAGTCTTTTTGATTGCAATGTGTGCCTTGAATTTTTAGATCATATGCATTTCAGTTTATGATGTTGTTATGTGATGGATTATGCTTTGGAATGTACAAGTGTAATGTTAGGATTTTTATTTTTGTTTTGTTTTGTTTCTAGTTTGCTAAAGGACTAGGAAAGCCTAAGTTGGGGTGGGGGGGGGGGGGGGGTGGGTGGGTGGGTGATGAGTGCACAATATGACATATTTTATGTCTCATATCATTCATCATAGCTTTGTTTGTTATCTATTTGTCTTATTTTAGTTTAGTTTTGTGTTTTATAGGGAATCTTTGCTTTTGCGAGTGAATTGATGTAATAGCAATGTTTTACATTAATTTTTATGCTTTTGAAAACTTTGGGAATGAGCTAGGTGAGCTAGAAGTTGTGCTAGCAGCATTACTGTTGAAATTCAGAAAATAGACTGGTTGTATGGGTAGGTTTTCTACCGATTCATCAGGTATCAAACAACACTTACTGGTAACTATGAAGTGGTACCAGTTCATTCAAATTAGAAACCTTGCTACCAGTTTATTCATGTTTAACCTATTGGTTCATCTGAAACATAAAGTTTGCTACTAGTTCATTGATGCTGAGCGACTGGTAGATCTGAATAGTAACTTTGCTATCAGTAGATTGGGACTTGCTTCTTACCAGTTCGTCGATGTTTTATTTCAGCGAGGACTCCTTTGGAAAGTCTATTGGCTGAGGATTTTAAAGGGCCTCTATTGGTGGAAAAAGAGGAGGAAATTCAACCAAATATTCCCTATAAACATTGGAGTTGTGCAAGGGATAGGGGATCGATCCTTTATTACTTTTTACACGTTTTTTCTTTCTTCTCTCCAACCTTAGCAACTAGGGTTTTTATTTAGTTTTCTTGCCAGTTCTTCGTTGTTTCTTTTTTTATATTTACAAAAGTATTGTCTTTCTTTAATTCTTTAATTCTCGCAAGTAGTGTACGTTGATTCTATTTCTTGTAACCGTTTACTGTTTCATCTCAATACAAGGTATTTGGGTGATTTCAATTCAATTTCAATTTCTCTTTTGATTATGATCGCGTTTTTAATAATTGCTTTTAGTTTTACTTTCTCCATTATTTTGTAGTCAATTTTCGGTATGATCGGATGAGGGAATCTCATCAGTGAATACGTAGTTTGACCTAACTAGGGTTTTTAATGTTAAAGTTATTTTATTGATTGAACAATTGATTTTGAAAACATAGTTGACATGTATATCTCTTTGCTTATGCGTAGATAATGATGTTTGACACGACTAATTATTGGAATCATTGCAATCAACATGACTGTAATTCTTTCACAAATTAATTCAATCGATTAAAATACACATTCGTTGGTTTCTTGATTTTAAGTTGAATATTTTCCATTCAAGGGCGTTAGATTAAAATGTTGAATGAGTTATAAATTTGGTCAAAATTATTGTTTGCAATGAGATGAGCTTTGAAGATTGTATAGTCCTTTTAATGTTGTTTCTTTAGTTTATCAATCTTCACAACACTTTCAAAATTTAATGTTTTTTTCTTTTCTTTTTACTCATCAACAGTCAAGTTGCAATCTTTTCCCCTGAGCAGACGACCTCGGTAATCGATTGAGTTCCTAAACGATATATTCCTACGCTTGGGAACCAATTTTATTACCTACCCTCTTTCTAGGTCAAGCACTATATATAATCTCGAATTACCTACAAAATGAGACAAACAACTAGCACAAGTATTAAGCTAGAAAATTCAGGAATCTAACATATATAATCTCAAATAATATGTAATTAACACATTATTAAACATAATGAAATAGCACTTTTTATGCTTAATCATACCCCCGACTTGAATATTACTAGTCCCTAGTAATATATAGATCCCAAAAACTAAATAATAATAATAAAAAAAAGAACAACCTAATAAACTAAAACACAAATTCACTTTTGTAGGACTCACGATTGCATTTAGCATATGCAACAAGTCTTTAAACCCTTAGGTTTACCTTAGTGAATGAGTATAGTCTTGTGAGGGTTTCCAAAAATATTACCCACAAACATCGGCCTGTTGTTAAATATTTTCATCACATTCCTATACCACAAATTAATAACATAATTCAATAGTTCTTAGCTAAAAACATTTACAAACATTTGCAAAGTAACACATAGAACTAAATGCTATATCAAAGTATACTCCTATCATGTTCTCATAAAAATTCGTATGTAGTGTTTGTTGACTACATCAAATTAGACTACATCAAGTTACTCACCTCTACAACTATCAACTATCCATCTCAATGCTAAATCTCACCAGATAATACTCTAATTAAGAACTCTTTTAGATTTTAGTGATTATTACCTCAAGTTTACACATGTGAGAAGAATGTATTTAAATCAACAAAAAATAATGCTAACATGTTCCTAGTGAAATAACTATTATACAAAAGAAGAGAACTTGGCATTGTCTCATGAAAAGAAATCAACACATAATAAGCAAACAATCACCATTCCCCTCGTTATTCACACAAGTCATGCATCAATCAATACTCTCTCGAGATTAGATAGGTCTTTTGCTAAGGTTGTAATGGGGTCATGGGAAGGGTTTTGATACAAAGGATATTCAGGAGTTAAAAATATTATCCCAAAAGAACAATGCGTTACACAACCAATTTCCTTGACAATCTTTCACCCATCACCCTTTAGAAGCACAATTCACAATATTTACTCATATTTTTCTTTTTATCCATGCTTGCTATTTTTTTTTTCAATGCTAGACATATTATTTTTTTCTTCTTTTCAAATTGACTTGTTCTAAAATGTATATTAGTAATTTTTCATGTATCTCTGAGAATTGATTTTAGGCCTTCTTTGTGCCTTAGCCTTTCCGTTCAAAATATTGTCCCTAGTCACCATGATTAAGCTGCAAATGAAAATTTTGTTTCCTTAACCACATGTTTGACCAAGCCATGTTTAATATGTTTAGCCTACCTTGGTTATCCCGAGATGAACAATGCTTATATTGAAAGAAGGGAAGATGTGATGGTGGGAAATGAAAAAAGAGATGATGTATGCATGAATTGAAAAAAAATTCAAAAAAAAAGGCAAAAGTAAAGAAAAAAGGGAAAAAGGGCTGAAAAGAAAGAAAAAGGGAATTGAAATGAAGATGGATAGTGTAAAAAAAAAAAAAATCCCCAAGGCCACGTTATAACCGGAATAAATCCTTTCTGATCTTGAGAATACATGGCAAAAGTATGTTCTAAAGGAAAAAGGAAGTCAATTACACTGTGTTAAATTTCCCTAACATTCCATTCATGAGATTATGCAAATGTCATTTCAATTGTTGAAAATGCACTTCAATTTTGGACTATATGTGACCTTTATTACGTTTTTGAATACAAGATGCTGCTTCACATATGAACATTGAGAGAACGTCACTATAATCATAGAGTTATTCACTCTAAGAGGAAACTCTTGCTGAGAATTACATCGAAGTTGAATTTGGATAGCTAAAATAGATGTGGAGGTTTTTGGGTAAATTGCTTAAATTGGATGCCCATTTCACACAAATAGACACGAGTCTTGAAGGGAGATGTGTAGGTGAGTAATTTTGAATAGCATTTAAGTCTATGGTGTGACTCATGGGTAACTACATCAAGTGAATACAAAAAAATTGTTCAAGACACCCCAGGGCTGGTTAGGATGATGAAATATGTTTTAAATATTGGATTTGGAAAAAAAAGGGAAGTTTGTAGGTAGCTTTACTGTACACATTTACGGCACAAACTCGTCTGCTAGGGATCACCTAGTTGTTTAAAAATGTAGTGAGTAGGGTACGAAGGGATTATGAATACCATAGATCTTGTTTTGTGCTTTACTTGATAGTTTTCATTTTGTTAGATTTAGAATTCCATGACATGCATTTTGAATTTGTCAAATTAAATCGCATTGCAATTTCGTCTATGAATTCAGGCAAAGTCAGAAAGTTTTGATACAGTAGTGTAAATCATGTTTTTGAGTAGTTAAGTTAGCCAAGTAGATTGTTAGAGTTAGATTAGAGTCAAATAAGTGTGGATGAGTGGTGAATAGATAGGCACATTATAATGATTTGGAGGCTACAAAAGTGAAATAAATCAAGGAGGTACCGGTACCCTGGTATTTCCAAATTTTGACCATGATCCACTTCGTATCTGAAAAAGTGAAAAGCATAAAAATTTGTATATCTAGATGTCCTCTATCTTGTGTCAAAATTTTAGCTCAACCAGATGGTGGAATCAAAATTTATGATAAATCTATCAAAAATAGTCTGAGCTATCATTAAAGCTCACTGTCATCGAGGTACCAGTACCTCATCACTAGGTACTGGTACTACTGTTAAAAAAAATAAAAAAAATTGGGTCAATGTCCGGATTTGACCGAGAATAACCCACACTTTCCACTAGATCTATATATATCTCTCTTTTAGGAGTTTTGAGGAGGGAAATAAGGTTAGAGAGGGAGCCTACCTAAGCTTAGGAGTAGTGTAGGGAGAGAAGGCTAGTGTTTTTGCTTTTCCTTCACCATTTTCATTCTTGTATGCTTCAATCTACATGCAATCTTTCTTTCTATCACATCAATGTCATTTATTTCAAGTTGTATTGAGTTTAGCTAGGGTTTACTAGTTCTATTGCTTGTATTTGAGTATTTTCTCTTTAAGCTTTACATTTTGTGTATGAATGCTATTTCTTTTGTAGTTTAAATTTTTTATTACATTAATACAAGTTCATGTTTGATTTCATTACCATGTTTTACTCTTTCATTTTTGTTCTTGCCTTTATCAAGAGTAGATAAACCTTTAGTTGGCTAATTCTTTGGTTGGGTATGTTGAATCAATTCTCTTTTATTCTTCCTTGTAGTGTAAAGTGATTGGTTTGACTAGGTAGAGTGCGGATGAATGTGGATGTAGGTTTTTGATACACCGTAGACTTGTCACGGGGTATACTCTTGTCCAAGCAACTACATACATCTCACGCTTCCTACGAATCAATCAAACAACTAGGCACCATTAGTGGAATGGAATGAATTGATTTGGCATACCCATTGGAATGAAATCCATGGATTAGCCAACCCTTTTGTACTTGCAAATTTCTCAAAATACAAACCACCAAATTTCAAATTACAATATTTTTCATTTCTCTTTTTACAAATCACTTTCGAAATACTTGACCTCTATTTCCTTGAAGAGACGACCTTGGAATACTATTCCAAGTAAAACACGACACTATGTCTCACTATGCTTGGGGAGCATTTTTGCACCATCACACATGTTTTTTGTTCATCCACACATAATTTCCATGTATCTTGCACGAGCTTGAGTGAGAGTGACAATCACCCTTCATTATAAGCCATACACATAATCGGGTTCATGTGGGAAGTGAGGGAAAACAAACCAAGCACTTATCCATTTGATACTGGTACCTAGCTTAGCAGAACACTCAACTACTGGTACCTACTTAACGAGATACCGGTACCTCGTGTTCTGAAACTTTAAAATCGAGGGTTTAAAGGTTAAAATGACGATGTCTTTGCATATTCTTCTTTTCCTTTTCTCTCAAACACTCTCTCCTCACTCTAGAACCCCCTAGAAATTCCCTTAAGACTCATGGATAACTCTCTAATCGCTCCATTTCATCGATCAACTCTTAGATTTTAGTGACTATGGCATTGAGAGGTAAGAAAAATGCTCTCCAATTTGACTTGATTTCTTTGATTTGGGAGTGGATTTTTCCATTTGTAATGTTTGGGTTGTTGGTGGTGTTGATGGCACGCACCAAGAGAGTGGTTTCCTCCTAGCAAAAACAAATGGGCACGGGTGTTCGTAGGAAGGCCGAGGATGTTGGCCTAAGTTCGAATGAGCCTAGGAAGAAAAAGAAGAGTGATCATTCGAACGCAATTGGGGTTAGGAATGTGACTTGTGATCCAATTCGATTGGAATACTTTGGGGCGTAGGGATGTTGTGGTGAGAACCATTGAAAATCATGGTCTACATTTTTGGTTCGAGGAGCTGAAGGGGTATATGCTTCCCTTGTGTCGAGATTTCTATAAGGCATTGATGGTTGTGAAGTATGAGAACCACAATGAGGGGAAAGGCGATTGGTGTTACCTCGACATCAATAGTTGTGATCCTGAAGTACTAGAGGCCTGTAGCGAACAAAATCGATTACCCTCATCCCACTGAGCAAAGGAAAGAGCCTCATGAGTACACACAGGTGATGTATTAAGACCCCGTAGGGTTCAAAGTAAAAATCCATACTGGTGGGCTTAAGCACAATTATGGGGTCATGCATAAAATCCTCCATTGTAATTTTCTACCAAGTGGGGCGAAAAAGAAGTCGGGGGTAGAGAAGATGGCTCTACTATACGTTTTTATGGCGGGGACCCAGTTGGACATTGCGAGGATGATTTGGGAGGTTATGAAAGATTACGCCAAGTCCGTTAACCCAAGGGAAAGCATGTCGTATGCCCATTTGGTCTCCTAGATCTGCTTAAGGGCCTTGGTAAAAGTACTCTCGAGCAATATGATGTTCCAGCCTGAGTTTGGCCCCAATTGGTAAACAAAGCAGCAAGAAAAGGAAAGTTATGACTAGGGCAACTGGGCATCCAAAGGAGAGGATTGAGCCACCTGCATCCATATCCGCTCTAGTGAGGACTATTCCCCAACGAATGACTACGATTGAGGGTAAGTTGAAGGACATAGGGAAGGCCATGGTCGAGGACCAGGGGACTTTGGAACTATTGATGCTGATGATGAAGAGAGTCTACGGGCAGGCATTCTTGAGAGAGCCTCTACTTGTGGTACCTCCAGCACCAGCGCCACCAATTATTCCTGTTGAGGTTCCACTAGCCGACATTCCCGATATTCCACCACCTACTCTCAGGGCTAGCACTTCTGCACAGCTTATTACTGCCCCTCCTTCGACTATTATGGTAGAAGTTGAGGACTCTGGTGATAAGAAGGAGGGTGATGATGAGGAGTAAGAAGGTAGTGATGATGAGTCTGGTGATGATGATGGGGGCAAATGAGTAGATGGGAGAGGAAGAAGAAGTGAGTACAACTATGAGCAATGAAGGAGCCACTAGTGATTGTCCTTTCTTTTGTTTTGTAACTTGTTAGGAACTTTAGGTTAGTAGAAGCAAGTTTAGGTTGGCAGGTCTAGGCAGAAGAATCATTAGGAGAATAGGCCATTTTGTGTTCTTCTTTGTAATGAAAGACAGTGTTTGTGAATGAAAGAACAAAATTTTTGTGTGTTTAACTTTGCCCTAAATGCATTGGCTCAATTGCAATTTGATTTAATTGTTTTGAATTAGTTTATTTAATGATCAACATGTATGGAAGTTTTCTTATTGGTTTATATCTATCTTTTCGAATAAGATTTGCTAGGGACTAGCAAAACTCAAGAGGGGGGCATGATGAGTGCGTAATATTGCATATCGAACAGCCTCATTATATTCATTTTAGCTTGGTTTTGCAATGATTTAGTTGAATTTAATTTAATTTAGAGATTAATGGAGAAATGTGTGATTGCAGGTGATCGGGGTGTAATTACAGGGTTTTATCACTATGCAGTATTTTGTGGACAAAGGGCAAAGAAAGGAATACATGAGATGAGGGCTCAGGTGTGTAGAAGTTCAAAAATTAAAGAAAGGAAAAACGTACCAGTACTTGGGAGAAGAAGTACCCGTACCTGAGCCAACTGAAAATTGAAGAATGAAGGAGGTACCGATACCTGGGGGAAGAAGAATGAAGGAGGTACTGGTACCTGGAAGCATATGTATCGGTGCTTGAGTCCACTAGAATCTTGAAGATACAATGGGTACCTAATCCCAGAATTTCCCAAACTTTTATCTCTACGTTCTCATCAGCCACGAGGGTATTCCTAGGGACGTCTAAGACATATTATTGCATTGTTAGCACTTCACCATGACCCCTTAACCACTACATTCATCTTTCAAGCAAGAATGAGTGGAGGGAGAGAAAGACAACAAGATGAGAAGGGGAGTGATTGGAAAGAATAAGGAGCCCATGATTTTGCTGATTTGGGAAGAAAACTTTGACAACCTCTCCCCAATCAAGGAATTCTCAACACTTTTTGGAGAAAAAATGAGCATTATTCAGGGATTATCTATCAAACCCGAAAAAATTTAAAATTTTTATTAAAATGAGAAAAATGGTAATTAGCCATTGCAGTACCGGTTGAAAACCCAAATTTTTCTAGCACGCAGATGACAGACCTCACCGTTAGATTCGTCTTGCAAAATATAGTTATCCACTCAATTTTCGTTGAATTCCAAAACAGTTGGATTTTTTGTGTTTTACGGTGCGATCAGGTGTCGCGTGACCAAAATAAATGCGATCGAGATTCAATTGTGAAACGTGAAAAATAATTTAAAGTTAGTTCAAATGAAATATATTGAACTTAAAATGGGATGAGATTTAATTGATTCGGCACAAAATCGAATCAGAAAAAGACGGGACGTGTGGCGCAACGAGGGCCAAGTATTAAGGGGTATAAATAGGGGAGAAAATCATATTTTCTTCCCATTTACACCATATTGTCCGATAGAGAGAGAGAAAGAAGAGAGAGAAACTTTAGGAAATCTCAAGCTTCTTCTTGCGATCTAGGGCCAACCGTTTGTCGGATTCCTTCGGGCCAAGAACAAAAAGTGTTCTACGCGACGAGAGCTACGTCTATGTATGAAAAATTGCAGATTTAACCAAATTCTCAAGAACAAGATTTTTGGAAATCAAGTTTTAAAGCTTGATTTGGGTTTCTTGGAGCTTCCTCTACGTGTATTACGCTTCAAGAGGTAGGGTTCTTCTCATAGCTAGGTTTATTTTCAACCTAGTGTTTGCGTATGAAATGGGTAGCATGATTAGAGATGCAATCTCTTATTTAAATATGCTCATAGTGTAACTAGAGTATGGAAAATAGTATAAGAATGTGTAAAATCAATTCTAGCATGAATTGGGTTTATTGAAATTGCTTGTATGTGATTTCATGAGGAATGTGATGAATTGGGCAAGTTATGTGTTTACATGATTTTGTACATTTTGGGTGTTTGATAAAATGCCTTGGAAGATATGAGCATGTTATCTGAATGAAATTGATATAACATGCGTTGATGATGTTGTAAATTGCAATTCTATACTTATGATATAATTGACAATTGAGAATGTTGTTTGAGATGGAATACTGTTCATAATGTTCTCATGACATAGTGAACATGACATGAAAATTGCAAGTGTACATTACATTGTATATGCACGAGAAGCATCACATTCATGGGCATGTGACCTGAGTGTGGGTGTGTACATGGTTTCGATCAAACACCTTTCTTGGTGTATGATGTGTGATAAGGGTCGGGGTTAGCAAGAAGGGTTAGATTATCCCTCGGGTGCAAGACCCGGTGATTTGGATACACAGAGCCATTGGTGGAAGTCCGTAAATGTTGTGTCAGTTGGGCACCTGTTGGTGGAAGTCCATAAATACCTACCCACCCCTTAAATACCCACCCCAAGAAAGACCCAAAATTTATAAATTGTCATTGGATGTTTAACATCAATGGTGGGGGCTTGGAATGTCCAAATTCATACGCATGGCATTGCATGTGGTATAGGAGTCGGTGGAGGGCTCGGGTTGCATTACATGTGTGTCTTACCTCAAAACATGGCATAACATCGGGACATTCATTTCTTGAAGTTATATGTTCTTGTATGAATGTTTGTTTGATTGTTGAATTGCATGTAAGTATTTCATATGCATCTGGGTTAGGGAGTAGCCTCTTTAGGAGATACGCTATTGAGCGTGGCTCACCCTTTATGGGGACAACATTTCAGGTGCAGGACAAGCACCAGTAGACGCCCCTCATATTGGACCTTGTTGAGAAGAAGCCAAAATATGGCTTTAAGCTTGCATTTTGTAAAACAATGGTGTAAATTGTTTTGGACTTGTAATGTTGTATAAATGATTGTATAATGAACTCATCTGGACTATATTTTGTGTAAAATTAGATGCTATATGAGTTTGGGTAAATTTTGTATGAGATTTGGTGAGTTAAAATTGAAAAGGAAAGATTTGGGGGAAAATTGGGCCCTGGTATCGGTACCAAGTTGATTAGGTACCGGTACCACGATTCTAGTGGGCTCAGGTATCGGTACCAAAGCTTGAGGTACTGGTACCTCGGTGGTAGTGGGTTCGGGTACCGGCACCACGCTGTCGAGGGTCCAGGTACCAGTACCACGTTTATTGGTACTGGTACTTGGCAAGCAGAATGCTTAGGTACCGGTACCAAGTACACGAGGTACCGGTACCTCTTCCAAAACTTTCAAAACTTCAAAATAACTTTGCCAAGCCTTCGTGCCTTGAGTCTTCTTGTTTAAAGGATGTAACTGGAGTAATATTGATGGCAAATTGTTGGGTATTGGACCTTGGAATGGTTGTGTGATGACGTGATGTTGGGTTATGTGACATGCACAGGTACTTCCGTGGTTTAATGGATGATCAACGGGTTAAAAAAGGACCACCGAATTTTTAGGTGTCATAGCTTGGTATTAGAGCTTAGGTTCTCGAGTTAGCTAGGGGTTGCGTGGCAATGGATTAGACCATTGCATCCATTATGCATTATATGTTATGTGCTTTAAATGCTACATGTTATGTGCTATGTGAATTATATGCATGATTAAATGTGTATGAAAATGAGACACTAAGGTTACAAAATATAACCTTGGGGTTCGGAAGAGAAAAAATGGGAAGGTTCAGGGTATAGGTGTCTACTAGTGAGTGGCACACACCCTACTAGTGAGACAAGGAGAGAAAATCTCAATGTTTTGACTTTGATCCCTAACTTTGGGATACTAAATTAGTGTTCTATTGATATCTTACGTGTTTGTCGATAGCAAATAGAGGAAGAGGACACTAGAACGGTCGACGGGGTTGGCGGAACAACCACCGGCCTTTGATCAACAAGCCTTCATGGAGGCTATGGGCACAATGGCGACTATCTTTGCATAAGCTAGCACCATCGTGGGCCAAGGGGGCTTGAGTAACCTCCAACGGTTCATGGCACACAAGCCACCAACTTTTCTTGGAGGTGCGGATTCGATGGTGGCTGACCATTGGTTCCAACAAGTGGACAAGATCTCAGAAGCTATGGAGATCACATCTGATGCCACTAAGATAAGGCTAGCTGTATTCTGGCATGAGGGAGAGGCCCATCTATGGTGGGATTGGGCAAAGGCCTCAAAGAACATAGAGGCAATGACTTGGGGAAAGTTTTGGGAGCTCTTCATGGGCAAGTATTTCCAGTAAGTTGTTCAACAATTGAAAGCCCGAGAATTATTGGATCTTAAACAAGGGACGATGATGGTGATGGAATACGTGGCTAAGTTCATAGAGCTAGTCCATTTTGCCGTTGATTATGTGGGCATAGACATGGCTAAAGTGAGGAGGTTCGAGAATGGCTTGAAGTTGTCCATCTGGGGAAAGATTGTGGGCCACTGCCTACAAGACTTGGACTCAATTGTCGAAACGGGCATGGCCATTGAGAGGGAAGTGGAAGACGCAAGAAGTATCCGGGAAGCGGGTGCTAAGGACAAGAAGAAGGAGGGTCAATCCTCTTCTTCTAGTTCAGGAAAGAAACAAAAGACATCTACCCCACAAGGACATCAAAGGCAGGGCCAAGGCTTTCAAGGCCAAGGCCATAGTGATTGATTCGGTTCACCCTAATCCCTGAATAGGAACCCTCAGATGTGTATATGGCTTATACGAGTAGGTGAGTGTCACTCTCACTCGGGTTCGATGCTAGAAATGGGAAAAATGTGCGTGTGGATGAAAATGTGTGTGCAAAAGTGTTCCCCAAGCGCAGAAAGACTTTCAAGTGTCGTGTTTTACTTGGAATGGGTATTCCAAGGTCGTCTCCTCAGGGAATGAAGGTTGAATTGTGGTGAATGTGATTTTGTGAAAAAAGAAAAGTGTAAAATCTTGTGAGTTTGTGTTTTGGTAAGTGAAGTTTTTGATAAAAATGCAATAAAAACAAGGTTGGCTAATCCGAAAGGGTCATTCCAATGGGAATGCCAAATCAACTCGAAACATTCTACCAATGGTGTCTCGGTGCTTGATTGATTCGTAGGAAGTGAGGGACTAATGTGAAGTTGTAGGCTCAAGCATACCCCGTGACAAGTCGACGGTGTATCAATAGCTCACAACCACGTCCACACTCAACCTAGTCAAACCAAGCACCTTACACAACGAGGAAGAATGGAGGAAAGTTGATTTAGCATACCCAAGAGGAAATCTCCCTTGGATTAGCCAACTAAAAACTTAGCTACTCATAAAGAAAGAAAACACATGCATAATGTAAAGATACATGGTAAAGAAATGAAGATTAAAACTTGTATTAATGCGAAGAAAAGTTAAACTACAAAGATAAGTTCATTTCATACCCAACTCAAAAGCTTGAAATGAAAAACTCAAATATAAACATGGTAGATTCAAGAATACATAACTAAACTTGAAATGCACTTGAAATAACTAAGATTAAAGTGCAAGAAATGAAGATTACAGGAGTATTATAGTTTACTACAAGTGATATGGGTAAGAAAATGTAAAAATCCAACTTCTCTCTCTAAAACTATGTCTTCTGCCTTGGGACCTTCTCTCTCTAAAAGCTTCTCTAGATGAATAATGATGTAGGAATGATGCATTTTCGTCCATCAGCCCCCGTATGGTCAGTTTGAGCAGACTCCCTATCCATAGGAAGTGATTTGACACTTCCACAGGCTAGGACAAGCCTAACCTGCAACCCACCATGCCTCCCTCTTTCTGTAACACCCCGAATTTTCTTTTATATATTTATAGAGATATATATATAGTAAATAATATTTGTAAAGATGTAGATATATGTAGTGACATAAGAATAAACCGTAGGAATAAATGCTATGGAGACAATTTGATTGCACTACAACAAAAATGGGCTTTTGTGACAAATTTTTTACGACAGATGTGTTCGCCGTCACAAAAGACGTATTTAAGACAATTTTTTGTGACGGCTGTGTTTGCCATCACAAAAAGCGTGTTTGTGTTAATATTTGTGGCAGTTATTTTTTCTGCCGTAAATAGTGTCATAAACTCAAAAAAAAAATTGTATTTGAGACAGCTGTTTTTCCTGCCTCAAATAATATTTATAAATTCAAAAGAATTTTTTATATTTATGGCAACCATTTTTCCTGTCGTATATAATATTTCATAAAATATTAAAATGTTGTTTTAGATAAAAAAAAATAGTTCATAGTTTAAAAAAGAAAAACTCTAAAAAAAAATTTGTATTGGCAACAACTATTTTTCATGTTACAAGTAATATTTCATAAAATTACGTAGTTTAATATCAAAAGACAATTTCTAGTTCAAAGAAAAAAAATTAAACTCTAAAAAGTCAAGTTTTTATATCAAAATTAGGAGTGTCAAAATATGACACGACCCGTTAACACGACATAAAATTAGTGGGTTTGTGTCTTCCTTAAACCACCTGTTTAGTAAACGAGTGAACCCGTCACGATGCGATTATAAACAAATTAGGTATTGGTGAAACTAATTATAAAAAATGTATACGATATGACTCGTTTATATGTCATTTACATAATTTGACAAGCCGTTCAGAGAAATATTGTGTGGCCCTCTGTTGATGTATATTCTAACTTGTTTTAGTTCTTTATTGTATATATGTATATAAATATTATTTCAGTATAGTAACAATAATTTTATATTTTTTTCAGATGTTACTGTGAGAGTAGATAGTTCGGGAAAAATGTTCAACTTTTTGCATTAATTTCTTGTACTCATAGATCGTTATGTTTTATAAAAGTACATACTTTACATTTTGTTTAACTCGTGGGATTGTTTTTTTGGATATGAAAATATTTCTATGTTTTTGAAAATGTTGATTATATTTACTTTTGTGTTTATTTATATATTAAATTGAGTAGTTGTATGGATATCAATGGGTCTTTGGTCTAATGGTATTCTTTACATTGTGAAAGCTTTGCCTTCTTGAGGTCAAGGGTTCAAGCCCCCTTCCTCCCTCCTTCCCCCACCAAAACAAAAAAAAAAAGTTGTATGGAGTGTATATATGCATAAGGTATATATATAACATTGGTTATTAATGGTCTATAATAATTAAATTTTTTTTTTGTGGCGGCATCGTTGCCGTCATAAATATATCTTCTATTTTTTTACGATAGTCAAATATGGTATTTGAGGCAGCACTTTTGCCGCCGTGATAAAAACAAAAATGTCGGATTTTTTGTGACAATTTATTTACGACAGGGTCTTGCTGCCGTAAATACTATTTGAGACAGATTGTTGCTGCCGTAAAAACCTTTTGAGACCACACTTATTATGGCGAGGCAATGCCGCCACAATGCCGTCACAAAAAGTATTTGTGACAGCAAATAAACTTTTTATGACAGCACTTTACCGCCGTAAAAACTCCTTTTTCTTGTAGTGTTGGGAAGTTACGTGTCGAAGATGTTTAAACTTGGAAAGGGTGATTAGACAAGTTTCTAAAAGTTTGTAGGTCAAAATAATGATTCCATTGAATCCGGAAGGTCGAAAAACATTGGGAGTGGTAATATGGATGTATTGGAAGTTAGGAAGTGTCTCGGAGTTAAAATACACTTTAGCGAGAATTTGGGTAAAAATGGGTATTGAACACTACTTAGTGTTTTGGCCATAACTTTTTATCCTTAAGTCTAATTGATCTGAAATTTTTACAGTAGATAGTATACATCTAGGGATACAAAAGTATATCTCATGAAAATTTTCCAATTCGACCTCTAAATGGGTCAAAACTGCATTGGAAGTTGAAACAAAAATCTGGCAGTTAAACCGTACTGGTACGCCGAACTCCAGTAGCTACACCGTACCGGTACGCCCGATAAATCCCAGCCCGATCCGACTTCGGGTCTTTCTCCATTTCTTCCACTATAAATACATCCCTACACCTCTCTAAGCCCCATTTCACCACTCCAAACCCTAGGTAGCCTTAGAAAGAGAGAAAGGGAGAGAAAAACACAAATATAGAGGGAGATTTACACCATTCTTGAAGATCAAAACCCTAGATTTCTCAAGATTTCCACTTCTATACCCATTTCATTTTCTTCCCTTCTTCACCTAATCTCATCCAAATCTCTTGAAACCCTAGGAGGAGGAAATTAAGAGGAAAAGAAAGGAAAGCAAGAAGGTCTTGAAGCTTGGGTATTTGGATAAAACTTTTGAGCATTAAGGTAGGGGTTTCCTCTCACTCTCTTACATTGAGGCTAGGGTATTTATGTATGTATGTTTTGGCTATCAATGATATATAAATGCTAGGAAATCATCTTCTCTTGGGCTTTTTGACAAAGATTTTATGTTTTACACAAAGTTAGGGTGGTATACCCATGAAATCCCTCTCTTGTTTGAAAAACCCTAGTTTTCAAGAGTGATGGGTTTTTTCTTTTTGAACTCTTCCTTTATTCTTGATTTAAAAACTTTAGTGTTTCATATTGAACAACAAAATGGTATTTATGATGATCTCTTGTAGTTTTCCTTCATTGTCTATTGAAATTGCCTCATGTTGGATGTGTGGAATTTTATGAAAATTTGCTTGAGAAATTGGGGATTTATGGTATTGTTGGTAATGTGAGATGTTTGTTGATATGTTATCTCTTGTGTAGTTGTACGATACTAACATGGTTTACTATTGACCGGGTGTCATGTAGTGGGTAGACGGCTTTGTATGCCACGCGGGTATGAATTTTTCCTACCACATGGTGTGGGTAGACGTCTTTGTACGCCGTGTGGGTACGAACATTTCCTAGCACTAATGATAACGGTGTAGTAACGTGGGTTGTGTCGGACATACAGTGTGGGTTATCGTGCATTGTACCAAAAATGGTTTCGACAAGAGTTTCGGGAAGTATGGGATTCCGCGAGAACTTGTTGGAAACGGTTTATGGTAGAATGGATTATCAATGGTATATTTTGTTTATGTATTCCTTTCAATCACTGTTGCTATCTAAACTTGAGATCTGTTAAATGTCCTCATTTTACTTCAAATGTCATATATGTTATTTGTGAAATGAGACCGACCGTTTTATATACTTTGTTAAACCTTGTTTGGGTTTGGGAGGATTTTTCTACAGAGCTTCGTGCTCACCCCCTACCATTGAATATTTTTTTCAGATTTTGTGCCAGAGGATGAGCTCGGTGCTCATGAGCCGGGCCATGGAGAGGCTTCACTAGAGGGATACTTGGATCCCGAGTGGGACATCTAGAGATGTTGCTTACTTTTGCTCTAGACTAGGGTATTCATTGTAAACCTTGTAAAGTCTAGTTTTCTTTTGTTATTTCTGCTGTGCTACATTAGTTGATTTTTGAAATGTAAAGGCCAAAATGGGTCTATTCTTTTGGGATAATGATGTAAATTTTATGGATGATGAATGGAGAATTTTCTTATTGATGAAATTATATTAGTGCTCTCATGTTGTGAATGGTCTTAGAATGTAATGTCGTCCAGGGTGTATTTTGGGGCGTTACACTTTCTCTCTCTTCCTCTTAAATGATTTTTATTCCAAAGTCCAATCCTAGGTGTAGGGAGGCATGTTTGTATGTAGAATATGTTAGGGGATGTGTGAGAGAAGTATAGGTGGGCCCCCCAAGCAAGTAGAGTCTGAGTTGCAGGTTCTGGCATTTTTCAGCAAAACCTACCGGTAGGTCGATGACAAAACCTACCGGTAGGTTTTGTTCCAGTAAGCAAAACCTTTCGATAGGTTTGGCAGATGATCTAGTAGGTCCAACTCCAGTGTGCAAAACCTACTGGTAGTTTTATGAGCAAACCTACCGGTAGGTTTTTACTTGATTTGCTCCTTTCTTGATTTTTTCACCTTCCAAGCCACCCGTTAAGCCTCCCCTTCATCTCCATTGAATTTGAGCACTATGATGGGGGCTTAACTCAAGACATTTCCAACTCTTTACCTACAATTACACAAAAACATTATTAATTTTTTGATTAATTGCATTTCCACCCATTTCACCACAAAAACAATTATAAAAGGGATACAAAAAGTATACATGATTTGCAATATTTTGTGCTAATCACACGGTCAATCCTCCCAAGGTGGGAGAAAATTCAAGGGTTCCTACCTGGTTGACCAGAAGGCATGCTACATTTGTCACCAGCCTGGTCACTTAAGACAGGATTTCCCTTTAAGGCAGGGATCCCTCTATGGGCTAAGAAATTCAGTTTTAGTTCCAGGGTATACCATAGACCCCGACCACTTCACAAGCGGGGACTCCGCAATTAGGCCATATGGGTTAGGGCATGGGCCGAGGGTAAGGCTTACAGACCGAGACATCAGGAATTCAGGGGCGGGTGTACGTCGCCACTACTCAGGCTGAGCCGGTGGATCAGTTGGTGATTCAGGGTACATTTTTACTCTCTTGCTTATGGGCAAGGGTATTTTTTGACTCGGATGCATCTCATTCATTCTTTTCTACATCATGTGTGAAGGACTTGAGCTTAGATGTTAAGGCCTTGGAAGAGCCATTGCATGTGAGTTCTCCTCTAGGAGCTAGGGTTTGCATTGATCTGATATATCGGGGATGTGAGTTAGAAATCTCAGGAATTCTACTAATGGTGGACCTTATGGTTATGGACATGTCAGAATTTGACATCATCCTCGGGATGGGCTGGTTGGCAGCACACTGAGTCGTCATCAATTTTGATCGGAAAAGGGTCACTACATATACACCAGAGGGTGTTTGTTTGAAGTTTCTGGGGGAAAAACACGATACCTTACCCCTAAGTCGTGTATGACTCTCGTTGGCACGGGGCAGTTGATGGGTTAGCTAACAAGCCTCACCCTTGAGGACGAGGCGAGACAGGAGTTGGGTCTGTCTCGAGTGGTTTGTGAGTATGAGAATGTTTTTCTGGAAGAGTTACGGGGATTGCCTCCACATGGAGATGTAGAGTTCACCATTGAGTTGCACCCCGGTACATCTCCCATTTCTATGACTCCACATAGAATGAAACCCCTAAGTTGCAAGAACTCAAAGCCCAATTTCAAGAATTTTTGAAAATGGTTTTATTAGACCAAGTATCTCACCTTGGGGTGCTCCGGTATTATTTGTCAATAAGAAGGACAAGACCCTTAGACTTTTTATAGACTATCGGCAGTTGAATCGAGTTACCATCAAGAAGTACCTATTGCAGAGGATTGATGACTTGTTTGAGCAATTGAGAGGGGCAAGGGTCTACTCCAAGATAGATTTGCACACGGGATACCATCAATTGGGAATTAGAGAGGCAGATATCCCTAAGACGACGTTCAGGACGCGATATGGGCATTCCGAGTTCACAGTGATGCCATTTGGATTGACGAATACCCCGACGACATTCATGGATCTCAGGCATAGGGTGTTCCAAACCTACCTAGATCAGTTTGTTGTGGTCTTTGTTGATGAAATCATGATCTACTCCAAGTCCGAGGAGGAGCATAAGGGTAACTTGAGGACTGTTCACCAGACCCTGAGAGACCACCAGTTGTACGCCAAGTTCAACAAGTGTGAATTGTGGCTGACGGAGGTGAAATTTTTAGGACATGTAGTGTCGGCTTCGGGTGTGTCAGTTGACCCAGAGAAGGTTGAGGCAGTCATGAGTTGGGAGAGGCCCAAGTCGGTCTTCAAGATACGTAGTTTCTTGGGATTGATGGGATATTATCGGAGGTTCATCGAGGAATTCTCCCCGATTAGCTTGGCCTATGACGAGATTGACTAGGAAGGAGGACAAGTTTTAATGGGATGACTCGTGTGAGAAGGCATTCCAGGAGTTGAAAAGGAGGCTTACTTCAGCTCATATTCTCATAGTTTCGGAGAGGGGACATAGGTACACATTGCATTGTACTGCCTCCAAGGACGGACTTGGGTGTGTGCTGATGCAGTCTAGGAGGGTGGTAGCTTATGGTTCATGATAGTTGAAGAGCCACGAGCAAAACTATCCCAAGTATAACATGGAGTTGACGGCCATTGTCTTTGCCCTGAAGGCATGGCGCCACTATCTGTATGGAGAACAAATAGAGGTGTTTTCGGATCACAAGATTCTAAAGTATATCTTCACACAGCGAGACCTCAATATGAGGCAGCGCAAGTGGATAAAGTACCTGTAGGATTATTACTATCTAAGATTCGGGATTTCCTGGGATGCCAACCTAGTTGGGACGTTAGATAATCCTATGATGCTTGAAGCTGTATTTTATGAAAAAAAAATTCTAAGTAAGGCAAATGTGGTGGCTAATGCACTCAGCCGGAAGTCACAGGGAGTCTTAGCTAGTGTGGTTTCCCGGGAGTGGTAGATGATTTGTACTTAAAATTAGCATTTTACTATGCCTTTTTTTAGACTAATTGTAATTTGATGGAGTTTAAGTGATGAAATTTCAGGTTCTAAAGTAAAAAAAGGATGCAAGTACAACAAGTATCACACTTGAGTGTAACACCAGCACATTCGGGAACAAAATGGGAGAAGCTTGGAACAAAGCAATAACGTTCGAACGCTAACTCACATTCGAACGTCCACTTAGACTATGAGCAGACCAGACTGCTCAGACATGGCGTGTGCAGCCAAGAAGGAAGACTCTGGGGCACTTGAGTACCACGTTCGAATGCCAATCAACGTTCGAACGTCCCATTTAATTATCTGAAGATCAGGCTGCTGCATGGAGTGTGGAGATGGACTTCACAGAAGACTACAGGCCACTTGAGTGGGAAAGTCAGACTCCATCACAACGTTCAAACGCCCATCAAGCAAAGATAGAGACAACATTCGAACGCCAGACAACGTTCGAACGTTGTCTGCAGACTGGCTGCAGAGTGGTTGACTTTTCACTTGGACTTGGGCGGCATACACTATTCCTTCACCCCCTCTTGTCTCCTCCTCCTTGCCTATAAATACTTCCATTGGTGGAGAGCAAAGAGAGACTAAGTAAAGAGCTTGATGGAGGCTTAGACTCCCACTCATATTATTGTAGAATTATCTTATATTTCCTTGTATGAAGAAGTAGTTGTTCTAGAGATTGGTTTGGCATTAATCCAACATCTCTTAGCTTGTTGTAGAATTAGTCTTAAGCTTATGCTTTCAGTTACATGCATAGAGGGAGATAGATTACCTTTGGTTGTGGATCACCCTCCAAAAATGACTACTTTTCTTCTACTTTTAATTTGTGTTTCATTCACTTCCATTGCTTGAGCTTCTTTCTTCCCTTAGAGGAGTGAAACTCTTCCACTTTTCTATAGTCTCACCAAAGCCGTGAATGGTGGAACGTGATTCACTCATTCTTTGTCGAAGATCGGCTCCCTGTTTAGTGTGCTTTGCTTTGTGATCCCTCTACTTGGAGGAATGAACATCACTCACTTTTTTAGCTTTACCAAAGCCATGAAGAGTGAGTAGTTTTTCATTCACTCTTTAGTAAGAGGAGAATGATATGTATAAATTATCCGGACGTTATATTTGTGGAATTTCGATTATGCTTAATGCTTTATATTCCCCATGCCTATTGAATGATTGATTGCATTTAGCAAAGTTAAGGTACTTTGTTTAACCAGAAGTTCTTTCTATAACATAGATAACTCTTGTATAGAAAGACTCATTGGTTCAAGACAAGTACCCCGACTAGATCTTCATGACTACCCTTCAATCTTCACCATTATTGTGCTTCAATTAAAGAATGGAAATAGAACATTAATGTCATGATTGGATGTCTTGTAGAAACACTTGCTTGTTTGTAGACGGGTTAAGTCTCGGCACAGACAATTCTTGTAAACTTCTAGAAAGACATCGGAATCATGTTCTTAATTCTCATAATCCACCTTTATCTTCCGATTAACCTGCTGTTGACACGGGGGTTAATCGAGTTATCAAGCAAAAGTATAACAAACCGGATAATTAACTACATGTCCAGATCCTTGAACTAAAGAGTGACTCTTTTACATTAGAGCTTATCTCATATTTTGTTTAGAAAATTCTCTTGGAAAGAATCTTATATTTTGTCCAGGAAATCTTATATCACACAACTTCAAATCTCAAGGGTTACAATCACTAGGTCTCCACCACTACTTATCTAAACACCAACAAGAGTTCCATGTGGATTTGACTCCAGACTCAAACCGGATTATTACTACAGCTTGACCACCTGCACTTAGGTGTACACATTTCGGATCAAGTCAAGTTTTTGGCGCCGTTGCCTGGGAAACATAAAAGGTGTTTTAAGGTACAAGGTAAAAAGACCTTTATTTTTGTATATATTCTTTGGTTTAGTGTGAGTAACTTTGTTTTGTTTTATTTTCTTTATTTTCTTTATGTCTGAGGGCACTCTGCACTATCAAAATTTGCCAGCAGAATCTTGTGAGTCTATGAATCAGCTTGAACCGAATTCACCTAGATCAGAAGCAGACTCTTGTGAGAGTAATATGTCAAATAATGAGAGAAACGGAGAAGTCCCTATGAGAGAGGGGGAAGTGCCTAACATTCGAACTTTATGGGATTACTTAAATTCCACAAGAAATAGTGTCCCCTCTTGTTTTGTATTCCCTGAAAATGCTCCCCTCTTTACTGTAAAGCCGGGGACAGTGCAACTATTACCTGTGTTTCATGGATTGGATGAAGAAAATTCATATCTGCATATAAAAGATTTTGAGGAAGTGTGTGGAACATTTCAAGACAATTCTGAACTAGAAAAGATGAAACTTTTTCCTTTCTCTTTAAGGAACAAAGCTAAACAATGACTAAATTCTTTAAAAGCTCTTTCAATACCTAACTGGCAGGCATTGCAGAATGAATTTTTTAGAAATTTTTTTCCTCTACACCGCACTAATGCACTCAAAAGGCAAATCATGAATTTTTCGGTTAAAGAAGGAGAAACTTTTTACCAAAGTTGGGAGAGATTCAAAGAACTGCTCCAATCCTGCCCACATCACGCTTTTGAGAATTGGACTTTGGTAGGATTTTTCTATGACTTCTTACCCTCTAGACTACGTCAGTTTGTCGAAATGATGGCTCAAGGAGAATTTATGGGAAAACGTCCAGAGGAGGCATCCATTTTTTTTTTCACCATATCTGATAGTTCTCAGATGTGGGACTCAGCCTCTCCTACCACTGTAGAAGCCAGACCATCTACTTCCCAAGGAGGTAAGTTTGTCTTAAGAGATGATGATGACCTGAGAGCAAAAATATCTATGTTGTCTCAAAAGCTTGAAGCTTTAGAGATGAAGAAGGTCCATCAAGTTGATGTTAGCTCTTCCACAAAACAAGTGTGTGGAATCTGTGCGCTAACAGGACACCCTACTGAGGAGTGCCCTACCATCCCAGCGTTCAAGGAGGTCTTGTTGGAACAAATAAATGCAGTTTCCAACTTCAACAAGCCTTACTCCAACCCATACTCTGAAACATACAATCCAGGGTGGCGGAACCACCCGAACTTCAGTTGGAGGAACACACAACCAACGCCCATGAACCAACAACAAGGTTCATACCCATCACCTCAAGGACCTCCTGCATATCAACCATACCAACCACCACAAAAGAGAAGCCTTGAGGACACACTGAATCAGTTCATGCAAAGCCAAATGAACTACAACAATAATTCTACACAGGCTTTCACTGATTTCAAAACCCAGACCACTCAATCTTTCGAGGATCTTAAAAGCCACATCCAAAAGCTGACCCAATCCATGGCCACACATGAGAAGGGCAAGTTCCCTGCCCAACCAAAACCTCCACAAGGCCAAATTCATGTGGGAAATCCTTCACTCATGGAAACACCACTAGACCAATCTCAAGTTTTCACTACACTGAGAAGTGGCAAGGTGATTGACAAGACCATTAGAGACATGCTCATTCCAAAGCCAAAACCTGAGTCAGTCCCAGTCAACTCATCATTTGAGCCTGAACCAATTGAGACTGAACTTGAAGAAGAACCTGAGCCTATGATTGAACAAGAGCCAAGACATTCTAAGGAAAGAGAGCCTTCGTGTTCCATTCCTGCTCCTTTTCCTCATAGACTCAAAACCAAACAGAAGTTGAAAAATCTGCCTGAAATTTACGAGCTTTTTAAGCAAGTAAAGATCAACATCCCACTTCTGGATGCAATCAAACAAGTTCCGTCTTATGCCATATTTCTAAAAGACTTGTGCAAAGTCAAGAGAAGCCAGATTGTCCAAAGAAGAGCCTTCCTAACAGAACAAGCCAGTGCCCTCCTTCAACACTAAACCCCTCTAAAATACAAGGATCCGGGGTGTCCGACTGTGTCATGTGTCATTGGAAATTTTTGAATTGAACAAGCACTGTTAGACCTTGGAGCCAGTGTTAATTTGCTACCCTACTCTGTCTACCAGTAGTTGGGTCTTGGGGAACTCAAACCCACTTGTGTCACACTCTAGTTGGCCGAAAGATCTGTCAAAATTCCTAGGGGCATTATTGAAGATGTACTTGTCCAAGTAGACAACTTTGTCTTCCTGGTGGACTTCATTATTCTAGATACTCAGCCAGCAATGCATTCAGAAAATCAAATTCCCATTATTCTTGGTCGACGCTTCCTAGCAACCTCCAATGCTCTGATCAACTGCAGGAATGGGGTTATGAAATTAACCTTTGAGAACATGACTCTTGAGCTGAATATTTTCAATATTGTCAAACACCCAGGAGAGAACAAAGAAGAGAGAGAAATAAATTCCATTGAGTCGTTGGTTCACGAACATGTGAATGATACCTTTTGTGAACCTTCTGCTAAATCATACCAGTTGGAACCTAGCACATCTGAGTCAACAGATGATGACCCAAATCCACAAAGTTGCCATACTCATGCTGTTGAGACATGGGTACCCAAATTCGAGGAACTTTCATCGAGTGGCACAAAGCCACTCTCATCAAGTATCAGCCACTAAAGCCTGAATTGAAACCTATCTCATCTGACCTCAAATATGCATTCTTAGGAGAGGACGAGTCATACCCAGTGGTAATTTCATCTTAGCTCACATACTTGCAAGAGTCTAAACCGATTGAAGTTCTTCAAAGCCATAAAAGCACCATTGGGTGGACCATCACTGACTTGAAATGTATAAGCCCGTTAATCTGCAATCATGCTATATACCTTGAAGAGGATTCAAAACCCTCTTGTCAAATGCAGTGACGACTGAACCCTCACGTGAAGGAAGTTATGAGAATGGAGGTACTCAAGCTCTTAGATGTAGGGATAATCTTTCCCATCTCCGATAGCAAGTGGGTTAGTCCAACCCAAGTTGTGCCCAGAAAGTCTGGGGTCACAGTGGTAAAAAATGATGCAGATGAACTAGTACCAACTCGAGTTGTCACAGGATGGCGAATGTGTATTGACTATCGAAAACTCAATTTTGTCACTAGAAAAGATCATTTTCCTCTTCCATTTCTTGACCAAGTCCTAGAGAGAATTGCAGGTCATGCATTCTACTGTTTCCTAGATGGGTATTCTGGGTACAATCAAATCGAGATAGCACTAAATGATCAGGAGAAAACAACCTTCACATGCCCCTTTGGTACCTTTGCATTCAAAAGGATGTCATTTGGACTTTGTAATGCTCCTGCAACATTCCAAATATGCATGCTAAGCTTGTTCAGTGACATTGTTGAAAATTTTTTGGAAGTATTCATCGATGACTTTTCTGTATATATGGTGATTCCTTTGATTTGTGTCTGACCAATCTAGAGAAAGTGCTAATAAGATGTAAGGAAGCCAATCTAGTGCTCAATTGGAAAAAATGTCATTTCATGGTAACGCAAGGCATTGTCCTTGGTCACATTGTGTCGTCTGAGGGCATGAAAGTTGACAAGGCAAAAATAGATATGATTGGAAATTTGCCCCCCATAAGACTGTAAAAGATGTCCGATCATTCCTAGGGCATGCAGGTTTTTACAGGAGATTCATAAAAGATTTCAGTACCATAGCCAAACCCATGTGTCATCTTCTGAGTCAGGACGTAATCTTTTTGTGGAATGAAGCATGTCAGAAAGCCTTTGATAAGCTTGAAGGCATGTTAATTTCTACTCCAATAATGCAACGCCCTGACTGGACTCTACCATTTGAATTGATGTGTGATGCAAATGATTATGTTGTAGGCACTATGTTGGGACAAAGAAAAGATAAGAAACCCCATGTGATTTACTATGCAAGCAAAACTTTGAATAATGCTCAAAAGAATTATTCAACGACTGAAAAAGAATTGCTTGATGTAGTTTTTGCTCTGGAAAAATTATGTTCTTATCTTTTTGGTTCTTCTGTTACTGTATTCACTGACCATGCAGCCCTAAAATTCTTGCTTACAAAGAAGGATGCCAAGCCAAGGCTCTTGAGATGGATACTCTTGCTCCAAGAGTTTGATATGATCATTCAAGACAAAAAGGGTGTCGAGAATGTGGTGGCAGATCATCTGTCCAGATTAACATATGAATTTCATGAAGATGGACTGCCAATCAATGATAAATTCCTCGATGAATAACTATTCATGGTTGATAAGACACCATGGTACGCTGATATTGCTAACTTCATTACTACTGGTACGTTCCCCCCGTCCTTTACCATGATGGACAAAAAGAAAATTCTAAGGGAAGTTTGTAACTTCTTTTGGGAGGATCCCTACGTATTTAAGTACTGTAAGGATCAAATCATAAGGCGTTGCATCCCCGCTCATGAAAGCAACCAGGTAATAACATTTTGTCATTCTGAAACATGCGGTGGCCATTTTTCATCAAGGAAAACCGCTGCAAAAATATTGCAGTGTGGATTTTACTGGCCCACACTTTTCAAAGATGTCCATGCCTTCTGTTTAACTTGCGATAGATGCCAAAGGTTGGGAAGCATTTATAAAAGAAACATGATGCCCTTAAACCCCATTCTGATGATTGAAATTTTTGACTGTTGGGACATCGATTTTATGGGACCGTTTCCCCTTTCCTTTGGCTATCTATACATTTTAGTGGCCATAGACTATGTGCCAAAATGGGTTGAAGCAATTCCATGCCGAAATAATGATCACCGAACAGTGATCAAGTTTTTAAAAGAAAATATTTTGTCCCGGTTTGGAATTTCGAAATAAATCATAAGTGATGGGGGTGCTCATTTTTGCAATCGTCCCTTCTTAAATTTGATGAAAAAATACTTGATCTTTCACAAAATTGCAACCCCTTATCACCCACAGACCAGTGGACAGGCAGAACTAGCTAATCGGGAGATCAAAATAATTTTAGAAAAAATGGTAAATCCAGACTGTAAAGATTGGTCGCCAAGACTCACTGATGCACTCTGGGCAGACCGGACTGCTTTTAAAACAATTTTGGGCATGTCTCCTTATCGATTAGTCTATGGAAAGACGTGTCACCTACCTGTGGAATTGGAATATAGGGCATACTGGACCATTAAAGCAATGAACTTTGACCTGAACAAGGCCGGACTAGCAAGGAAACTTTAGATAAATGAATTGGAGGAATTGAGAAATGAAGCATATGAGAATGCTAAGATTGCTAAAACCAGGATGAAATTTTTTCATGACAAGAACATTGTGCGGAAATCTTTTGAGCCTTCTCAAAAAGTCATGTTATTTAATTCAAGACTCCGCCTCTTTCCTGGTAAGTTGAAGTCAAGATGGACTGGACCTTACATTGTCAAAAAGGTGTTTGGACATGGAGCAGTTGAAGTGGAAAACCCCTCGAACGGTAATATCTTTACTGTTAATGGTCAGCGGTTGAAACCATTTTTGGAGGAGTTTGTTAAAAATGTGGAAACCATTATTTTAATGGAACCATAATATTCTTTCGAGATTCGCGCCTGCCGACACTCAATTGGATCAGGTTAGGAAAAATCCAACCCAACCCGACCCGTTGGGGCGCCTTTATAAGGCCCCCGATCTTTTTCCTCTTTTTCCCAGCCGCCGCTGTTGGCCCCCCTTCTTCTTCTTCTTCTTCTTCTTCTTCTTCGTTTTCATTGTTCTGTGATAAACGACCCATCCCCTGCAAACCAATGACTACACACTCTACAAACACAATCTTTTGCTTCATGCTTTGCATTTTAATCTTATATTTGCTCATGGGTGTTCTTCTCTTGTTCGCACTCACACACAAGGATTTTCAGCCTACCCGAAACCTAGATCTGCGCAAAGATGAGTAATTTGTGTATTTTTATTTGTAGGTTTCAGGAGATGAACAGATCTTTACCATTCAACCTCATCTCCAAGATTCATACACTGGTAAATTTGAAATATTAGGGACAATGTTCAGTTTAGGTTAGGGGGTGAGAACTACAGTTCATATTTTTATTTTGTGCCCGTAAATTTTTTTGTTTTTGTTGTTGCTGCTGTTTTTGATCATATTGTGTATCGTGCCTCGTGTTTTGTATAAATTGATGATCATGTCTGTGAGTCAGTTCCAATCTTCTTTGTGACTGGCAGACGTTAAAGAACCAGATAGTGAGTCTTAAAGCTTAGAAAACATGGATGTTAAACTTTTTTGGTTTAGTCTGGGAGTTCTACGCACTTTTTCCATCTGATGTGCATACTGTGATCATGAGAAAAACAAGACTAGTAAGGAAAGCCGAAATCTGAGAAGAACAAGGGAAACCCCTATGTGGCAAAAGCACTTTTGCTAAACGTCGTCGTGTCAAAAGGCTTGGTGCCTGTAAACAGTGTGGCAGAGTCTTTCACGAGAAAAGATATAATCAGTGTTCTAAACCAATTTCCGGTCGTGCACTCGATCGATTAGACTGGATAGTGAATGGGCTGAGTAAGGATTACCCTGAGACGCCATGCTATTCCGGTACTTTGCTTAACCGGTTTGTAAGACAGGAAATTGGGAGAGTCACTAGTTGTTCGAATGACACAGAGACAGAGGAAGACTCGGATTAGATTGCTTTTCTAACAAAAATGTGGAAAATGTGTTTTTGGGGATGAAAGTCAAAGGTCCGAATTTTTGTAAAAAGTGTAAAAATCTTCTTGTACAAACTCTTTTGACTGAAATGAAAATATGGACCGAGTAAGGAATGTCCTAGAATACCAACCTAAAGCGTGGGTAGAGACTTATTCTGAGACGCCATGAATTTTGTTTCAAACTTGTGGATATAGCCCTCTTTTATTGTGTACATAAAATTGCATAGGAATTTTTTAAATTTTTGATTTGACATTCGAATGCCAGGTGACGTTCGAACGTCCCCCACTTGCAGTACTCAGCCTCTGATGAAGTCTCTGATGGAAAAGTACTGGGAACTCAGCCCGTTCGAACGCCAATAGAACTTTCGAACATCATGACCTTGCAGTACTTTGGTCTCTTCAGAACTCATAAGTACTGGGAGCTCACCACGTTCGAACGTCACTCACGTTCGAAAGATCTTTTAAAAATCTTTCTACACACGTTCGAACGCCATTGACGTTCAAACGCCATTGACGTTCGAACGTCACGACTCAGACTATAAAAGTCTGGTTCGTCTTCTTCATTCCAAAACCACCCAAAAACCACCTAAAAAACCCCCAAATCCTTGGTGACCCTTCATTACCCAAGCCCGTAAACACCTACCATTCTCCATTTTTACCTAAAATCAACCACACCAAGACCATTCCCACAGCAAGACTTTCAAAGCCCTCACAACCTCAAAACTGAAACACCATGCCTCCAAGAGTCAAACTGCCTGCTAGGCACAACCTAATTAGCACTTAAAATTAGCATATTACTATGTTGTTTTAAGACTAATTGTACTTTGATGGAGTTTAAGTGATGTCATTTCAGGCCCTAAACTGAACAAGGACTCAAGAACAACAAGTACCACACTTGAATGCAACACCAGCACATTAGAGCGCAAAATTGGAGAAGCTTGGAGCACAGCCAGAACGTTCGAACGCCAACTCACGTTCGAACGGCCACATTGAACTGTAGCAGACCCAACTGCTAAGAGAAGGCGTGTTGCAGCTAGGAAAGAAGACTCTGAAGCTCTGAGGCACTTGAGTGTCACGTTGGAACGCCAACTCACGTTCGAACGTGCACTTGAGTTGATTGAAGACCAGACTACTGCATAGAGTGTGGAACTGAACTTCACAGAAGACCAACAGATCACTCGAGTGAGAGGATCAGAGCACATCTGGAGTTCGAACGCCCCTAGTGCAAAGACAGAAGAAACGTTCGAACGGCAGACAACGTTTGAACGACCATAAAGCAAAAATAGAAACAACGTTTGAACGCCAACTCACGTTCGAACGCTCTCCATAGAATGGCAGCAGAGTAGTTGGTTTTTCACTTGGAATTGAGGGGCATACACTATTCCTTCACCCCCTTTAGTCTCCTCTTCTTGCCTATAAATACTCCCATTGTTGGAGAGCTAGGGGAGCCAAGTAGAGAGGTTGATGGAGGCTTAGACTCCCACTCACATTGTAGATTTAGCTTACATTTTCCTTGTATGAAGTCTTTAGAGATTAGTTTGGCTTTAGTCCAACATCTCATTGCTTGTTATAAAAGTAGTTTTATGCTTATGCATTCATTTACATGAATAGAAGGGAGTTAGTTCATCTTTTGGTTGAGGAAGCCACCCTCCAAATGTGACTAGCTTTCTTCTACTTTTATTGTTTATGTACTTCACTTCCAATGCTTGAGCTTCTTTCTTTCTTAGAGGAGTGAAACTCTTCCACTTTTCTAGAGCTTTACCAAAGTCGTGAAGGGTGGAACGTGATTCACTCAATCTTTGTTAAAGATTGGCTCCTTGTTCATTGTTATTTCATCTTTTAAGTCCTCTACTTGGAGGGATGAGCATCACCCACTTTTCTAGCTTTACCAAAGCCATGAAGAGTGAGTAGTTTCTCATTCACTCTTTAGTAAGAGGAGAATGGCATGTATAAGTTATCCGGCAATTATATTTGTGCACTGTTCTTATGCTTAACGTTTATTTCTTCTTGCTTATTGGATGATTGATTGCATCTAGCAAAGCTAAGGTACTTTGTATAACCGTGGGCTCTTTCTATGACACGGATGACTCTTGCATAGAAAGACTCATCGGTTCATGGCAAGTACCCCGGCTAGATCTTCATGACTACCCTTCAATCCTCCCCCTTATTGTGCTTCATTTAAAGAATGGAATATTAATGTCATGATTGGATGTCTTGTAGAAACACTTGCTTGTTTGTAGATGGGTTAAGTCTCGGCACAAACAATTCTTGTAAACTTCTAGAAAGACCTCGGAATCATGTTCTGAATTCTCACAGTCCATCTTTATCTTCCGATTAACATACTATTGACACGGGAGTTAATTTAGTTATCAAACACAAGTATAATAAACCGGATAATTAACTACATGTCTAGATCCTTGAACTAAAGAGTGATTTTTTTTTTTATTAGCATTTATCTCCTATTTTGTTAAGAAAATTCTCTTTGAAAGAATCTTATATTCCGTCCAGGAAATCCCACACCTCACAGCAAATCTCAAGGGTTACAATCAATAGGTCTCTATCACTGCTTATCCCAAAAATACCAACAAAAGTTTCTTGTGGATTCGACTTCGGACTCAAACCGGATTATTACTACAGCTTTACCGCCTGCACTTGGGTGTACACATTTCAGATCAAGTCAAGTTTTTGGCGCCGTTGCCAGGGACCTTTGAAAGGTGTTTTAAGGTAAAAGGTAAAAAGACCTTCATCTTTGTGTATATTCTTTGGTTTACTGTAAATGACTTTGTTTTATTTTCTTTATGACTGAGGGCACTCCTCACTATCAAAATTTGCCGGCAGAATCTTGTGAGTCTGTGAATCAGCCTGAACCGAATTCACCTAGATCAGTAGCAGACTCTTATGAGAGTAATATGTCAAATAATGAAAGAAATGAAGAAGTCCCTTTGAGAGAGGAGGAAGTCCCTAACATCCGAACTTTGCGGGATTACTTAAATCCCACAAGAAATAGTGTCCCCTCTTGTTTTACATTTCCTGAAAATGCTCCCCTATTTACTGTAAAGTCGGGGACAGTGCAGTTATTACCCGTGTTTCATGGATTGGATGTAGAAAATCCATATCTGCATATAAAAGATTTTGAGGAAGTGTGTGGAACATTTCAAGACAATTCTGAACTAGCCAAGATGAAACTGTTTTCTTTCTCTTTAAGGGATAGAGCTAAACAATGGCTAAATTCTTTAAAAGCTTTTTCAATACCTAACTGGCAGGCATTGCAAAATAATTTTTTTAGAAAGTTTTTTCCTCTACACAGCACAAATGCACTAAAAAGGCAAATCATGAATTTTGCGGTTAAATAAGGATAAACTTTTTACCAAAGTTGGGAGAGATTTAAAGATCTGCTCCAATCCTGCCCACATCACGCTTTTGAGAATTGGACTTTGGTAGGATTTTTCTATGACTCCTTACCCTCTAGACTACGTCAATTTGTCGAAATGATGGCTCAAGGAGAATTTATGGGAAAACGTCTGGAGGAGGCATTCAATTTCTTTGACACCATATCTGACAGTTCTCAGATGTGGGACTCAGCCTCTCCTACCACTGTAGAAGCCAGACCATCTACTTTCCAAGGAGGTAAATATGTCTTGAGAGAGGATGATGACCTGAGAGCAAAAATGTCTACGTTGTCTCGAAAGCTTGAAGCTTTAGAGATGAAGAAAGTCCATCAAGTTGATGTTGGCCCTTCCACAGAACAAGTGTGTGGAATCTGTGCGCTAACAGGACACCCTACTGGGGAGTGTCCCACCATCCCAGCGTTCAAAGAGGTCTTATTGGAACAGACACGTGCAGTTTCCAACTTCAACAAGCCTTACTCCAACCCATACTCTGAAACATACAATCCAGGGTGGCGGAACCACCCTAACTTCAGTTGGAAGAACACACAACCAATACCCATGAACCAACAACAAGGATCATACCCACCACCTCAAGGACCTCCCGCATATCAACCATACCAACCACCACAAAAGAGGAACCTTGAGGACACATTGAATCAGTTCATGCAAAGCCAAATGAACTATAACAATAATTCCACACTGGCTTTCACTGATTTCAAAACCCAGACCACTCAAACTTTTGAGGATCTTAAAAGCCACATCCAAAAGTTGACCTAATCCATGGTCACACACGAAAAGGGCGAGTTTCCTGCCCAACCAAAGCAACTACAAGGTCAATTCCATGTAGGGAACCCTTCAACAACAGGAAACACACAAGACCAAGCCCAAGTTGTCACTACACTAAGAAGTGGCAAGGTGATTGACAAGACCATCAGAGACATACTATTTCCAAAGCCAAGACCTGAGTCAATCCCAGTCAACCCATCATCTGAGCCTGAACCAATTGAGACTGAACTTGAGGAAGAACCTGAGCCTATGATTGAACAAGAGCCAGAACCTTCTGAGGAAAGGGAACCTTCGTGTTCCATTCCTGCTCCTTTTCCTCATAGACTCAAAACCAAACAGAAGTTGAAAAATCAGCCTGAAATTTACGAGCTTTTTAAGCAAGTAAATATCAACATCCCACTTCTGGACGCAATCAAACAAGTTCCGTCTTATGCCAAGTTTCTAAAAGACTTGTGAACAGTCAAGAGAAGCCAGAATGTCCAAAAAAGAGCCTTCCTACCAGAACAAGCCAGTGCTCTTCTTCAACATAAAACCTTTCCAAAATACAAAGACCCAGGGTGTCCGATTGTGTCATGTATCATTGAAATTTCAGGATTGAACAAGCACTGTTAGACCTTAGAGCCAGTGTTAATTTGATATCCTACTCTGTCTATCAGCAGTTAGGTTTGGGTGAACTTAAACCCACTTGTGTCACACTCCAGTTGGCCGACAGATCTGTCAAAACCCCCAGAGGGATTGTTGAAGATGTGCTTGTCCAAGTGGACAATTTTGTCTTCCCTGTTGACTTTATTGTTCTGGATACTCAGCCAGCAATACATTCGGAGAACCAAATTCCCGTCATTCTTGGTCGACCGTTCCTGGCAACTTCCAATGCACTAATCAATTGCAGGAATGGAGTCATAAAATTAAATTTTGGGAATATGACTCTCGAACTGAACATTTTCAATATTGCTAAACAACCAGAAGAAGAAAAGGAAGAAAGGAAAATAAACTCTATTGAATCTTTGATACAGGAACATCTGAATGACACATTCTATGAGGACCCTACTGAATCTTCTCTATTAGAGCTCATCTCATCCGAACCAACAGATGATGACCCAAATCCACCAAGTTGCCCTACTCATGCTGTTGAGACATGGGCCCCCAAATTCGAAGAGATTTCACCAAGTGGCACAAAGCCTATGTCATCAAGTGATAGGCCACCAAAGGCTGAATTGAAACCTCTCCCATCTAACCTCAAATATGCATTCTTAGGAGAGAACGAGTCATACCCAGTGGTAATTTCATCTAAGCTCACAGACTTGCAAAAGTCTAAACTGATTGAAGTTCTCCAAAGTCATAAAAGCACCATTGGATGGATCATCGCTGACTTGAAAGGTATAAGCCCGTTAATCTGCAATCATGCTATATACCTTGAAGAGGATTGAAAACCCTCTCGTCAAATGCAGCGACGACTAAACCCTCACATGAAGGAAATTATGAGAATTGAGGTACTCAAGCTTTTAGATGCGGGAATAATCTTCCCCATCTCTGATAGCAAGTGGGTTAGTCCAACCCAAGTTGTGCCCAAAAAGTCTGGGGTCACAGTGGTAAAAAATGATGCAAATTAACTAGTACCAACTCAAGTTGTAACGGGATGGCAAATGTGCATTGATTATCGAAAACTCAATTTGGTCACTAGAAAATATCATTTTCCTCTTCCATTTCTTGACCAAGTCCTAGAGAGAATTGCAGGCCATGCATTTTACTGTTTTTCTAGATGGGTATTCTGGATACAATCAAATTGAGATAGCACTAGATGATCAGGAGAAAACAACCATCACATGCCCCTTTGGCACTTTTGCATTCAAAAGGATTCCATTTGGACTTTGTAACACTCCTACAACATTCCAAAGATGTATGCTAAGCTTGTTCAATGATATGGTTGAAAATTTTTTGGAAGTATTTATGGATGATTTCTCTGTATATGGTGATTCCTTTGATTTGTGTCTGACCAATCTGGAGAAAGTGCTAATCAGATGTAAGGAAGCCAATCTAGTGCTCAATTGGGAAAAATGTCATTTCATGGTAACACAAGACATTGTCCTTGGTCACATTGTGTCGTCTGAAGGCATGAAAGTTGACAAGGCAAAAATAGATCTGATTGGAAATTTGCCTACCCCTAAGACTGTAAAGGATGTCCGATCATTCCTAGGACATGCAGGTTTCTACAGGAGATTCATAAAAGATTTCAGTACCATAGCAAAACCCATGTGTCACCTTCTAAGTCAGGATGTAATCTTTGATTGGAATGAAGCATGCCAGAAAGCCTTTGACAAGCTAAAAGACATGTTAATTTCTGCCCCAATAATGCAACACCCTGACTAGAATCTACCCTTTGAACTAATGTGTGATGCAAGTGATTATGTTGTAGGTGCTGTATTAGGACAGAGAAAAGATAAGAAACCCCATGTATTTTACTATGCAAGAAAAACTTTGAATGATGCTCAAATGAATTATTCAACAACTGAAAAGGAATTGCTTGCTGTAGTTTTTGCACTGGAAAAATTTCGTTCTTATCTTGTTGGTTCTTCTGTTACTGTATTCACTGACCATGTCGCCCTAAAATTCTTGCTCACAAAGAAGGACGCCAAACCAAGACTCTTGAGATGGATACTCTTGCTCCAAGAGTTTGATCTTGTCATCAAGGACAAGAAAGGTGTCGAGAATGTGGTGGCAGATCATTTGTCCAGACTAACATATAAATTTCGTGAGGATGGACTGCCAATCAATGAGAAATTTCCCGTTGAACAACTGTTCATGATTGATAAGACAACATGGTACACGGATATTGCTAACTTTCTTGCTACTGGTATACTCCCTCCATCCTTTACCATGATGGACAAAAAGAAATTTCTGAGGGAGGTTCGTAACTTCTTTTGGGAGGATCCCTACGTATTCAAGTACTGTAAGGATCAAATCATAAGACGTTGCATCCTCGCTCATGAAAGCAGTCAAGTAATAACATTTTGTCATTCTGAAGCATGCGGTGGCCATTTTTCATCAAGAAAAACCGCTGCAAAAATATTGCAGTGTGGATTTTACTGGCCCACACTTTTCAAAGATGTCCTTGCCTTTTTTTTAACTTGTGATAGATGCCAAATGTTGGTAAGCATTTCTAAGAGAAATATGATGCCCTTAAACCCCATTCTGGTAATTGAAATTTTTGACTGTTGGGGCATCGATTTTATGGGGCCATTTCCCCCATTCCTTTGGCTATCTATACATTTTAGTAGTTGTAGACTATGTATCCAAATGGGTTGAAGCAATTCCATGCCGAAACAATGATCACCAAACAGTGATTAAGTTTTTGAAAGAAAATATTTTGTCTCGGTTTGGAATTCTGAAATCAATCATAAGTGATGGGGGTGCTCATTTTTGCAATCATCCCTTCTTGAATTTGATGAAAAAATACTTGATTTTTCACAAAATTGCAACCCCTTATCATCCACAGACCAGTGGACAAGCTGAGTTAGCTAATTGGGAGATCAAATTAATTTTGGAAAAAATGGTGAATCCAGATCGCAAAAATTGGTCGTTAAGACTAACTGATGCACTCTAGGCATACCGTACTGCTTTTAAAACAATTTTAAGCATGTCTCCTTATCGATTAGTCTATGGAAAGCCGTGTCACCTACCTGTGGAATTGGAACATAGGGCATACTGGACCATTAAAGCAATGAATTTTGACTTGGACAAGGCTGAATTAGCAAGGAAACTTCAGATAAATGAATTGGAGGAATTGAGAAATGAAGCATATGAAAATGCTAAGATTGCTAAAACCAGGATGAAAATTTTTCATGACAAAAATATTGTGCGGAAATCTTTTGAGCCTTCTCAAAAAGTCTTGTTATTTAATTCAAGACTCCGCCTCTTTCTTGGTAAGTTGAAGTCAAGATGGACTGGGCCTTACATTGTCAAAAAGGTGTTTGGACATGGTGCAGTTGAAGTAGAGAATCCATCAAACGGTAATATTTTTACTGTTAATGGTCAGCGGTTAAAACCATTTTTGGAGGATTTTGTTAAAAATGTGGAAATCATTCTTTTAATGGAACTAGAATACTCCTCCGAGATTCGTGCCTGCCGACACTCAAGTGGATTGGGCCAGGAAAAATCTAACCCAACCCGGCCCACTGGGGCGCCTTTATAAGGCACCCACTCTTTTTCTTCTTTTTTTTCCCAGCCGCCGCTGTTGGCCCCCCCTTTTTTCTTCTTCTTCTTCTTCTTCTTTTATTCTTCTTTCTGTTCTTCTTCGTTTTCTCTGTTAGCTGATAAACAACCCATGACCACACACTCCACAAACACAATATTCTGTTTCATGTTTTGCATTTTAATATTATATTTGCTCACGGGTGTCCTTCTCTTGTTCGCACTCACACACAAGGATTTTCAGCCTACCCGAAACCTAGATCTGCGCATAGATGAGTAATTCGTGTATTTTTATTTGTAGGTTTCAGCAAATGAACAGATCTCTACCATTCAACCTCATCTTCAAAGATCCGTGAACTGGTAAATTCAAAACATTGGGGACAATGTTCAGTTTAGGTTGGGGGTGTGAGAATACAGTTCATATTTGCCCGTAAATTTTTAAAAAATTGACGTTTTGATGTTGTTGTTGTTCTGATCATTTTATGTACCTTGTCTTGTATAAATTGATGATTATGTTTGTGAGTCAGCTTCAATCGTCTTTGTGACTGGCAGACATTAAAGAACCAGATAGTGAGTCTTAAAGCTTAGAAATCATGGATGTTAAACTTTTTTGGTTCAGTCTAGGAGTTCTACGCACTTTTCCATCTGATGTGCATATTGTAATCATGAGGAAAGCAAGACTAGTAAGGAAGGCCGAAATCCAAGAAAAACAAGTGAAACCCCTCTATGGCAGAAGTAGTTTTGCCAAACGCCGTTGTGCCAAAAGACTTGGTGCTTGTAAACAGTGTGGCAGAGTCTTTCACGAGAAAAGGTACAACCAGTGTTCTGAACCAATCTCCGGTCGCGCACTCGATCGATTAGACTGGATAGTGAATGGGCTTAGTAAGGATTACCCTGATACGCCATGCTATTCCGGTACTTTGGTTAAATAGTTTTTGAGAGAGGAAGTTGGGAGAGTTACTGGTTGTCCATTCTACACAGACACAGAGGGAGACTCGGATTAGATAATTTTCTCTAGGAAATGTGTACTTTTGTTGGGGGTGAAAGCCAAAGGTCCGAATTTTTTGTAAAAAGTGTAAAAATCTTTTTATATAAACTCTTTTGACTGAAATGAAAATATGGGCCGAGTAATGAATGTCCCAGAATACCAACCTGAAGCGTGGATAGGGGCTTATCCTGAGACGCCATAGGTTTTTGATTTAAAATTGTGTGTTTGGCCCTCTTTGATTGTGTATAGTGTAGTGGAGAAATTTTTGATTTTTGATTCAACGTTCGAACGCCAAGTGACGTTCGAACGCCAGTTGTTTATAGTACTCAGCCTCTGATGAAGCTTCTGATGAAACTTGAAAGTACTGGGAGTTCAGTCCGTTCGAACGCCAATAGATCGTTCGAACGAGATTAACGTTCGAACGCCAATAGAACGTTCGAACGAAGAGAACTTACAGTACTTTGGCCTCTGACAGAACTCAAAAGTACTGAGAGCTCACCACGTTCGAACGCCAAACCACGTTCGAACGCCAAACCACGTTCGAACGATCTGTTTAAAATCCTTCTAGACAGTGCGAACGTTTTGTAACGTTCGAATGTCATGACTCAGGCTATAAAAGCCTGGTTCGTCTTCTTCATTTCAAACCCAACCAAAACCCTCGAAAAACCGAAAAACCCTTAGTGACTCTTCACTACCCAGACCCCAAAACACCAACCATTCTCCATTTTTACCAAAAATCAATCCTCCCAAAACTATTCCCATATCAAAAAGTTCCATTTTCACAAAGAAATCCAAGATTTCAAAGCCCTCAAACTCAAAAACCGAAAATGCCAAGAGTCAAGCTTCCTGCCAGGCGCAACCCAAACACCCAAGAGCCCAATTTTCGTCGAGGAGGTGGTGGAAGTGAGAGAAGAAATGCCACCACTTACACGAAGATACGACAAAATTCGGTTCCCCATAGCTCTAAAAGCTTACAGGTATGAAAATTTCTACCAAAACAAAGCCATTGTTTGTGAACGAGATGTAGTTTTGACTGATTTTGTTGAATTGGGGATAATGGTGGAGATGGAAAGAAGGGGTTGGGTCTTGTATTTGAGGAACGGCGGGGAGGCCATGGTCGACTTGGTGCGGGAGCTTTACTCCAACGCCGAGATCATTGACGGGGAAATTCGAACATATGTAAGGGGAGTCCATGTGGACGTAGATAAGGATTACATTTGGGGGATAAGGCAAGAAGTACCTCGGGTACCACTTCCCGCCTATCCCCCGAGAAAGAACGTGGCAATGAATGAAGTGGGGAAGGAAATGACTGGAGTGTCTAATTTTTCTTGGACTGGGAAGAAATTCTTCAAACAAGGAGAACTCACCGACAAATATAAAATGTTGAACTTGATTGCGGTTGCCAACTTTGCTCCGCTAGGAAGAAAGAATGAAATCCTTCCCGACATAGCCCGACTATTGTATGCAATTGGAAAAGGGCAAAGCATTGACCTCCCCTCCCTAGTGTTGACTGAGATGAAAAAAGGGTGTGACGTGAAGCGAAATTCACTTCCCTTCGGCACCTTAGTGACTGAAATATGCAAAGACCATGGGGTTAGGGTGAAGCCAGAGATGGAGATTCAAAAGCCAATGGGGCCACTGAACAAGGCTTCCTTCCGGAGAAGCCAAAGTCATAGTGGCGGCCTAGCGGCCAGACAAGAGATGCCCCCTACCCATGGAATGGACGAGGTGCAAGAAGAGCTTGATGCGGAGGAGGAGAGAGAGATGGAGGAAGGGAGAGATCAGCCACAGGAGGCAGGACCTAGCACCAGCACCCGACGCTCTTTACGAGACATCATGCTTAGCATTGAAGCTAAGCAATATGAGATTCTTAGACTTCTGAGGGGTGGACCTGGTGGAGATGGTGGACATGGAGGAGAGTGAGAGAGAGGGATCCCTGTTCTCGTTTATGGTTTTTGTGTGTTTATTGCTTATTTCTATGAGTTTCTTCTTTGGTAGTGTTAAAGATGTTGTAAGTTTTTGTGTGTGATTGTGGATGAATTGAATCGTTGATGTTGATGTTAAACGATGATATTTTGAGAAATGAATGGTTCCATTTATCACTTTTATTTGTTTTAATGCATATGTAGAATTAGCTTAAAATTAATATATGATGGAACGAATGTGGATGTTAAGAATGTTTGTTAGAGTAACTATGCACATGATCGGTTTGACACCTCAACTTATCAACTGAGACTTAAAACCACATTTCTTGGAAAATTGGTATTATTTCTATGCTTAAATTGTCAAATGTGCATCGATATTTGTTATTTTCAAGGTACATGATGATCTGACTCGAAAATGGAATCAGTATATAACCAACATTCCCTGGAAAACCCGACATAAACAGTGGAAATAACAAAGAATGCCATGGTGAGTTTCGAGCCATACGATGCTTTCGAGAGACAATCGATGTTTACTCAAGTAAAGTCTTTCACTCTCAATTTTTGAATAATCTCATTAACCTTGCTTTGATTGACGCACTTAAAAGTAATCTATTTACATATCCCACAGGGAACCTTCGCATACGACACATACATGTGCACATGCTTGAGAAATGATCTTAGGCCATCTTTGATCTGATATTGAGCCTTAGACATTTCTTTTACAAAATATATCTCTTGTTAGCCATGCTTGAGCCATCAATGTATGATTTTTTCTTCGATAAACCTGTATGATTACCAAGCCACAAGAAAACATACTTGACATACCTTGGCTATCTAATTTTCTTGTATCCTCTTTTAAATCAATATGATACAGAAATACAAGAAAAAAAAGGGAAAAAGGCATTCGAGTCTACCATTCAAAAAGAGTCGATGGGAACAATTGAAACAGAAAAGAAGCAAAAAGGCAAGAAACTGAAAAAAAAAATTAGAAAAATGAAAGAAAGAAATATCATCTCTGGGCAAAAAAATCGAAAAGCTAGAAAGAGGTGTGCTACACTACATAAACAGAGGATAGCTCTTGAATACTTTTGACATCATTTCGTTAGCCACTGACCTCTGGCCACATTACAATCTATGAAAAACCCTAATTGATCTCAAGCCTGTTGCATGCATATGTCGTCAATCAAAACTGGGTATGGTAAATGGTATTACTTTAAATTGCGCCAATATTCTTTCATGAGATTATGCCAAACATGAGTAGTTGCTTCCTTAAAATTTTACTCCCTTCCTAATTGTGAATGTGATTTTTTGATTGGTCACCTTCTGATCACATGATCTGTGAGAAACAAGTCACTATAATCGGAGCGAACTTTTGCTGAGAGCATTCTACGAGAGGTTTGTGAAATCGAAGCTATCCATGAAAAGGTGGTAAAAGGGAGTGTTTGTTATATAACAATTCTTGTTGCTTGAATGATCATTCCTAATACACAGGGAATTCCAAATGCCAATGTAACAGATGTTAATTTTTGCATAGAATAGATACCTCCGAAAGAGGGACATACGGGATATAAGTCGAAATTGAGAGTTGGGTGCCTCAACGACCATGATGTTAATTTACTTTAATCAGCAATCTCACATACACATCTGTTCAACTGAAGTTTGTGGGTAGCTTCACTGGAAACCTTCACGAGACAACACTCGTCCGCTAGGGTAAACCTAGTGGCTCAACGGCTTGTTGCATAAGCTAAATGCAGCCGAATGACCTACAAAAATGGCATTAGGAGTAGATTTTTTTTTTTATTACTAGAGACTAGCAATATTTAGGTTGGGGAGTGTGATTAGCACTTAAAATTAGCATATTACTATGTCGTTTTAAGACTAGTTGTACTTTGATGGAGTTTAAGTGATGTCATTTCAGGCCCTAAACTGAACAAGGACTCAAGAAGAACAAGTACCACACTTGAATGCAACACCAGCACATTAGAGCACAAAATTGGAGAAGCTTGGAGCACAGCCAAAACGTTCGAACGCCAACTCACGTTCGAACAGCCACATTGAACTGTAGTAGACCCAACTGCTAAGAGAAGGCGTGTTGCAGCTAGGAAAGAAGACTCTGAAGCTCTGAGGCACTTGAGTGTCACGTTTGAACGCCAACTCACATTCGAACGTGCACTTGAGTTGATTGAAGACCAGATTACTGCATAGAGTGTGGAACTGAACTTCACAGAAGACCAACAGATCACTCGAGTGAAAGGATCAGAGCACATCTGGCGTTCGAACGCCCCTAGTGCAAAGACATAAGAAACATTTGAACGGCAGACAACGTTCGAACGACCATAAAGGAAAAATAGAAATAACGTTCGAACGCCAACTCACGTTCGAACGCTCTCCACAGACTGGCAACAGAGTAGTTGGTTTTTCACTTGGAATTGGGCGGCATACACTATTCCTTCACCCCCTCTTGTCTCCTCCTTTTGCCTATAAATACTCCCATTGTTGGAGAGCTAAGGGAGCCAAGTAGAGAGGTTGATGGAGGCTTAGACTCCCACTCACATTGTAGATTTAGCTTACATTTTCCTTGTATGAAGTCTTTAGAGATTAGTTTACTTTAGTCCAACATCTCCTTGCTTGTTATAAAAGTAGTTTTATACTTATGCTTTCATTTACATGCATAGAAGGGAGTTAGTTCATCTTTTGGTTGAGGAAGCAACCCTCCATTCCTTGGTTGAGGAAGCCACCCTCCAAATGTGACTAGCTTTCTTCTACTTTTATTGTTTATGTACTTCACTTCCATTGCTTGAGCTTCTTTCTTTCTTAGAGGAGTGAAACTCTTCCACTTTTCTAGAGCTTTACCAAAGCCGTGAATGGTGGAATGTTATTCACTCAATCTTTGTTAAAGATTGGCTCCTTGTTCATTGTTTTCATCTTTTAAGTCCTCTACTTGGAGGGATGAGCATCACCCACTTTTCTAGCTTTACCAAAGCCATGAAGAGTGAGTAGTTTCTCATTTACTCTTTAGTAAGAGGAGAAGGGCATGTATAAGTTATCCGGGAATTATATTTGTACACTGTTCTTATTCTGAACGTTTATTTCTTCTTGTTTATTGGATGATTGATTGCATCTAGCAAAGCTAAGGTACTTTTTATAACCGTGGGCTCTTTCTATGACACGGATGAATCTTGCATAGAAAGACTCATCGGTTCAAGGCAAGTACCCCGGCTAGATCTTCATGACTACCCTTCAATCCTCCCCCTTATTGTGCTTCATTTAAAGAATGGAATATTAATGTCATGATTGGATGTCTTGTAGAAACACTTGCTTGTTTGTAGACGGGTTAAGTCTCGGCACAGACAATTCTTGTAAACTTCTAGAAATACATCGGAATCATGTTCTTAATTCTCACAGTCCATCTTTATCTTCTGATTAACTTACTGTTGACACGGGAGTTAATTAAGTTATCAAGCACAAGTATAATAAACCGGATAATTAACTACATGTCTAGATCCTTGAACTAAAGTGTGACTTTTTTTTTATTAGCATTTATCTCCTGTTTTGTTAAGAAAATTCTCTTGGAAATAATCTTATATTCTGTCCAGGAAATCCCACACCTCACAGCAAATCTCAAGGGTTACAATCAATAGGTCTCTATCACTGCTTATCCCAAAAATACCAACAAAAGTTCCCTGTGGATTCGACTCCGAACTCAAACCGGATTATTACTACAGCTTGACCGCCTGCACTTGGGTGTACACATTTCGGATCAAGTCACAACCCAGCCACTCAAGAGCCTAATTTCATGGAGGAAGTGGTCGAAGTGAGAGAAGGGAGGCCACCCATTACACGAAGGTATGACAAGACCCGATTCCCTACGGTTCTAAAAGCTGTTAGGTATGAAAATTTCTACCAAAACCATGCCGTAGTTTGTGAGCGTGATGTAGTGTTAAATGATTTTACTGAGTTGAGTATTTTGGTGAATATGGAGAGAAGAGGTTGGGTGTTGTATTTGCGGAACGGCGGGGAAGCCGTGGTTGACTTGGTGCGGGAGTTCTACTCCCACGCCGAGATCATCAACGGGGCAGTAAGGATATATGTGAGGGGAATCCATGTGGATGTAGATGAAAATTATATTCGGGAGATGAGCAAGAAGTGCCTCGGGTACAAAATCCAACATACCCTCCAAAGAAAAATGTGGCGATGAATATTGTGGGGAAGGAGCTGACGGGGGTGGCTGGTTTTTCTTGGACAGGACGGAGATTTCTCCAACAAGGAGAGCTCACAGACAAGTATAAAATGCTAAATTTGATTACTGTCTCAAACCTTGCCCCAATCGGACGAAAGAATGAAATCCTCCCCGATATGGCCTGTCTTTTGTATGCACTTGGGAAAGACCACAATATTGATCTCCCCTCCATCATTTTGACAGAAAATGAAGAAAGGCTACAATGTGAAGCGAAACTCGCTCCCGTTTGGCACCCTAGTCACGGAGATATGCAAAGATCATGGGATTAAGGTAAGGCTTGAAATGGAAATCCAAAAACCAATGGAAACCTTCACGAAACAAAACTCGTCCACTAGGGATCACCTAGGGGTTTAAAGGCTTGTTGCATGTGCTAAATGCAATTGCGGAATTAGTATATGTTTATTTTGTTTGCTTGTTTTTTACATTTTGTTTGCTAGGGACTAGCAAAGCTTAAGTTGGGGGGTGTGATGAGCACAAAATATTGTATATTTGATGGTCTCATTACATGCATTTTAAACTCAACTTTGTAATTAATTACATAGAGTTAGCCGAAATTATGAATAATGTTGAATTTTCGATATTGCAGGTAATTATAGCGTAAATGATGGATTTTATAACCTTGCAACTAAAGATGAATGAGTGGTGAAGAGATGGACACATTCAATGAGGATTTGGAGGCTTAAAGGTGAAGAAACCAAGAAAAATGAAATTTGGAAGGTTTAGCACACTGGTTTCCCAAAGTTTTGACACAATACCGCTGTTTTTCTCATTTTTGACCATGATCCACTTCGAATCTGAAAAAGTACAAAACATAAAAGTTGTAGATCTGGATGTCATCTGTATTGTGTCACAATTTCAGCTCAATATGACAGTTGTATCAAAAGTTATAATAATTCTACGAAAACTGGTCCAGAGCAGGCAAACCGTACCGGTACGCCGTGCCCAGAACAGCCCAGACGCCTGCAAATCATATCCCACTTGCTTGGGGGTCCCACCTACACTTCTCCCACACCTACCCTGACATATTCTACACATAACCATGCCATCCTTACACAATTTCAAGACTTTGGAGGCAAGGGCATTAATGAGGATGGGAGAGAATGGGGCTGCCTGGGGAGTTGCTGGGTAGGCTGCTCCTAGCCTGTCCAAGCCATCAAATCTCTTCCCATTGATGGGAAGTCTGCACACATAGACCCTAGGGACCCTCATGGACGAAAATGAAGTATCTACACTCCATATATTCAGCATTCCACAAGCATTTCAGGGTTGGCTACCTAAACTTAGGAGTAGTAAGGAAGAAGATGAATAGTAGTTTATGTTTTTGCATTTCCCTTTCCATTTCAATTGTTGTAAGCTTTAAATATCTTGTAATCTTCATTTCTTGCACTTTAATCTTAGCTATTTCAATTGCATTCCAAGTTTAGTTACATGTTCTAGATTTCACCATTGTTGCTTCCAAGTTTTCTTCATTTCTTGCTTTAAAATGGGTATTGAATATTTTTCTTCTTAGTTTAAGTTTTCTTGTATTAGTTCAAGTTCCATGCTTCATTTCTTCATTATGTCCATTTACATTATGCATGTCTTTCATTTTATCATGAGTAGCTAGATTTTAAGTTGGTTAATCCAAGGAAGAACTCCTCTTGGGTGTGCCACTTCAACTCATTTTCATTCCTCCTCTCAGAGTACGATGGCTCGGTTTGACTGGGTTGGGGTGAGGACATGGTTATGAGTTCTTGATACACTGTAGGCATCGTCACAGGGTATGCTTGAATCCTCACCTCCATTTTAGTTCCGAGCTTCCCACGAATCAATCGTACATCTAGGCTCTATTTGAGGAAGGCTTCGAGTTGATTTGGGATTCCCATTGGAATGAACCCTTTGGATTAGCCAACACTTGTTTTCATTTCAGTATCATTCACAAACTTCACTCCCCAAACCAAAACTCAAAAGATTTTACATTTTCTCTTTTGTTCACCAAAATCACCTTCACACACTTGAACTTTCCTTCCCTGAGGAGACGACTTTGGAATACTTTTCCAAGTAAAACACGACAAACAAAAGTCTCTCTGCGCTTGGGGAGCATTTTTGTTCACACACGCATTTCATTTCATTTCATTCATCCACCATTCTATTGCCCTTTCTTTGGACATCATCCCAAGGGAGAGTGACACTCCCCTTTATCCATACACTACACATTCTAAGGGATGGTTTTTAGAGGTTAGGAAACAACAATGTTTTTTAGCAAGCAATCACTGAGAGATATCATGCTTGGCATCGAGACCAAGCAAGCTGAGATTCTCCGACAGTAGGAGGAGATTCTCGGCTACCTAAGGGGTGGAGCTGGTAAAGATGGTGGATCTGGAGGAGAGTGAGAGAGGGTGATTTATGTTCTTGAGTTGAGTGGTTGTTTCTTCTTTTATTGATAAGCTTCTTATTTTGTGAGTTGTTGTGGATGTTTAAAAAAAATTTATATGTTTTTGTTACTGTTTTGGTTGGATGAATTGAATCCTTGGTGTTTGTATTAAACAATCATATCTTGTGAAATGAATGGTTCAGTTTATCACTTTTATCTTTGTAAAGATGTGTATATTTAGTATAATATTTCTATTTGTTGATGAATGATGGAACGAATGTGGATGTTAAGACTGTTTGTTAAAGTAACTAATCACATGATCGGTTTGACACCTCAACTTAGCAAACTAGACTTAAAACCACATTTCTTGGAAAACTGGTATTTTCTCTATGCTTAAATTGTCAAATGTATATTGGTATTTTCTATTCCTAAGGTACAAGATGACCAGACTCGAAAATGGAACTGATATATAATCGACATTCCACAAGAAACCTGACATAACCAGTGGAGATGACAAAGAATACCATGGTAAGTTTTGAGCCTTGCTATACTTTTAAGAGACAATCAACATTTACTCAAGTAAGGTCTTTCACACTCAATTTTTGAATAATCTCTTTAACCTTGCTTTGATTGACGCAACTAAAGTAAGATATTGACATATCCCACAGGGAACCTTCGCATACGACATATACATGTGCACATACTTGAGAAATGATCTTAGGTCATCTTTGATTAAATTTTGAGCCTTAGCCCTTTCTTTTACAAAATTATATCCCTAGTTAGCCATGCTTGAGCCATTAATGTATGATCTCTTCTTCGATAAACACATATGATAACCGAGCCACAAGAGAATATACTTGACATACCTTTGCTATCTAATTTTCTTACACCCTCTTATCAATCAATATGATACAGAAAAACAAGAGTAATAGAAAGGAAGATGGTGGCTACTATTCAAAGAAAGAAAAGTCGGTGAAAAACAACCGAAAAAGAAAAGAGACAGAAAAACAGGGAATTGCCATGAGAGTGAAAAATGAGAAAAATAAAAGAAAGAAATACCATTTCTCGGCAAAATGTCAAAAAACAAGAAAGATGTGAGCTACACTGCATAAACAGAGGATAGCTTTTGGATGCCATTGACGTCATTTCGTTAGCCACTGACCTCTGGCCACATTACAACCTATAAAAAAACCCTAATTGATCTCAAGCCTGATGAATGTGTATGTCGTCGACTACAAGTGGGGTATGTTAACTAGTATTTCTTTATTTGCATCAATATTCTTCATGAGATTATGCCAAAACATGATTAGTTTGTTTCCTTAAACTTCACTCCTTTACTAGATTGTGCATGTGATTTTTCGATTGGCCATCTTCTGATCACATGCCCATTAAAGACAAGCCACTATAATTGGAACGAATTTTTGCTGAGAGCATTCTAAGAGAGGTTTGTGAAATCAAAGCTATCCATGGAAGGTGGTAGAATGGAATGTTTGTTATATAACAATTCTTTGTTGCTAGAATGATCATTCCTACTACACAGGGAATTCGAAATGCCAGTGTAACAGATGCTAATTTTTGCATAGAATAAATACCAATGAAAAAGGATTGTGCGGGAGATAAGTCGAAATTGAAGGTTGGGTGTCCCAACGACCATGATGCTAATTTAATTTAACCAAAAATCCCACATGCACATCTGTTCGACTGAAGTTTGTGGGTAGCTTCACTGAAAACCCTCACGAGACAACACTCGTCCGCTAGGGTAAACCTAGGGGTTCAACGGCTTGTTGCATAAGCTAAATGCAACCGGATGACCTACAAAAATGGCATTAGAAATAGATTTTCAATTGATGTATTACTAGAGACTATCAATATTTAGGTTGGGTGGTGTGATTAGTACTTAAAATTAGCATTTTACTATGCCTTTTTTTAGACTAATTGTACTTTAATGGAGTTTAAGTGATGAAATTTCAGGTTCTAAAGTAAAAAAAGGACTCAAGTACAACAAGTATCACACTTGAGTGTAACACCAGCACATTAGGGAACAAAATGGGAGAATCTTGGAACAAAGCAATAACGTTCGAACGCCAACTCACGTTCGAACGTCCACTTGGACTATGAGCAGACCAGACTGCTCAGACATGGCGTGTGCAACCAAGAAGGAAGACTCTAAGGCACTTGAGTACCACGTTCGAATGCCAATCAACATTCAAACGTCCCATTTAATTATTTGAAGATTAGGCTGCTGCATGGAGTGTGGAGATGGACTTCACAGAAGACCACAGGCCACTTGAGTGGGAAATTCAAACTCCATCACAACTTTCGAACGCCCATCAAGCAAAGATAGAGACAACGTTCGAACATTGTCTGCAGACTGGCAGCAGAGTGGTTGGCTTTTCACTTGGACTTGGGCGGCATACACTATTCCTTCACCCCCTCTTGTCTCCTCCTCCTTGCCTATAAATACTCCCATTGTTGGAGAGCAAAGAGAGACTAAGTAGAGAGCTTGATGGAGGCTTAGACTCCCACTCATATTATTATAGAATTATCTTATATTTCCTTGTATGAAGAAGTAGTTGTTCTAAAGATTGGTTTGGCATTAATCCAACATCTCTTAGCTTGTTGTAGAATTAGTCTTAAGCTTATGCTTTCAGTTACATGCATAGAGGGAGATAGATTACCTTTGGTTGTGGATCACCCTCCAAAAGTGACTACCTTTCTTCTACTTTTAATTTGTGTTTCATTCACTTCCACTGATTGAGCTTCTTTCTTCCCTTAGAGGAGTGAAACTCTTCCACTTTTCTAGAGCTTCGCCAAAGCCGTGAAGGGTGGAACGTGATTCATTCATTCTTTGTTGAAGATCGGCTCCCTGTTTAGTGTGCTTTGCTTTGTGATCCCTCTACTTGGAGGAATGAGCATCACTCACTTTTTTAGCTTTACCAAAGCCATGAAGAGTGAGTAGTTTCTCATTCACTCTTTAGTAAGAGGAGAAGGACATGTATAAATTATCCGGACGTTATATTTGTGCAATTTCGATTATGCTTAATGCTTTATATTCCCCATGCTTATTAAATAATTCATTGCGTCTAACAAAGTTAAGGTACTTTGTATAACCAGGAGTTCTTTCTATAACATAGATAACTTTTGTATAGAAAGACTCATTGGTTCAAGGCAAGTACCCCGGCTAGATCTTCATGACTACCCTTCAATCTTCACCATTATTGTGCTTCAATTAAAGAATGGAAATGGAACATTAATGTCATGATTGGATGTCTTGTAGAAACACTTGCTTGTTTGTAGACGGGTTAAGTCTCGGCACAGACAATTCTTGTAAACTTCTGGAAAGACATCAGAATCATGTTCTTAATTCTCATAATCCACCTTTATCTTTTGATTAACCTGCTGTTGACACGGGGGTTAATTGAGTTATCAAGCACAAGTATAACAAACCGGATAATTAACTACATGTCCAGATCCTTGAACTAAAGAGTGACTCTTTTACATTAGAGCTTATCTCATATTTTGTTTAGAAAATTCTCTTGGAAAGAATCTTATATTCTGTCCAGGAAATCTCATATCACACAACTTCAAATCTCAAGGGTTACAATCACTAGGTCTCCACCACTACTTATCTCAAAACACCAACAAGAGTTCCCTGTAGATTCGACTCCAAACTCAAACCAGATTATTACTACAGCTTGACCGCTTGCACTTGGGTGTACACATTTCGGATCAAGTCAAGTGATTATAGGAAGGGTTGTGGTTCCCCAACCTGCAGATCTGAGATAGTAGATCATAAGGGAGTTTCATTTCTCTTGTTTGGCTGCATATCCAAGTGGCACGAAGATGTACCATGGTTGTTGCCGCCAATACTATTAGAGTGGGATGAAGAGGCAGAGTGGAGACTTTGTTAGTCGATGTCTCATGTGTCACGTATTTACTTAGTGTGATGAAACAAATCTTCTATTAAATTGGGAAAAATGTCATTTCATGGTAACACATGGAATTGTCTTAGGTCATGTTGCTTCTGATAAGGGAATTGAAGTTGATAGGTCAAAAATTGGTTTGATAGGAATCTTCCTCCACCAAAGACTATGAAAGATGTTTGATCATCCCTAGGTAATGTAGGGTTCTATAGGAGATTCATAAAAGATTTCATTTTAGTATATATGTGTAATGTTCTGTGTCAAGACGTATCATTTGATTGGAATGATGCATGTCAAAAGGCTTTTGATAAACTTAAAGGCATGCTTATTTTTGCACCAATTATGCAACATCCTGACTGGTCTTTGCCTTTCGAACTTATGTGTGATGCTAGTGATTATGTTTTAGGAACTGTCTTATGACAAAGAAAAGATAAAAGACCTTGATTTACTACGCAAGTAAAAATCTGAAAGATGCACAGATGAATTATTCCACAACAGAAGAAGAATTTGCATGTTGTAATATTTACTTTTGCTAAATTCAGATCATATTTAGTTGGATCCTCAATTGTTGTGTTTACCGATCATGCAGCTTTGAAATATCTACTCACGAAGAAGGATGTCAAACCACACCTCCTCGGATGGATACTCTTATTTCAAGAGCTTGATCTCATTATCAAAGACAAAAAGGGAGTCGATAATGTGGTGGCCGATCATCTCTCAAGGCTAAATTATGATAAAAAAGAGGAGGCACTACCAATCAAAGAAACTTTTTCAGATGAGCAACTTTTTTGGAATAATTGAGGTACCATAATATACATATATTGTCAATTACTTGGCCATAGGTGCCATTCCTTTTCACTACACCTTGACTGACAAGCAACAATTTTTTAGAGGTATAAAATTTATTTTGGGAAGATCCATATTTATTCAAATACTACAAAGATCAGATCATAAGGCGTTGCGTACCTAACCATGAAATTGGTCAGGTTATTTCTTTTTGTCACACTGAAGTATGTGGTGGACACTTTTCTTCGAAGAAAGCTGTTGCTAAAATTTTGCAGTTTGGATTTTATTGGCCTACTCTTTTTATAGATGTACATTTGTGTTTGTCTAATTTGTGATAGATATCAAAGCTTGGGGAGTATTTCAAAAAGAAACATGATGCCTTTGAACCCTATTTTGATTATTGAAATTTTTGGTTGCTAAGGCATCGATTTTATAGGATCATTCCCTCCCTCTTTTGGATATTTGTACATTTTGGTTGCTATTGATTATATTTCCAAATGGGTTGAGACAATTCTGTGTCAAAATAATGATCACCGCACTATGGTCAGATTTTTAAAAGAAAATATTTTGTCCCAATTCGGAATTCCTCGAGCTTTTATAAGTGATGGGGAGCACATTTTTGCAACAAATCTTTTGAAAACCTGATGAAAAAATATTTGATTTCACATAAAGTAACTGCCCTTTATCATCGTCAAACAAGTGGACAAGCTGAATTAGCCAATTGGGAGATAAAATATATTTTGGAAAAAATGATAAACCCATATCGCAAAGACTGGTCCTTGAGACTAGCTGATGCACTTTAGGCATACCGCGCTGTTTACAAAACAATTTTGTGAATGTCTCCTTATTGACTAGTGTATGGCAAACCATGTCACTTGACCGTGGAATTGGAACATCAAGCTTATTGGGCAAACAAAATGATGAGAGCTGAGCAATAAGGTATATGAAAATGCCAAAATTTAAAAGGCCCAAATGAAGATTTTTCATGACAAGAACATTGTGCGAAAATCTTTTGCACCATCCCAGAAAGTCTTGTTATATAAATCAAGGCTACACTTATTTCCTAGCAAGTTGAGGCCTAGGTGGACAGGGTCGTAAATTGTCAAACAAGTATTTTGACATGGGGCAGTTGGGATTGAAAATCCATCAAATGGTAAAATTTTTAAAGTAAGTAGCCAGAGACTCGAAACCAGTTCTTGATGGATTTGTTCAGGATGTGGATTTCGTTGTCTTAATGGAACCCCAATATTCTAGAACACATCTCTTTTGTAAAATACTTGTAAATAGTAGTACTGATGTTTTGTTAATTTTGTAGATTAGGTCATATTGTGAATAACATTCCTTCCCGTCACCTATTTATACATCTTTCCTTCTTAAGCTCTTACTTCCACATTTTTTTTACATTGAGGACAATGTTAAGTTTATGTCGGGGTGGGAATAAATTCACATGTTTTTGAATTTTTAATACCTTGAAAAATTTTAAAAATCTTCTTTGTGACTGACATATATTAAAGAACCGGATAGGGGGCCTTTTAATTTTTGAAATTTTCAAAAATGAAAAAAAAAATATTTTGGTTTATTTTAGGAGTGCCGTGCACATTCCCGATTGATGTACATTCCTTGATAATGACAAAAGCTAGGGTTGTGAGAAAGCTAGAACTGCTACAAATTCAAGCAAAACCTTTATGTGGAAAAAGTTCATATGTCAAATGCCGCCAAGCAAAACGACTTGGTGGTTGTGTGAAGTGTGGTCGATTAATGCATATGGGAGAATTCAATCAGTATTATGTTCCAATCTCGGGTTCTACATTAGATCGTCTTGACTAGATTAAATATGGGCAGAGTAAGGATTTTTCTAAGATGCCATCTTATTCAAATTCAATGCTTTCAAGATATGTGGAACTTCCCACTTATAAAAGCCCAATTTCACGATTCATATCAGAAAGCTTTCCCTCACAGCAGTTTTTTCAAAAAAAAAAAAAAAAAACAGTCTCAAAAATCATCCCCAGCCCCAAATCTTCAATACCCATAAACTTTTCCTCGATTTCAAGCTAATTAAACACAATCCCAGAGGATTTTAAGCAGTTTCACTGATTGAAATCATTCCAAACTCGCTTTTTATGAAGATTTTTCAAGAAAATCCATGGGGCGAAGAAAGAAGTCTATTGTCCACAAGGGAGACAGTTCATCAAATCGTCCTAGACAAGGATCACGTCAACCATCCCCTGTGATTCTAGAACCGCAGATTCCTTAAGAACAACCCCAAGTTCAATTTGAATATTATGCCAACATGTTTCAGAGTATTGATCAATAATTCTAGTATGAACTTTATTTTGAAAGAAAATCTATTATTACTGAACGAGTTTTGATTTATGAAGATTTTGTGCACTTGAACATTAGGCAAAATTTAGAAGCAAGGGGTTGGACTGAATACATGAGAACGGTGGGTGTTGCATATGAATGTTTGGTTAGAGAATTTTACAGTGATGCGCATATTGTTGAAAATAGGATGTTTGAGACTTTTGTTTAGGGGAAGGTATTTCAAGTCACTATGGTCACTATTTCTGATTTGATAAAGCCTGTTAGATGATAACTTAATGCGAATTTCCCTTTTAATTCTCCTCCTGGAATGACTAAAATTGGTGTTAACTTGATTGGTGATCCTGGTTATGTTTGGGGTAGGAATGCGAAGTTCATTAAGTAAGGAGACTTAATAGATAAATATCGCATCTTGAATTTAATTGGTGTTGCTAATCTGATGCTCCAGTCTCAGAAAAACCAAATTTTTATTGACAAGGCTCGATTTCTCTCTGCCTTTAGTGTTGGTCTTACTATGGATCTTCCTACACTGATTATGGATCAAATGATTCTGACAATTGCAAACAAGAAACCTTCACTGCCTTTTACTATTTTGCTGACTAATCTGTATAGAAGCAAAGGAGTTGTTACAGATCCAAGTTGGACTACAGTGGAAGGATTGACACATCTGGATGCCACTTCATTAAAGAAGAGTTATGGGAAACATCAAGGAGTCCAGCAAGAGATACCACCAGTATCCCTAATGAATGATTTGGGTGAGGAAGAGGTAGGATTTCACCAGTAGTCACAAATAGATGAGCCACCATATATGCCAGTCGATGACCGAACTGATAGGTAGATTATATTGAGTCTAGAGATGAGGATGACAGGGTTTGAGACCACTTAGAGAGAGAAAAGGACTACCCAACAGGAGATATTGAGGCGTCTGAGGAGAGAATACAACACTAGACCGTCACCGTCAGCATAAGCCTGACCTAGCACTTTTGATCCAGTATCTATCTCTCTTTTAGGTTGTTTACTTTCTGTGTAAAACCCGGGAATTTTTTTTTTTTTTACGAAAAAGGGCAAAATGCTAATTAGTCACTACGATACAGGTTGAAAACCCAAATTCTTCTGGAACTCGAATGATCAAAACAGACCTCACAGTTGGATTCGTCTCCCGAAATCTAGTTACTCATTTAATTTTCATAGGATTTTGAGACAATAAGATGTTTTGAGTTTTCCAAGACGATTAGGTGTTGCGTGACCAAAATAAATGTGACCGGGAATTAAATTACGAAAAATAGAAAATAATTTCAATTTAGTTCAAATAAAAATATATTGAACTTGAGTTGAGACGATATTTAATTAATTCAGGACGAAATCGGACCCGGGAAAGGCGGATGTGTGGCGCAACGAGGGCTAAGTATTCAAGGGAGAAAAATCAGATTTTCTCCCCATACCCATCAGATTTTCTCCCCATACCCATCAAATTTTCGTTGGAGAGGGAATAAGAAGGGTTTCTCCAACTTCTCTCTACGATCTACAGCTCTCCGTTGGTCGAATTGACTCGGGCCAAGAATCAAAGTTCATCTACGCGACAAGGGTTATGCCTACGGACCAAAAAACATGGATTTTGACAAAGTTCAATAGATGGGATTTTGGAAATCAAGGGTTAGAGCTTGATTTGGGTCTCGGGAAGCTTTCTACCAATTGGTTTACGCTTCAAGAGGTAAGGTTCCTTCCTAACAAGGTATATTTCCAACCTAGGGTTAAAATATGAAATGGGTAGGGTGTTAGAGATGTAATATCATGTATAGCACATACCTAAGGAAGTTGAAATGTGAAAATGGGTGTAAGAAGGTATAAAACCAATTTTTGCATGAATTGGGTGAAATTGCTTGTTTTGGTAATTTTATGAGAAATATATTGATTGGGCATGTTATGTGTTTACATTTATGTCTTGGAGGTGTTTGATAAAATGCCTATGTGGATAAACTGTGTTATTTGCATTGATTATGCTATAATATGCTTGGGATTGATGTTGGGAAAATTTTGGTATATGCATTATGATATATTGAGATTGAGGACTTGAAAATATTGAAGGAATATTGTTCATATTGTGCTCATGACATATTGAACATGGTATTGTAATTGCAATTGAAATCTTGGTTGCATAAGTATATGAAATGCAATGGTTCATTACATTTGCATGTTGCATGGGAAGCATCGCATCCATGGGCATTTGACATGAGTGTGGGTGTGTGTGCATGGTTTGATCAAACACCATTATTGGTGGATGATGCGTGGGCTAGAGACAGTTGGACCAAGGTTCAACTGAGTCGCACGGGCTGAATAAAATATTATTGGGATTAGCAAGAAGGGCTAGATTGTCCCTCGGGTGCAAGACCCAGTGATTTTGGATACACACTCCGTTGGTATTAAGTCCATAAAGTGTGTCGGTGTATGCGGAGCCATTGGTGGAAGTCCATAAATGCCGTGTCGGTTGGGTGCCCGTTGGTGTAAATCCATAAATATCCATCCCAAGAAAGACTCGGGAATTTTAATAGTCATTGGATGTGTAACATTAATGGCGGGGGCTTGGAATGTCCGGATTCATACGCATGACATTGTATGTGTTATGGGAGCCGGTGAAGGCTTTGCTTGAAGTTGCATATGTAAGTCTCATCTCATAACATGGCATGACATAGAGAATTCCATTATGAATTGCATATTCTTAAATGGATTGTTTGTTTGATTGTTGAATTTGCTTGTGAGCATTTCATATGCATCTAGGTTGCGGAGTTGTCTCTTTAGGAGATACACTATTGAGCGTGGCTCACCATTTATGGGGACGACATTTCAGGTGCGGGACATGCACCGGTGGATGGCTCTCACTCGGCCCCTCATTGATGAAGAAAAACTGAGATGTGGCTTTAAAATATGTTTTGTAAAACTAATATGTTATTTAGTTTTTGGTCATGTAATGTTATGTAAAGAATTGTAAAAGAACTCATATGAACTGTATTTTGTTTAAAAATTGATGTTATATGAGTTTGGTTTGATGTTGTATGAGATTGGAAGTGTTGGGTTTGAAAAAGGTTGAAACAGGGGCAAACTGGGCACTTCTACCGGTAGAACGTCAAGTACCTACTGGTAGAAGAATTCCAGTAGGCACTTCTACTGGTAGAACGTCGAGTAATTGCCGTTAGAAGAATTATAGTAGACACTTCTATCAGTAGAACTTCAAGAGCCTACCGGTAGAAGAATTCCAAAAGGTTTTTCTACCGGTAGAACATGGACATCTTCTACCGGTAGGTCCCCTTCAGTTTTTGAAAATTCAAATGATCTTGATGGGTATTCGGGCCTTAAGTCCTTTTGCTTCAAGGAGGTACATGGAGTAATATTAAGAGTAAATTAATGAATATTGGGCCTTGGAAGGGTCATGTGATTGAAATGTACACAGGTTATGCGTTTGGGAGTGCCTAGTAAAAGGGGCACTTTGTCCAAACGCTGTGTTGCTTATGATCCCGGTGAAGGGGATGTTATTGTCGTGGTGTTGGGTTATGCGATACTCACGGGTACTTCCACGGGTTAATGGGTGATCAACGGTTGACAAAGGACCCCCAATTTTAGGGGCGTCACTACTTGGTATCAGAGCCTAGGTTCTCGATTTACCTAGGGTTTGTGGGGCATGTGTTTAGGTCATTGCATCCATTGTGCATTACATGTTATATGTTATGTAATATGTGAACAATATAAATGATTAAATGTGTATGAAAAAGAGACACAAGGGTTAGAGAACATAACCTTGGGGGTTGAAAAAAAATGAACGAGACGTTCATGGTATACATGTCTACTAGTGGTGGCACACACTCTACTATTAAGGAAAGAAAAAAAATCTCAATGTTTCAACTTGATCCCTACCTTGGGATACTAAGTTAGTGCTCTATTTTTATTTGACATGTGTGTATATGTCAAATAAAGGAAGAGGACATTGGAACGACTGAGGAGGTGGGTGGAACAATAACCAACCACCACCGACCTTTGACCAACATGCCTTTATGAAGTCTATTGGCACAATGGAGGCTACCTTTGCACAATCTAGCACCAATGTGGGCCAAGGAGGCTCAAGTAAGCTCCAAAAGTTTAAGGCACACAAGCCACTGACTTTCATGGGAGGGGCGGATCCGATGGTGGCTGACCATTGGTTTTCCACAAGTTGATAAGATCTTAGAGGCTATGGAGATCACATCTGATGCCACTAAGATAAGGCTAGTTGCATTCCATCTAGAAGGAGAGGCCCATTTATGGTGGGATTGGGCAAAGGCCTCGAAGAACCTAGAGGAAATGACATGGGGAGAGTTCCGGGAGCTCTTTATGGCCAAGTACTTCCCATCGGCTGTTCGACAAGTGAAAGCTCAAGAATTCTTGGATTTGAAGCAATGGACCATGACAGTGATGGAATACTAGGCTAAGTTCATCGAGTTAGCCTGTTTTGCCAACGATTATGTGGCCACAGACTTGGCCAAAGTGAGGAGGTTCGAGGATGGCTTGAAATTGTCCATTTGGGGAATATTGTGGGCCACCGCCTACAAGATTTGGACTTGATGGTCGAGACAGCAATGACTATTGATAGGGAGGTGGATGACGTAAGAGGCATCCGGGAGGTGGTTGCTAAGGACAAGAAGAAGGAGGGTTAACCCTCTTCTTCTAGTTCGGGGAAGAAGGAAAAGATTACTAACCCACAAGGGTATCAGGGACAAGGCCGTGGCTATCAAGGCCAATCCTCCCCGGGCAGGAGAAACTTCAGGACTTCCTACTAGGCTAGCTAGAAGACTTGTTTCATATGCCACCAGCAAGGTCACATGAAGTGGGATTGTCCTTAGAGGCACGGATCCCAAAGCTATGGGGCATCTTAGTCCCAGTCATCGGTGGGGCATCCACATACTTATTTCATTCCTCCCTACCCCACCGTGGGCCAGGGAAACCAATTTCAGTTCCAGGGTATTACATAGGCCCCTACTACTTCACGAGCGGGGACTCCGCAATCAGGCCAGATGGGCCGAGGCCATGGACAGGGCTTACAAGGCGGGACTTCGGGGACACAGGGGCGAGTCTACGACATCACACCTCAGACTGATCCAGTAGATTAATTGGTTCTTTAAGGTACATTTCTACTATCTCGCTTATGGGCAAGGGTATTATTTGACTCTAGTGCATCGCATTCATTTATTTCTGCATCATGCGTAAGGGATTTAGGCTTACAAGTTGAGATCTTGGAAGACCCATTGCATGTGAGTTCTCCCCTAGGAGCTAGGGTATGCATTGATTAGACATGTCGAGGTTGTGAGTTAGAGATCTCGGGGATTCTACTCATCGTGGACCTTCGGGTCATTGACATGTCGGAGTTTGATGTCATCCTTGTGATAGATTAGTTGATGACGCACCGAGTCGTCATTGATTGTGATCGGAAGAGGGTCACTACCTACACATCAGAGGGTGTTTGTTTCAAATTTTAGGGGGAGAAACATGATGTTTTAACCCAAGTAATGTATGATTCCTGTTGGCACGGGCAATTGATGGGCTGGCTTGTGAGCCTTACCCTGGAGGACGAGGTGAGACAAGAGTTGGGTCTACCTTGGGTAGTTTGTGAGTATGAGGATGTTTTTCCAGACGAACTATTGGGATTACCTCCACATCGGGATGTAGACTTCACCATTGAGTTGTACCTCGGTACATCGCCTATTTCTGTGACTCCGCATAAAATGACACCTGCAGAGTTTCAAGAACTCAAGGTCCAGTTGCAATACTTGATGGACAAGGGGTTCATTAGACCGAGTACCTCACCTTGGGGCACTCCTGTATTGTTTGCTAAGAAGAAGGATAAGACCCTTTGGCTATGTATAAATTACCAGCAGTTGAATCGGGTTACTATCAAGAATAGGTACCCTTTGCCACGGATTGATGACTTGTTTAATCAAATGAAAGGGGCATGGATCTACTCCCAAATAGATCTGTGCATGGTTTACAATCAGTTGAGGATTAGAGAGGCAGATATCCCTAAGATGGCGTTTAGGACGTGATATAGGCATTTCGAGTTCACAGTTATGCAGTTCGGATTGATGAATGCCTCGACGGCATTCATGGATCTCATGCATAGGGTGTTCCAACCCTACCTAGATCAGTTTGTCGTATTCTTTGTTGATGACATCCTGATCTAATCCAAGTTTGAGGAGGAGCATGACGGTCACTTGAGGGTTGTTCTCCAGACCTTGAGGGACCATTGTTGTAAGCCAAGTTCAGCAAGTGTGAATTTTGACTAACAGAGGAAAATTTTCTAGGACATGTGGTGTCGACTTCGGGTGTATTCGTGGACCCGGAGAAAGTTTAGGCAGTCATGAGTTGGGAGAGGCTGAGGTCAATCTTCGAGATATGCAGTTTCTTTGGATTGGCGGGGTATTACAAGAGGTTCATTGATGACTTCTCCCGACTAGCTGCACCTGTGACTAGATTGACCCGGAAGGAGGTCAAGTTCGACTAGAATGACTTGTGTGAGAAGGCATTTCAGGAGTTGAAGAGGAGTCTTACTTCTGCTCCTATTTTGATAGTTCCGGAGAGGGGACAGTGGTATACGGTGTATTGTGGTGCCTCGAAGGACGGACTTGTATGTGTATTGATGCAGTCCGGGAGGGTGGTGGCTTATGGTTCTTAGTAGTTGAAGAGCCACGAACAAAACTACCCTGCACACGACATGGAGTTGGTGGTCATTATCTTTGCTTTGAAGGCTTGGTGCCACTATTTGTATGGTGAGCAGTTTGAGGTGTTTTCAGACCATTAGAGTCTGAAGTACATCTTTACGCGGTGGAACCTCAATATAAGGTAGCGTAGGTGGATGGAGTACCTGGAGGATTATTACTTCACTTTGCATTACCATCCCTATAAGGCAAACGTGGTGGCTGATGTACTCAGTCGGAAGTCACGGGGAGTCTTGGCTAATGTGGCTTCCAGGGAGTGGCAGATGCTCGAGACTGTGGGGGCAGTTCGGACTACACTACATGGGTCAGAGTCAGGGCACTTTGGGAAGTTTGGTGGCTATGCATTCCCTAATGAGCAGGGTGATCGAGTCCTAGGGGCAGGATAAAGAGACATTCTCCATTAGGGACCGAGAATAGGCGGGTACAGATGACGAGGGCTGGGCCATTCACACGGATGGTAGTCTTCGGTTCAGGGGAAGAGTTGTGGTTCCCCAGTCTGCGGGTCTGAGAAAGGAGATCCTTAGGGAGTTCCATTGCTCCCGTTTTGCTATACATCTATGTGGCAGGAAGATGTACCATGATCTTCGTCGCCAGTATTATTAGAGTGGGATGAAGAGATATGTTGGAGATTTTGTTAGTCGATGTCTCACGTGTCAACAGGTCAAGAATGAGCACCAGAGACCAGCAGGGTTGCTCCAACCTTTGAAGGTGACTGAGTGGAAGTGGGAGCATGTCACGATGGATTTTGTGATCACTTTCCACGAACTTCGTGAGGGCATGAGGCAGTGTGGGTGATAGTGGACTGGCTTATGAAGTCAGCACACTTTCTGCCAGTACGGATGACCTCCACACTAGAGGAATTCTGTAGACTGTATATACGGGAGATAGTATGGTTACATTGGTGCCCGTATCTATAGTATCAGATCGGGATCCTAGGTTCACAAACTATTTTTGGGAGAGTTTCCAACGGGCCATAGGGACATAGTTGATGATGAGCACAACTTTTCATCCCCATACGAACGGTCAGTCAAAAAGGACCATCCAGACTTTAGAGGACTTGCTATGGGCGTGCGTCCTTGATTTCAATGGTAGCTAGGAAGAGCACTTACCCTTAGTGGAGTTCGCTGCTTGATGGTTTCTGTTGTGTTCCCAATTCTCCGTCAATGAACCCTCAATGTGTATGCTTATATGTGTGGGTGAGTGTCACACTCACTCGGTTTCAAATGCAAGAAATGGGAAATGGAATGATGTGGTGGAATGAATATGTGTGTGTGTGTAAACAAAAGTGCTCCCCAAGCGAAGGGAGGCTTTTGAATGTCGTGTTTTACTTGGAAAAGTATTCCAATGTCATCTCCTTAGGGAAGGAAGTGAATCGTGTTGAAGGTGATTTTGGTAAAAAAGAAAGTGTAAAAATCTTTTGATGTTTGAAATTTGGTGAGTGAAATTTGTGATAGAAATGGAATGAAACAAGTGTTGGCTAATTCGAAGGGTTCACTCCAATGGGAATGCCAACTCAACTTGAAACCTTCCCCCAATGGTGTCTAGATGATTGATTAATTCATGGGAATTGAGGGACTAGGATGGAGGTGAGGATCCAAGCATAGCCCGTGACAATACCTACGGTGTATCAAAGACTCACAACCATGTCCACACTCAACCCAGTCAAACCGAACCAACGTACACTACGAGGCGGAATGAAAATGAGTTGAAATGGCATACCCAAGAGGAGTTCTCCCTTGGATTAGCCAACTAAAGATTAGCTACTCATATTTAAAACAAGAACAAGAATGTAATGAGAAAACATTGTAATGAAATGAAGATTGGAAGTTAATGCAATGCAAGAAAATGTAAACTAGAGGAAAATGCATTTAATACCCATTTAAAGCTTGAAATGTAGAAAAATCAAATACATTAATGGTAGAAGTTAAGATATTTGAAATGTACTGGAAATAAATGGCATTCAAGACAATAAAGGAAGCTTACAAAAGTCTTACAAGAGATTCCAATAGAAATGGATGGAAGAAATGTGAAACTCTAAACTTTCTCTCTCTAACTATGTCTTCTACGTAGAGCTTCTCTCACTACAATGTAATAATGAACTGAATAATGTAAATTCCATGTCCCATTTCTGTCCATGGAGAGCCTCTTAGGCATGTGGCAGGCCTTCAATCAAGAAGGGGGCTGATTGGATGGGATCCCTGCAGGCTAGGACAAGCCTAGCCTTTCTCCTTTGCCTTCCTCTTCTCTCTCATCCTCATAAATGCATAAGTCTTACAAGTCCAAGTAGAGGTGAGGGGATGCCTGTAGATGTGTAAGGGATGTCAGGGGACAAGATGGAGAGGTGTATGTGGGACCTCTAAGTGGCAGAGCTTGAGTTACAGGCTGTCTAGGCAATCTGGGCAAAACCTTCCGGAAGGTCGACACAAACTTTCCGGAAGGTTTGTGCAGGAACAGTTAAATGAGAAATCCAGTAAGCAAAACCTTCCAAAAGTTTTTGCAAACCTTCCGGAAGGTTTTGGCAGTGAATAGGCAGTCCAAGGCAAAACCTTCCGGAAGGTTTTTAGCCAAACCTTCCAGAAGGTTTTCACCCAAACTGCATTTTTCTTGGTTTCTTCACCCTCAAAGCCTTCCATTGAGTCATTCCCTCATCTTCATTGATTTCAAACACTTCATTGGGGGTATAACTCCAACCATTTACATCCTTTTATCTGCATTTATACAAAACTTCATCAAAGAGATGATTTAAAATCTTTTCTTCCCAATTTCATGGCAAAAGCAAGTATAGAAGGGCATATTAGCATGGAATATATGCAATGTTTTGTGCTAATCACACCCCCCAACTTGAGCTTTGCTAGTCCCTAGCAAACATTCACTTAAAACTACAGGCTATAATCAAAACAAAATCCATATATACAAACAAAACATCCAATTGAAACACTCAAAATTCAAAAATCATATCACAATTAAGTAAATAGCATTTGGGCAACGATAAAGCAAAGCAACTGTGGTATTTCATTAATCATTTTCAAAAAGTTCTTTACAACAAGTTCAAGTTCCAAAGCAAAATGGCCAAAACCTAAAGATACTTCTACTGGCCGACACAAGAACCCTAGCTATGTACAACCACAATTCAAAACAAAAAACCAAGAATCCCCAGTCCTCCTCAGTCATCCTCCTCATCAAAGGCATCCTCGTCCTCAGTCTCGGACTAGAACTCTGACTTTGACTCTAACTCTAACTCCTCCTCCTCCTCGTCATCATCTCCCACTTCCACAGTCATAGAAGGCACAGGAACAGAGGCTGAGGGTCCAGCTGGAGGCTGTGGGGGTGGTGGTGGTCCTCCGGGGAGAGGCTCACCCGGGAAAGTATGCTAAAAAAGCCTCGTAACCATGATCGTTAGGCTGTGCATACTGGACTCTAATGCATCCAAGCGCTGAGGAATGGTATGGGCAGGAGTAGCTGCAGGTGCGGGAGCAGGAGGTGGAGGTGCTGAAGAAGATGTCCCAGCATCTGACGGTTGTGGCCTCGGAGCCCTAAGTCTCTCACCCCCGGTCCTAGCAGCTCTCTTTTGACTGCTGGACTTCCCTATGGCTCTAGTGTCTGGGGGGAGCAGTGTATCATGTGCGTACATCTTCACTTTGGCATGAGCGCATAGCTTGGTGACAAGGCTACCAAAGGGGAGATTTATGGGCAAACTCCCGTATCTCTAAGAAAATCAGGTATGCCACATCCATCGCCACCCCATTCATGAAAGCGTGAAGCAAAGCCAACTTCTCGATGTTCGGGTTCTTCTCCGAACCCCGGGGCATAAGATTGTAATGCAACACTTTGTTCATTACTCCATATGAATGCTTAAGGCCCCCAACCAAAGTCGTTCCGCTAAACGTAGTCGGGTCCTCATAGGTGAGAGCCACGTAGTCCCTAAGAGTCCTACCCCCATCCACGTTGTGTGGGTAAACCAGGGTAGTCGGGAGAGGCCTCTCATATTCCATCACTGTGGCAATCGTGGCAGGGGTCACCTCAAATGTCTTACCTTTCACATTGGTCCTTAGCCTTTGCCCGTCATCACGAAACACCGACAACTTTTGGTAGAATTCCTGACACAAGCCCAAGTTGTACCCCTTAACTTCCTCAAACCACAATCTTAACCCATAAGCCTCGATTATCCTCACCACCTCATTATTAGGCCTGAGAGAAACCCTCTCAACGTACCTCTCGCACGTTACGCCCTTCTTCTCAATTCTTTGTCTCCGGGCATCGTGCTTGGATTTGGTCCTTCTCTCCTGGCCACTTAGGCCCTCCCCGGCTCTCTTTCGAGAGCTAGAGCCTGTGAGTGGTGGGGAGTCGGGGCCCGTCCTCTTAGTACGGGCCATGAGGGACAACAGTGCCCCAATACCAAGAACCGTCATAATCAGCCACCAAAAACTCTCCAAAGGCTCCAATACCCCTATGGACATTCCATTCATACGAGCCATCACACAAGAGTTGAAGGATTTGAAAAAGATCAAAAAGGAACTGAGAAATTTGGGCAAGAGTGAGGATCTAGGGTTTCCTTGAAGACACTTGGGATTTTCGGCAAAAACACCCTAAAATTGAACCCTAATCAAGAGAAACTTGGAAATTTAAAGGTTGGGAGAGGTATTTTGAAGATTAGAAGGGAGTAGGAGAAGAGGAGAGCGTTTGGGAGCAAGAGATGGATTGAAAATGTAAAGGGTTTTTCAAAATTATTGAACTTAAAACCCTCGTTTTTAGTTTTTTAGGCAAAACCTTTCGGAAGGTCGATCAAAACCTTCCGGAAGGTTTTGCGTACTGTCAGAGGCAAAAATTCCAGAAGGCAAAACCTTCCAGAAGGTCGATCAAAACCTTCCGAAAGGTTTTGCTTATTGCTGGGATACCTTTGTCCAGAAAGGAAAACCTTCCGGAAGGTTTTGCCTTGGCTGCAAAACCATTCCTTTATTCAAAAATTCACATCCAATCCATCCTAACTCAATTCCAACACATCTTAATACTCTACCTAAGACATCTAACCTACCCAAAAACTTAAACCACACGAATGAACCACAATTGAATGATCATGCCCAAAGTCATTTCCGAAATTGCAACATGATTTAAGATTTTGATGTTTTCAAAGTACAAGACATAGAATTCTAATTTGAACTACCAAAATGAATACCCAAAATATGAAATGAATTCAAATAGAAATGGTATTCCTAAAACTTATCAAATATCGAAAGTTGAGCAATATTCCCCCATCCTTCAAGCATAGAGCTACCTAATACGTCGATCAACTGATCGAACCAAGCACACATGAGCAACACTATGGCTTTAAGTACTAGTCAAAATTATTCACCTATACATTTATTTGCAAACTCGTGAGTGTGTGCATTGGACAAGTAATTTAAGCATTTACACAATGGAATTCACATTCACTCAGTTATCCAAATTCAGCTTCGATGCAACCTCACCAAGGGTGTCTCTCAACAAAGAATCACACACATGTTATCCTGGCATACTCTCCATGTGTATATATGATATAGAATCTTGTGCACAAAATGAAGTATACTCACATATAATCTAAAAAATGAAGTTTATGCATGAAAGTGAAACAATCTTGGCATAATCTCATGAACGGGATGCTAGGGCACTATATAGCAAACTAACTTCTCTTTTTCTTTTAAAAGTATGCATCTCCCATGCTTCTCTAGATCAATTAGGACTTCAAGGGTTATAATGGGGCCCTATGGTGATATTGAGGCAAAAGAAACGAAGGATATAGGATAACAAAGAGGGTTGTTCCGAGTGAAAAACTTTTAATTCAAAAACACTTCCCTTTTCATGGGATCTTCATTCTTACACCATCACCATACTATTTATTTATTTTCTTTCTTTTCCTTAACATTTTCCTTTTCTTTTGATCATTCTTTTCTTCTTCTCACCCCTTTTCTTCCTTTTCTTGGATTTTCATTCTTTTTCCATTGAACTCTTTGAGTTTCAACATCATTCCTCCCTTTTGTTTGAGTTTCCACACTATACTTCCTTCTCTTTTACGTTCACTCATATTCAGCTATAGGAACAACCAAGGTAAGGTAGATATTTATCATTTTTACTAGCTTGGTCAAATGTGTGGCATAGAAACGAATTTCAATTAAGGCTCAATCATGGCACTAGGGATAATATTTTCACAAGAAGAAAGGGCAAAGGCTTAGGGTATTCAAAAATGGCCTACTATCACATCTAGGTAAGCATGGGGGAGCATTATGCATTTCAAGACAAGTCAATCAACTACACAGATGCACCCAACCGAAACAAGCATAATGAGACTATTAAACAAATTTGAAATTTGAAGAATTGTTCATTGAGTAAATGTAAGTCATCTCCAAACAAGGATTGGAATTAAAGCTCACATGGGTTCTTACTCATCTCCACTGTTCATGTCAAGCACTAAATGTGAACTCAATCCGCAAATTACCAAAATTACTCATTCAAGGTGCCATTAAAGTTGAGTTTAAAAGCAAACGCATATGTGATACTCAAGCATAGGATGAATTTCTATAATGTTCTCATGTATTCCAAATTCAAAGCAAAGATCAACGTATCAACAAACTCATAACACTCTTAATAAATGAATACAGATCAACATTCAGATATTTTAACAAAAAATTTCAAAATTTTCACATAATTTGCACTATTGTGAACAACAATCTGTATGAAATGTGAAAGGTGAAATTTTCACCACAAAAATTGGTATTATCTACAAGAAATTTCCACAAACATTGGTGTATCATACAAATGGTGCACCTCACCCCCTAACTTGCTTCATGCATTGTCCTCAATGCAACAAAAAAGATATGATATGCAATGAAGGACTGTAAAAAGATGAGTAGGGTTAGAGAACACCTCACACTTGAGCTTTTGACAAAAACACCAACATCTGAAACTAAGAAAAACAACACTATACAAAAAGATAAAGTAAGTACATAAACAGTTAAGGTAAATAAAAATGATTGTACACTAAAAATCCTAAGAACAGTTATTCCTCCAACAATTTCGGATATATCGGATCCGTCAAATCCTCCTCTGCTCATTTTCCTTCAAAACCCTCAAATAATGGCTTGAGTCTTTGACCATTGACCGTGGATGTCCTGCCATCCTTAAGGTTTGTGACTTCCACGACTCCATTGGGGTAAGCCACCCTGACAAGGTAGGGGCCATCCCAACGGGATCGGAGTTTTCCTTAAAAAATTAAGAGACGAGAGTTGTATAAGAGCACTTTTTGGCTGGGCTCAAATGACTTCCTCACTATGGATTTGTCATGAAAGATCTTAGCCCGCTCTTTTGAAATTTTGGAGCTCTCATACACGTCTCTTCGAATCTCTTCCAATTCATTTAATTCTAGCTTCCTATGCTCTCCGGCCATTCTCAAATTGAAGTTCAAAGTCTTTATGGCCCAATAGGCCTTGTGTTCCATATCGACTAACAAATGACAAGCTTTTCCATAGACAAGCCGGTAGGGTGACATGCCTAAGACAGTCTTGTAGGCAGTGCGGTAGGCCCATAGGGCATTAATCAGTCTCAATGACCAGTCTTTCCTATTTGGGTTCACCTTCTTCTCTAAGATATTTTTTATCTCCCTATTGGCTAACTCAGCTTGGCCATTGGTCTGTGGGTGATATGCGATGGATACCTTATGTGTGACGCCATATTTATACATCAAATACCCGAATGGCCTATTGCAGAAATGCAATCCCCCGTCGCTTATCATAACACGAGGCATCCCAAACCTCGAAAAGATATTCTTTTTCAAGAATTTGACCACGACCCGGTGGTCATTGGTCTTGGTTGGGATAGCCTCCACCCATTTGGACACGTAGTCCACTGCCAGTAGAATGTATAGATAGCCAAATGACATAGGGAAGGGACCCATGAAGTCGATGCCCCAGTAATCAAATATATCTATCACAAGTACGGGGGAGATGGGCATCATGTTCCTTCAAGTCACACTTCCCAAACGTTGGCATCTATCGCATTCTTTACAAAATGAAATACAGTCCTTTATCAGAGAGGGCCAATAAAAACCTAACTGTAGAATTTTTGCCAAAGTCTTCTTCGTAGAGAAATGGCCACCGCATGCCTCTGAATGGCAGCATGTAAGGAATTCTCATTGTTCATTCTCCGGTACGCATCTCCGCATGACTTGGTCAGGGCAGTACTTGAACATGTACGAGTTTTCGAAGTAGAAGTACTTCACATCCGCCATAAATCTTCTTTGATCCTCTGGGCTCCAATGCAGTGGTATTTGTCCTGTTGCAAGATAGTTACATATGTCAGCATACCATGTACAAATAGAATGAATTGAAAGTAAATGTTCATCAGGGAAGAAATCAGGGATAGGAATGTGCTCATAGGCCTCTTACACCACCAGTCAGGATAAATGATATGCCACCACGTTCCCAACTCCTTTCTTGCCCTTGATCGTGAAGTTGAATTCTTGTAGGAGGAGTATCCACCTAATGAGTCTCGATTTTACATCCTGCTTAGACAAAAAATACTTCAAAGTAGAGTGATCAGTATAGACTACTATCGGCGAACCAATGATGTAAGAACGGAATTTATCCAATGCAAATACTATTGCTAACAATTCCTTTTCAGTGGTGGTGTAGTTTATTTGAGCTTCATTAAGGGTTTTGCTAGCATAGTATATTATATACGGTCTCTTATCCTCCCTTTGACCAAGCACTGCGCCGACCACGTAATCACTCGCATCACAAGTAAGCTCAAAAGGTAAATCCCACTTGGGTGGTCGTATAATTGGACGTGTAGTAAGCACGCTTTTGAGTTTTGAAAAAGATGCCTCACAATTATCTGACCACTCGAATGGGACATCCTTGGATAATAAATTGGTCAAAGCTTGGGCCAATGCACTAAAATCTTTAATGAAACGTTGATAAAAGCCGGCATGGCCCAGAAACGACCTGATATCTTTAATGACCTTCAATGTAGGAGGTTGGAGATGGCCTCAACCTTTGATTTGTCCACTTCAATCCCCTTCACCGAGATGATATGCCCAAGCACAATTCCTTGTGTCACCATGAAGTGACACTTCTCCCAATTCAAGACTAAGCTCTTCTCCTCGCATCTCTCGAGAACTTTCTCTAAATTCTCCAGACATCCTTCAAACGAATCCCCAAACACTGAGAAGTCATCCATAAACACCTCTACAATCTTTTCCACCATATCACTAAAGATCCCCATCATGCAACATTGAAAGGTCCCAGGGGCATTACATAGCCCAAAAGGCATGTGTCGGAAGGCAAATGTTCCATAGGGGCAAGCTCATCCAAGAAGCAGTAAAATAGATGCCCCGCTACTCTTTCCAACACTTGATCAAGGAATGGCAAGGGGAAGTGATATTTTCTCGTGCATAGGTTGAGCTTTCAGTAGTGAATGTAAACCCTCCATCTGGTGATCACCCTTGTTGGAATAAGCTCATTCTCCTCATTTGCAACAACCATGACTTTCGACTTCTTGGGTACTACTTGCGTGGGACTAACCCACTTACTATCGGCAATCAAAAAAATGATGCCCACGTTAAGCAGCTTTAGTACCTCATCTATCACCACGTCCTTCATGATTGGATTAAACCTTCTTTGTGGTTTTCGAGATGGCTTGGAGTCCTCTTCAAGATAAATACGGTGTGTGCAAATGATGGAGCTTATCCCCTTAATGTCAGCAATTGTCCAACCAATCGCTCATTTATGCCTCCTCAACACTTCCAAGAGCTCTTCTTCTTGCTTTGCCTCCAACGTTGAGCTAATCACCACCGAAAATGTATTTTCATCCCCAAGATATGCATACTTGAGGTGGGATGGCAATGGCTTCAACTCCAAGATGGGTTGTTGCTCATTTGATGGAAAAATCTTCTTGTTATTGAATGGATGTTTCTCAAATGTCGGAGTCCACTTTTTCTACCCCTTTCAAACTCTCAATTTCCTCTGGCTCATCAACATCCTCCATATCAACATTCTCCTCTTCTTCCAACTTTAGTATGCCCAATAACTCCAAATGTTCCTCCACCAAGGTGTCAATCCTATTGACTTCGTGCACTTCCTCATCATCCCCCGGTTGTTTGTTCAAATTGAACACATTGAAGTCCATAGTCATGCTCCCAAAAGTAAGCTTCATGAGACCATTCCTACAATTAATAATAGCATTAGAGGTAGCAAGAAACAGTCTTCCTAATATAACAGGAATTTGGGAGCAAGGGTTAGCAACAAGGGTGAGTCTCAAGCACAATGAAATCAATAGAAAAATAAAAATTATCCACTTGGACTAAAACGTCCTCAACCACTCCCTTCGGTGTTCGAATGCTCTGATCAGCCAACTAAAAAGTGATTGAAGTTGGCTTCAACTCTTCAAGTTGGAGTTGCTTGTACACCGAGTAAGGTAGGAGGTTGACACTAGCCCCCAAGTCAAGCAATGCTTGCTCTACCCGGTAATTCTCGATTGTTATGGCAATGGTGGGGCAGCCGGGGTTTTTAAACTTCAGTGGGGTGTTTATCCTCAAGATTGAACTCACTTGCTCGGTGAGGAATGCCTTCTTGCGGACATTGAGTTTCCTCTTCACTGTGCATAAGTCCTTCAAGATCTTTGCACAAGATGGAATTTGCTTTATGACATCGAGGAGTGGAATGTTGATTTTCACCTGCTTGAACATTTCAATGATATCAGAATAGTTAGCCACCTTGACGGGTGGCTTCAAACGATTGGGAAAAAGGGCAGGAATGGGAGAAACATGCACATTTTCTTCAATAAGATTTTCTTTCTCACCCACTTCATCACTCAGCTCACCTCCCTCGGTGTCACCCTTTGTCTCTTTTTCTATTGGCAATGTGGTCTTGGGTGAGACCTGTGGCACAACGGTCTTATCAATTTATTTGCCACTACGAAGGGTGGTGACTGTCTTGAGTTGATCACAACTCTCTCTTGGGGGCTTCGATGACTCAATCACATGTTGTCCCTTAGGGTTCTCTTGGGCTTGAGCGAGGAATTTCCCTTTCTCTTATTGTGACAACCCTATCTGATTGGTAATTTTTGTGAGTTGAGCCAAAATGTTATTACTAAAGGTGGTATGGCTTTGATTGAAGGTAGTCTGGCTTTCAATGAAAGCATGAATGACATTCTCCAAACTCCTTTTGTGAGGAGGTTGGTAAGTGGATGGGTTGGATGGTCCTTGTTGATTAAAATTTTGTGGAGGTGGACCTTGGGAAAAATTATGTGGGGGTGGATTTGGTGAATACCCTTACGGATTGGACCGGGGGTATTGAGAGCTAGATGCTTGCCCTTGACCATGGTAGTGACCTTGCTTAGGAGGCATGGGAGGTGAATATGCATTAGAACCATGAGAAGTGGGATTCTCATTTCTCTAACTAAAATTTGGGTGATTACTCCAACCCGGATTATACATGTTTGAATGCGGAGAGAATGATTACCTCGTTTGGTTAAAAACATTGACTTGCTCGTGATACACTTCCTTAAGTGTCGGAATGTTAGGGCACTCCGATATGGAATGCTCTACACTCTCACAAATTGAGCATCCCTCCTCAATCTTTAAAATTTTAGGCACCTCAGGTCTCCTATTGACCTCAAGACTCTCAACTTTCCTAGACAACTTGGCAATTTTGGAAAGCAAGTCTTCCCGGTCTCTCAAATCATACATCCCTCCCCCTTGTAGTTGATTACTACTCGGAGACGTCCTAGGTACATCGTTGGGATCTGTAATGTCCCAAGATTGTGCATTTTGGGCCAATGTACTAAAGTAGTCTAGGGCCTCATCAGGGTCTTTGTTCAAGAACTCGCCATTACACATCATGTCAATGAATTGTCTATGGCCCGGTATGATTCCTTCATAGAAGAAACTTACCAATTGCCACGATTCAAAACCATGGTGTGGTACGGATTGGAGTAATTCCTTGTAGCGATCCCAACAGTTATAGAATTGTTCATTGAGCTTTTTCAAAAAGTTTTGAATTTGCTTTTTTAAAGTGGTGGTTCTATGCAGCAGGAAAAATTTATTCAAAAAATCAGAAAGCATTTGAGCCCAAGAGGTGATGGATCGAGGCCGCAAGGAATTCAACCATGTTTTGGCTTTGTCCTTGAGGGAAAAGGAAAACAATTTTAAGCGAGCTATGTCTTCCATAGCATAGTTAGCATTGAAAGTTGCAACTATATCCTCAAATTCTTTGATGTGCAAATAAGGGTTCTCCTTTTCAATTCTGTGGAATGTAGGAAGTAGTTGCAACATCCCCGACTTAACTAGAAAGAGTTGAGCTTGGACCGGTAAGAGGATGCATGAGGGTGTGGTGCTGCGGGTTGGTTGAAGGAAATCCCTCATTGTCCTCGCCGGAGGGTCAAGTTGGATGTTCATAGGGGGGGGGGGGGAAATTGCACTCGTGGATTAGGCATTCTAGGTTCTTGCACTCCCCCACCCCTTTGCATGTTTGGATTGGCACCTACATTCTCAAAATTATCACTCGCATCCTCGGGTGGGTCTTGGTCAATGTTCATTTTGGGACCTAAGGGTTGTCTAACCAATCGGTTTTGTTCGTCCCATCCCCACATGCAACAAACTATCTACAAATAAAAATTTAAACAAACAAAAGTATATACACTGAATAACGTACCTCAGCCCATGATGAACATTACAGGACTTACCTCCGTTGTCCGAAAATCACCTTCTTGATTCAACACATTGTCTTCCCCGGCAAGGGCGCCAAAAATGCTTGATGGTTTCCGTTGTGTTCCCAATTCTCCGTCAATGAACCCTCAATGTGTATGCTTATATGTGTGGGTGAGTGTCACTCTCACTCGGGTTCAAATGCAAGAAGTGGGAAATTGAATGATGTGATGGAATGAATATGTGTGTGTGTGTGAACAAAAGTGCTCCCCAAGTGAAGGGAGGCTTTTAAATGTCGTGCTTTACTTGGAAAAGTATTCCAAGGTCGTCTCCTCAGGAAAGGAGGTGAATCGTGTTGAAGGTGATTTTGGTAAAAAAGGGAAAGTGTAAAAATCTTTTGATGTTTAAAATTTGGTGAGTGAAATTTGTGATAGAAATGGAATGGAACAAGTGTTGGCTAATCCGAAGGGTTCACTCCAATGGGAATGCCAACTCAACTTGAAACCATCCCCCAATGGTGTCTAGATGATCCATTGATTCGTGGGGAGTGAGGGACTAGGATGGAGGTGAGGATCCAAGCATACCCCGTGACCATTCCTACGGTGTATCAAAGACTCACAACCATGTCCACACTCAACCTAGTCAAACCGAACCAACGTACACTACGAGGGGGAATGAAAATGAGTTGAAATGGCATACCCAAGAGGTGTTCTCCCTTGGATTAGCAAACTAAAGATTTAGCTACTCATACTTAAAACAAGAACAAGAATTTAATGAGAAAACATTGTAATGAAATGAAAATTAGAAGTTAATGCAATGCAAGAAAATGTAAAAATGCATTTAATACCCATTTAAAGCTTGAAATGTAGAAAATTCAAATACATTAATGGTACAAGTTAAGATATTCAACTAAACTTGAAATGTACTGGAAATAAATGGCATTCAAGACAATAAAGGAAGCTTACAAAAGTCTTACAAGAGATTCCAATAGAAATGGATGGAAGAAATGTGAAAATCTAAGCTTTATCTCTCTAACTATGTCTTCTACCTAGAGCTTATCTCACTACAATGTAATAATGAACTGAATAATGTAAATTCCATGCCCCATTTCTGTTCATGGAGAGCCTCTTAGGCGTGTGGTAGGCCTTCAATCAAGAGGGCGGCTGATTGGATGGGATCCCTGCAGGCTAGGACAAGCCTAGCCTTTCCCCTTTGCCTTCCTCTTCTCTCTCCTCCTCATAAATGCATAAGTGTTGCAAGTCCAAGTAGAGGTGAGGGGAGGCCTATAGATGTGTAAGGGATGTCAGGGGACAAGATGGAGAGGTGTACGTGGGACCCCCAAATGGCAGAGCTTGAGTTACAGGCTGTCTGGACAATCTGAGCAAAATCTTCCGGAAGGTTTGTGCAGAAACAGTTAAATGAGCAATCCAGTAAGCAAAACCTTCCGGAAGGTTTTGGCAGTGAATAGGCAGTCCAAGGAACCTTCCAGAAGGTTTTCACCCAAATTGCATTTTTTTTGGTTTCTTCACCCTCCAAGCCTTCCATTGAGCTAGCCCCTCATCCTCATTGATTTCAAACACTTCATTGGGGGTATAACTCCAACCATTTACATCCTTTTACCTGCATTTATACAAAACTCCATCAAAGAGATGATTTAAAAGCTTTTCTTCCCAATTTCATGGCAAAAACAAGTATAGAAGGGCATATTAGCATGGAATAGATGCAATGTTTTGTGCTAATCATTCGCCTACAACAATAGTTATCAGGCGAGCATACAGATAACACCCTATGAGACACTTTTTGAGAGGTTGTGTTGTTCTTCGGTTTGTTGGACGGAGGTTGGTGAGATACCCTCTACGGGTCCATATTTGATTAGAGACACCTCGGAGAAGGTGGAATTGATACGGAAGCGACTTCTCATGGCTCAGAGCCGGCAGAAGAGCTACGTTGACAGACAGTGTCGACCTCTAGAGTTTGAGGTTGGAGGTCACGTCTTCTTGAAAGTGATGCCTAAGAGGGGAGTGGTCAGGTTTGGGAAGCGGGAAAAGCTGTCGCAGAGATATATCGGGCCCTTTGAGGTACTCGAGAGGGTTGATACAGTCGCTTACTGGTTGGCATTACCGCTAAATATATCTTGTGTTCACGAAGTGTTCCATGTCTCCATGCTCCGAAAGTACACTCCAGATCCTACGCATGTGGTGGATTAGGACGAGTTGGTTGTTGATGTGGATGGGACGTTCGAGGAGGGACCGGTGCGTATCATGGATAGTCGAGAACATGTTTTGCGAGGCAAGACCGTGAGGCTGGTTAAGGTGTTATGGCAGCACCGTAGTGTGGAGAAGGCGACATGGGAGTGTGAGGACACTATACGTACTAGTTATCTGTTTCTGTTCGAGGATGGAGGTACATTCTTGTGGTCATAAGTGTTATATGACTGTCTCATATGCATGTGGTTGAATGTGCATGTGTGTGTAAATTTTGGGGACGAAATTTCTTTGAAGGGGGGAAGAATGTAAAACCAGGAAAATTTTGAAATTTTTACGAAAAAGGGCAAAACGGTAATTATCCACAACGGTACGGGTTGAAAACCCAAAATTTTCTACAACTTGGATGACGAAATATACATCACTGTTGGATTCGTCTCACGAAATCTAGTTATCCATTCAATTTTCATTGGATTTTGAGACAGTCAGATTTTTCACATTTTTCGAGACAATTAGGTGTCGCGCGAAAAAAATAAGCGCGACCGAGAATTAAATTGAGAAAAGTGGAAAATAATTTAAATTTAGTTCAAATACAAATATATTGAACTTGATTCAGGACGAGATTTAATTAATTCGGGACGAAATTGGACCCGGGAAAAGCAGACGTGTGGCACAACGAGGGCAAAGTATTCAATGGTATAAATAGGGGAAAAAATTAGATTTTCTCCCCATACTGATCAGATTTTCGTTCGAGAGGGAAGAGAGGGAAAAAGAAGGGTTTCTCTAACTTCTCTCTACGATCAACGACTCTCCGTTAGTTGAATCGGCTCGGGCCAAGAATCAAAGTTCATCTACGCAACGAGGGCTACGCCTACGTACCAAAAAGCACGGATTTTGACAAAGTTCAAAAGAAGAAATTTTGGAAATCAAGGGTTAGAGCTTGATTTCGGTCTGGGAGGCTTTCTACCAATTGCTTTACGCTTCAAGAGGTAGGGTTCCTCTCCTAACTAGGTTTATTTCCAACATAGAGTTGAAATAAGAAATGGGTAGGGTTTTAGAGATGTAATCTCATGTATAGAACATACCTATGGCAGTTGAAATGTGGAAAATGGGTGTAAGAAGGTATAAAACCAATTTTTGGATGAATTGGGTTTTGGGTGAAATTGCTTGTTTTGGTAATTTTATGAGAAATGTATTGATTGGGCATGTTATGTGTTTACATTTATGCCTTGGAGGTATTTGATGAAATGCCTATGTGGATAAAGTGTGTTATTTGCATTGATTATGTTATAACATGCTTGGGATTGATGTTGGAAAATGTTAAAGGAATAATGTTGATATAGTGCTCATGACATGTTGAACATGTCATTGTAATCGCAATTGAAATCTTGGTTGCATAAGTATATGAAATGCAGTGGTTCATTACATTTGCATGTTGCACGGGAAGTATCGCATTCGTGGGCATTTGACATGAGTGTGGGTGTGTGTGCATGGTTTGATCAAACACCATTCTTGGTGGATGATGCGTGGGCTCGGGATAGTTAGACCAAGGTTCGAATGAGTCACACGAGTTGCATAAAATAAGGTCGGGGTTAGCAAGAAGGGCTAGATTATCTCTCAAGTGCAAGACCCAGTGATTTTGGATACGCACTCTATTGGTATCAAGTCCATAAAGTGTGTCGGCATATGTAGAGCCGTTGGTGGAAGTCCAAAAATGTCGTGTCGGTTGGGTGCCCGCTGGTATAAGTCCATAAATACCCACTCCAAGAAAGACCCAGAAATTTTAATAGTCATTGGATGTGTAACATCTATGGCGGGGGCTTGGAATGCCCGGATTTATACTCATGACATTGCATGTGTTATGTGAGTTCTCCCCTAGGAACTAGTGTGAGTATTCATTAGATATGTCGGGGTTGTGAGTTAAAGATCTCAGGGATTCTACTCACCGTGGACCTTAGGGTCATGGACATGTCGGAGTTTGATGTCATCCTTGGGATAGATTGGTTAGCGGCACACCGAGTCGTCATTGATTGTGATCGGAATAGGGTCACTGCCTACATACCAGAGGGTGTTTGTTTTAAATTTTAGGGGGAGAAACACGATGTTTTACCCCAAGTAGGGTATGATTCCCGTTGGCACGGACAATTGATGGGTTGGATAGCAAGCCTTACCCTGGAGAGCGAGGCGAGACAAGAGTTGGGTCTACCTCGGGTGGTTTGTGAGTATGAGGATGTTTTCTCGGATGAACTACCGGGATTACCTCCACCTAGGGATGTCGACTTCACCATTGAGTTGCACCCCGGTACATCGCCCATTTCTATGACTCCGCATAGGATGGCACTTGCTGAGTTGCAAGAACTCAAGGTCCAATTACAAGAATTGTTGGACTAGGGCTTTATTAGACCGACTACTTCACCTTGGGGCACTCCGGTGTTGTTTGCCAAGAAGAAGGACAAGACCCTTCGGCTATGCATAGACTACCGACAGTTAAATAGGGTTACTATCAAGAATAGGTACCCTTTGCCGAGGATTGATGATTTGTTTGATCAACTGAGAGGAGCGCGGGTCTACTCCGAGATAGATCTCTGCACCGGTTACCATCAGTTGAGGGTTATGGAGGCGGATATCCCTAAGACGGCGTTTAGGACGCGATATGGGCATTTTGAGTTCACAGTAATGCCATTCGGATTGACGAATGCTCCAGCGGCATTCATGGATCTCATGCATAGGGTGTTCCAACCCTACCTAGATCAGTTCGTCGTGGTCTTTGTTGACGACATCTTGATCTACTCCAAGTCTAAGGAGGAACATGAGGGTCACTTGAGGATTGTTCTCTAGGCCTTGAGAGACCATCAGTTGCATGCCAAATTCTGTAAATGTGAATTTTGGCTTACTGAGGTGAAATTTTTGGGACATGTGGTGTCGGCTTTGGGTGTATCCATGGACCCGGAGAAGGTTGACGCAGTCATGAATTGGGAGAGGCTGAAGTCAGTCTTCGAGATACGTAGTTTCTTGGGATTGGCAGGGTACTACCAGAGATTCATCGAGGACTTCTCCCGATTAGCTGCATCTATGACCAAGTTAACCCGAACAGAGGTCAAGTTTGAGTGGAATGACTCGTGTGAGAAGGCATTCCAGGAGTTGAAGAGGAGGCTTACTTCAGCTCCTATCTTGATAGTCCCAAAAAGGGTACAGAGGTACACGATGGTTTGTGATGCCTCGAAGGACGGACTTGGTTGCGTTTTGATGCAGTACGGGAGGGTAGTGGCTTATAGTTCTCGACAGTTAAAAAACCACGAGCAGAGTTAACCCACACATGACATGGAGTTGGCGGCCATCGTCTTTGCCTTGAAAGCTTGGCACCACTATCTATTCGGTGAGCAGTTCGAGGTGTTTTCGGACCACAAAAGTCTGAAGTACATCTTTACACAGCGGGACCTCAACATGAGGCAATGCAGGTGGATGGAGTTTCTGGAGGACTATGACTTCACTTTGTATTACCATCCCAGTAAGGCAAATGTGGTGGCTGACTCACTCAGCCGGAAGTCACGGGGAGTCTTGGCTAGTGTGGCCTCCTGGGAGTGGCAGATGCTCGAGACTATAGGACAGTTCGGGCTACGCTACATGGGGCAGACTCAGGGTACTTTGAGAAGTTTGGTGGCTACACCTTCCCTACTGAGAAGAGTGATTGAGTCTCAGGGGCAAGACCCGGAGATATTGTCCATCAAGGACCGAGTACGGTCAGGGACAGGTGATGAGGGCTGGACCATTCACTCGGATGGTAGTCTTCGGTATAGGGAAAGGATTGTGGTTCCCCAGTCGGCGGATCTGAGAGAGGAGATCCTCAGGGAGTTCCATTGCTCCCGTTTTGCGGTGCATCCAGGTGGCACGAAGATGTACCATGATCTTCGTCGCTAGTATTACTGGAGTGGAATGAAGAAACACGTTGGGGATTTTGTTCGTCGATGTCTCACGTGTCAGCAAGTAAAGGCTGAGCACCAGAGACCAGCGAGATTACTCCAGCCTTTGGAGGTAGCTGAGTGGAAGTGAGAGCATGTCACGATGGATTTTGTGACCCACTTGCCACGAACATCACGAGGACATGACGCGGTGTGGGTGATAGTGGACCGGCTTACTAAGTTAGCACATTTTTTGGCGGTGCAGATGACCTTCACACTGGAGGAATTCTGCAGGTTGTATATACGGGAGACTGTCCGGTCACATGGGGTGCCCGTATCTATAGTATCAGATCGGGATCCCAGGTTTACGGCTCATTTTTGGGAGAGTTTCCAACGAGCCATGGGGACACAGTTGATGATGAGCACTGCTTTTCATCCCCAGACGGACGGTCAGTCGGAGAGGACCATCCAGACTTTAGAGGACATGCTACGGGCATGCGTCCTAGATCTCAAAGTTAATTGAGAAGAACATTTACCCTTAGTGGAGTTCGCCTACAACAACAGTTATCAGGCGAGTATACAAATGGCACCCTATGAGGCACCATATGGAAGGCCTTGTCGATCTCCGGTTTGTTGGACAGAGGTAGGAGAGAGACCCACTACGGGTCCGGATTTGGTTAGGGACACCTCTGAGAAGGTGGATTTAATACGGAAGCGTCTTCTCACAGCTCAGAGCCGGCAGAAGAGCTACGTTGACAGACGACGGCGACCTCTAGAGTTTGAGGTGGAGGATCATGTCTTCTTGAAGGTGATGCCTAAGAGAGGAGTGGTCAGGTTCGGCAAGTGGGGAAAGCTATCGCCGAGGTATATCTGGCCCTTCAAGGTACTCGAGAGGGTAGGTACAATTGCTTACCGGTTGGCGTTACCGCCAAATCTATCGGGTGTTCATGCGGTATTCCATGTCCCTATTCTCCGGAAGTATACTCCATATCCGACTCATGTGGTGGATTGGGGCGAGCTTGTCGTTGATGCGGATGGAACCTTCGAGGAGGGACCGGTACGTATCATGGATAGCCGGGACCAAGTTTTGTGAGGCAAGACCGTGAGGCTAGTCAAGGTGCTGTGGCAACACCGAGGAGTGGAGGAGGCAACATGGGAACGCGAAGACACTATACGTACCAATTATCCTTTCTTATTTGAGGATGGAGGTATTCTCTTATAGTCATTTAGTATTGAATGACTGTTGCATATGCATGTGAGTTTTTTGTGTATGTGTATGTGAATTTCGGGGACGAAATTCTTTTAAGGGGGGAAGAATGTAAAACCCGGGTGAATTTGAACTTTTTCAGAAAAAGGGCAAAATAGTAATTTGCCACTGCTATGCGGATTTGAAATAAGTATTTCTCTAGACCTTGGATGAGGAAACGGACTTCACCATTGGATTCGTATCGCGAAATTCAATTACCCTGCCAAATTTCGTCGAATTCTGAGATAGTCGGATTTTTGCACGTGGTTCGAGGTGGCTGGGTGGCGAATGACCTCGCAAAGGTCCCCACAAACGAGTTTTATAAAATTTTCTTAGAATTGGATTAAAGTTCAAATAAAATTACTTTGAACTTAAACCGGGATGAAATTAATCGTTTCGGGGCGAAAACGGACCCGGAAAAGAGGAGGGCGTGTGGCGCGATCTGAGCCAAGCCTTGGAAATTATAAATAGGACTAAAATTAGATATTTTGGCACAAATATCAGCTGAATCAGCTGGTCTTCAATGTGTAGGAGAAAGAGGAGAAAACCAACATTCCTTCGGCGATTCTCGAAGTTCCGTTGCTCGGATCGCCTCGGACCAAGAGTTAAAGTCTATCACCGCGACAAGGCCTACACAACCACACCAAGAACGAGTGATTTCACCGAAGATCCAAGAGGATACTTTGGGGAAATCAAAGGTTTTGGGCTTATGAGGTGTTCTTGAGGCTTCCTACCATTTCTACTACGCTCGAAGAGGTAGGGTTCTTCCTACTTTGGTTTTATTCCTATCCTTTGGTGTTGAAATTGGGGGCTGTTTTACGACTTGTTAGGGGTTGTTTTATGGCTTGTTTGTGGCCTGTTTTATGGCTTGTTTTGGGGGCTGCTATGTGGCTGTTTAGGGGCTGTTTTATGGCCTGTTTTGGGGGCTGCTATGTGGCTGTTTTGTGGCCTGTTTAGGGGCTGTTTTGTGGCCTATTTTGGGGGCTGCTATGTGGCGTGTTTTGGGGCTGTTTTGTGGCCTGTTTAGGGGCTGTTTTACGGCCTGTTTTGGGGGCTGCTATGTGGCCTATTTTGGGGCTGTTTTGTGGCCTGTTTTGTGCACTGCTATGGGGCTGAAATTGTGCACTATTATGGGGCAGTAATTGGACTATTTTATGGCCTGTTTTGTTGCTTGATTTGGGACTGTTTTGGAACTATTTTTGTGACCTGTTTTATGGCCTGATTTGTGGCCTGATTTGGGGCTGTTTATGGCCTATTTAGGGGGCTGTTTGTGGCCTGTTTTATGGCCTATTTTAGGGGCTTTTTTAGGGACATTTTAAGGGGTTGTTTTATGGACTGTTTTTGGGCCGTTATGTGGACTGTTATGTGTTATGTTGTGCCTTTGTGATTAAGTGTGTTATTGACATAAAAATTGTGATAACATGCTTGGAATTGTGTTATGAAAATTGTCAATGTATATGCATGCTTGTGTTATATTGACATTGTGGAGAATAATGTGAATTGTATGCTTATGATATAATTTTGCCAAGGGATATGTGAAATGTATTGATATTGTTCATAAGTCTTTCATAACATATAATATGTCATCGTTGTGCAATGGGACATCATATTGCATATGCACGGTGACATCGCATCATGTGGGTGTGTGCATGGTTGTTGTCAACACTACACTTGGTGGATGACGAGTGGGCTCGGTTAAGCTTGGTCGAAGACCTGGCCGGGTCGCACGGGTTGCATGGTGATTAGGGTTCGGGTTAGCAAGAAGGGACTAGAAGATCCCTCGGGTGCAAGGTCCGGTGGTTGGGATACGCACTCCCTTGGCTTGGTCCATTAAGTGTGTGGGTGTACGCGGAGCCTTTGGTGGAAGTCCATAAATTCCGAGTAGGTTGGAGACCCTTGGTGTAAGCCCATGAACATCCACCCCATACAAAGACACTAGATTGGTAAAAGTCATTTGATGTGCAACATAAATGATGGTTCCATACATATTGGCATTGCATTGTGTGGTGGGAGTTGGTGAAGACTTGGGTTATGATGCATGAGTGAGTTTCATCTCATTTCATAGCATGGCATGTAGAATTCCAACCTAGAATTGCATATTCTTACTTGGAATGTTGATGTGAATATGAATTGTTGAATGTGAACATTGTATGTGCACTTAGGTGGTGAGTAGCCTCTGTAGGAATTACTCTACTGAGCGTGGCTCATCGTATATGGGAAAACATTTTAGGTGCGGGATATACGCTAGTGGACGGCTCTCATTCGGGGCCGCAAGGGTGAAGAAAGCCGACTTGTGGCTTTTATAACTCCTTTTGTAAAACTTTTGGAGCAAACTAGTTTTGACATGTAATTTTATATAAGAGAGTTGTAATGGAACTCATATGGACTGTTTTTAATATAACCTTGCATGTTTTTATATGAGTATGGATAAATGGACCCGGTGTGGTCAATTTTTACTCATAAATGGACCCGATGAGGTCATTATGTTATATTGGGCCTCAGATGGATCATGTTAATGTATATTGTACAGGTTTGGTTTTGGGTAGAGCTCCCCGTACAAATGAGACTCTGCCCGAATTTTTGTTAAATTAAGGACCACGGTAAATGGGGCATAACGGCGTGATATCGAATTCCTCGGTATCCACGGGTATTCCGCGGGTTGATGGATAATCAATGGACCCCCGGATTTTGGGGCGCCACATAAGCTCTATTCGAGGAAGGGTTCGAGTTGATTTGGGATTCCCATTGGAATGAACCCTTTGGATTAGCCAACACTTGTTTTTATTGTATTTTCATTCACAAACTTCAAACACCAAAACTCAAACAAAAGATTTTAAACTTTTCTTTTTTTGATAAAATCACATTCTCACACTTGAACTTTCCTTCCCAGAGGAGACGACCTTGGAATACTTTTCCAAGTAAAACAGAACACGCAAAAGACTCCTTGCGCTTGGGGAGCACTTTTGTTCATTTCGCACATTCCATTTCATACATTTCATTCCATCCACCATTCCGTTGCCATTTCTTTTGACATCATCCCCAGGGGAGTGACATCCTCTTTATCCATACACTACCCATTCTAAGGGATGGTTTTTAGAGGTTAGGAAACAACAACGTTTTTCATCAAGCAATTAGCCAACTTAAGGCTTAGCTACTCATATTTAATGCAAGAACATTAATGAAGTAGAGAGACATTGTAAAGAAATGAAGATTGGAACTTAAGTTGATGCAAGAAAAGTTAACTAAAAAGAAATGCATTGAATACCCATTTTAAAAGCTTGAAAAGAGTGAAAATCCATACAACAATGGTAGAATGTAAATGGTGCATTTAAACTTGCAATGTACTTGAAATAAATGACATTAAAGACAATAAATGAAGCTTACAAGATCCTTACAAAAGACTACAAGTGAAATGGATGGAAGAAATGTAAAAATCTAAGTTTTCTCTATCTAACTATGTCTTTTTCCTTGGAGCTTCTCTCTCTACAATGCAATACTATCTGAATAAATGTGTCATGGTGCTTTCAAATTCGTCCATGGAGGTCCCCCTAGGTGTGTGACAGACCTCCCATCCATAGGAGGCTGATTGGATGGCATTGGGCTGGCTGTGACAGCCTACCCAGCAACTCCCAGGCTTTTTCTCTTCTCTCTCCTCCTCATTAATGCTCTAGCCTTCAAATTCCATTGCTAGGGTGGAGGAGGCATGTCTTTGTGTAAGGAGTGTCAGGGAACAAGTGGGAGACCCATAGGTGGGACCCCCATGTGGCAGAGCTTGAGTTGCAGAATCTGGCGCTTTTCAGCAAAACCTACCGGTATGTCGATGGCCAAACCTACCGGTAGGTTTTACTCCAGTAGCCAAAACCTTCCGATAGTTTTCCGGTAGAACCCACTCCAGTAGCCAAAACCTACTAGTAGTTTTATGACAAACCTACCGATAGGTTTTAACTAGTTTTGCTTAAATCTTGGTTCTTTCACCTCCCAAGCGCTCATCAAACCTCCTCTTCAACTCTATTGACCTTAAGCACCATAATAGGGGCCTAACATGCACCATTTAAGCTCTTTTACCTACAAACACACCGAAACCTCATTAAAAGCTCGAAACATTGCATTTCCTCACATTTTCACGACAAAAAACAAGCATAAAAGGGGTGCAAATGTACATAAGATATGCCATATTTTGTGCTAATCACACCCCCCAACTTGAGCTTTGCTAGTCCTTAGCAAAGTTTACTTTCAAATCAACGAGTATGATCGAACGTTCTGGCTGTGCTCCAAGCTTTTCCAATTTTAGCCCTAATGTGCTGGTGCTGCATCCAAGTGTGGTACTTGTTGTTCTTGGGTCCTTGTTCAATTTAGGGCCTGAAATGACATCACTTAAACTTCATTAAAGTACAATTAGTCTTAAAATGTCATAATAACATGTCAATTTTAAGTACTAATCACACTCCCCAACCTAAATATTGCTAGTCTCTAGTAATACGAAAAAGAAAAATCTACTCCTAATGCCATTTTCGTAGGTCATCTGGTTGCATTTAGCTTATGCAACAAGCCGTTGAACCACTAGGTTTACCCTAGCGGACGAGTGTTGTCTCGTGAGGGTTTCCAGGGAAGCTACCCACAAACTTCAGTCAAACAGATGTGCATAGAAGAGTGCTGACTAAAGTAAATTAGCATCATGGTCGTTGGGACACCAGATTCTCAATTTTGACTTATGTCTCACACGTCCTTATTTCACAGGTATTCATTCTATGCAAAAATTATCATTTGTTACATTGGTATTTGAAATTCTCAATGCAGTAGGAATGATCATTCAAGCAACAGGAATTGTTGTGTAACAAATACTCCCTTTTATCACCTTCCATGGATAGTTTCGATTTCACAAACCTCACATAGTATACCCTCAGGAAAAGTTCACTCTGATTATAGTGACTTGTTTCTCACAGATCATGTGATCAGAAGATGGCCAATCGAAAAAATCACATGCATAATTTAGGAAAGGAGTGAAATATTTAAGAAGCAACTACTTATGTTTGGCATAACCTCATGAAAGAATATTAACGCCATTAAAAGGAATGTTATTTACCATATCCCAATTGTGATTATCAACACATGCATGTAACATACTTGAGATCAAATAGGGCTTTTCATAGGTTGTAGCGTGGCCAGAGGTCAGTGGCTAACGAAACGACGTTAGGGATTTTCAAAAGCTATCTTCTGTTTACGTATTGTAGCACACCTTTTTCTAACTTCTTGATATTTTGCCGAGAGATGACATTTCTTTCTTTCATTTTTCTCATTTTTCACTTTCTTGGCAAGTTCTTGCCTTTTTGCTTCTTGTTTTGTTTCAATTGTTCCAATCAACTCTTCTTGGATGATAATCTCGAATGCTTCTTTTTCTTTTCCTTTTTCTGTATCATCTTACAAAGAGGATGTAAGAAAATTAGATAGCCAAGGTATGTCAAGTATGTTTTCCTGTGGATTGGTAATCATATAGGTTTATCAAAGAAAAATTTATACATTGATGGCTCAAACATGGCTAACGAGGGATAAATTTTGTCAAAGAAAGGTCTAAGGCTCAATATTATATCAAAGATGGCCTAAGATCATTTCTCAAGCATGTGCACATGTATGTCAATAGATCACTTTTAAGTGCGTCAATCAAAGCAAGGTTAATGAGATCATTCAAAAATTGAGAGTGAACAGAATTTACTTGAGTAAACATTGATTGTCTCTCAAAAGCATCGTTAGGTTCGAAACTCACCCTGGTGTTCTTTGTTATCTCCACTGTGTATGTCGGGTTTTCCAGGGGGTATTGGTTATATACCAATTCCATTTTCGAGTCAGATCCTCCTGTACCTTTAAAATAACAAATATCGATGTACATATGACAATTTAAGTATAGGGAGAATACCAATTTTTTTCAAGAAATGTGGTTTTAAGTCTCGGTTGATAAATGGAGGTGTCAAACCGATCATGTGCAAATTTACTCTAGCGAGCATTCTTAATATCCACATTTGTTCCATCACCTTTTAATTTTTATGCTAAATCTACAAATGCATTAAAACAAATAAAAGTGATAAATGGAACCATTCATTTCAAAATATCATCTTTTAATATCAACGGTTCGATTCATTCACAATTGCACAAAAACTTACAACTATCAAAGAAGAAATTCATAAAAAGAAGCACTTTAAACAAACATAAAAACAAGAACAAGAACAGAAATCCTCTCTCTCACTCTCCTCCTTGTGCACCATCTCCTCCATGTCCACCATGTCCACCCCTCAAAAGCCTAAGGATTTCATCCTGCTTAGCTTCAATGCTAAGCATGACGTCCAATAAGGAGCGTCGGGTGCTGGTGCTGGTGCTAGGTCCCGCCTCTACTGGCTGATCTCCCTCTCTCTCCATCTCTCTCTCTATCTCATCAAGCTCCTCTTGTACCTCATCCACTCCGTGGGCGGGGGGCTCTTCTTGCCTTGCCGCTAGGCCGCCACTATGACTTTGCCTTCTCCGGAAGGAAGCCTTGTTCAGTGGCCCCATTGGCTTTTGGATTTCCATCTCGGGCTTCACCCTTACCCCATGTTCCGTGAACATTTCAGTCACCAAAGTAGCAAAAGGGAGTGCACTCCTCTTTACATCACACCCCTTCTTCATTTCATTCAGGATGAGAGAGGGGAGGTCGATGCTATGTCCTTTTCCAATGGCATACAAAAGTCGGGCCATGTCGGGTAAAATCTCATTCTTTCTTCCTACGGGAGCGAAGTTGGACACCGCAATCAAATTCATCATTTTATATTTCTCGGTGAGCTCCCTTTGCCTAAAAAATCTCCTCCCTGCCCATGAAAAGTCAGCTACCCCCGTCAATTCCTTTCCCACCACATTCATTGCTATGTCCTTCTTTGGGGGGTAGGTAGGGTTTTGCACTCGAGGTATTTCCTCTCTTATTTCAATGATGTATGCTTCATCCACGTCAATGTGGGTACCCCTAACATATGTCCGGATTGCGCCGTTGATGATCTCAGCGTTGGAGTAAAACTCCCACACCAAGTCAACAACGGCGTCTCCACCATTCCTCAAATACCAGACCCACTCCCTCATCTCCATTTCTTGCCTTATTCCAATCCCAGCAAAGTCATCAATTACAACATCTCTCTCACAAACAATTGCATGCTTATGGTAAAAATTTTCATACCTTTCAGCCTTTAAGGCATTGGGAAACCTGGTCCTGTCATATCTCTTTGTCCTTTGCCTTCCTTCCCTTTCTTCTATCACCTCTTCTACAATGTTTGGATCTTGGTTCACTGGTGGAGCACGCCTGGCAGGGAGTTTCATCCTTGGCATGGCGTTCGAACTTGGGTTTTGGTTTGAGAGGGTGCTGAAAAGTGCTGGAAACTTAGGGTTCTTGGTCTGGGATTGATGATTTTGATGTGGAGAGGAGTTAGGGAGGGTCGAATTTGGGTATTCTTGGGGAATGAGGGCGAGTTGAGGTCTGTGGAGTGAAAATGAGTTCTAGGGTTTTGAAAAATTTGGGGATTTTGGCTGAAAAAGACGAACCAGGCTTTTATAGCCTGAGTTGTATCGTTCGAACGTTGGTGACGTTCGAACGTTGGTAGAAGGATTTTAAACAGACCGTTCGAACGTGGTATGGTGTTTGAACGTGGTGAGCTCTCAGTACTTTTGAGTTTCTGTCAGAGGCCAAAGTACTGTAAGTTCTCTTCGTTCGAACGTTTTATTGGCGTTCGAACGTTAATCTAGTTCGAACGGTCTATTGGCGTTCGAACGGACTGAGCTCCCAGTACTTTTAAGTTCCAGCAGAAGCTTCATCAGAGGCTGAGTACTGTAAGCAGTCAACGTTCGAACGTTACCTGGCGTTCGAACATTGAACCAAAATTAAAGTTTTTATCTACTACACTATATACAATCAAAGAAAACAAAACACACAAATTAAAATCAAGAAAAACTAAGGCGTCTCAGGATGAACCCCTACCCACGCTTCAGGTTGGTATTTTGGGGCATTCCTTACTCGGCCCATATTTTCATTTCAGTCAAAAGAATTTATACAAAAAGATTTTTACACTTTTTACAACAAATTCGGACCTTTGGCATTCACTCCCCCAACAAAAGTACAAATTTCCTACAGAAAATTATCTAATCCGAGTCTCTCTCTGTGTCTGTGTAAAATGGACAACCAGTAACTCTCCCAACTTCCTCTCTCACAAATCGGTTAAGCATAGTACCGGAATAGCATTGCGTATCAGGGTAATCTTTACTCAGCCCATTCACTATCCAGTCTAATCGATCAAGTGCGCGACCGGAAATTGGTTCAGAACACTGGTTGTACCTTTTTTCGTGAAAGAATCTGCCACACTGTTTACAGGCACCAAACCTTTTTACACGACGGCATTTGGCAAAGCTGTTTCTGCCACAGAGGGGTTTCGCTTGTTTTTCTTTGATTTCAGCCTTCCTTACTAATCTTGCTTTTCTCATGATCATAATATGTACATCAGATGGAAAAGTACGTAGAACTCCTAGGCTAAACCAAAAAAGATTTACATCCATGATTGCTAAATTTTAAGACTCACTATCTGGTTCTTTAACGTCTGCCAGTCACAAAGACGATTGAAGCTGATTCATAAGCATAATCATCAATTTATACAATCAATGTTCAAACATGATTAACAGCGACAATAAAAATTTAAAAATTTACGAAAATTATGAACGAAAAAGAACTGATGAACTGATCATACCCCCCAACCTAAACTGAACATTGTCCCCAATGTTTCGAATTTACCGGTTCATGGAGTGTGGAGACGAGGTTGAATGGTAGAGATCTGTTCACTGCTGAGACCTACAAACAAAAACACAAAAATTACTCATCTGTGCGCAGATCTGAGTTTCGGGTGTTTCCTGTTGTTGAAGGGTTCCCTACATGGAATTGGCCTTGTGGTTGCTTTGGTTGAGCAGGAAACTTTCCCTTTTCGTGTGTGACCATAGATTGAGTCAACTTTTGGATGTGGCTTTTAAGATCCTCAAAAGATTGAGTGGTCTGGGTTTTGAAATCAGTGAAAGCCTGTGTGGAATTATTGTTATAATTCATTTGGCTTTGCATGAACTGATTCAGTGTGTCCTCAAGGTTCCTCTTTTGTGGTGGTTGGTATGGTTGATATGCAGGAGGTCCTTGAGGTGGTGGGTATGGTCCTTGTTGTTGGTTCATGGGTATTGGTTGTGTGTTCTTCCAACTGAAGTTAGGGTGGTTTCGCCACCGTGGATTGTATGTTTCAGAATATGGGTTGGAGTAGGGCTTGTTGAAGTTGGAAACTGCATGTGTTTGTTCCAACAAGGCTTCTTTGAATGCTGGGATGGTGAGACACTCCCCAGTAGGGTGTCCTGTTAGCGCACAAATTCCACACATTTGCTCGGTGGAAGGGCTAACATCAACTTGATGGACTTTCTTCATCTCTAAAGCTTCAAGCTTTCGAGATAGTGTGGACATTTTTGCTCTCAAGTCATCATCCTCTCTCAAGACATATTTTCCTCCTTGGGAATTAGATGGTCTGGCTTCTACAGTGGTAGGGGAGGCTGAGTCCCACATCTTAGAACTGTCAGATATGGTGTCGAAAAAATTGAATGCCTCCTCCGGACTTTTTCCCATGAATTCTCCTTGGGCCATCATTTCGACAAACTGACGTAGTCTAGAGGGTAAGGAGTCATAGAAAAATCCTACCAAAGTTCAATTTTCAAAAGCATGATGTGGGCAGGATTGGAGCAGATCTTTGAATCTCTCCCAACTTTGATAAAAAATTTCTCCTTCTTTGACCGCAAAATTCATGATTTGCCTTTTTAGTGCATTTGTGCGGTGTAAAGGAAAAAACTTTCTAAAAAATTCATTTTGTAATGCTTGCCAATTGGGTATTGAAAAAGCCTTTAAAGAATTTAACCATTGTTTGGCTCTATCCCTCAAGGAAAAAGAAAACAGTTTCATTTTGGCCAATTCAGAATTGTCTTGGAATGTTCCACACACTTCCTCAAAATCTTTTATATGCAGATATGGATTTTCTGCATCCAATCCATGAAACACGGGTAATAACTGCACTGTCCCCAGCTTTACAGTAAAGAGGGGAGCATTTTCAGGGAAAATAAAACAAGAGGGGACACTATTTCTTGTGGGATTTAAGTAATCCCGCAAAGTTCGGATGTTAGGGACCTCCTCCTCTCTCATAGGGACTTCTCCATTTCTTTCATTATTTGTCATACTACCCTCACAAGAGTCTGCTACTGATCTAGGTGAATTAGGTTCAGGCTGATTCACGGACTTACACGATTCTGCCGGCAAATTTTGGAAGTGAGGAGTGCCCTCAGTCATAAAGAAAATAAAACAAAGTTATTTACAATAAACCAAAATATACACAATGTTGAAGGTCTTTTTACCTTTCACCTTAAAATACCTATTAAAGGTTCCCCGGCAACGGCGCCAAAAACTTGATGCTTGATCCGAAATGTGTACACCCAAGTGCAGGCGGTCAAGCTGTAGTAATAATCCGGTTTGAGTCCGGAGTCGAATCCACAGGGAACTTTTGTTGATATTTCTGAGGTGAGCAGTGGTAGAGACCTATTGATTGTAACCTTTGAGATTTGCTGTGAGATATGAGTTTTTCTGGACAGAATATAAGATTCTTTCCAGGAAGATTTTCTTAACAAAATAGGTGCTAATAAAAAAAAGTCACTCTTTAGTGCAAGGATCTGGACATGTAGCTAGTTATCCGGTTTGTCATAATTGTGCTTGATAACTCAATTAACTCCCGTGTCAACAGCAAGTTAATCGGAAGATAAAGATGGATTGTGAGAATTAAGAACATGATTCCGATGTCTTTCTAGAAGTTTATAAGAATTGCCTGTGCCGAGACTTAACCCGTGATTCGCACTTTTTTGTGTGTCAGAATTATATTATTATATTACACCCAAGTATAAGTGGTCAAATTGTAGTTTTCTTGGTTTTTGAGTCCAAGTATCGATCCCACAGAGAGTTTTAGTAATTAAAATAAAATAAAATAAATAAAATAAAAATAAAGCAATAAAAAGGTTGTTTGGAGTAGTTTGATGTTTAATCGCTTGTGGTGTGAGCTTAGTCTAATGACGGTGCTAAAAACTTGATTCTAAAATAACAGGTGGAATAAAGGTGCAGAAATAAAATGCGTACGTAAAACAAATGAATGACAGAAATATAAAAGATATCCTTCAGTTCAAGGATCCCACATGCTTTACATCGGTCTTGTTACGGAATTGCTACCTCACATCAGTTAACTTCCATTTTACTGGCAAGCTAACCGGCAGGTCTGATGTATATATATATTATAACACAGCTGCTTCTTAGGCTACACTGGTTATATTTATGTCAAATGATTAACCCAAGCAAACCAGAAGGACAAGCCATTCATGAGGAATACTTGAGTTATTCACTTGATCTCATGATTGCAAATACGTATATATATAATAAACCATAACACAGCTGCTTCTTAGGCTACACCGGTGGTAATATATAGCACAGTTGCTTCTTAGGCTACACTGGGCTTAGATGTTCCAATTGATTAATTCAAGTAAAATCCGCAGGTGGTACAGACTATCTTCCGGTGACTTGTCAGGTCAACCGGTGGTAGTTAATCATAATACAGCTGCTTCTTAGGCTACAATGTATTTAGATATATCACCCAGAAAGTGAAGTTACTCGAACGGCATACTTGAATTATTCAATAGGTTATCTTGTAATATATATATATATATATATAGACAGTAGAACTTCCTCAGCGTTCCAGTGTAGGACTAGCCATACTGACAGGATCACCGGGGTTATTCTAGCAGGCAATATTATTATATATATAGTAATACCAGGCGTCAGTGGAACTTCCTCAGCATTTCGGTGGAAACGCCGGGGTCATTCTAGCTGGCCCGTCTTATATATATATAATACTATCAGGCGTCAGTGGAACTTCCTCAGCATTCCAGTGGAGGATTAACCATACCGGTAGGAACGCCGGGGTCATTCTAGCTGGCCCGTCTTGTATATATAATAAACGTATAAATAAAACATCAGCAATTCCAAAAACAGATCAATATTATACATGTGTTCCCCTCGAACCGGAGGATATACGGAACTACTCACGCTCCATTGCTATAGACAAGCAAGGAGAGCTAGCAGTTGTCATTACAACAGAAAGGAAAGTGCGGAATTTAAATGTCTTTCGCAGGGAACGATTGAAACACAACCACTCTTATAATCGGTTAAGATGAAAAAGTGGCGGCAGTTCAATTATTCGAATTGAAAGCTATACAAAAACTATAAAGGTACAGGACTTAGGACTGAAGTATAACACGGACCGGAGTGTATTTTCTCTTCTCTTTTCTTTCGCTCTTTTTCTCTCTTCAGAACTTCAGAACTTCAGAATCTCTCTCAGATCTCTCTGTTTCTCTCTTCTTTTCTGCCTTAGTCCGGCCGTATGAAAGCTGAAGTGGAGAAGGGTATTTATAGGCGTGGGAAGAGACATGGGCAAGTGGGCAACTTGACTTCTGACAATGGTGACCGTCCGGACGGCAGTCCCACCGTCTGGACGGTGGTGCTTTGCTGGAAACTCCACTTGCATGCATGCTGACTCTTCTCGTTGGTTAATTACACTTTGGCCTTTATTCTTTGCATTTCCTTGACATTGCTCCCTTGGTCTTGTGTTAATTCAGCATTTGTCCTGCAGCTTTCAGATAAAATGTTATAACTAATATCATTCCCGCACAAACCTTAATTCACTCTAAGTACTAATTTTTAGTGTGTTTATTATACTAATTCGAGTTTTTTGATTTTTTAATTTACATACTAAATAGGTTAATCACACCCCCTAACTTAGACTTTACTAGTCCCTAGTAAAAAGAAAATATAATAAAAATAGAGGTAAAATCATTTTCGTAGATTTTTTCACGATTGCATTTAGCATATGCAATAAGCCGTTAAACCCCTAGGTGATCCCTAGTGGACGAGTTGTGTCTCGTGAAGGTTTCCAGAGAAGCTACCTACAAACTTCAATAATTAGGAATGCATATTTCATATTTTTCACATGTATGATTAGAATGATATTTCTTCTGTCTTGCTAGAATGCTTCCTTTTCTGATCACCTTGAGAGAATCATATGTTGGGTGTAGTATTATCTATATATTTTTATGAAAACTTGTGTGTGTGTGTAGTGATGTTTTTATTTTCAAAAATCACTTGAAAAATATTACCCTCTTTCATGGTAGTCTTGATGTCAATCCTTCCCTGGAATACACTCAGTAAGAATAGCACACAAGTTATAGTGATTGTTCTCATAATTTTACATGTGATTGGAATATTGATAACAAAACAAATTATTGCACATGTAATAAAAAAGGAGCGGTTATTTTGAATAAACTGGAAATTGACATCATCTCATGAAAGAATATTAACACTGTATTAAATATATTATTAACATTTTCCTTTTTAGATTGCTAGAATGGATGCAAATATATGATTTCTGGAATCAAAAAGGACTTTCATTAGGTTGTATTGTGGCCATTGGGTTTAGAGTTTAAGAAACGACGTTTATGGGGTTCAAAAGTTACCTTTTGGCATTCCTCTTAAAACTTTATGTATTCTTTCCATTTTTTTTTTTTTTTCACTTTCTTGGCTCTCTCTTTTTTCATTTTTCACTTTCTCGGCGTTCACTTTCTTGGCTCTCTCTTTTTGTTGAACGGGTGCGTTTTACGCTCCATCCCGTTCTCAATTCATGCCTCTTTTTTTTTTTTTTTTTTTTTTTTTTGGTGAGTGCATTTTATGCTCCATTTCACTTTTTTGGTATCCTGTTGATTTAAAAGAGGGTGCAAGAAAATTATGTAGCACATGTAGGTTTAATATATTTTTATCTGGCTCGGGTACTTTTCTAGTTTCATGAAAAGAATTTATATTATTTTAGGCTCAAACATGGCTGACTAATGATATAATTTTGTAAAAGAAATGGTTAAGGCTCAAAATTAATCAAACATGGCCTAAGATCATTTTCCAGAAATCCTATATTTATATTCTTTCTAGATAAATAGTTAAGGGCAATGTACATAATATATTTCAAGACGTGCTAATCAAAGCAAATATAATGAGATTATTCAAAGAAAAGTTACCGCTGAATCGAAGATTCGTAGTTGAGTAGATGTAGCATTTCTCTCCAAGAAAGAATGGCTCTAATTCTGCATTTGGTTTTTTTTTACATCTCCACTATATATAGAAAGAGTGTAGTATTTTGCATGGTTTTCAAAAATAAAGACATCTGTTTGTGCTTCTAAGGTTAAGTTCGAATAAAAATATTGAGATAACGTACAGCTAAAATATGACAGTCTCATGAGATCAGATTGAGAGTATTTTCGCAAGGCATTAGAATATAATCCTAATCTAACTGTGAATTATATGAAATATACTTCCTACTTTAGCAATGTATGCTCTCATTTTAACAAAGACAATTAAAACATACTGAAAATTAAAACATATTAGTTCAAACATATATAAACATATAAGCAAAATTTAACTAAGTTCAAATCACACAAACATAAAAAACATAAAACATAACTTCAAGTTTTAAGTGCATAAATTTATAGTGCATAAAGTAAAAGGGTGAGTGGAAGAAAGTAAAAATTTTTTTTTTTTTTTTTTATCCATAAACATATAAAAATGACTCAAAGAAAAATTATTTAAAATTGACTCCTTATCCGGTTCTTTAACGTCTGTCAGTCACAAAGACAAACATAATTTTTTAAATAAAAATTATTATGCTAAAAACAACAAGTAAATTCACACTTATATTTTCCCAACTTAAATTAAATATTATCCTCACTATATAAGATGAAAATAGAAAATTACTAATTAGGTCTTGCAGCGAGAGATATTTATAGTATAAGATTCTAATATAAAAGACAAATAAAGAAACTATACAAAAGACATAAAAACAAAGAAAATTCTAACTACTATATACAAGAAGTGCATAAAGGATAGATCAATCGGGCTTGAGTTCCCAAGTAGAGTTTCTTACATTCCCTGATACTTTCTGCGAAGAATTTAACAAATCAGCATAAAATTGGACATCAGGATTTCCACTATCAATAACAGAATTAATCAAACAGACTTGTAGAGGGTCAGAATAAGAAGAGGTGTTAACTTTTTCCTCTACAATCTTATCAATTTCATCTACCTCACAAATTTCTTCCTCCTCACCTGGGTGCTTTATCACATTAAAGATGTTCAATTCACTGGTCATATTTCCAAATGAAAGCTTCATGACTCCATTCCTACAATTTATCAATGCATTTGATGTAGCTAGGAATGGTCTACCTAGAATGACAGGAATGTATTGAGATGCATACATCTGACAACTTGGTTCCGTGTCTATAACAATAAAATCTGCTGGAAAATAGAATTGATCCACTTGGACAATAACATCTTCCACAATTCCTCTTGGAATTTTCACTGATCGGTCTGCTAATTGTAATTTAATATTGGAAGGTTTTAACTCACTTAGTCCTAGTTGTGTATAGACTGAATATGGCATCAAATTACAACTGGATCCAAGATCTAACAGAGCTTGTTCAATTTGAAAATTTCCAATAAGACATGAAACTGTAGGACTACCCGGATCTTTGTACTTAAGAAGTGTATCATGTTGTATTATATTTATTTGTTCAGTTGCAAATGCTTTCTTTGGTACATTAGTTCTTCTTTTTATTGTGCAAAGATCTTTTAGGAATTTAGCATAAACTGGAACTCTTTTTATTGCATCTAATAATGGAATATTAATCTTTACCTGTTTAAATAGCTCGAGAATATCAGATTGATCTTTTTCAGTTTGAAGTTGCTTGACTCTTTGAGGGAAAGGTAAAGGGATAGGACATGGCAGATCTTTTTCACTTTGTACTCCTGGTTGCTTTTTGATTAAAGGTTCAGATTCAAGTGGTTCGTTTACAGGAATTGACTCACGTATTTTCTTTGAAATCTTAGGTTTGATGGTTTTATTTATGATTTTCCCACTTCTCAGCGTTGTAATAGATTGTACTTGGCTTGGGGAAGGATCAGAAGTCATAGAATTAATTTGATTTTGATTCTGTGGAGGTTTTGGTTGGGAAGGAAACTTTCCTTTCTCTGACGTACTCAAGGACTGGGTCAACTTAGCAAGATGACTCTTAATATCTTCAATACTCTGGGAAGTTTGAGCTTTAAAATCATTAAATGCTTGATTTGTTTGAGTATTAAAATTCATTTGACTCTGAATAAATTGATTCATAGTGTCTTCCAGAGTTCTTCTTTGAGGAGGTTGATAAGGTTGGTACTGTTGTTGATTTTGTGGTTGTGGTGGACCTTGTGTTTGATTTGTAGATTGTGTATTTCTCCAACTAAAATTCGGATGATTTCTCCATCCTGGATTGTAAGTTTCAGAATATGGATTTGAATATGGTTTATTATAAGTTGGAACAACATTTGATTGTTCAATTAAAACTTCTTTAAAGGCAGGTATAGTTGGACATTCCCCAGCAGGATGTCCTGACAACGCACAAATTTCACATATTTGTTCAGCAGTTGTTATAGCAGACACTTGTTTTAGTTTTTTCATTTCTAGGGCTTCTAGTTTTCGAGATAAACTAGCTATTTTAGCTCTTAGGTCATCATCTTCTTTTAATACATATTTTCCTCTTTCGGATGTAGATGGCTTATTTTCTACTATGTTAGACGAAGTCGAGTCCCACATTTGGGAACTTTCTGAAATAGTATCAAAGAATTGGAATGCTTCTTCGGGTCTTTTATTCATGAACTCCCCCTGTGCCATCATTTCAACAAACTGTCGCATTGCAGATGGAAGAGCATCATAAAAGAAACCAACTAAAGTCCAGTTTTCAAATGCATGATGTGGACAAGCTTGGAGAAGATCTTTAAATCTTTCCCAACATTGATAAAAAGTTTCTTTTTCCTTTACAACAAAATTCATTATTTTACGTCTTAGTGCATTAGTACGATGCACAGGAAAAAACTTTTTAAAGAACTCAGTTTGTAAAGCTTGCCAATTTGTGATAGAATTTGCTCTTAAAGAGTTAAGCCATAGTTTAGCTTTATCTTTTAACGAAAAAGGAAAAAGTTTTAATTTAATCATTTCAGAACTATCTTGCAAAGTTCCACAGACTTCTTCAAATTCTTTCATATGAAACATAAGGATTTTCATCTTCCAAACCATGGAACTGTGGTAGTAGTTGTATTGTTCCTGGCTTGATATTAATATTTGGAGCGTCTGTTGGAAAAGCAAAACATGACGGAACATTAGTTCTAGTAGGATGTAAATATTCTCTTAATGGTCTAGTATTTTGAACTATTTCCTGTTCTCTAGCCTCTTCCTTCCTAGGTACATTTTGAGCCATACTTAAGTTAACTGATTCTTGTGTAGATGCAGATGAAGAAGATGAGGAAGATGAAGGAGTTGACTGATTTACAGAACCTACTGATGAATGAACAGACATAGACTAAAAATAACAAACTATAACATATATAACAAACAAACAAATAAAATTTTTTTTTTTTATAAATATTATTTTAATTATAATTTTATATTTTATATTTTATTTTATTTTATTTTTCAATTACCTTAACTCCCCGGCAACGGCGCCAAAAACTTGATTCGCACTTTTTTGTGTGTCAGAATTATATTATTATATTACACCCAAGTATAAGTGGTCAAATTGTAGTTTTCTTGGTTTTTGAGTCCAAGTATCGATCCCACAGAGAGTTTTAGTAATTAAAATAAAATAAAATAAATAAAATAAAAATAAAGCAATAAAAAGGTTGTTTGAAGTAGTTTGATGTTTAATCGCTTGTGGTGTGAGCTTAGTCTAATGACGGTGCTAAAAACTTGATTCTAAAATAACAGGTGGAATAAAGGTGCAGAAATAAAATGCGTACGTAAAACAAATGAATGACAGAAATATAAAAGATATCCTTCAGTTCAAGGATCCCACATGCTTTACATCGGTCTTGTTACGGAATTGCTACCTCACATCAGTTAACTTCCATTTTACTGGCAAGCTAACCGGCAGGTCTGATGTATATATATATTATAACACAGCTGCTTCTTAGGCTACACTGGTTATATTTATGTCAAATGATTAACCCAAGCAAACCAGAAGGACAAGCCATTCATGAGGAATACTTGAGTTATTCACTTGATCTCATGATTGCAAATACGTATATATATAATAAACCATAACACAGCTGCTTCTTAGGCTACACCGGTGGTAATATATAGCACAGTTGCTTCTTAGGCTACACTGGGCTTAGATGTTCCAATTGATTAATTCAAGTAAAATCCGCAGGTGGTACAGACTATCTTCCGGTGACTTGTCAGGTCAACCGGTGGTAGTTAATCATAATACAGCTGCTTCTTAGGCTACACTGTATTTAGATATATCACCCAGAAAGTGAAGTTACTCGAACGGCATACTTGAATTATTCAATAGGTTATCTTGTAATATATATATATATATATATATATAGACAGTAGAACTTCCTCAGCGTTCCAGTGTAGGACTAGCCATACTGACAGGATCACCGGGGTTATTCTAGCAGGCAATATTATTATATATATAGTAATACCAGGCGTCAGTGGAACTTCCTCAGCATTTCGGTGGAAACGCCGGGGTCATTCTAGCTGGCCCGTCTTATATATATATAATACTATCAGGCGTCAGTGGAACTTCCTCAGCATTCCAGTGGAGGATTAACCATACCGGTAGGAACGCCGGGGTCATTCTAGCTGGCCCGTCTTGTATATATAATAAACGTATAAATAAAACATCAGCAATTCCAAAAACAGATCAATATTATACATGTGTTCCCCTCGAACCGGAGGATATACGGAACTACTCACGCTCCATTGCTATAGACAAGCAAGGAGAGCTAGCAGTTGTCATTACAACAGAAAGGAAAGTGCGGAATTTAAATGTCTTTCGCAGGGAACGATTGAAACACAACCACTCTTATAATCGGTTAAGATGAAAAAGTGGCGGCAGTTCAATTATTCGAATTGAAAGCTATACAAAAACTATAAAGGTACAGGACTTAGGACTGAAGTATAACACGGACCGGAGTGTATTTTCTCTTCTCTTTTCTTTCGCTCTTTTTCTCTCTTCAGAACTTCAGAACTTCAGAATCTCTCTCAGATCTCTCTGTTTCTCTCTTCTTTTCTGCCTCAGTCCGGCCGTATGAAAGCTGAAGTGGAGAAGGGTATTTATAGGCGTGGGAAGAGACATGGGCAAGTGGGCAACTTGACTTCTGACAATGGTGACCGTCCGGACGGCAGTCCCACCGTCTGGACGGTGGTGCTTTGCTGGAAACTCCACTTGCATGCATGCTGACTCTTCTCGTTGGTTAATTACACTTTGGCCTTTATTCTTTGCATTTCCTTGACATTGCTCCCTTGGTCTTGTGTTAATTCAGCATTTGTCCTGCAGCTTTCAGATAAAATGTTATAACTAATATCATTCCCGCACAAACCTTAATTCACTCTAAGTACTAATTTTTAGTGTGTTTATTATACTAATTCGAGTTTTTTGATTTTTTAATTTACATACTAAATAGGTTAATCACACCCCCTAACTTAGACTTTACTAGTCCCTAGTAAAAAGAAAATATAATAAAAATAGAGGTAAAATCATTTTCGTAGATTTTTTCACGATTGCATTTAGCATATGCAATAAGCCGTTAAACCCCTAGGTGATCCCTAGTGGACGAGTTGTGTCTCGTGAAGGTTTCCAGAGAAGCTACCTACAAACTTCAATAATTAGGAATGCATATTTCATATTTTTCACATGTATGATTAGAATGATATTTCTTCTGTCTTGCTAGAATGCTTCCTTTTCTGATCACCTTGAGAGAATCATATGTTGGGTGTAGTATTATCTATATATTTTTATGAAAACTTGTGTGTGTGTGTAGTGATGTTTTTATTTTCAAAAATCACTTGAAAAATATTACCCTCTTTCATGGTAGTCTTGATGTCAATCCTTCCCTGGAATACACTCAGTAAGAATAGCACACAAGTTATAGTGACTGTTCTCATAATTTTACATGTGATTGGAATATTGATAACAAAACAAATTATTGCACATGTAATAAAAAAGGAGCGGTTATTTTGAATAAACTGGAAATTGACATCATCTCATGAAAGAATATTAACACTGTATTAAATATATTATTAACATTTTCCTTTTTAGATTGCTAGAATGGATGCAAATATATGATTTCTGGAATCAAAAAGGACTTTCATTAGGTTGTATTGTGGCCATTGGGTTTAGAGTTTAAGAAACGACGTTTATGGGGTTCAAAAGTTACCTTTTGGCATTCCTCTTAAAACTTTATGTATTCTTTCCATTTTTTTTTTTTTTCACTTTCTTGGCTCTCTCTTTTTTCATTTTTCACTTTCTCGGCGTTCACTTTCTTGGCTCTCTCTTTTTGTTGAACGGGTGCGTTTTACGCTCCATCCCGTTCTCAATTCATGCCTCTTTTTTTTTTTTTTTTGGTGAGTGCATTTTATGCTCCATTTCACTTTTTTGGTATCCTGTTGATTTAAAAGAGGGTGCAAGAAAATTATGTAGCACATGTAGGTTTAATATATTTTTATCTGGCTCGGGTACTTTTCTAGTTTCATGAAAAGAATTTATATTATTTTAGGCTCAAACATGGCTGACTAATGATATAATTTTGTAAAAGAAATGGTTAAGGCTCAAAATTAATCAAACATGGCCTAAGATCATTTTCCAGAAATCCTATATTTATATTCTTTCTAGATAAATAGTTAAGGGCAATGTACATAATATATTTCAAGACGTGCTAATCAAAGCAAATATAATGAGATTATTCAAAGAAAAGTTACCGCTGAATCGAAGATTCGTAGTTGAGTAGATGTAGCATTTCTCTCCAAGAAAGAATGGCTCTAATTCTGCATTTGGTTTTTTTTTACATCTCCACTATATATAGAAAGAGTGTAGTATTTTGCATGGTTTTCAAAAATAAAGACATCTGTTTGTGCTTCTAAGGTTAAGTTCGAATAAAAATATTGAGATAACGTACAGCTAAAATATGACAGTCTCATGAGATCAGATTGAGAGTATTTTCGCAAGGCATTAGAATATAATCCTAATCTAACTGTGAATTATATGAAATATACTTCCTACTTTAGCAATGTATGCTCTCATTTTAACAAAGACAATTAAAACATACTGAAAATTAAAACATATTAGTTCAAACATATATAAACATATAAGCAAAATTTAACTAAGTTCAAATCACACAAACATAAAAAACATAAAACATAACTTCAAGTTTTAAGTGCATAAATTTATAGTGCATAAAGTAAAAGGGTGAGTGGAAGAAAGTAAAAATTTTTTTTTTTTTTTTTTATCCATAAACATATAAAAATGACTCAAAGAAAAATTATTTAAAATTGACTCCTTATCCGGTTCTTTAACGTCTGTCAGTCACAAAGACAAACATAATTTTTTAAATAAAAATTATTATGCTAAAAACAACAAGTAAATTCACACTTATATTTTCCCAACTTAAATTAAATATTATCCTCACTATATAAGATGAAAATAGAAAATTACTAATTAGGTCTTGCAGCGAGAGATATTTATAGTATAAGATTCTAATATAAAAGACAAATAAAGAAACTATACAAAAGACATAAAAACAAAGAAAATTCTAACTACTATATACAAGAAGTGCATAAAGGATAGATCAATCGGGCTTGAGTTCCCAAGTAGAGTTTCTTACATTCCCTGATACTTTCTGCGAAGAATTTAACAAATCAGCATAAAATTGGACATCAGGATTTCCACTATCAATAACAGAATTAATCAAACAGACTTGTAGAGGGTCAGAATAAGAAGAGGTGTTAACTTTTTCCTCTACAATCTTATCAATTTCATCTACCTCACAAATTTCTTCCTCCTCACCTGGGTGCTTTATCACATTAAAGATGTTCAATTCACTGGTCATATTTCCAAATGAAAGCTTCATGACTCCATTCCTACAATTTATCAATGCATTTGATGTAGCTAGGAATGGTCTACCTAGAATGACAGGAATGTATTGAGATGCATACATCTGACAACTTGGTTCCGTGTCTATAACAATAAAATCTGCTGGAAAATAGAATTGATCCACTTGGACAATAACATCTTCCACAATTCCTCTTGGAATTTTCACTGATCGGTCTGCTAATTGTAATTTAATATTGGAAGGTTTTAACTCACTTAGTCCTAGTTGTGTATAGACTGAATATGGCATCAAATTACAACTGGATCCAAGATCTAACAGAGCTTGTTCAATTTGAAAATTTCCAATAAGACATGAAACTGTAGGACTACCCGGATCTTTGTACTTAAGAAGTGTATCATGTTGTATTATATTTATTTGTTCAGTTGCAAATGCTTTCTTTGGTACATTAGTTCTTCTTTTTATTGTGCAAAGATCTTTTAGGAATTTAGCATAAACTGGAACTCTTTTTATTGCATCTAATAATGGAATATTAATCTTTACCTGTTTAAATAGCTCGAGAATATCAGATTGATCTTTTTCAGTTTGAAGTTGCTTGACTCTTTGAGGGAAAGGTAAAGGGATAGGACATGGCAGATCTTTTTCACTTTGTACTCCTGGTTGCTTTTTGATTAAAGGTTCAGATTCAAGTGGTTCGTTTACAGGAATTGACTCACGTATTTTCTTTGAAATCTTAGGTTTGATGGTTTTATTTATGATTTTCCCACTTCTCAGCGTTGTAATAGATTGTACTTGGCTTGGGGAAGGATCAGAAGTCACAGAATTAATTTGATTTTGATTCTGTGGAGGTTTTGGTTGGGAAGGAAACTTTCCTTTCTCTGACGTACTCAAGGACTGGGTCAACTTAGCAAGATGACTCTTAATATCTTCAATACTCTGGGAAGTTTGAGCTTTAAAATCATTAAATGCTTGATTTGTTTGAGTATTAAAATTCATTTGACTCTGAATAAATTGATTCATAGTGTCTTCCAGAGTTCTTCTTTGAGGAGGTTGATAAGGTTGGTACTGTTGTTGATTTTGTGGTTGTGGTGGACCTTGTGTTTGATTTGTAGATTGTGTATTTCTCCAACTAAAATTCGGATGATTTCTCCATCCTGGATTGTAAGTTTCAGAATATGGATTTGAATATGGTTTATTATAAGTTGGAACAACATTTGATTGTTCAATTAAAACTTCTTTAAAGGCAGGTATAGTTGGACATTCCCCAGCAGGATGTCCTGACAACGCACAAATTTCACATATTTGTTCAGCAGTTGTTATAGCAGACACTTGTTTTAGTTTTTTCATTTCTAGGGCTTCTAGTTTTCGAGATAAACTAGCTATTTTAGCTCTTAGGTCATCATCTTCTTTTAATACATATTTTCCTCTTTCGGATGTAGATGGCTTATTTTCTACTATGTTAGACGAAGTCGAGTCCCACATTTGGGAACTTTCTGAAATAGTATCAAAGAATTGGAATGCTTCTTCGGGTCTTTTATTCATGAACTCCCCCTGTGCCATCATTTCAACAAACTGTCGCATTGCAGATGGAAGAGCATCATAAAAGAAACCAACTAAAGTCCAGTTTTCAAATGCATGATGTGGACAAGCTTGGAGAAGATCTTTAAATCTTTCCCAACATTGATAAAAAGTTTCTTTTTCCTTTACAACAAAATTCATTATTTTACGTCTTAGTGCATTAGTACGATGCACAGGAAAAAACTTTTTAAAGAACTCAGTTTGTAAAGCTTGCCAATTTGTGATAGAATTTGCTCTTAAAGAGTTAAGCCATAGTTTAGCTTTATCTTTTAACGAAAAAGGAAAAAGTTTTAATTTAATCATTTCAGAACTATCTTGCAAAGTTCCACAGACTTCTTCAAATTCTTTCATATGAAACATAAGGATTTTCATCTTCCAAACCATGGAACTGTGGTAGTAGTTGTATTGTTCCTGGCTTGATATTAATATTTGGAGCGTCTGTTGGAAAAGCAAAACATGACGGAACATTAGTTCTAGTAGGATGTAAATATTCTCTTAATGGTCTAGTATTTTGAACTATTTCCTGTTCTCTAGCCTCTTCCTTCCTAGGTACATTTTGAGCCATACTTAAGTTAACTGATTCTTGTGTAGATGCAGATGAAGAAGATGAGGAAGATGAAGGAGTTGACTGATTTACAGAACCTACTGATGAATGAACAGACATAGACTAAAAATAACAAACTATAACATATATAACAAACAAACAAATAAATTTTTTTTTTTTTTTTTTTTTTATAAATATTATTTTAATTATAATTTTATATTTTATATTTTATTTTATTTTATTTTTCAATTACCTTAACTCCCCGGCAACGGCGCCAAAAACTTGATTCGCACTTTTTTGTGTGTCAGAATTATATTATTATATTACACCCAAGTATAAGTGGTCAAATTGTAGTTTTCTTGGTTTTTGAGTCCAAGTATCGATCCCACAGAGAGTTTTAGTAATTAAAATAAAATAAAATAAATAAAATAAAAATAAAGCAATAAAAAGGTTGTTTGGAGTAGTTTGATGTTTAATCGCTTGTGGTGTGAGCTTAGTCTAATGACGGTGCTAAAAACTTGATTCTAAAATAACAGGTGGAATAAAGGTGCAGAAATAAAATGCGTACGTAAAACAAATGAATGACAGAAATATAAAAGATATCCTTCAGTTCAAGGATCCCACATGCTTTACATCGGTCTTGTTACGGAATTGCTACCTCACATCAGTTAACTTCCATTTTACTGGCAAGCTAACCGGCAGGTCTGATGTATATATATATTATAACACAGCTGCTTCTTAGGCTACACTGGTTATATTTATGTCAAATGATTAACCCAAGCAAACCAGAAGGACAAGCCATTCATGAGGAATACTTGAGTTATTCACTTGATCTTATGATTGCAAATACGTATATATATAATAAACCATAACACAGCTGCTTCTTAGGCTACACCGGTGGTAATATATAGCACAGTTGCTTCTTAGGCTACACTGGGCTTAGATGTTCCAATTGATTAATTCAAGTAAAATCCGCAGGTGGTACAGACTATCTTCCGGTGACTTGTCAGGTCAACCGGTGGTAGTTAATCATAATACAGCTGCTTCTTAGGCTACACTGTATTTAGATATATCACCCAGAAAGTGAAGTTACTCGAACGGCATACTTGAATTATTCAATAGGTTATCTTGTAATATATATATATATATATAGACAGTAGAACTTCCTCAGCGTTCCAGTGTAGGACTAGCCATACTGACAGGATCACCGGGGTTATTCTAGCAGGCAATATTATTATATATATAGTAATACCAGGCGTCAGTGGAACTTCCTCAGCATTTCGGTGGAAACGCCGGGGTCATTCTAGCTGGCCCGTCTTATATATATATAATACTATCAGGCGTCAGTGGAACTTCCTCAGCATTCCAGTGGAGGATTAACCATACCGGTAGGAACGCCGGGGTCATTCTAGCTGGCCCGTCTTGTATATATAATAAACGTATAAATAAAACATCAGCAATTCCAAAAACAGATCAATATTATACATGTGTTCCCCTCGAACCGGAGGATATACGGAACTACTCACGCTCCATTGCTATAGACAAGCAAGGAGAGCTAGCAGTTGTCATTACAACAGAAAGGAAAGTGCGGAATTTAAATGTCTTTCGCAGGGAACGATTGAAACACAACCACTCTTATAATCGGTTAAGATGAAAAAGTGGCGGCAGTTCAATTATTCGAATTGAAAGCTATACAAAAACTATAAAGGTACAGGACTTAGGACTGAAGTATAACACGGACCGGAGTGTATTTTCTCTTCTCTTTTCTTTCGCTCTTTTTCTCTCTTCAGAACTTCAGAACTTCAGAATCTCTCTCAGATCTCTCTGTTTCTCTCTTCTTTTCTGCCTCAGTCCGGCCGTATGAAAGCTGAAGTGGAGAAGGATATTTATAGGCGTGGGAAGAGACATGGGCAAGTGGGCAACTTGACTTCTGACAATGGTGACCGTCCGGACGGCAGTCCCACCGTCTGGACGGTGGTGCTTTGCTGGAAACTCCACTTGCATGCATGCTGACTCTTCTCGTTGGTTAATTACACTTTGGCCTTTATTCTTTGCATTTCCTTGACATTGCTCCCTTGGTCTTGTGTTAATTCAGCATTTGTCCTGCAGCTTTCAGATAAAATGTTATAACTAATATCATTCCCGCACAAACCTTAATTCACTCTAAGTACTAATTTTTAGTGTGTTTATTATACTAATTCGAGTTTTTTTATTTTTTAATTTACATACTAAATAGGTTAATCAACCCGTCTACAAACAAGCAAGTGTTTCTACAAGACATCCAATCATGATATTAATATTCCATTCTTTAAATGAAGTACAATAAGGGGGAAGATTGAAGGGTAGTCATGAGGATCTAGCCGGGGTACTTGCCTTGAACTGATGAGTCTTTCTATGCAAGAGTCATCCGTGTCATAGAAAGAACCCACAATTATACAAAGTACCCTAACTTTGCTAGATGCAATCAATCATCCAATAACAAGAAGAAATAAGCGTTAAGCATAGAAACATTGCACAAATATGATTCCCGGATAACTTATACATGCCCTTCTCCTCTTACTAAAGAGTGAATGAGAAACTACTCACTCTTCATGGCTTGGATAAAGCTAGAAAAGTGAGTGATGCTTATCCCTCCAAGTAGAGAACTTATAAGATAAAGTAACAACAAATGCGTAGCCAATCTTTAACAAAGAATGGGTGAATCACATTCCACCCTTCACGGCTTTGGTAAAGCTCTAGAAAAGTGGAAGAGTTTCACTCTTCTAAGAAAGAAAGAAGCGCAAGCAATGGAAGTGAAATGTATGAACAATAAAAGTAGAAGAAAGCTAGTCACATTTGGAGGGTGGCTTCCTCAACCAAGAATTGGAGGGTTGCTTCCTCAACCAAAAGGTGAGCTATCTCTCTTCTATGCATAAAAAATGAAAGCATAAACATAAGCATAAACATAAAACTACTGTTATAACAAGCAAGAGATGTTGGACTAAAGCCAAACTAATCTCTAAAATAAAGACTTCATACAAGGAAAATGAGCTAAATCTACAATGAGAGTGGGAGTCTAAGCCTCCATCAACTTTCCTACTTCCTACTTCCTACTTGGCTCCCATAACTCTCCAACAAGGGGAGTATTTATAGGCAAGAGGAGGAGACAAGGGGGGGGGGAGGGTGAAGGAATAGTATTTGCTGCCCAAGTCCAAGTGAACAGTCAACAACTCTGCTGCCAGTCTGTGAATAACGTTCGAACGTGAGTTGGCGTTCGAACGTTCTTTCTGTTTTTGCACTAAGGGCGTTCGAACGTTTACTGCCGTTCGAACATTTCTTCTGTTTTTGCACTGAGGGCGTTCGAACGCCAGATTTGCTTTGACCCTATCACTCGAGTAGTCTGGTGGTCTTCTGTGAGGTTCAGTTCCAACTCTTTGCAGTGGTCTGGTCTTCCACAACTCAAGTGTACGTTCGAACGTGAGTTGGCGTTCGAACGTGACACTCAAGTGCTTTAGAGCTCCAGTCTTCTTTCCTAACTGCAACACGCCTTCTCTTCAGCAGTTGAGTCTGCTACAGTGCAATGTGGACGTTCGAACGTGATTTGGCGTTCGAACGTTCTGGCTGTGCTCCAAGCTTTTCCAATTTTGGCCCTAATGTGCTGGTGCTGCATCCAAGTGTGGTACTTGTTGTTCTTGGGTCCTTGTTCAATTTAGGGCCTGAAATGACATCACTTAAACTCCATTAAAGTACAATTAGTCTTAAAATGTCATAATAACATGTCAATTTTAAGTACTAATCAAGCATCATTCCTCGCCTTCTTCCTTAGCTCACTTCGGTCTCCACTAGACCCATCCCTACTTCTCTTGCGGGCACTCGCACCCTCGAGCTGTGGAGAACTTGGCCCGGTGTGCTTGGTGCGGGCCATGTATAGCAACAGTGCCCCGCACATCACAAGTGACAAAAGAGCCAAAACAAACCCCTCAATCGGGTCCACATGGTCAAGAATGATCCTCCCAGTGCGAGCCATTTCAAAGATTTTTTACCTTTTGAAAGGAGTAAGGGAGATTAGGGCTTGGGAAATTTCGACAAACCTAGGGTTTAAAAGATGAAATCCTCAAATCTTCACTAAAATCCACTAAATCAACAGCCCTAAGAGTGAGAAATAAGAGATTAATGTAATAGGTGAGGAATTTTTAAGCTTAGAGGTGCTTGGAGGGAGAGAGAAATGTCTTAGGGTTTATGCTTTGGGAAGACAATGAATAGTTCTCCCGAAAAAATCTGATTAAAACCCCTAATTTTGGCATTCTGGGCAAAACCTACTGGTAGGTCAACACCAAACCTACCGGTAGGTTTTACTCCAATGAGCAAAAACTAATGGTAGTTTTCCGGTAGGTTCAGGATCAGTGTGCAAAACCTACCTGTAGTTTTATGTACAAAACTACCGGTAGGTTTTCACTTATTTGCAAAAACCAATACTCTCCACTTCATTTCAACTCCTACACATTCTAGCACTCTATTTATGACCTCTACTCCACCAAGCATGTGCTACAGTTGTAAACCACAATTTGAATCATCATGCCCCAAGTCATTACCGAAATTGCAATATGATTTACAATCTTGATGCTTTCAAAATACAAGGTATAGAATTCTACATTTAACCACCAAAATGAACACCCAAAATGTAAGACACATATTCAAATAACAAAGGCATTCCTAATTCATTCAAATATCAAAAGCTTGAGCAATATTCCCATATCCTGCAAGCATGGGGCTAATTAGCATATCGTTCAAAAGCCTGAACCAATCACACATGAGCATTATTATAGCTTTAAATACTAGTCTAGAGTATGCACCTACACATTCATTTTCAAAATCGTGTGTGTGTGAATTGGACATGTAATTTAAGCATTTACACAATAGAATTCATATTCAATTGGCTAGCCAAATTCAGCTTCGATGCAAAACTCACCAAAGGTCTTTCTTAACAATGAATCACACTCTAGTTATCCTGGCATGCTCTCCATGTGTATATGTGAGATAGAATCTTGTGCACAAAATTAATAATGCTAACATATAATCCAAAAATGAAGTTCATGTATGAAAATGAAAAAACCTTGGCATAATCTCATGAAAGGAATGCTAAGACATTAGATAGCAAAACCAACTTCTCTTTTTCTTTAACAGTATGCATCTCCCATGCTTCTCTAGATCATTTAGGATTTCAATGGTTATAATGGGGCATTGGGGTGATATTGAGGTAAATGAAATGAAGGATATATGATAACAAAATAGGGTTGTTCCGAATGAAAGACTTTTATTTCAAAAACACCTCCCTTTTCATGGGCTTTTCAGTCTAACACCATCACCACACCCTTTATTTCTTTTTCTCTCTTTTCCTTAACATCTTCTTTTTATTTTGTCATTCATCCCTTTTGTTGAGTTTCCTCCATACTTCCTTCTCTTTTATAATCACACATACTCAGCACTAGGAACAACAAAGGTGAGGTAGATTTTATCATTTTGCATTGGCTTGGTCAAAGGTGTGGCATGGAAACGAATTTACAATTAAGGCTCAATCACGGCACTAGGGATAACATTTTCACAATAAAAAGAGCAAAGGCTCAAAGAAAAACTAGGATAGCCTAAGATCATTTCTAGATAGGCATGGGAGAGCATTGTACATATCAAGACAAAGTCAATCAGCTACCCAAATGCATCTAACCAAAACAAGCATAATGAGATTATTGAACACATTTGGAATTTGAAAAATTGTTCCTTGAGTAAATGTAAGTTCCCTCCAACAAGGATTGTCACTAAAGCTCTCATGTGTTCTTACTCATCTCCACTATTCATGTCAAGCACTAAAATGTGAACTTAATCCGTAAATTGACGAAATTACACATTCAAGGTGTACATATTGGTGAGTTCAAAAGCAAACGCATAAGTGATACTCAAGCATAGGATGAACTTCTATAATGTGCTCATGTATTCAAAATTCAAAGCAAAGATCAATGTATCAACAACCCATAGCACTCTTAATAAGGGAATACAGATCAACATTCAGATATTTTCTAAAAAATTTTCAAATTTTTCACATAATTTGTAACTATTGTGAACAAAAATATGTATGATATGTGAAAGGTGAATTTTTTCTCCACAAAAATTTGTATTATCAACAAAAATTTCCACAAACATTGGTGTATCATACAAATGGTGCACCTCACCCACCAACTTAATTTATGCATTGTCCCCAATGCAACAAAAAAGATGTGATGTGCAATGAAGGACTGTAAAAAGATGAGAAGGGTTAGAAAACACCTCGCACTTGAGCTTGACAAAAACACCAATATCTGCAACTAAGAAAAACAACACTATATGCAAAGATAAAGTAAGTAAACATAAACAGATAAAGTAAGTAAAAAGGACTGTACACTAAAGATCCTATGAACAGTTATTACTCCAACAAGTCCGGGTAAACCGGATCCATCAAATCTTCCTCCACTTCTTGTCTTTCAAAACCTTCGAAAAATGGCTGAAGTCTTTGGCCATTGACCTTGAATGTCTTGTCATCTTCGGGGTTTGTGACTTCCACAGCTCCATTGGGGTAGGCCACCTTGACAAGATAGGCGCCATCCCAATGAGATTAGAGTTTACCTTGAAAGATCGAGATACAAGAATTGTATAGGAGCACTTTTTGTCCGGGCTCAAATGATTTCCTTACAATGGATTTATCATGAAAGATCTTAGCCCTCTCTTTTAAAATTTTAGAGCTCTCATACGCATCTCTTCGAATCTCTTCCAATTCATTCATTTCAAGCTTCCAATTTTCTCCATCCATTCTCATGTTGAAGTTCAAGGTCTTTATGGCCCAATAGGCCTTATGTTCCATTTCAACCGGAAAATGGCAAGCCTTTCCATAGATGAGCCGATAGGGAGACATGCCTAGAATTGTCTCATAAGTTGTACGGTAAGCCCAAAGGGCATTAGTCAACCTAAATGACCAATCCTTCCTATTGGGATTCACCGTTTTCTCTAGGATATTTTTGATATCCCTACAGGCCAACTCGGCTTGGCCATTGATTTGTGGGTGATATGCGGTGGACACCTTGTGTGTGACGCCATATTTATGCATCAACGATGCCAATGGTCTATTATAGAAATGCGACCCACCATCGCTTATCATTGCACGAGGCATCCCAAACCTCGAAAAAATATTCTCCTTGAGAAACTTGACCATGACTCGGTGGTCATTGGTCTTGATCGGGATAGCCTCCACCTATTTGGACATGTAGTTCATTGCCAGCAGAATGTATAGGTAGCCAAATGACACGGGGAAGGGACCCATGAAGTCGATGCCCCAACAATCAAATATCTCGATAACAAGTACAGGGGAGAGGGGCATCTTGTTCCTTCGGGTCACACTACCCAAACGTTGGCACCAATAAAAACATGACTGTAGAATCTTTGCCGAAGTCTTCTTTGAAGAAAAATGACCACCTCATGCCTCCGAATGGAAAAAAGCAAGGACTTCCCATTGTTCATTTCCTGGTATGCATCTCCGCATGACTTGGTCAGGGTAGTACTTGAACAGGTACGGGTTGTCGAAGTAAAAGTACTTCACGTCCGCCATGAATCTCCGTCTATCCTACGGGTTCCAGTGCGATGGTATTTATCCTGTTGCAAGATAATTACATATGTCAGCATACTAGGGACAAACATAATGAATCGAAAGTAAATACTCGTCAGGAAAAGAGTCAGGGATAGGAATGTGGTCATCAGCATCTTGCACCACAAGTCGGGATAAATGGTTCGCCACCACGTTCTCAACTACTTTTTTATCTTTGATCGTCAAGTTGAATTCTTGTAGGAGGAGTATCCACCTAATGAGTCTCAGTTTGGCATCATGCTTAGACAACAAATACTTCAAAGCAGAGTGATCGGTATAGACTACCATAGGTGAACCAATGATGTAAGACCAAAATTTATCCAATGCAAATACTACAGCTAGTAACTCTTTTTCAGTAGTAGTGTAATTCATTTGTGCTTCATTAAGATTCTTACTAGCATAGTATATTACATAGGGTCTCTTGTCTTCCCTTTGACCGAGCACATCGCCGACCGCGTAGTCACTCGCGTCGCACATAAGCTCAAATGGTGAGTCCCACTTGGGTGGTCGCATGATCGGAGGTGAAATGAGCATGTTCTTTTAATTTTTTAAAGGATGCCTCACAATCATCCGTCCAAATAAATGGGACATCTTTTACAAGCAAATCGGTCAAAGGTCGGGTCAATGCACTAAAATCCTTAATAAAACGAAGATAAAAGTTGGCTTAGCCAAGAAACGACCTGATATCTTTGATGAACTTTGGCGTAGGGAGGTTGGAAATGGCCTCAACCTTTGATTTGTCAACTTCAATCCCCTTTGCCGAGACAATGTGCCCGAGCAAAATTCCTTGTGTCACTCTCCGAGTTGAGCACCAAGTTTTTCTCCTCACATCTTTCAAGAACTCTCTCTAAGTTCTCCAAACATCCATCGAATGAATCCCCAAACACTGAGAAGTCATCCATAAACACTTCCACAATCTTCTCCACCATATCACTAAAAATCCCCATCATGTAACGTTGAAAAGTCCCTGGGGCATTGCACAACCTGAAAGGCATGCGTCGGTAGGGGCAAGTGAAGGTGGTCTTTTCCTAATCCTCCAAAGCGATCTCAATATGGTTGTACCCAGAGTAGCCATCCAAGAAGCATTAAAATAGATGCCCAGCTACTCTTTCCAACACTTGGTCGAGGAATTGCAATGGAAAGTGGTATTTTCTCGTGCACAAGTTGAGCTTTCGGTAATCAATGCACACTCTCCATCCGGTGATTACCCTTGTTGGAATGAGCTCGTTCTCCTCATTTGTAACAACCGTGACTCCCGACTTCTTGGGTACTACTTGTGTGGGGCTCACCCATTTACTGTCGGTAATCAGAAAAATGATGCCCACGTCAAGTAGCTTTAGTACCTCGTCTCTCACCACATCCTTCATGATTGGATTCAACCTTCTTTGTGGTTGTCGAGATGGCTTTGAGTCTTCCTCAAGGTAGATGCGGTGTGTGAAAATGAGGGGGCTTATCCCCTTGATGTCGGCAATTGTCCAACCAATCGTTCCCTTGTGCCTCCTCAATACTTTCAAGAGATCCTCTTCTTGCTTTGCCTCCAAAGTCGAGCTAATCACCACCGGAAAGGTCTTGTCATCACCAAGGTATGCATACTTGAGGTTGGATGGTAATGGCTTCAACTCCAAGATGGGTTTTTGCATATCCGATGGAAAGATTTTCTTACCTTGATGTGGAAGCTTCTCAAATGTAGGGGTCTATTTTTCTACCCCGTTCCAGCTCTCCAACTCCTCTTGCTCATCAACCTCCTCTATATCCACATTCTCCTCCTCTCCCAATTTTAAGGTGCTCATTAGTTCCAAGTGATCCTCCACCAATGTGTTAATCCAGTTGATCTCATGTGCCTCTTCATCATCCCCCCGGTTGTTTAGACAAGTTGAAAATATTGAAGTTCATAGTCATGTTTCCAAATGCAAGCTTCATAAGACCATTCCTGTAATTAATCATAGCATTAGATGTAGCAAGAAAAGGTCTACAAAGTATGATAGGAATTTGGGAGCTAAGATTTGCAACCGGGTGAGTGTCAAGCACAATAAAATCAACAGGAAAGTAAAATTTATCAACTTGGACTAAAACATCCTCAACTACTCCCCTCGGTGTTCTAATGCTACGATCCGCCAACTGAAGAGTGATTGAAGTTGGCTTCAACTCTTCAAGTTGTAGTTGTTGATACACCGAGTACGGTAGGAGGTTGACACTTGCCCCCAAATCAAGAAAAGCTTGCTCCACCTGGCAATTTCCTATTGTAATGGCAATGGTAGGGGCATCTGGGGTCCTTGAACTTTGGTAGGGTGTTGGTCCTCAAGATTGAGTTCACTTGCTCGGTGAGGAATGCCTTCTTGTGCACATTTAGCCTCCTCTTCACGGTACATAAATCCTTCAAAATCTTGGCACATGAAGGGATTTGCTTTATGGCATCGAGGAGTGGGATGTTAATTTTAACCTGTTTGAACATCTCAATTATATCAGAATAGTTAGCCACCTTGACGGGTGGCTTCAAATGATTATGAAAAGGGGTAGGAATGGGGGATGCATTCACACTTTCATCAACCAATTTTTCTTTCTCACTCACCTCACCCCCTCGGAATCATCTTTGGTCTCTTTCTCTATTGGCAATGTGGCCTTAGATGAGACTTTTGGCATAATGGTCTTATCAATTTGTTTTCCACTTCGAAGGGTGGTGATTTCCTTAAGTTGCTCACAACTCTCATTAGAGGGTTCAGATGACTCAATGACATGTTGGCCTCTAGGGTTTTCTTGGGGTTGAGCGGGGAATTTCCCCTTCTCTTGTTGTGATGTCCCTATGGAATTGGTCAACTTTGTGAGTTGGGCCCGAATGTCATTAAAAGCTGTGGCATTTTGATTGTTGATGGTACTCTGGTTTTGGATAAAGGAATGAACCACATCCTCTAAACTCCTCTTGTGGGGAGGTTGATATGTGGATGGGTTGGATGGTCCTTATTGACCAAAATTTTGTGGAGGTGGACCTTGGGAGAAATTCTGTGGAGGCGGGTTTTGTGAATACCCTTGCGAATTAGACCGGGAGTATTGAGGGCTAGACACTTGCCCTTGACCTTGGTATTGACTCTGCTTGGGAGGCATAGGAGGTGTATAGGCATTAGTGATGAGCACAAAATATTGTATATTTGAAGGCCTCATTACATTCATTTTAACTCAACGTTTGCATATAAGTACTTAGAGTTAGCCGAAATTATGAATAATGTTGAATTTTCAATGTTGCAAGTTTTTATAGCTTAAATGATTGATTTTAGGACCTTGCAACTATGATGGATGTGTGGTGAGGGCATGGACACATTACATGAAGATTTGGAGGCTTAAAAGTGAAGAAATCAAGAAGGTATTGGTGTTTGGGAACAAAAGCACCAACAGCCACACCATCTGGAAACAGAGCCTCAATTTTTACCATGATCCGCTTCTAATATGAAAAAGTTCAAAACATGAAAGTTGTAGATCTGGATGTCTTCTGTATTTTTTTCAAAATTTCAGCTCAATTGGACGGTTAGATCAAAAGTTATGCCAATTTTACAAAGACTGGTTTGGAGCAGAAAAATCGTACCGGTACGCCGAACTCCAGTAGCCAAACCGTACCGGTACTACGTACCGGTACGCTGCCCAGAAACGCCTGCAACTCATCTCCACTTGCTTGGGGGTCCCACCTACACTTCTCCCGCTTGCCCCCCAACATTTCCTTACACATTTCCATGCCTCCCTTACACAATTTGAAGACTTTTGAGGCTTGGCATTCAAGGAGGATGGGAGAGGAGTGGGCTGCCTGGGGAGTTGCAAGCTAGGCTTGTCCTAGCCTGTGCAAGCCATCATTCAACCTCCCATTGATGGGAGACCTGCACACTCATGCTAGGGGACCACCATGCACGAAATTTGAAGGCTCACTCTCCATATACTCAGCATTGACAAGCATTTCAAAGTGTGGCTACCTAAGCTTAGAATAGTTAGGAAGAAGATGAATAGTAGAAATGTTTATGTTTTTGCATTTTCTTCCATCATTTCTTTTGTAGTTTATTGTAAGACTCTTGCAACCTTCATTTATTATCTTTAATGTCATTTACTTCAAGTACATTTCAAGTTTAATGCTACATTTTAGATTGCACCATTGTTGTAGCTAGTTCTTCAATTTCTTGCTTTGAAATGGGTTTTGAATATTTTTCTCCATAGTTCAAGTTTTCTTGCATTGAGTTAAGTTTTAATCTTCATTTCTTCTACATGTCTCTTAACATTATGCATGTCTTTCCTTTTACCATGAGTAGCTAGATTTTAAGTTGGTTAATCCAAGGGAGAACTCCTCTTGGGTGTGCCACTTCAACTCATTTTCATTCCTCCTCTCCAAGTACGATGGCTCGATTTGACTGGGTTGGGGTGAGGACATGGTTGTGAGTTCTTGATACACCGTAGGCATTGTCACGGGGTTTGCTTGAATCCTCACCTCCATTTTAGTCCCGAGCTTCCCACGAATCAATCGTACTTCTAGGCTCTATTGGAGGAAGGCTTGAGTTGATTTGGTATTCCCATTGGAATGACCTCTTTGGATTAGCCAACACTTGTTTTCATTTCATTTTCATTAAGAACACTATCACAAACCAAACTCAAAACTCAAAAGATTTTACACTTTCCCTTTTGTTCACCAAAATCACTTTCACACAACTTGACATTTCCTTCCCTGAGGAGACGACATTGGAATACTCTTCCAAGTAAAACACGACACACAAAAGACTCTTTGCGATTGGGGAGCACTTTTGTTCACACACCCGCATTTCATTTCACATTTTGTTCATTCCATTTTCCACCAATCCGTTGTTGCCTAATCTCTTGCATCACCCCGAGGGAGAGTGACACTCCCTTTCACACATAAGTCATATACACATGTCAAATGGTGATGTTTAGGGGTTGGAAACAACAACGTTTTTCATCAATCAATTAGACCCATGAGAAATGGGATTCTCATTTCTCCAACTAAAGTTCTGGTGATTACTCCAACCCGCATTGTATGTATTAGAGTGTGGGGAGAATGATCGTCTTGTTTGGTTAAAGGCATTGACTTGCTCGTGGTACACTTCCTTAAGTGTCGAAATGTTAGGGCAATCCGATATGGAATGCTCCACACTCTCACAAATTGAGCAACCCTCCTCGGTCTTTGAAATATTGGACACCTCGTGTCTCCTATTGACTTCTAAAATTTCCACCGTCCATGAAAACTTGGCAATATTTTAGAGTAAGTCTTCCCGGTCTCTCAAATCATACATCCCTCCCCCATGTGCTTGATTACTACCCAGAGAGGACCTCGGTACATCGGTGGGATCCGTGATATCCCAAGATTGTGTATTTTGCGCCAATGTACTAAAGTAGTCTAGGGCCTCATCGGGGTCCTTATTTAAGAACTCGTCATTACACATTATGTCAATGAATTTTCTATGGCCTGGTGTGATCCCTTCATAGAATAAACTCACCAATTGCCATGATTCAAAATCATGATGTGGAATGGATTTTAGCAATTCCTTGTAGCGATCCCAACAGTTGTAAAAATTGCTCATTTGGGCTTTTCCAAGAAGTTTTGGATTTGCTTTTTAAGAGCGGTGGTTCTAAGCAACTGAAAAAATTTGTTCAAAAAATCAGAAAGCATTTGTGCTCAAGAGGTTATGGATCGAGGCCGCAAGGAATTCAACCACGTTTTTGCTTTGTCCTTAAGGGAAAAGGGAAAAAATTTCAAGCGAGCTATGTCTTCCATATCGTGATTAGTGAGGAAGGTTGCAACTATATCCTCAAATTCCTTAATGTACAAATAAGGATTTTCTTTTTCAATTCTGTGGAATGTAGGAAGTAGTTGCAACATTCCCGGCATGACTAGGAAGGCATGAGCTTGGACCGGTAAGATAATGCATGAGGGAGTGGTGCTACGTGTGGGTTGGAGAAAATCCCTCATTGACCTCACCGGAGGATCAATGGGGATATTTTTCCCTTCATTCCTAGTAGGGAAATGCATTCTAGGGTTTTGCATTCCCCCACCCCTTTGGACATTAGCCTCCTCATTCTTAAATTTATCACCGGCATCCTCGGGTGGGTCTTGGTCAATGTTCATGTTGGGGCCTAAGGGTTGTCTAACCAATCGATTTTGGTCGTCTCGTCCCCACATACAAAACACTATCTACAAATGAAAAATAGGTAAACAAAAGTATATACAAGGAGCAACGTACCTCAACCCATGATGAGAATTCATGGGACTTACCTCCGTTGTCCGAAATCACCTTCTCAATTCAACGCTATGCCTTCCCCGGCAACGGCGCCAAAAATGCTTGATTTCTTTCGTCAACCCTAATTTCCGAACATCCTCTTGTAATATTTGTATGGCTTATACGGATAGAGGAGTGTCACTTTCCCTCGGAATGATGCAAGAAATGGGGTAAACAGAATAGTGGGAATGAAATGTGTGTGTCTGTGTGTGTGAACAAAAGTGCTCTCCAAGCGTAGGGAGACTTTTGAGTGTCGTGTTTTACTTAGAATTTGTATTCCAAGGTCGTCTCCATAGGAAAGGAGGTGAATTATTTTGAAGGTGATTTTGTCGAAAAAGGAAAAGTGTAAAATCTTTTGTAACGCCCCAAATACCACCCTGGACGGCATTACATTCAATAACCATTCATATCATGAGAGCAACTAATAAATCAATAAATAACCGGGGGTCCTTAATTTAACAAAATTCGGGCAGAGTCTCTTTTGTTCGGGGAGCTCTACCCAAAACACAACCTGTGCAATTCTACTGTAATGACCACACCGGGTCCATTTAACTACCATAAAATCAATACATCAAATTTACATGTTATCCCAAAAAAATAGGCCAAGCTAGGGCCTTTACATCCCCACAAAAGTACTATAATACACAGCGGAATTTACAAAATAAAACTAGGCTATACAATTCTCCCAAAAGATTATCCAAGTCTATAACAAAAGAAAGGGGGGGAGGGGGGTCGCTCTACGCGTCCACCTCGGGATCCACGCTCTCTTTTGTCGGAGTCTCCCAATGTGTCGGCCCCTCGACTCCCAGCTCCTCGTCAAAGGCAAAATCTGAAAGGTGGGGAAGTAAGGGGGGGTGAGCACAAGGCTCTATAGGAGGATCCTTCCAAACCCATTCAAGGTTTTGAAATCAAGTAAAACAGGTAGGTCACATTTCGCACATACATATAAATAAATTTATAAAATAAAATAAGGACATTTTAAAGTAGATCTCAAGTTTGTACAATCATAAGGAATTGAAAGAGAATAAAACCACATTTAATTGACAAACAATTTCCAACATAATCCACTCCACCATACACCATTTCCACAAGTTATCGCGGCACCCCATAATACCCGAAACTCTTGGAGAAATAATATTTGGTACAATGAACAATAATTTCTATTTGGTACCACTCAAGTAGGTTTTCGCTTCTCATGAATCTACCCGACGATTCTACCTCGTTCACCCATTTCCACTAACAATCACAGACCAATTTAGGAAGGGCGTGTACCGTCTCATACGGCATTGACGAGATCCTCCCAAGGTGTCTAGTATACTAACCCTTTTCTCCGGTATCCGTGAACAATAGTGGTCACTGTCACCACAATGATCCACTACGAGCATTAGGCAACCATCTCACCCCCCATTGGGATAAACTAACCTCTAACGCTCTACGTCAGTTTTCGAAGGTAATCCAAGTCCCTCACAACACCATACACAAGAGTGACATACCAACAATATACTCAACCTCATATACAAGCAAATTCCATGATTTTCCCCAATTTTCACAAGCAAGATACATAATAGAACAATTTAAGAAAACATACCCATTTCGCAAATCATGTTACAAGAGACAAGTTTAAAGGAAATAAGCATGAGATCATCAATACAATCATTTTACTACCCAACACAAAGTTCTAGAATTTTTGAAATCAAAATGATGTGAAGATATAGAGAAAAATCCATATTTCCCCAAAAAACTAGAGTTTGATGGATTTCCAACCATCATTTTGTTCAAATCATGTGAATGTTTGTAAACATACCAAGGAACAAGGAACCCATAACAAATACATATTATTAAGAGCCAAATTCTACATGTATAATAACCCTAACATCAATGGACAAGAATGGAAGAAAACCCTACCTTGAAATCAAGAATTTCAAACCAAAGCCCAAGCTTTAGAGACTCTCTTTCTCCCTTTTCTTCTTCCCTTTATCTTCTCCTAGGGCTCTAAGAGGTTTGTGGTGAGAGTGGAATGGAAGAATGGGACAAATGGGGCTTAAAATGGTGTTTTAAAACACAAAAATCCCGATTTTTTGTTACTGTTTCGGCAAACACTCTGCTCCAGACCAGTCTTCGTAGAATGGGCATAACTCTGGCATCTGAGATCCGATTGAGATGATTCAAGATGCTAGGGAATGCTAAGAAAGAGGTCTACAACTTTCATGTTTGGAGTTGTGAGAGATATTGACTGAATAAAGGTCGAAATCGCGCTTGAAGTTGCAGCCAGTGCACTGTTCACGTGCACTGTTCCCAGCCGTTTCATCTCCCTTTTTTTTTCCATTTCCAATCCATTCCTAAGCCAACTAAATCCATCCCAAACCTCTCCAACACATATTTCTACACCAAACCTATTTAATACAAGTTCTAGGACCTAAAATTTCCTATTTTCACTTATTAAAAACCAAATTTCAACTATTATTTCCAATCTACCAAATTCAAACACACATCACTACACATATCCACATTTTTACAACAATTATTTACTATATATCTATATACATATATAAAATAAAATGCGGGGTGTTACAATCCACCCCCCTTAAAGAAAGTTTCGTCCTCGAAACTTAATCGTCGAGTTAGTCTCTCAAATTCTCAATAATTTGAGAGACTAGAATCAAAATACATTCCTTCACTAGAATTCATTTATCACCTCTATTCTTAATAATTGTATACGATTGTTCCAACTAATTTCTTTTCATGCCTAACTATTAGATCATAATATTTAATTGTGTACTCATCAAATATCACTTCTCTTTTGAATTTCACCAATCATTTCAATCAACCTCATATTTGCTTCTTACATGTAGCTTCTTCATAAGCATATCAAAATAACTCAAATGTAATTCCACCATTAGGATTACTCATCTTTCCTATACTAACATCATGGTGTAACACAAAATTTATTAATGGCATCACGGTAAGATTTATCTCAATTCCTGAAAATAGATACAACGTTCTTCAGGATTTCGTCTCTCACAACCCAAGAGGGATTCACTATCTTTGAAATATACCATAATTTCAATTCATAACTACACACTCCACACAAGTCAATGTTCTAAGATCAACTCTTAGATTTCACATCAATTTGTACTTTCTCATAATACTCCTTACCGTCACCATTATAGTCATTAATCCAATAGCTCGTTGCACACTTTGATATAAATTATAGTCCACCGATTCACAAGTCAAAATATGCTACAAGATAAGAACTTCGCATAGATTTGAAAGTTCTGAGAGAGTATCTTAGATTCCACCAAAGTATACAAGTGAAACCTAACCGCACTTGTTTTCCAATTATAGCTTCCAAAATGTGTACACTAACGATCCATCAAATCCATTCAAAAGGGAATTTTTGGTAATTAACCAGCTATAATACTTAAGCTAAGGATCAAGTTATATCTCCAAGATATTTGCTCTCGATCTACAATCTTGAGCTATAACTAATAATCATTTAATAAATTCTTAGTGGTTTTCATTCACATCACAACTCTTTTCATGATACCTATACTTTCGAATCCTTCTGATATCATTCATTACAATATACCTCTTGTAACATATCAAAATGTGAGGATAGACTGTCAAGGATCCCAAAACTAAAATAAGACTCTCGATGATTCATCCCATGTCAAAGCAAATCTTCATAGGTATCATCCTTGATTCTTCAATTTACTTCTTTACCATTATCACCATCAACCATAAGTTTGAATCTTCTATACTCATACTAACATTCCTCAAGTATAACTAATCATTCCGATCTTAACAAGGTACTAAAAGAGACAAGAAGAAGAACATCCTATTCCCCCAACACAAATCCAATGACATTAAAAGGTTTCCTAGAACCATAGAAGTTCACCTCAAATGTGGGATATCATCCTCTTTTCAACAATTATTTTCTATATTTGACCTCGAGCTTTTTTTTAAGCCTCTATTATCTTTAATCCTAAGATATCTAGGGTCAAAGGTAACTACTGCAACTTTGTCAAGCTTAATAGATTTCCAATCAAGTTTGTGAATACAAGTCAACTATTGATTCCACACTTAACTGAGAGGTTCTTGATGGTTAATGCCTTAGATACTCTAAATGTAATCAACTAAGCCCACAACGAATTAAGATTACATAAGTATAACATCCTCCATAAGCATCTTAGGTATGACTCTTCTAAATTATTTATACTTCCAAGTAAATTTAATCAACTCTCTATAATATTTTCAAAACAATATGGGTAACCTCAAGTTTGCGGTTATGAAAACAAACTCCGATCCATTTAAGAACCATGATCACAATTTCTATCGTTAATCCAAAATAGGCTCTCTTTCGAGGTAACTTTTTCATATTCCATCAATTGGTCATCTTTAAGAATTATTCAATCTCATACATCGCACTCACCATTACCCTCCCAGGGTTTCTATTATAGAACCAAAACTACATTCATTCCTTAATTTCTATGCCTTTTAAGTAACACACATAACCTTCCATACCCTTATCATTAGGAACTTAATTCATCTTAGAGAACCTCTAAGTTAACCTTATCTCCACACATCCCAATTGAGTTATCATATCCCTTGACTTCTAAAATATGAGCAATACTATTAGTGGAAGAGAATACTTAAAGTTGACAAGCACCAAATCATAATCACCTTTTATATTGTTATCCATCAAAAGCACTTCAATCAATATGGGGGTGTCTCTCAATCAAAGTCTAAATAATGTGGAAGTTCACTTAAGGATAGGTCCTTTAGAATCTAAGAAGAAAGTACAACACTTTACTGTCCAAAGAACACCACAGTGCATATTTTTGACCAACTTTGAAGAATAAACTGATTTGACTCAAGTATTTTGAGCATGCGTAACCTATATGGTTGGAAAGATATACGAGTTAGGGTTCTAACAAAAATAACGGTGCACAATTTGGACTTTCCAATGAAGAGTTATGAACAAATTGGTGCGAGGTGGTCTGTCGGACTGTTTGGTTCCTTTATACTTGTCTAACTCAAGTTTGAGTGTCTTTGTCACACATCCTATCTCATACCCATCTCCAATATAAATAATATGACTCGCAATCAAGATCCATGCCTAATCTCATTTATAAACCAAAAGCCAAATTATCATCCGTTTCCTAGACTAGTCTAAACCACATGATACAAACTAGCGTATCCATTCATGTCTAATGCAACTATGTCAATAATCCATTCCTACTCACCACTTCTAAGCACACACACCTCTACACATCCTCTTAGTATCCAACCGTTATCCCGTGGGCATGTCTATACTCAATACATGTTCTAGATTCCCAAATTAATTATATATATGGTACGTGGGAAGGAATGAATAGCACTAAGGTCAAATAAAATATGTGTCCAAGAATTAGAAGGGAGAATGATACCTTCCACAACTGTATTGGAAACGTCTTCCTTGATGTACAAGACGTAGTTAGGATGACTCGATCTAAACGAGAGGTTTGTATAAGATTTAAATCAACACTTATTCTCTACACATATAACTTCAAACGAATTCAAGCCTAGAGTTCCTTCAACCCAACCTAATACTCCAGTGATAATCCATAACCTACAGCTCCCATGTAAGACCTAAAGCCTAAGCTCTGATACCATTTCTGTAACGCCCCAAATACCACCCTGGACGGCATTACATTCAATAACCATTCATATCATGAGAGCAACTAATAAATCCATAAATAACCGGGGGTCCTTAATTTAACAAAATTCGGGTAGAGTCTCCTTTGTTCGGGGAGCTCTACCCAAAACACAATCTGTGCAATTCTACTGTAATGACCACACCGGGTCCATTTAACTACCATAAAATCAATACATCAAATTTACATGTTATCCCAAAAGAATAGGCCAAGCTAGGGCCTTTACATCCCCACAAAAGTACTACAATACACAGCGGAATTTACAAAATAAAACTAGGCTATACAATTCTCCCAAAAGATTATCCAAGTCTATAACAAAAGAAAGGGGGGGAGGGGGGTCGCTCTATGCGTCCACCTCGGGATCCACGCTCTCTTTTGTCGGAGTCTCCCAATGTGTCGGCCCCTCGACTCCCAGCTTCTCGTCAAAGGCAAAATCTGAAAGATGGGGAAGTAAGGGGGGGGGGGGGGGGGTGAGCACAAGACTCTGTAGGAGGATCCTTCCAAACCCATTCAAGGTTTTGAAATCAAGTAAAACAGGTATGTCACATTTCGCACATACATATAAATAAATTTATAAAATAAAATAAGGACATTTTAAAGGAGATCTCAAGTTTGTACAATAATAAGGAATTGAAAGAGAATAAAACCACGTTTAATTGACAAACAATTTCCAACATAATCCACTCCACCATACACCATTTCCACAAGTTATCGCGGCACCCCATAATACCCGAAACTCTTGGAGAAATAATATTTGGTACAATGAACAATAATTTCTATTTGGTACCACTCAAGTAGGTTGTCGCTTCTCATGAATCTACCCGACGATTCTACCTCGTTCACCCATTTCCACTAACAATCACAGACCAATTTAGGAAGGGCGTGTACCGTCTCATACGGCATTGACGAGATCCTCCCAAGGTGTCTAGTATACTAACCCTTTTCCCCGGTATCCGTGAACAATAGTGGTCACTGTCACCACAATGATCCACTACGAGCATTAGGCAACCATCTCACCCCCCATTGGGATAAACTAACCTCTAACGCTCTACGTCAGTTTTCGAAGGTAATCCAAGTCCCTCACAACACCATACACAAGAGTGACATACCAACAATATACTCAACCTCATATACAAGCAAATTCCATGATTTTCCCCAATTTTCACAAGCAAGATACATAATAGAACAATTTAAGAAAACATACCCATTTCGCAAATCATGTTACAAGAGACAAGTTTAAAGGAAATAAGCATGAGATCATCAATACAATCATTTTACTACCCAACACAAAGTTCTAGAATTTTTGAAATCAAAATGATGTGAAGATATAGAGAAAAATCCATATTTCCCCAAAAAACTAGAGTTTGATGGATTTCCAACCATCATTTTGTTCAAATCATGTGAATGTTTGTAAACATACCAAGGAACAAGGAACCCATAACAAATACATATTATTAAGAGCCAAATTCTACATGTATAATAACCCTAACATCAATGGACAAGAATGGAAGAAAACCCTACCTTGAAATCAAGAATTTCAAACCAAAGCCCAAGCTTTAGAGACTCTCTTTCTCCCTTTTCTTCTTCCCTTTATCTTCTCCTAGGGCTCTAAGAGGTTTGTGGTGAGAGTGGAATGGAAGAATGGGACAAATGGGGCTTAAAATGGTGTTTTAAAACACAAAAATCCCGATTTTTTGTTACTGTTTCGGCAAACACTCTGCTCCAGACCAGTCTTCGTAGAATGGGCATAACTCTGGCATCTGAGATCCGATTGAGATGATTCAAGATGCTAGGGAATGCTAAGAAAGAGGTCTACAACTTTCATGTTTGGAGTTGTGAGAGATATTGACTGAATAAAGGTCGAAATCGCGCTTGAAGTTGCAGCCAGTGCACTGTTCACGTGCACTGTTCCCAGCCGTTTCATCTCCCTTTTTTTTTCCATTTCCAATCCATTCCTAAGCCAACTAAATCCATCCCAAACCTCTCCAACACATATTTCTACACCAAACCTATTTAATACAAGTTCTAGGACCTAAAATTTCCTATTTTCACTTATTAAAAACCAAATTTCAACTATTATTTCCAATCTACCAAATTCAAACACACATCACTACACATATCCACATTTTTACAACAATTATTTACTATATATCTATATACATATATAAAATAAAATGCGGGGTGTTACAATCCACCCCCCTTAAAGAAAGTTTCGTCCTCGAAACTTAATCGTCGAGTTAGTCTCTCAAATTCTCAATAATTTGAGAGACTAGAATCAAAATACATTCCTTCACTAGAATTCATTTATCACCTCTATTCTTAATAATTGTATACGATTGTTCCAACTAATTTCTTTTCATGCCTAACTATTAGATCATAATATTTAATTGTGTACTCATCAAATATCACTTCTCTTTTGAATTTCACCAATCATTTCAATCAACCTCATATTTGCTTCTTACATGTAGCTTCTTCATAAGCATATCAAAATAACTCAAATGTAATTCCACCATTAGGATTACTCATCTTTCCTATACTAACATCATGGTGTAACACAAAATTTATTAATGGCATCACGGTAAGATTTATCTCAATTCCTGAAAATAGATACAACGTTCTTCAGGATTTCGTCTCTCACAACCCAAGAGGGATTCACTATCTTTGAAATATACCATAATTTCAATTCATAACTACACACTCCACACAAGTCAATGTTCTAAGATCAACTCTTAGATTTCACATCAATTTGTACTTTCTCATAATACTCCTTACCGTCACCATTATAGTCATTAATCCAATAGCTCGTTGCACACTTTGATATAAATTATAGTCCACCGATTCACAAGTCAAAATATGCTACAAGATAAGAACTTCGCATAGATTTGAAAGTTCTGAGAGAGTATCTTAGATTCCACCAAAGTATACAAGTGAAACCTAACCGCACTTGTTTTCCAATTATAGCTTCCAAAATGTGTACACTAACGATCCATCAAATCCATTCAAAAGGGAATTTTTGGTAATTAACCAGCTATAATACTTAAGCTAAGGATCAAGTTATATCTCCAAGATATTTGCTCTCGATCTACAATCTTGAGCTATAACTAATAATCATTTAATAAATTCTTAGTGGTTTTCATTCACATCACAACTCTTTTCATGATACCTATACTTTCGAATCCTTCTGATATCATTCATTACAATATACCTCTTGTAACATATCAAAATGTGAGGATAGACTGTCAAGGATCCCAAAACTAAAATAAGACTCTCGATGATTCATCCCATGTCAAAGCAAATCTTCATAGGTATCATCCTTGATTCTTCAATTTACTTCTTTACCATTATCACCATCAACCATAAGTTTGAATCTTCTATACTCATACTAACATTCCTCAAGTATAACTAATCATTCCGATCTTAACAAGGTACTAAAAGAGACAAGAAGAAGAACATCCTATTCCCCCAACACAAATCCAATGACATTAAAAGGTTTCCTAGAACCATAGAAGTTCACCTCAAATGTGGGATATCATCCTCTTTTCAACAATTATTTTCTATATTTGACCTCGAGCTTTTTTTTAAGCCTCTATTATCTTTAATCCTAAGATATCTAGGGTCAAAGGTAACTACTGCAACTTTGTCAAGCTTAATAGATTTCCAATCAAGTTTGTGAATACAAGTCAACTATTGATTCCACACTTAACTGAGAGGTTCTTGATGGTTAATGCCTTAGATACTCTAAATGTAATCAACTAAGCCCACAACGAATTAAGATTACATAAGTATAACATCCTCCATAAGCATCTTAGGTATGACTCTTCTAAATTATTTATACTTCCAAGTAAATTTAATCAACTCTCTATAATATTTTCAAAACAATATGGGTAACCTCAAGTTTGCGGTTATGAAAACAAACTCCGATCCATTTAAGAACCATGATCACAATTTCTATCGTTAATCCAAAATAGGCTCTCTTTCGAGGTAACTTTTTCATATTCCATCAATTGGTCATCTTTAAGAATTATTCAATCTCATACATCGCACTCACCATTACCCTCCCAGGGTTTCTATTATAGAACCAAAACTACATTCATTCCTTAATTTCTATGCCTTTTAAGTAACACACATAACCTTCCATACCCTTATCATTAGGAACTTAATTCATCTTAGAGAACCTCTAAGTTAACCTTATCTCCACACATCCCAATTGAGTTATCATATCCCTTGACTTCTAAAATATGAGCAATACTATTAGTGGAAGAGAATACTTAAAGTTGACAAGCACCAAATCATAATCACCTTTTATATTGTTATCCATCAAAAGCACTTCAATCAATATGGGGGTGTCTCTCAATCAAAGTCTAAATAATGTGGAAGTTCACTTAAGGATAGGTCCTTTAGAATCTAAGAAGAAAGTACAACACTTTACTGTCCAAAGAACACCACAGTGCATATTTTTGACCAACTTTGAAGAATAAACTGATTTGACTCAAGTATTTTGAGCATGCGTAACCTATATGGTTGGAAAGATATACGAGTTAGGGTTCTAACAAAAATAACGGTGCACAATTTGGACTTTCCAATGAAGAGTTATGAACAAATTGGTGCGAGGTGGTCTGTCGGACTGTTTGGTTCCTTTATACTTGTCTAACTCAAGTTTGAGTGTCTTTGTCACACATCCTATCTCATACCCATCTCCAATATAAATAATATGACTCGCAATCAAGATCCATGCCTAATCTCATTTATAAACCAAAAGCCAAATTATCATCCGTTTCCTAGACTAGTCTAAACCACATGATACAAACTAGCGTATCCATTCATGTCTAATGCAACTATGTCAATAATCCATTCCTACTCACCACTTCTAAGCACACACACCTCTACACATCCTCTTAGTATCCAACCGTTATCCCGTGGGCATGTCTATACTCAATACATGTTCTAGATTCCCAAATTAATTATATATATGGTACGTGGGAAGGAATGAATAGCACTAAGGTCAAATAAAATATGTGTCCAAGAATTAGAAGGGAGAATGATACCTTCCACAACTGTATTGGAAACGTCTTCCTTGATGTACAAGACGTAGTTAGGATGACTCGATCTAAACGAGAGGTTTGTATAAGATTTAAATCAACACTTATTCTCTACACATATAACTTCAAACGAATTCAAGCCTAGAGTTCCTTCAACCCAACCTAATACTCCAGTGATAATCCATAACCTACAGCTCCCATGTAAGACCTAAAGCCTAAGCTCTGATACCATTTCTGTAACGCCCCAAATACCACCCTGGACGGCATTACATTCAATAACCATTCATATCATGAGAGCAACTAATAAATCCATAAATAACCGGGGGTCCTTAATTTAACAAAATTCGGGTAGAGTCTCCTTTGTTCGGGGAGCTCTACCCAAAACACAATCTGTGCAATTCTACTGTAATGACCACACCGGGTCCATTTAACTACCATAAAATCAATACATTAAATTTACATGTTATCCCAAAAGAATAGGCCAAGCTAGGGCCTTTACATCCCCACAAAAGTACTATAATACACAGCGGAATTTACAAAATAAAACTAGGCTATACAATTCTCCCAAAAGATTATCCAAGTCTATAACAAAAGAAAGGGGGGGAGGGGGGTCGCTCTATGCGTCCACCTCGGGATCCACGCTCTCTTTTGTCGGAGTCTCCCAATGTGTCGGCCCCTCGACTCCCAGCTTCTCGTCAAAGGCAAAATCTGAAAGATGGGGAAGTAAGGGGGGGGGGGGGGGGTGAGCACAAGACTCTGTAGGAGGATCCTTCCAAACCCATTCAAGGTTTTGAAATCAAGTAAAACAGGTATGTCACATTTCACACATACATATAAATAAATTTCTAAAATAAAATAAGGACATTTTAAAGGAGATCTCAAGTTTGTACAATAATAAGGAATTGAAAGAGAATAAAACCACGTTTAATTGACAAACAATTTCCAACATAATCCACTCCACCATACACCATTTCCACAAGTTATCGCGGCACCCCATAATACCCGAAACTCTTGGAGAAATAATATTTGGTACAATGAACAATAATTTCTATTTGGTACCACTCAAGTAGGTTGTCGCTTCTCATGAATCTACCCGACGATTCTACCTCGTTCACCCATTTCCACTAACAATCACAGACCAATTTAGGAAGGGCATGTACCGTCTCATACGGCATTGACGAGATCCTCCCAAGGTGTCTAGTATACTAACCCTTTTCCCCGGTATTCGTGAACAATAGTGGTCACTGTCACCACAATGATCCACTACGAGCATTAGGCAACCATCTCACCCCCCATTGGGATAAACTAACCTCTAACGCTCTACGACAGTTTTCGAAGGTAATCCAAGTCCCTCACAACACCATACACAAGAGTGACATACCAACAATATACTCAACCTCATATACAAGCAAATTCCATGATTTTCCCCAATTTTCACAAGCAAGATACATAATAGAACAATTTAAGAAAACATACCCATTTCGTAAATCATGTTACAAGAGACAAGTTTAAAGGAAATAAGCATGAGATCATCAATACAATCATTTTACTACACAACACAAAGTTCTAGAATTTTTGAAATCAAAATGATGTGAAGATATAGAGAAAAATCCATATTTCCCCAAAAAACTAGAGTTTGATGGATTTCCAACCATCATTTTGTTCAAATCATGTGAATGTTTGTAAACATACCAAGGAACAAGGAACCCATAACAAATACATAGTATTAAGAACCAAATTCTACATGTATAATAACCCTAACATCAATGGACAAGAATGGAAGAAAACCCTACCTTGAAATCAAGAATTTCAAACCAAAGCCCAAGCTTTAGAGACTCTCTTTCTCCCTTTTCTTCTTCCCTTTATCTTCTCTTAGGGCTCTAAGAGGTTTGTGGTGAGAGTGGAATGGAAGAATGTGACAAATGGGGCTTAAAATGGTGTTTTAAAACACAAAAATCCCGATTTTTTGTTACTGTTTCGGCAAACACTCTGCTCCAGACCAGTCTTCGTAGAATGGGCATAACTCTCTCATCCGAGATCCGATTGAGATGATTCATAATGATATGGAATGCTAAGAAAGAGCTCTACAACTTTCATGTTTTGAGTTTTGAGAGATATTGACTGCATCAAGGTCGAAATCGCACTTGAAGTTACAGCCAGTGCACTGTTCACGTGCACTGTTCCCAGCCTGTTTCATCCCCCTTTTTTTTTCCATTTCCAATCCATTCCTAAGCCAACTAAATCCATCCCAAATCTCTCCAACACATATTTCTACACCAAACCTATTTAATACAAGTTCTAGGACCTACAATTTCCTATTTTCACTTATTAAAAACCAAATTTCAACTATTATTTCCAATCTACCAAATTCAAACACACATCACTACACATATCCACATTTTTACAACAATTATTTACTATATATCTATATACATATATAAAATAAAGTGCGGGGTGTTACATCTTTTGAGTTTAACTTTTGGTGAGTGAAGATTGGTTATAGAAATGTAATGGAAACAAGTGTTGGCTAATCCGAAGAGGTCATTCCAATGGGAATGCCAAATCAACTCAAGAGCTTCCTCCGATGGTGTCTAGATGTTTGATTGATTCAGAGGAAGGACGGGACTGAAATGGAGGTGATGATTCAAGCATACACCGTGACAAGTCTACGGTGTATCAAGAACTCACAACCATGTCCACACTCAACCTAGTCAAACCAAATCAGCATACACTACGAGGAGGAATGAAAAAGAGTTAATTTAGCATACCCAAGAGGAGTTCTCTCTTGGATTAGCCAACTTAAGGCTTAGCTACTCATATTTAATGCAAGAACATTAATGAAGTAGAGAGACATTGTAAAGAAATGAAGATTGGAACTTAAGTTGATGCAAGAAAAGTTAACTAAAAAGAAATGCATTGAATACCCATTTTAAAAGCTTGAAAAGAGTGAAAATCCATACAACAATGGTAGAATGTAAATGGTGTATTTAAACTTGCAATGTACTTGAAATAAATGACATTAAAGACAATAAATGAAGTTTACAAGATCCTTAAAAAAGACTACAAGTGAAATGGATGGAAGAAATGTAAAAATCTAAGCTTTCTCTCTCTAACTGTCTTCTTCCTTGGAGCATCTCTCTCTACAATGCAATACTATCTGAATAAATGTGTCATGGCGCTTGCAAATTCGTCCATGTAGATCCCCCCAGGTGTGTGATAGACATCCCATCCATAGGAGGCTGATTGGATGGCATTGGGCTGGCTAGGACAGCCTACCCAGCAACTCCCAAGCTTCCTCTCTTCTCTCTCCTCCTCATTAATGCTCTAGCCTTCAAAGTCCAATGCTAGGGTGGAGGAGGCATGTATGTGTGTAAGGAGTGTCAGGGAACAAGTGGGAGACCCATAGGTGGGACCCCCATGTGGCAGAGCTTGAGTTGCAGAATCTGGTGCTTTTCAAGAAAACCTATCGGTAGGTCGATGGCCAAACCTACCGGTAGGTTTTACTCCAGTAGCCAAAGCCTTCGGTAGTTTTCTGGTAGAACCCACTCTAGTAGCCAAAACCTACCGGTATTTTTATGACAAGCCTACTGGTAGGTTTTAACTTGTTTTGCTTAAATCTTGGTTCTTTCACCTCCCAAGCCCTCATCAAGCCTCCTCCTCAACTCTATTGGCCTTAAGCACCATAATAGAGGCCTAACATGCACCATTTAAGCTCTTTTACTTGCAAACACACTAAAACCTCATTAAAAGCTCGAAACATTGCATTTCCTCACATTTTAACCACAAAAGCAAGCATAAAAGCGGTGCAAATATACATAAGATATGCAATATTTGGTGCTAATCACTAACCACTGAAGTTTGTAGGTACCTTCACTGAAAACCTTCATGAGACACAACTCATCAACTAATGTGAACTAGGGGTTGAAAGGCTTGTTGCATGGGCTAAATGCAATCATGAAACCTACGAAAATGTTTGTGTGTTTTATATATTGTATTACTAGGGACTAGTAATGTTTGGTTGGAGGTGTGATTAACCCTAAAAAGTGACATTTTCTCTATGTGTTGAAGGATTAATTGCATTAATTAAAGATTTAAAGGGTTAAAAGTTAAATGATATTGTTACTAATAGGTGGACAAATGATACTTTGAAAATACAAGGTCTAAAGGGCAAAATTAGAAAGCTAAGGGACTAAGGAGAAAAAGGAGAAAAGTTAAAGGAAATTGCCAACGTCCAAACGATGGAACACCATCCAGATGGTGAAGCCCTACATCAGCTCAAGTTCGAAGAAGAAAATAGCAGGAATTCCAAATAAAAAGCATCGTCTAGATGGTGGAGGCTGACGTCTGGACAGTGATAAATCGACTATGATGGATAACTCTCCCATTGGTCTGCCTTGCCTGCTCTTCTCTCCTATTGGACCTCCATGGAGACTGCCACCCAATGGAACTCCTATAAATACCCCCTCCCTCCATTTTTCAAATCATGTTTTAAGTTTTCAATTAAAGGCTCTCCTAGCCAACTCTCTTTTCTACATTTCTTGAAGATCTCCTTCTACTTGGAGGGTTGAACCTCTCTCACTTTTCTTAGCCTGGCCTTGGCATAGAAAGAGTGGTGGTGTTTAAATCTAACCTTGTGGAAGAGTTAGTGAAGAGTTGGTTTGTATTGTAATTCCTATCTTGGTTGGAGTGATGAAGATCCACCCACTTTTCTAAGTTGTTTATAACTATGAAGACTTGGTATTTTTTTCGTTAGCTCTTTAGTGAGGGGGGAAAGACTTGTGTAAAATAGCTTGAGTTATGATATGTTGCATTTTCAGTCTATTCTTTATTGTTATATACCTCCCTTAAATGATGGATGGTACTTTCCTTTAATATTTTGTATTATGCTCATGGTTTATGCAAGTATCTATGTTTTATTGTCATTTCCATTCCATCATGTTTACATTAGTTACTTCATGTATGATTCAATGACTCACTAAGCTGAGCTTTATGTAAAATCAAGAGATTGGTTATAAACGGGTTAAGTTTCTACAATATCCAATGCTTTTGGTTTAATGCATAATCCGGAGCTATGTTTTTCATTAAATCATAAACCTTCTGATCAACTATTAGAGTGAAATTTCAAATGGTTGCTGATTAACCCTAATTAGTGTATAAATTGAAATGATTAAGTAATTAATTTTGTAAGATAAAACAAGTAAATATTATAAATTATAGTTTGTGCGTAATTTACAGTTTTAAATATTTTATGTTTAAGTTACAGGGTTAAATACAGAAATACTGAAGAATACAGGACAAATGTGCAAAGCTTGAAGTCACGAAGGACCAAAGAGCAATAAAGAACATGGCCCAATCAGAAGCAGACAAGTGGCAGTCCAAGAAAACGACACCTAGCACCACTGCAAGTCACCAACCTTCCGGAAGGTTGGGCTAGTGGTTGGGACCTCCCCCTTGGCCGAATACTCCTCCCCCTCTATAAATAGGGGTGCCTTGTTCATTTTTCAAGCAATTCCTTCCAAGCTTTCCAAACACCTCTCCAAGACCAACTCACCTTGCACTTGGCCCGCCACACCAAAGCAAAAGAGAGAAAGAAAAAGAGAAAGAAAGAGAAAGTCTTAGCCGGTCCGTGATACACTTTTATTGTTACTCTGTATTTCTACATTTCTATTGTATCTTTCTATTCGGATAGTTGAACTACCGCCACTTTTGTGTCTTAAATGATAATAAAGGTGGTTGTGTTTCAATTGTTCCTTGTGAAAGAAGTTGTACAATTTACCATTTAATTTTAGTTGTAATGACGAATAGTCACACTCCTTGTTTGTCTGTAGCAATGGAGCGTGAGTAGTCGTTTATACCCTTCAAACTAGGGTAAACATATGTATAATATTGGTTAGATTATGGAAATGCTAACGTTTTATTTATATGTTTATTTATATATGTATTATATGCTTAATGCGTGATATAGTGATGTACGTAATTCTAGTGCTGTGCCTGGAATTATGTCATCAGTGTATCATAAGACCAGCCAGTTAAAGATCCACAATGTTCCTACCGGTATGGCTTGTCCTCCATTGGAACGTTGAAGATTTTCTACTGATGTGTGGTACAAAACCTAAATGATCCTCATGAATGGCTTGTCCTTCTGGGTTATTAGGGTTTCTTTACTTACTATATATCTAACTATATTGACAGTCTAACAACCACGGTGTTCCTACTGGTATGGCTTGTCCTCCGATGAAATACTGAGGATGTTTAACTGGCCTGTATATATATATATATATATATATATATATCACAGATGACCTATTGGGTAATTAAAGTATTCCTCATGAATGGCTTGTCCTTCTGGTTCACTTGAATTAGTTAATTGATATGTCTATAACCAGCTTTCCTAAGAAGTTGTTGTGTTATGCTATATTACCACCAGTTAACCTAAGAAGTGGCTGGGTTATGGTTTAATCTTTATATACTTGCTATCAGGAGATCAATTGAATAACTCAAGTATTCCTCATGAATGACTTGTCCTTCTGGTTTGCTTGGGTTAATCAATTGACGTAAATATAACCAGCTTTCCTAAGAAGTTGCTGCGTTATAATTTATTACTACCAGTTAGCCTAAGAAGCGGCTGTGTTATAGTTTATATACATCAGACCTGCCGATTGACTTTCCAGTAAAATGGAAGTTAATTGTTGTGAGGTAGCATTTCCAGTAATCAACCAATATAAAGCATATGGATCCTTAAATTGAAGGGTATCTTTTATATTGTTATCACTTATACGCTTTACTTACGCATTTTATTATCTCCACACTTTATTTCCGCATTTGATTTAAATTAAACTAGTTATCAATCTAAGCTCACATCACAAGCTATCAAACATCATACTACTCCAAACAACAAACTTTACTGTTTTTCTTTATTTTAAAATCTAAATTACTAAAACTCTTCGTGGGATCGATACTTGGACTTAAACCGAGAAAACTACAATTTGACCACTTATACTTGGGTGTATAATTAATATAATTCAGATCACCAAAAGTGGCGAATCAATTGCTACACCTTCAGGTTTACTAGGGTAATTAGTTGCCATATGGTGCATAGACCTTCCGTTAAACTTAATGGTTGTTGTGTTATGGTTTTATATTAAATACCTTCTGATTAACTTACCATTGATGTGAGGGTTACTTGTAGTATGGTAGCACTATCATAAACTCAAGCAATGGAATACATGTGCATGTCCCTAAACTAAACAACGTCATTTTTAATTTCATACAAACTCGTTTTTTTTAAGCACTCTATTTTCATGCACTAAGCTCACACCACAATCTATTGTTTCACAATCTTTCTCTAGGTTTCATTCACCCTTTTTCTGTTTAAGTTTCAAACAAATAGCTCCCTGAGGAATTGACATTAGACTTCACCAAGAAATATTACAACTTGACCACTTATACTTGGGTGTGTACGATAAAAATCAAAAGTCGGTTATCAACATTGATTTCTCAAATTACATTCTTCCGATCGCCATCACAACTAATCATAAATATTTCCTTTTCAATGTTGTAATGTTCACTACTAATAACAATGATCATTCAATCTACCTATTCAAATATATCTTAGTTATGTATTAGGAGACGCAATAAACTCTATACTATAAATACAACACCAAACATATTCATAGATCTCATACCCTGATAAAGTTCACACCAAGCATTGGCTATCATCCTTATCCCATATATTTGTTATCGAGCTTATGAACAACTATAGTCTTTATTCCAATAATATAGAGAACCAAGGATAACTGCCAATAATTAATCAAGCCTCCTAGGTTTCCTTATCACATGTCTCTAAATCCATGCATATCCATTTACCTCAATTTTAAATTAATTTTTTTTTGTGCAAGTGAACTATAAACTCCATACTCCAACCAAGTGATTCTTGATTGTTAATAACTTTAGATAGTCTAAGCGTAGGGAACTAAGCCCACCATGGAATAAGGTTGCCTGTTTATACCGTCCTCAAGAAGTCTTCCACTTATGACCTTTTGAAACAATTAATACTTTTAAATAACCTTAGTCAACTCTCCATAATACTTCCAAACAGATATCGACACCCTAAAGTACGTGATTATAAAACAACCTCCAACCTTCTTAAGAAGCATAACTACAATTCTTACTCTTACTCCTAGAACTGGCATCCATTCTTGATTATTTCATTATACTCCTCAAATTGATCATATTTAAGTATTACACTCACATTAGGGGAAGATAAATCACTTTCAATGTTTTTCCACCATAAGCAAAAAATCCCAATTATTCTCCAATTTCCTAGCATTTCGAGTATTTTCCATAACATAATCACTTTTGCACCAAGCCTTGATTGTACGAGAATGCCCTAGTTTACCTTGTCTAAATACAATAAAAGAAATCACCTCACTTAGTTGTGTTCCAAAAGTATAGTACAAGAAAACCCTAGGAGTCTAGTAAATACCAAAATCAACCAAACATGAAACAATAATCTCATCATATTCTAGCATCCCTCACTCACTTCAACATACCTTGATCATATACTGTCATAAATAAAACCCATTATCTTAAAGAATCATGCCTAGCATCCCTTACTAACCAAAAATCACATCCCATCCTAAAGTAAACCATAACGGTATGACAGGCAACTTGCTTATTCATCCCAAAAAGTGCATTAATTCTTCTAAGCTAGCTAAACTTCAAGAATTCGAATATATAAGCAATTCATAACCTAACTAAGAATCAACTCATACTTAAATCATCAACATATAACTCCCAAAAGATTTAAGCCTAAATGTTCTTTCAACCTATACCTAAATCTCCAATGAGTAATAAACAACCTACAACTCCCATGTAAGAGCTAATTCCTAAGCTCTAATACCAAACCTGTAATGCGTCAAAATCCACCCTAGAAGGCATTACTATTTACAACCATTCAACCAAGAGAACTACTAAAAATAACCATTTAAAATAATCAACCATTCATCCATTTGATAAAAGTACAAATATTAAGGTCAATAAAACATTGCAACTTCTCCAACTTACAATTCAAAACCAAATAGTATATAGCTACGGAATAATTAAAACTTGCTGAAACATTGTTTCATAGAAATTCCTCAAACAAAATAATCTAAACTAAAATGAAGCATCTCTAACCCTCCATATCAGAAACCTCATATTGAACCTCTCCAGTGTCGAGTTCGACCTGCTCATTTAATTCGACATCCCCATCTCTGTCAAAATCTGTAAATGTTGTTGTAGGGGTGAGCAAAAGCCCGTAGGAAATCCCTCTCAAATCCAAACAAGGTTTTAAGCAATAAAATGGAGGCAAGTCTCGTTTGAAAAATAGCATATATATCATTTCGAAAGTAAAACAATGATAGTTATAATGATCTCAAGTGTACGGAATACAATAAATCAATAACATGAATAAAAATGCACTAATTAAAGCAAGGGTTAATTGCACTAGAAGTCCCCAAAGTATGGAGTTTGTTTTATTTTGGTTCCCAATGTTTCAATTGCATCATTTTAGTCCCTGAAGTATTGAATATGTTTCTATATGATCCTTCAAGCAGACAACATCCATATTGCTAATGATTTTTTGTCATAAACTTGTTACGTAATACCTAAATATGGACAAAAAATATTTTTGATAGCTCTTAAACAAAATTTGAGTAGCTCTTGACAAAAAAATATGTAATATGGGTAGCTTTTGACTAAAATTTGGATAACTCATGATCAAAACTGTGTAATTTAGCTAACTAATTAAAGCAAGGGTTAATTGCACTAGAAGTCCCCAAAGTATGGAGTTTGTTTTATTTTGGTCCCCAATGTTTCAATTGCATCATTTTAGTCCCTGAAGTATTGAATATGTTTCTATATGATCCTTCAAGCAAACAACATCCATATTGCTAATGATTTTTTGTCATAAACTTGTTACGTAATACCTAAATATGGACAAAAAATATTTTTGATAGCTCTTAAGCAAAATTTGAGTAGCTCTTGACAAAAAAATATGTAATGGGTAGCTTTTGACTAAAATTTGGATAACTCATGATCAAAACTGTGTAATTTAGCTAACTATTTAACCAAAATTTGAGTAGAAATTTGGTCAAGAGTTATCCAAATTATTTTTTTGTCCATATTTAAATTTCACCTGACAAGTTTATGATAAAAAATCGTTAGCAATTTGGACTTTGTCTGCTTGAGGGACCATAAAGAAACATATTCAATATTTCAAGGACCAAAATGATGCAATTGAAACATTGGATGCAATTAAACCTTAAAGCAATCAATTGCTAACTCAATAGTATCATCTTATATTCTCATGTATGTTAGTTGTTTCTCAGGAATCTACACAATGATTCTACCTCGTTCACATACCACAACCTCAATCATTCCCCGCAGGGCCAAATCACAAAACCACTTTAGGAAGGACATATACCATCTCCCGCAACATTGACGAATCATTCCCAAGAAAGGTATACCATCCTTCAGCCTCAAACTTACGTGAACAATAGTGATTGCTCTAACCAACAACAATTCATTACAAGTGTGAGGCAACCATCTCACCCCCACTAGCATGGACTAATCTCAAACACTCTACAGCAGCTCTCGAAAGCAATTCAAGTCTGTCACACTGTAACACCCCAAAACACACCCTGGACGGCATTACATTCTAAAACCATTTACATAATGAGAGCACTAAGATAATCCATCAATAAGAAAATTTTTCCATTCATCATCCATAGAATTTACAATATCATCCCAAAAGAATAAGCCAAGCTATGGCAATTACATTCCAAAAGAATTATACTTAAACTTAGCAGCGGAATAAACAGAATACTAGACGATACATGATCTCAAAATAAATTCTCTAGTCTAGTGCAAAAGAAGCTATATCTCTATATGTCCACCTCGGGATCTAGATTTCCCTCGAATGGGGCCTCACAATACCCCTGCTCGTCAACTCCAAGGTTCTCCTCTAGCACCGTATCTGAAAAATGTAATTTATAGGGGGTGAGCACTAAGCTCCGTAGCAACATTCCTCCCAAACTCGAACAAGGTTTATAAAAATATATAAAATGGCCGGTCTCATTTTTACAAATAGCATACATAATCTTTGAAGTAAAACAGGGACATTTTAAAATGGATCTCAAGTTTAAGTAGCAACAGTGATTTACATAAACAGTAAAAGAAATCAAGATCCAATACATATCCATTTTCCAAAATATAAACCATTTTCCCACAAGACCTTGTGGAATCCCATACTCCCACAAGTCCTTGTAGGAAACCATTTTCCACAATAATACAACAATCCATCAATATGTATATGTATCTCAAACATGATGTAAGACAAACCCCATGAATCGACACATTGAGTAATATCTAACCCACACACACCCACACAAATCTTATCAAAGATATCCATCCTTTAGGAAGGGCGTATGCCACACCAATGGCAGTGACGTATCCAACCCAGGTATTAGTATACTAACCCTCTTACACGGCACCTGTGAGCAATAGCGGTTTAGTCTTACCAAAGCACTAACCCCACTACGAGTGGTAGGAGAAATGCCAACCCCCACGGAGCAAGCAACACGTCTACCCACACTACGATATCTCGTCAAAGGCCACCCATGGTCATCCCACACTCATAAGAGATACAATACCAAACCCAATTTCACAATTTACAAGAATATCTTAAAAATCCCCAATTTAAGCATGTGACATTTTCAATAACCAACAAAGAAAATGCAAGAGATCACAACAATATCATTTTATTACTCAACACAAAAAACTATGATTTTTAAATCAAGAATAAAGGAAGAGTTCAAGAGGAAAACCCAACACTCTTGAAAACTAGGGTTTTTCAAACAAAAGAGGGATTTCATGGGTATACAACCCTAACTTTGTGTAAAACATGTAATCTTTGTCAAAAAGCCTAAGAGAGGATGATTACATAGCATATATATACCATTGATAGCCAAAACATACATATATAATTACCCTAACATCAATGTAAGAGAAAGAGAAGAAATCCCCTATCTTGATGTTCTTGAAAACTCTAGGGTTTGATCCTTGAATCACCCTTTAACCTTGTGTTTCTTTCTCCTCCTTTATCTCCTCCTAGGGTTCTAATATGTTTAGGGTGAGAGTGGAATGTAAGAATGGGGTAAAATGTAGTGGAAATGGGTGTTTTAAATGGTCAAATCCCGACTTTTACTGTTCGGCGAGCGTCAGATAAATCGTACCGGTACGCGGTACCGGTACGATATGGTACACTTCGGCTATTTCGACTTCCAGGGCAGTTTTGACCCATTTAGAGGTCGAATTGGAAAATTTTCATGAGATACACTTTTGTAGCCCTAGATGTCTATTATCTACTATCCACATTTCAGATCAATTGGACATAAGGATAAAAAGTTATGACCAAAATACTAGAAGGTGTCCCAACTCCTTTTTTACCCAAATTTTCTCTAAGTGTGTTTTCACTCCGGAATACTTCCTAACTTCCAATACACCTCATATTACCTCTCCCAAGGTTGTTCGACCTTCCGGATTCAATGGACACCTTATTTTGACCTAAAAATATTTAGAAACTTCCATAATCACTCTTCTCAAGTTTACACACCTTCGAAACTTAAACTTTCCAATCCATTCCTAAGCCAACCAAATCCATCCCAAACCTCTCCAACACATATTTCTACACATATCCACATTTTTACCACAATTATTTATTATATATCTATATACATATAGAAAAGAAAAATTACGGGGTGTTACACACACCTAAACCATACAAGAGATGAAACCACAATTTTTTCAACAACCGTAATCTTAGCCAATCAAAATTTCCATAAAAACTCAAAATACCACAATTTCACAATTCTTAATATATATTACAGTAATAAAAGAATTAAAATATGCAAGAGATCACATCAAGAAAACCTTTACAATTTCAATATCCAAATTCTAGGGTTTTGCCAAAAATCATAATTTCTTGGAACAAGAACAAGTAATTGGTTAAAACCTAATTTAACCACTCATAGGAATTTAGAAATCAAGAATTAATAGGTCTTTTAGAAGAAAATAGTTGTTTATGAAAATTTAGGGTTTTGGAAATCCATGAACGATATTCCTTGAACCCAACACATGCATCTATTTTAAAACCACATGTTAATAGAAAAGAAATCAAGAACGCATAATTATTTAATATATAGTAATTAAGAAGATTCGAAACATAGATAAATATTACCCTAAGTCTCAATGAAAGAACTCAAGAAGAATCACTTACCTTTAATCTGTTGTTTGTGTGTAGTTCTAATGTGTTTGATCTGTTCTCGACTTAAAAATCCCCCCCTTTCTTCCTCTTCTGCCTTCTCTCAACTATCTAGGTTTACTAGGATGGAAAATAGGTCAAATAGTCCCCAAACGACGTCCCTAGGTATTTATCGGACCCTAAAATCAAAGAAAACATACTAAAATGATTAGGGAGGTGCATTTGAGTAGCTATCTTGTGATCAAACAGAGGCGGGAATTCCCACACATGCGTTCGAACGACTGCCTTACAATCGAACGGTCGCTCGTATCGTCAGAGGCACCGTTCGAACGGTCCCCATGCATTCGAATGGTGGAAAATCTCTAGAATTTCCAAACCCCACATGTGAATTCAAATGTGAGATGTGCACTGGTGGAACAACATTCTCTATCCCTGACTTGTGGCTCGAGTTTTACCTAGTTAAAAGCTGATTTGCAATTTTTTTGTGAAATACACTTTGTATCCCTACAAGTCTATTTTCTACTATAAAAATATTAGGTCAATTGGACATTGGGATAATAATTTATGGTGAAAATACTAAGGTAGCGTCAAATTTATTCCTACCCAAATTCTCTCCAAAAATGCATTTCAACTTCAGAATATTTCCAAATTCCCAATACACCCCATATTACATCTCTCAAGGTTTCTCGACCTTCTGGATTCAAATAAAATCTTATTGTGACTTAAAAACAACTAAAAGCTTTTCTAACCACCATTCTCAAGCTTAAACACGTCCGTAATTAAATTTGACCCAAAAGTCATTTTGTGTGAAACTAAAACTTCAGCATCTATCTTTTAACATTGATTCAGGTTTTCTATTACCATTTTATAAGTATTATTAATTTCATGTTATTGATTTTTAAATTTTTTACGGAGTCTTACAGTTTGATAATGTGAAACCCGGGAAAATTTGAACTTTTTCTGAAAAAGGGCAAAATGGTAATTTGCCACTACTGCACGTATTTAAAATACATATGTTCTAGACCTCGGATGAGGAAACGGGGTTCGCCGTTGGATTCGTATCGCGAAAACGAGTCACCTAGTCAAATTTCGTCGAATTCCGAAGTAGTCGGATTTTACACGTCGTTCGAGGCGACTGCGTGGCGATTTATCTCACGAACGTCCCCATAAATAAATTTTATAAAATTTCCTTAAAATTAAGTTAAAGTTCAAATAAAATTAATTTGAACTTAAACTGGGATCAAATAAATCGTTTCGGGACGAAATGGGACCCGATTAAGCGAATGACACGTGGCGCGACGTGGGCCGAGTATTTAAAACTATAAATAGGGGATAAATATCTTAGAAAATCAGATTTTGCCCAAATTGTGTCTTTGTTTGGCCGGCCGAGAGAGAGAAAAGAGAGAGAAAGAGAAAAACCTAGTTTCTTAAGCCCTTCCCCTTCAATTTCTCCACTTTCCGTCGCTCGGATTCCGTCGAGCTAGAAGGGAGAAGTGATCACCGTCACAAGGGCTTTCTCTACATACCATAAACAACGAATTCCACCGAAGGTGAAGAAAATCAAGGTTTTTGGATGTCTTTGTGCCTAGAGGTTTTCTACAACTTCTACTACGCTCCAAGAGGTAGGGGGTTTCCTACCTTGACCTATTCTATCCTTAGTTGTTGGTAGAGTTTGGGTTGAATGTACATATATATATATATATATATATGGGAAAGTTACATACATGATTATTTGGAGACATGCTTTGTGATTTATGGTTTGTGCCCATAAGGTGTTTGTTTAAATGCCTTAGTTGATAAATGGGTGTTATTTGATAAATGGGTGTTATTTCAATTACATTGTGATAACATGTTTGTGTGTATGGGGATAATTGACATTATGCTCTATGTTGTCAAGATATGATTGTGATATGTTGACATGGTTGAGATTTGGTAGTCATATACAATTGATAAGATTGCCATGGATTTTAGATATGTTGAACATATGATTATGTTGCTCATGTGGTGGCCATTACATTTTGAGCATGAATATATCATCACATTCGTTGGCATTGGGCATGAGTGTGGATTGAGTAATGCATGGGTAAATCAACACCTAGCTTGGTGTTTGATTTGGGTGTAGATTCGGGAAAAAAATTGGATCGACGATCCTTTTTGGAGTTACACGGTTGCATTGCATAAGGAAAGACTTGTGTTGGGTAAAGCAAGAAGGGACATGGCGACTTCCTTGGGTGAGAAACCCTAAACCACTTGGTTCAACCACTTCCCGGGGGTGAAATTCCAGAAAAGTGACATGGCCCACAGAGCCGGCGGTTGTGATACCAAATCCGTTGCCCAAAGAAAACACAAGGGATCTTTGTTATGAAAACAACCATTGTATGGGTTGAATCCAAAGATGATCGGAATTTTTATAAAACGAATGGTTTCTTATTCAAAACGGTCATTGGATGTTTTCCGTCAATAGACGGGTTCACACACATTGGCATTGCATTGTGGTGGAAGCCGCTAAGGGCTTGGGTTAAGGTTCATGGGGGAGTTACATTTCATATCATGACATGGTTTTCTTGCATTCCAACATAGCATGCACAATTGAGTGAAATGATTGGTTATTATGTTGTATGTGATTACATGAGCATGAGCATCTAGGGGAAGAGTAGCCATTGTAGGATTTTTCTCTACTGGGCGTTGTGCTCACCCTATACGGGAAACATTTCAGGTGAGGGTCGTGTGCCGAGGGATGGTTCCCATGATGAGCGCCAAGTTTGAAGAGAGGCCAACATGTGGTCTCTAAGTGATTTGAAATGTCGTTGTAAAACATTATCTTTTGAATTATGATTTGAATTATGAATGTATGAAGTTGTATGTAAAATGACTTGGATGGACTATGTATAATGTGGGAATTTTCATTAAACATGTGTTGGATGAGTTTGGAGTGTATGGGGTAGCTTTAAGGATGGTTTGGAAGGGAAAGAAATCCATTTTTTTGCTCACAGTCTGAAAACCTACCGGAAGGTGTATGTCGGCCTTCCGGAAGGTTTTGCTAAAAACCCTGGATGCCTTGTTCACAGCTAATACCTTCCGGAAGGTTTTGCCCACTGGAATGAACCTTCCGGAAGATTTTAGCTACTGGAGTAAAACCTACCGGAAGGACTTGTCTACTGGAATGGACCTTCCGGAAGGTTTTGCCTTGGGTTTCTTTTTGACTGCCAAAATCTTCCGGAAGGTTTTGTTTTCTGGAATGAACCTTCCGGAAGGTTTTGGCTACTAGAATGAACCTTCCGGAAGGTTTTTGCTACTGATGTCGACCTTCCGGAAGTTCTTGCATTTGATTCTTTTCATTTAACTGTTCTTTCAGCGACCTTCTGGTAGGTGTATGTCGACCTTCCGGAAGGTTTTCCAAAAATTTGAAATTTTCAAAATGCTTAGCCATGCTTTTGGGCTTTGTTTTCTTTGGTTCCTATGACATAAATGGACATAAATTGAGGTATAATTGACCTTGTGGATGGTAAATCCGGTTAAAAGCATGTGAATGACGTGGTGTCGGGTTATACGACTATCACGAGTATTTCCGCGGGTTGACGGATGGTCAACGGTTAATAAAGGACCCCCGGGTTTTGGGGCGTCACAGCTTGGTATCAGAGCTTAGTTATACGGTTTACCTAGGCTTGTTGGGCATTGGGTCTAGACCATTGCATTTCATGTGCATACCTGTTAATTGTTGTGGGTTGCTATATGTTATGTGCTACATGACATGATACTAATATGCATTGTAGAATGTATATGTGAATGAACACACTAGGTTAGAAAACATAACCTTGGGAGTGGAAAAGTGATGAATGGTATAGTTCATGGTGTAAATGCCTACTAGTGGGTGACATATGTTCTACTAGTGAGACAAAGAGAAGTTTCTCAGTGATAAAATGTTATCCCTACTCTGGGATACTTTGTGAGACTTGTTTGCTATCTGACAAATATAGATGGCTAGTCGAGGAAGAGGACGTCGAGGCGGTGGACGGAACAACAACCAACCACCACCGGCCTTTGATCCACAGGCCTTTATCGAGGCTATTGGCATGGCGGCTGCCACCATTGCACAGTCTAGTGCAAGCGGAAGCCAAGGAGGCACTAGTAACCTTCAGAAGTTCAAGGCCCACAATCCTTCGGCCTTTCTGGGAGGGGCGGATCCAATGGTAGCTGACCGTTGGATTCGGCACGTGGAGAAAATCTTGAGGGCTATGGAGATCACTTCCGATGCCACCAAGGTGACTGGCGACTTTTCAGCTGGAGGGTGAGTCCCAACTATGGTGGGATTGGGTGAAGGACTCTAGAAATTTGGAGACCATGACGTGGGAAGAGTTCAAAGAGCTCTTTATGGGGAAGTATTTTCCGGCAAGCGCTCGACGCGCTAAGGCTACTGAGTTCCTAGAATTGAGGCAGGGAACTATGAGTGTGCTGGAATACGTGGCCAAGTTCACGGAGTTGGCACGTTATGCTGATGATTATGTGGCCTCAGATATAGCCAAAGTACAGAAGTTCGAGGATGGACTGAAATTGTCCATTCGAAGCAAGATTGCGGGACTTCTCCTGCAAGACTTCGATCTGATAGTCAAGACTGCATTGGCTATTGAGAGAGAGTTGGAGAGTGCACGCAACATCCGGGAAGCGGGTGACAAAGGCAAGAAAAAGGAGAGCCAAACTTCTTCTTCGGGTGCGGGAAAGAGGCAAAGGACTTCTGTTCCGCAGGGTTACCAAGGGCAGGGCCGCGGCTATCAAGGCCAAGGCCAGGGTCAGTCTTCCCAAGGAGGGAGAAATCAGAGGCCTGGTTACCAGGCGGGCCAACGGACTTGTTTTTATTGCCACCAGCCTGGGCACATGAAGAGAGACTGTCCTCAACGGCAAGGATCCCAGAGCTATGGGACATCCCAGTCCCAGTCTTCTGTGGGACAGCCGCTGACACATTTTACTCCTACTTACCCTACCATGGGTCAAAGGGGCCAGTACCAGTCTCAGGGTGCTGCACCAGTTCCTACTACCTTTCGAGCGGGAACTCCGCAAGCAGGCCAGATGGGCCAGGGCACGGGTAGAGGTCGAGGCCAGGGCTCACAGGCCGGGACTTCAGGGACCCAGGGGCGTGTCTACGCCATGATACCTCAGACTGAGCTGGTGGATCAGTCGGTGATACAGGGTACATTTCTACTCTCTCGCCTATAGACTAGAGTGTTATTTGATTCTGGTGCATCGCATTCTTTTATTGCTGCATCATGTGTGAATGATTTGGGCTTAGAGGTTGAGACCTTAGAAGAGCCGTTGCATGTGAGTTCTCCCCTAGGTACTAGGGTGAGTGTTAATCAGATATGTCGGGGGTGTGAGTTAGAGATCTCAGGGACTCTACTCACCGTGGACCTTCGGGTCATGGACATGTCGGAGTTTGATGTCATCCTAGGGATGGATTGGTTGACGGCACACCGTGTTGTGATTGACTGTGATCGGAAGAGGGTCACTGCTTATACGCCTGAGGGTGTTTGTTTCAAATTTCAGGGAGATAAGCACGATGCTTTACCCCAAGCCGTGTATGACTCTAGATGGCACGGGCAGTTGATGGGTTGGCTAGCAAGCCTTAACCTAGAAGACGAGGCGAGACAGGAGTTGGGTCTACCTCGGGTCGTGTGTGAGTATGAGGATGTTTTTCCGGATGAACTACCGGGATTACCTCCACATAGGGATGTAGACTTTACCATTGAGTTACATCCTGGCACTTCGCCCATTTCTATGACTCCACATAGGATGGCACCTGCTGAGTTACAAGAACTCAAGGTCCAATTACAGGAATTGTTGGACAGGGGATTTATTAGGCCGAGCACCTCACCTTGGGGCGCTCCGGTATTGTTTGCCAAGAAAAAGGACAAGACCCTTCGGCTATGCATTGACTACCGGCAGTTGAACAGGGTTACTATCAAGAATAGGTACCCTTTGCCGAGGATAGATGATTTGTTTGATCAACTGAGAGGGGCACGGGTCTACTCTAAGATAGATCTCCGCACCGGTTACCATCAGTTGAGGGTTAGAGAGGCAGATATCTCTAAGACAGCGTTTAGAACGCGGTATGGGCATTTCGAGTTCACAGTCATGCCTTTCGGATTGACAAATGCCCCAGCAGCATTTATGGATCTCATGCATAGGGTGTTCCAACCCTACCTTGATCAGTTTGTCGTGGTTTTTGTTGACGACATCTTGATCTATTCCAAGTCTGAGGAGGAGCATGAGGGTCACTTGAGGATCGTTCTTCAGATCTTGAGAGACCATCAGTTGTATGCCAAGTTCAGTAAGTGTGAATTTTGGTTGACTGAGGTAAAGTTTTTGGGACATGTGGTATCGGCTTCGGGTGTATCCGTAGACCCGGAGAAGGTGGAGGCAGTCATGAATTGGGAGAGGCCAAAGTCAGTCTTCGAGATTCGTAGTTTCTTGGGATTGGCAGGGTATTACAGAAGATTCATTGAGGACTTCTCCCGACTAGCTTCACCTATGACTAGGTTGACCCGGAAAGAGGTTAAGTTCGAGTGGAATGATTCTTGCGAGAAGACATTCCAGGAGTTGAAGAGGAGACTTACTTTAGCTCTTATTCTGATAGTTCCAGAGAGGGGACAGAGGTACACAGTGTATTGTGATGCCTCCAAGGACGGACTTGGATGCGTGTTGATGCAGTCCGGGAGAGTGGTAGCTTATGGTTCTCGACAGTTGAAGAACCACGAGCAGAATTACCCTACGCACGATATGGAGTTGGCGGCCATTGTCTTTGCCTTAAAGGCTTGGCGCCACTACCTATACGGTGAGCAGTTTGAAGTGTTTTCGGACCACAAGAGTCTGAAGTACATCTTTACACAGCGGGACCTCAACATGAGGCAACGCAGGTGGATGGAGTTTCTGGAAGACTATGACTTCACTTTGCATTACCACCCCGGTAAGGCAAATGTGGTGGCTGATGCACTTAGCCGGAAGTCACGGGGAGTCTTGGCTAGTGTAGCTTCCCGAGAGTGGCAGATGCTCGAGACCGTGGGACAGTTCGGGCTACGTTATACGGGGCAGACTCAGGGTACTTTGGGGAGTTTGGTGGCTACGCCTTCCCTACTGAGCAGGGTTATCGAGTCCCAGAGTCAGGACACAGAGTTATTGTCCATTCGGGATCGTATACAGGCAGGTACGGGTGACGAGGGCTGGACCATTCACTCGGATGGTAGTCTTCGGTATCGAGGAAGGGTTATGGTTCCCCAATCTCCGGATCTAAGGGAGGAGATTCTTAGGGAATTTCATTGTTCCCGTTTTGCGGTTCATCCAGGGGGCACGAAGATGTATCACGATCTTCGTCGCCAGTATTACTGGAGTGGAATGAAGAGGCAGGTTGGTGACTTTGTGAGTCGATGTCTCACGTGTCAGCAGGTTAAGGCTGAACACCAGAGACCTGCAGGGTTACTCCAGCCATTGGAGGTAGCTGAGTGGAAGTGGGAGCATGTCACGATAGATTTTGTGACTCACTTGCCACGGACACCGCGGGGACATGATGCGGTGTGGGTGATAGTGGACCGGCTTATGAATTCGACACATTTTTTGGCTGTACGAATGACCTTCACACTGGAGGAATTCTGCAGGTTGTATGTACGGGAGATTGTCCGGTTGCATGGGGTGCCCGTATCTATAGTATCGGATCGGGACCCCAGATTCACATCTCATTTTTGGGAGAGTTTCCAGCGAGCTATGGGGACTCAGTTGATGATGAGCACTGTTTTTCATCCCCAGACGGATGGTCAGTCAGAGAGGACTATCCAGACACTAGAGGACATGCTGCGGGCATGCGTCCTAGATTTCAAGGGTAGCTGGGAGGATCACTTACCTTTGGTGGAGTTCGCTTATAACAATAGTTATCAGGCGAGCATACAGATGGCACCCTACGAGGCACTATATGGGAGACCTTGTCGTTCTCCAGTCTGTTGGACAGAGGTAGGAGAAAGTTCTTCTACGGGTCTAGAGTTGGTTAGAGACACCTCGGAGAAGGTGGATGTGATACGGAAGCGTCTTCTCACGGCGCAGAGCAGATAGAAGAGCTATGCCCACAGACGGCGGCGACCTCTAGAGTTTGAGGTGGGAGATCACGTATTCTTGAAGGTTATGCCTACGAGAGGAGTGGTCAGGTTCGGCAAGCGGGGAAAACTGTCGCCGAGATATATCGGGCCCTTCGAGGTACTCGAGAGGGTTGGTGCAGTTGCTTACGGATTGGCGTTACCGCCAAATTTATCGGGTGTTCATGCGGTATTTCATGTCTCTATGCTCCGGAAGTATACTCCAGATCCGACACATGTGGTGGATTGGGGTGAGTTGACTGTTGATGCGGATGGGACCTTCGAGGAGGGACCGGTGCGTATCATGGATAGCCGGGAACAGGTTTTGCGAGGCAAGACTGTGAAGCCGGTGAAGGTGCTTTGGCAGCACCGGGGAGTAGAGGAGGCAACATGGGAGCGTGAGGACACCATACGTGCCAATTACCCTTTCCTGTATGAGGATAGAGGTACATTTACATACTTACAACTTGGTATTGAGTGTACATTACTTGCTGCGTATGCATGCTATTAAATGTATATGTGTATGTGAATTTCGGGGACGAAATTCTTTTAAGGGGGGGAGAATGTGAAACCCAGGAAAATTTGAACTTTTTCTGAAAAAGGGCAAAATGGTAATTTGCCACTACTGCACGTATTTAAAATACATATGTTCTAGACCTCGGATGAGGAAACGGGATTCGCCGTTGGATTCGTATCGCGAAAACGAGTCACCCAGTCAAATTTCGTCGAATTCTGAAGTAGTCGGATTTTACACGTCGTTCGAGGCGACTGCGTGGCGATTTATCTCACGAACGTCCCCATAAATAAATTTTATAAAATTTCCTTAAAATTAAGTTAAAGTTCAAATAAAATTAATTTGAACTTAAACTGGGATCAAATAAATCGTTTCGGGACGAAATGGGACCCGATTAAGCGAATGACACGTGGCGCGACGTGGGCCGAGTATTTAAAACTATAAATAGGGGATAAATATCTTAGAAAATCAGATTTTGCCCAAATTGTGTCTTTGTTTGGCCGGCCAAGAGAGAGAAAAGAGAGAGAAAGAGAAAAACCTAGTTTCTTAAGCCCTTCCCTTTCAATTTCTCCACTTTCCGTCGCTCGGATTCCGTCGAGCTAGAAGGGAGAAGTGATCACCGTCACAAGGGCTTTCTCTACCTACCATAAACAACGAATTCCACCGAAGGTGAAGAAAATCAAGGTTTTTGGATGTCTTGGTGCCTAGAGGTTTTCTACAACTTCTACTACGCTCCAAGAGGTAGGGGGTTTCCTACCTTGACCTATTCTATCCTTAGTTGTTGGTAGAGTTTGGGTTGAATGTACATATATATATATATATATATATATATACATATATATATATATATATATGGGAAAGTTACATACATGATTATTTGGAGACATGCTTTGTGATTTATGGTTTGTGCCCATAAGGTGTTTGTTTAAATGCCTTAGTTGATAAATGGGTGTTATTTGATAAATGAGTGTTATTTCAATTATATTGTGATAACATGTTTGTGTGTATGGGGATAATTGACATTATGCTCTATGTTGTCAAGATATGATTGTGATATGTTGACATGGTTGAGATTTGGTAGTCATATACAATTGATAAGATTGCCATGGATTTTAGATATGTTGAACATATGATTATGTTGCTCATGTGGTGGCCATTACATTTTGAGCATGAATATATCATCACATTCGTTGGCATTGGGCATGAGTGTGGATTGAGTAATGCATGGGTAAATCAACACCTAGCTTGGTGTTTGATTTGGGTGTAGATTCGGGAAAAAAATTGGATCGACGATCCTTTTTGGAGTTACACGGTTGCATTGCATAAGGAAAGACTTGTGTTGGGTAAAGCAAGAAGAGACATGGCGACTTCCTTGGGTGAGAAACCCTAAACCACTTGGTTCAACCACTTCCCGGGGGTGAAATTCCAGAAAAGTGACATGGCCCACAGAGCCGGCGGTTGTGATACCAAATCCGTTGCCCAAAGAAAACACAAGGGATCTTTGTTATGAAAACAACCATTGTATGGGTTGAATCCAAAGATGATCGGAATTTTTATAAAACGAATGGTTTCTTATTCAAAACGGTCATTGGATGTTTTCCGTCAATAGACGGGTTCACACACATTGGCATTGCATTGTGGTGGAAGCCGCTAAGGGCTTGGGTTAAGGTTCATGGGGGAGTTACATTTCATATCATGACATGGTTTTCTTGCATTCCAACATAGCATGCACAATTGAGTGAAATGATTGGTTATTATGTTGTATGTGATTACATGAGCATGAGCATCTAGGGGAAGAGTAGCCATTGTAGGATTTTTCTCTACTGGGCGTTGTGCTCACCCTATACGGGAAACATTTCAGGTGAGGGTCGTGTGCCGAGGGATGGTTCCCATGATGAGCGCCAAGTTTGAAGAGAGGCCAACATGTGGTCTCTAAGTGATTTGAAATGTCGTTGTAAAACATTATCTTTTGAATTATGATTTGAATTATGAATGTATGAAGTTGTATGTAAAATGACTTGGATGGACTATGTATAATGTGGGAATTTTCATTAAACATGTGTTGGATGAGTTTGGAGTGTATGGGGTAGCTTTAAGGATGGTTTGGAAGGGAAAGAAATCCATTTTTTTGCTCACAGTCTGAAAACCTACCGGAAGGTGTATGTCGGCCTTCCGGAAGGTTTTGCTAAAAACCCTGGATGCCTTGTTCACAGCTAATACCTTCCGGAAGGTTTTGCCCACTGGAATGAACCTTCCGGAAGATTTTAGCTACTGGAGTAAAACCTACCGGAAGGACTTGTCTACTGGAATGGACCTTCCGGAAGGTTTTGCCTTGGGTTTCTTTTTGACTGCCAAAATCTTCCGGAAGGTTTTGTTTTCTGGAATGAACCTTCCGGAAGGTTTTGGCTACTGGAATGAACCTTCCGGAAGGTTTTTGCTACTGATGTCGACCTTCCGGAAGTTCTTGCATTTGATTCTTTTTATTTAACTGTTCTTTCAGCGACCTTCTGGTAGGTGTATGTCGACCTTCCGGAAGGTTTTCCAAAAATTTGAAATTTTCAAAATGCTTAGCCATGCTTTTGGGCTTTGTTTTCTTTGGTTCCTATGACATAAATGGACATAAATTGAGGTATAATTGACCTTGTGGATGGTAAATCCAGTTAAAAGCATGTGAATGACGTGGTGTCGGGTTATACGACTATCACGGTATTTCCGCGGGTTGACGGATGGTCAACGGTTAATAAAGGACCCCCGGGTTTTGGGGCGTCACAGATAAGTATATTTTTCTCTTACGAGGTTGAACCTAGCATAAAAAAACATTACCTCTGTTTATAGGATTGGATTAGGGTTAGTCCTGGGGACCAAGTAAACTAAACTTTGTAAGTGACCACTTGAGCAACCTCAGGACCACTCGAGTCATCTCAAGTCTGCTCGAGTGGCCTGAGAGCGATCTAGAGGGTTGTCTCTACTGCCCACTCATTTAGCCTCTCCTGATTTTATCAATAATGGTTCAAAGCCCGTTCTTGCCAAAGGCAAGTGAACATAGAGCGGTCCCTACTAGTTTTTATGTTAGAAACCAAGTAAAGACTTGTCTCATTGAGTACTAAAGGGCGTTACTCAAGTGGGGTCTGATTAATGATTCAATTTTACGGTTTCAAACATAATAAAGATTTAGAAAAACTTTATTTGAAGAACACCTAGGAGTCATTAACAAATTAATCGACAATTCCATTTTAACTTGATCATCACAAGTCTTAAATTAAACCAATGTTGCTAAGGTCTCTAAGGCCATTATATTTGTCCTAAGCATGAAGGTGCATTGAGAGAGTCTTTGATGTATAGTTATAACTTGAACTCCTCCCTACATATGATGCTTTTGGATCTTGAACTCTGTAGCATCATGACCATAGAATTGGTAGATATTTACAAAATACTTCATGAAATTAGCCAATTAAAAACATGATCCTAGCAATAAATAAATGATAAAGCTACAATGACTAATGTTGTTAAATGGGAAAATTAGTAGAATTCTTGGGAGTCTACTTTTGGCTTTGATTATATTAAAAAAATCTATGGTATTACATTAAATCATGGTGTTATATATCATTGATAAGCGCATAATATTGCATATTTAACGGCCTCATTAAATGCATTTTAACTCAACTTTGCATTTAATTATTTATAGTTCGTCGAATTTGTGAATAATGTGAAAATTTTGATGTGGCAAGCAATCATATGGTAAATGATGGCTTTTGGAACCCTGCAACTAAGTGTGGATGAGTGGTGGAGAGATAGACACATTACATGAGGATTTGGAGGCTTAAAAGTAAAAGAAATCAATGAGGTATTGGTACTTGGTAACATAGGTACCCGCACCCACACCAATCCGTAGTAGCACCTCGGTATTTTGTATTTTCCACCATGATCCACTTCGAATCTGAAAAAGCACAAAACATGAAAGTTGTAGATCTGGATGTCCTTTATCTTCTGTCAAACTTTCAGCTCAATCGGATGGTGGGATCAGAATTTATGACAAAATTTATGAAAACTGGTCCTGAGCTTGCATCCCCCTTACGACCTACCAGTAGAACCTTAAAACCTACCGGTAGAAAAACCTACTGGAATTTTTCTACCAGTAGGTTTTGCCCAGAAGTACCAGACACATTTCCACACGACTCCACCTACTCCGGGGGCCCATCTCTTGTCATCCCAACCATGCCCTAACATTTTTGACACACCATGATGGTCTCTTACACTCTAAAGTCAAATTTTGGAAGTGAAAAGCATGGAAGGGGCAAGCGAGAGAAGAGGGGGTGGTTGGTGAAGGCATGGGAGGTGTATACTAGGCTTGTCCTTGTTTCCTGAGGCGTCTAATCCCTTCCCACTCATTGGAAATCAGCTCTCACAGACCAAGGAAGGGGTATGGACGAATTTTGACCAAGCTTTACAATATAATTCAGATTTTACAAGCTTTTGAAAGGAGGAGGCTACCTAAGCTTAGGAGTAGTGTAGAGAGAGAAGCTCCAAGGAAGAAGATGAAGTTTTAGAGATAGAAAGTTAGATATTTGCATTTCCTTCACTATTTCAGTTGTAGTAAGCTGTAATTCACTTGTAATCTTTATTTCTTGCATCGTAATCTCATTTATTTCAAGTGTAATCAAGTTTAGCTTAATTTTCTTGTATTTCCATTTCTACATTTGGGTTTTCTCTTCAAGCTTTGTTTTTGGGTATGAATGACCTTGTTCTTATAGTTTAAACATTTTCTTGCATTAATACAAGTTTCATGTTCCATTTCATTACCATGTCTCTTTACATTATGTTTGTTCTTGCTTCTACTATGAGTAGCTAGACTTTTAGTTGGCTAATCCAAGGGGAATTTCCTCTTGGGTATGTGAAATCGACTCTTGTTCATTCTTCCTCGTAGTGTAAAGTTGTTTGGTTTGACTAGGTTGAGTGCGGACGTGGTTGTGGGCTCTTGATACACCTTAGACTTGTCATGGGGTATGCTTGTGCCTTACACATCAACATTAGTCCCTCACTTCCTACGAATCAATCAAACACTGAGACACCATTGGTTGAATGAATTGAGTCGATTTTGCATTCCCATTGGAATGACCTCTATGGATTAGCCAACCTTGCTTTCTTGCATTTTTACCAAAACACTACTCACCACAACCAAAATTCAAAAGATTTTCCAATTTTCATTTCTTTGCAAATCACCTTTCAAATCAATTTGACATTTCCTTCCCTGAGGAGACGACCTTGGAATAATCATTCCAAGTAAAACACGACATTGCAAGTCTCACTACTCTTGGGGAGAACTTTTGCACACGCACGTATTTTTGTTCACACATTCAATTTTTCTCATTTCTTGTATGATACCCGAGCGAGAGTGACACTCACCTACTCACATAAGCCATGTACACACATCCGGGCACATGTTTGGAGATAAGGGTGAATCACAATCAAGAATTTTTGGTGCCATTATCGGGGAAGTCTAAGTGTCAAGTTTCGAAGGTGATTTGGGACGGCATAGGTAAGTCTCGTGATTTTCATCATGGGCCAAGGTATGTCATCTCGATTTTAAATACTTTGTTGTTGTTTGTGTTTTATGTAATGTTTCCTAATTTTTATGAAAATGTGTTAAATGCCCCAAATTTTGAAAATGTGTGAGATTTGTGATGAGTATGAGCAAATCACTAGTGAGTGCCCATTAAATTATACGGTTCAAGACTTTGCAAGTGAAGGATCAATTTCAATATTGGCCCCCGAAAAATTTTACCCCGACCATTATGTTGCAACGAGTTATCCGAGTTATGGTTGGGAGAACGAACCTTATAATTTTTCATTCGATCTCACACCACCAAATGAATTTTTTCACTATCCAACATATGAGGACTCAACCAAACAAGAATTGGAAAATACACTTTGCGAGTTTATGTTATACCAAATGGAAGTCAATGCCCAAGTAGCCCAACAATTTTCTGAAATTAGAGATGCCTTATTGCATTGACTAATGTCATAATTAATAATTGTGAAGAACAATATCTTGAGCATAGTCAATGTATTGAGAATGATCATTTCTATGGAATGCAAATTGATGTTGAACCTCCCACCACTCTTGATTGTGAAAAAATTAATGAAGTCATTATCTCACATGAGGCTAATAAGCCCAAGGTCAATTTGCCATCAAAGAGTGGTGTTGGGGTTCATGCTTTTCAACATGGGGAGGGCATTAAAATGGAGTTAAGTGTAGAAATTTATGAAGAGAAATTGTATACTCCATTGTTGGAATTGCATAAACTTGTGCGCACCTCTATGTTGTTGATAAATTTGAATCATTATCTTTTGTATTGTTGGATAGATTGGTTAGGAAAGACATTTATACAACAAAAAAATTTAAAATCAAAAAAATCAATGGGCGCAAGCTCATATCCGAATGGAAGCCGGATTGACATGAGTCTTTTTTGTTTGTTTTCATGTACATAGTAGTTATATTTCTTTTAGTGTTATATTTTTATTTTACATGATGTTGAAGTGTAGATTTTAGCATGAAGTTAGTTACCCCTCCCTAATTTGGACTCAATTCATTTTTGAGCTTCATCGTAACAAATCTTATTTAGTATCATGTTCGAGTCTAAGTTGGGGGGTGTAAACAAGCTTTTTTGTGTTTCATTTTCCCTTTAATGTTTATATATATATAAAAAAAAAGGGGTATCTTATTTCCCATGTTACTTTCATTTTTCTTATTGCATGATTCCTTGTGCATTGAGGACAATGCATCGTTCAAGTTGGGGGGTGAGGTGTACCATTTACATGTTCCACCACTTTTTGTACAGAATAGTTGGAAATATGAAAATTTTGAAAATTTTGGACTTTTTTTGTGGAAAATATCTAATATTGAACTATATTCCCCTATCCTAATTGTTATGGGAATTGTGATTGCTTGATCTTCATTTTGAACTTTGAATACATGAGTACACCATAGAATTTTATCCTATGCTTGAGTATCACATATGTTTTTTCTTTCGAACTCAACCATAGTGCACCTTGAATGTGTAATTTTGACAATTTACTGATTGGATCCACATTTTAGATCTTGACATGCATAGTGGAGATGAAATAAGTACCCGTGTGAGCTTTAGTGTCAATTCTTGTTGGAGTGAATTTACATCAAAGGAACAATTTTTCAATTTCAAATATGTTCAATAATCTCATTATGCTTGCTTTGGTTAGAGTGCATGTTGATAGTTAATTGACTTTGTCTTAAAATTCCAACATGCCTCATCATGCTTATCTAGAGATGATCTTAGGCCATCTTTGAACTGCATTGAGCCTTAGCCTTTTTCTTTTAAAAAATTTCCGTGATTGAGCTTTAATTGAAAATTCGTTTCCGTGCCACATGATTGACCAAGCCAGTGCAAAATGATTAAAATTACCACACCGTGGTTGTTCCGAGACTGATTGTGATTGATCATAAAGGAAAGGAAATGTGGTGAGGAAACCCAAAAAATGGATGAATAGCATTGAATGAAAAAGAAGAGAGAAAGCCAAGAAAAGGAGAAAAAAGGGGGTTGAACAAGAAAAGAAAAGAAAAGAAAAATGTTGAGAAAAAAAAGAGACAAAAAGTTGACGTGAAGGTGTAAAGTTGAAAATTTCAAAAAAAGAAGATTTTTTGATAATAAAGGTCATGCCATCGGAATAACCCTTTTTTTCTCCCTCTAACCTTCATTTCACTCAGCCCAAGTACACCCCAAGGTCTCATTACAACCCTTGAAAGCCCTAAATGATCTAGAGAAAGCATGGTGAGAGCACACTTTAAACGAAAAGAAAAGCTGGTTTGCTATCTAGTGCCCTAACATTCCATTCATGAGATTTTGTCAAGTTCGTTTCAATTGTTATGCATGCACATCATTTTTGGATTATATGTGAGCATTTAGGTTTGTGCATAAGATTCTTTCTAACATATACACATGGAGAGCATGCTCGGATAATCATTGAGTTATTCATTTTTTAGAGAAACCCTTGGTGAGTTTTGCATCAAAGCTGAATTATGATAGCTAAGTGAATATGGATTCCGTTGAGTAAATGCTTAAATTACATATTCATTTCACACACACACGAGTTTTGAAAGCAAAAGTGTAGGTGGGTACTATAGAATAGCATTTAAGGCTATGATGTGATTCATATGTGATTAGTTCGGGTGTATTGGACCAAGCTATTTTTGACATCCCAGTGCTAGTTAGGATATGGGCATATGTTTCAAATGTTGGATATGAGGAAAAGAAGTTTGTAGGTACCTTCACTGGAAACCTTCACGAGACAAAACTTGTCCACTAGGGATCACCTAGGGGTTTAAAGGCTTGTTTCATATACTAAATGCAATAGCGGAATTGGTATAAGTTTATTTTTGTTTGCCTAATTTTTACATTTAGTTTACTAGGGACTAGCAAAGCTTAAGTTGGGGGGGTGTGATGAGCGCATAATATTGCATATTTAACGGCCTCATTACATGCATTTTAATTCAACTTTGCATTTAATTACTTATAGTTCGTCGAATTTGTGAATAATATGGAAATTTTGATGTTGCAGGTAATCATAGAGTAAATGAAGGATTTCTGAACCCTGCAACTAAGTGTGGATGAGTGGTGGAGAGATGGACAAATTTCATGAGGATTTTGGAGGCTTAAAAGTGAAAGAAATCAAGGAGGTATTGGTACTTGGTAACATAGGTACCGGCACCCACACCAATTGGTAGTAGTACCCCGGTATTTTGTATTTTTGACCATGATCCACTTCGAATCTGAAAACATACAAAACATGAAAATTGTAGATCTGGATATTCTTTATCTTGTGTCAAAATTTCAGCTCAATTGGACGGTGGGATCAAATGTTATGACAAATTTACGAAATCTGGTCCTGAGCTTGCATCCCCCTTACGACCTACCGGTAGAACCTTAAAACCTATCGATAGAAAAACTTACTGGAAGTTTTCTACTAGTAGGTTTTTGATGTTCTACCTATAGGTTTTGCTCAGAAGTGCTAGACACCTTTCCACACGACTCCACCTACTCCGGGGGCCCACCTCTTGTCATCTTAACCATAACCTAACATCTTTGACACACTATGATGGTCTCTTAGACCCTAAAGTCAGATTTTGGAAGAGAAAAGAATGGGAAGGGAAAGAGAGAGAAGAGGGGTAGTTGGTGAAGGCATGGGAGGTGTATGCTGGCTTGTCCTTGTTTCCTGAAGTGTCTAATCCCTTCCCACTCATTGGAAGTCATCTCTCACAGACCAAGGAAGGGGTATGGACGAATTTTGACCAAGATTTACAATATAGTTCAGATTTTACAAGCTTTTGAAAGGAGGAGGGTACCTAAGCTTAGGAGTGGTGTAGAGAGAGAAGCTTCAAAGAAGAAGATGAAGTTTTAGAGAGAGAAAGTTAGATTTTTGCATTTCCTTCACCATTTCACTTGTAGTAAGCTGTAATTCACTTGTAATCTTTATTGCTTGCATCTTAATCCAAGGGGAATTTCCTCTTGGGTATGTGAAATCGACTCTCGTACATTCTTCCTCGTAGTGTAAAGTGGTTTTGTTTGACTAGGTTGAGTGTGGACGTGGTTGTGGGCTCTTGATATACTATAGACTTGTCATGGGATATGCTTGTGCCTAAAGCATCCACATTAGTTCCTCACTTCCTACGAATCAATCAAATACCGAGACACAATTGGTTGAATGAATTTAGTCGATTTTGCATTCCCATTGGAATAACCTCTGTGGATTAGCCAACCTTACTTTCTTGCATTTTTACCAAAACACTACTCACCAGAACCAAAAATCAAAAGATTTTCCAATTTTAATTTCTTTGCAAATCACCCTTCAAAGCAATTTGACCTTTCCTTCCCTGAGGAGAAGACCTTGGAATACTAATTCCAAGTAAAACACGACATTGCAAGTCTCTCTATGCTTGGGGAGCACTTTTGCACACACATTTATTTTTTTTCACAAGCTCGATTTTTCCCATTTCTTGCATGATACCCGAGGGAGAGTGACACTCACCTACTCACATAAGCCATATACACACATTCGGGCACGTGTTTGGAGATAAGGGTGAATCGCAATCAAGCAATCATATGTTTATAATTGGCTAATTTCGTCGAGTCTATTGTAAATCCCAACCTATTCCATGGTCATGAAGATCCAAAGCGCCGTTGAATGGACGAGATCAAGCATCAAAACTACATTATTTGTACTCCAAATGCACCTTCAAGCTTAGAACAAAGGTAGTGACCAAGAGACCTAAGATGATCTTTTATTTTAATAGACTTAGGAGGATTAGAGTTAAAATGGAATTGGATTAATCCTTGTATGTCTCCTAGGTTTTTTTCAATGAAAAGATTTTCTAAAACAGTTTTATGTTTTTGAAAACATAGTTTGAGTCATTATTGGACCCCTTTTGAGCAACACCCTTTAGTGCTCAAGTGGACAAGTTTTTTGCTTGATTTTTGGCTTGAAAAACTAGTAGGGACTGCCCTATGCTTGCTGGCCTTCGCTTGAGTGGTCTATTTATGATTTAGGAAAGAAAATAGGAAAACGCCAAATTGAGGAGATTAGAGCTCGCCCATTGGGGTCGCTCGAGCTATCCAGTAAACTCTCATGTATTTATAATAAAGCATAGTAACTATCATGTGTTGCATGTATAATTAATGATTTATGAATTAGAAGTATAGGTTGTATTAGAAGATAGTAAATGTATTGGATCTTAAACTCATCTTTGGGAGAATTTAGGAAGAGAATAACTAGAAACCACCTTGGTATTTTACACATCAATTTTTATTTTCGCGTTAGATTGACCTAATTTTTGGATAGTAGAAACTAGATTCCAAGATCTACAAAAGTATATTTCACAAAAAAAATTGTGAAACGACTTCTAACCTAGTCAGAATTGTATTGGAAGTTCAGATAGGAAATGGGAGTCCCATTCAAACGAAGACTAGCTACAGTAATTTGCTGCCTGATAGAAAGTTTAACAGAAATTGAGATACAGGGAGTAAGGAACATTCAAATGCTAGTCAAGTTCGAACGAGGAACGTTCGAACACAAATCTCTATTCAAACGTAAGTGCGATTTTTACAACGATCAAGCTCACGCTGATTGTTCATATTCTGACTCTCTAAATGCCTAAGGATGCCCCCTTTAGCCAAATTTCATCAATTTTCAACCCTAGGCAGCCCTAGAGAGCTAGATAAAAAGGGAAAACACAAGATTCAAAGGGATTTTTATGTTGGGAACGAATCGAACACGATAGGATTACGCATAAACATTGGATTGACATAGGGGATTTTTCTTGAACTCTTTCATTGAGGGTAAGAACTATATTTATGTATGTTTTTTATCTTCTTGATGATTATAGGTTAAATAATTGTTATTTCTTGATTTCCTTTAGATTGAAAAGTTGTTTTGAACAAAATACATGTTTTATATTCAAGCAACTATTGTTCTTGAATTCCAAAACCTTAGTTCTTTTGTGATAACTTAAACTATCCATGTTTTATATCAAAATTCGTATATTCTTGATTTATAAACCCTAGTTTTGGTTATGATCAATGTAAATATATTGTAGATATCTTACATATTTTCTTGAATTATTTTTTTTAAAAGGTTATGGAACCATGATTCTTGATTGTAGTTGAATTTATTTGAAAAATTGTGGAAAGTATATCATATATGAGTGTGTATGATTAACGTGGGTTGCAATCGACCGGGTATCGTAGAGGGGTTAGACGAGTTTCCTACCTTGAGGGGTTTGAAGATTTTCTAACACTCGTAGTGGGGTTTGCTTGATTGCGATTCACCCAAATCTCCAAACATGAGCCCAGATGTGTGTATATGGCCTATACGAGTAGGTGATTGTCACTCTCCCTTGGGTTCAATGTAAGAAATGGGGAGAATCGTGTGTGTGAACAAAAATGTGTGTGTGTGCAAAAGTGCTCCCCAAGTGAAGAGAGACTTGCAATGTCGTGTTTTACTTAGAATTGTGTATTCCATGGTCGTCTCATCAGGGATGGTAGGTCAAATTGTTGTGAAGGGTGATTTGTAAAGAAATGAAAATGAGAAAATCTTTTGAATTGTGATTTGGTGAGTGGTGTTCTGATAAAAATGCAAGAAATCAAGGTTGGCTAATCCAAAGAAGTGATTCCAATGGGAATGCCAAATCAACTCAATTCATTCAACCAATGGTGTCTTGATGTTTGATTGATTCATAGGAAGTAAGGAACTAATGTGGAGGTGTAGGCTCAAGCATACCCCGTGACAATTCTACGATGTATCAAGTGCTCACAACCACGTCCGCACTCAACCTAGTCAAACCAAACACTTTACACTACGAGGAAGAATGGAAGAGAGTTGATTTCACATACCCAAGAGGAAATTCCCCTTGGATTAGCCAACTAAAAGTCTAGCTACTCCTAGTCAAAGCAATAACATACACAATGTAAAGAGACATGATGATGAAATAAGGCTTTAAACTTGTATTGATCCAAGAAGAGGTTAAACTTCAAAAACAAATTCATTTCATACCCAAATATAAAGCTTGGAAAGAAAAACCCAAATGTAGACATGGAATTACAAGAACATGAAGTTAGACTTGATTAAACTTGAAATAAATGAGATTAAAGTACAAGATGTAAAGATTACAAGTAATTTAAAGATTATTACAATTGAAATGGTGGGGGAAATGCAAAAACCTAACTTTCTCTCCCTAAAACTTTATCTTCCTCCTTGGAGCTTCTCTCTCTAAACTTGTGTAAAAACTGAATAATTGGTGTAAGACTTTGTCAAAATTCATCCATACCCCTTCCATGGTCTGTGAGAGCTGACTTCCCATGAGTGGGAAGAGATTAGACACTTCAACAAGCAAGGACAAGCCAATCATGCACCTCCCATGCCTTCACCAACTACCCTTCTTCCCTCTCATACCTCTCCTATGCTTTCTCTTCCAAAATCAAACTTTAGGTGTAAGAGAATATCATGGTCTGTCAAAGATGTCAGGGCATGTGTGGGATGACAAGAAGTGGGCCCCCGAAGTAGGTGGAGTCGTGTTTGCAGGCTTCTGGCGTTTCTTGGAAAAACCTACCAGTAGAACGATCAAAAACCTACCAGTAAGTTTTTTCTAGTAAGCAAAATCTACTTATAGGTTTTGGCAAGGGCTGAGGTAGAAGAATTCCAGTGCACTTTTCCTACCAGTAGGTTTTGGAACTTCTATCGGTAGGTTTTTGTTGATTTCTATCGGTAGGTTTTGGGGTACTTCTACCAATAGGTTTTCTCCTGTTTTGGCATTTTCTTGGTCTCTTGATGTCTCAAGCCATCCATTAAACCTTCCCTTCTTCTCCATTGCCTTTAAGCACTTGATGGGAGGCTTAATACACGCCCTTACCTGCTCTTTACCTACAATCACACGAATCTCCATTAAATGTGAGTTTAAACGCATTTTCCCCCATTTTCACCACAAAAACAAGTATAAATGGGTGCAAAGAGATACATGATATGCAATATTCTATGCTCATCAGGGTTGGTGCCTTGCAAGGACTAAATCATTATTCGCTCACGGTGATCGAGGTGGAGGGTTAGTATTCTAGTCCTGGGAAGTTACATCAATGCCGATGCGTCAGTATACATGCTTCTTGAAAATAGGTCATCATTGCCAGGATTATATTGTTGATTGGGTGTGTGTGTGTAGGGAGGCCAGGATACTCTCGATGTGTGGATTCATGTTAGCTAACCTACATGTGTATATGAGATATATGTTGATGGTGTGGATATCTGGATTGAGAACTGATCTTATTTATTCGTGAATTTTATTGTTTTACCATAAACCTGAGATCTTATTAATTGTCACTACATTAATTCAAATCCTTATGTATTATTTTGCAAAGTAATACTTACCCGTTTTAATGATTTCAAAACTTTGTTGAGTTTGAGAATGTTTCTCTACTAGGTTTTTGCTCATCCAACGATATATATATATATATATATATATGTGTGTGTGTGTGTGTGTGTGTGTGACTCCCCAAAATCCGGGGTCCTTTCTCAACCTATTGTTCACCCATCAATCCACAGAATATCCGTAGATACCGGATAACCTAATACCAGGCCGTTATGCCCCATTTACTGGGATCCATAATTAAACGAAATCCGGTTAGAGTCTCCTTTGTACGGGGAGGTCTGCCCAATACAAAACTTGTACATACAGTACCCATATGACCATTCTAAGGTCCAACATTCAAAATTCTAAGTATTAGACATTAACCAGTCATCCACAATCATCATTATACAACATCCATTCATTAAAATAATAAATGTCCATACATAAAGTCCCATTACAAGCCTTCAAAAAAATACAAGTTTTGTACTTAAATTTATACAAGGCCAAACTATAAATGTACTGAAGGGACTACAAAATCAATAATGAAAGCCACAGCCCGGCTGTGTCCATAAGAGAGCCGTTAGCGGAAGCTCGTCCAATAACTGAAATATGTTCGAACAACGGAGTGAGACGAAGCCCAGTAGGGTGATATCCTATAGAGAATACCTCTCAATCCCAATGAATATGATATGAATGCACTTTCATCAAGTCAAGCATATATCACAAGTCACATAGAAATGATACTAAGTATGCCAAACATGAATAATGCTTCATGAATGCATGTCCAACATCGAACCCCATCTCGAGCTCCTATACACAACACATGCTACGATGCCATGTGATTGTCACAAAAACAATATCTTTCCTAACCTCTAATTACTATCCCTCAATGTATGCAATGTATGGACGGGGGAGAAAAATTTCTTCCCCTAGGGATAGTGTCAAAAGAAAGGGCAATGAGGAAAGGGAAATGGGAAGATGTAAATATGGGATATGTGTGCACAAAAATGCTCCCCAATCGCAAGGAGACTTTCGTGTGTTGTGAGTTACTTGGAAGAGTATTCCAAGGTCGTATCCACAGGGAAGGTAGTGAATCAAGATTGAAGTGATTTGGTGAAAAACGGAAATGTAAAATCTTTTGTCTTGAGAGTTGATTGGTGAAGTGTATGCTAATGAAAATGTAATGATAAAACAAGTGTTGGCAATTCTAAGAGATCACTCCAATGGGTATACCACCTCAACTCAAATCACTCCTCCGATTGGGCATGAATGAACGCTTGAATCACGGAAAGCCGAGGATGACATCGGTGAGTATCTAAGCATAAACCGTGACTAGGCCTACGGTTTATCAAAGACTCATCGACTCATCCATCTTCTGTCCGGGCAAAACGAACCATTTGACTCTAAAGGGAAAGAGGAGAAAGAGTTGAAATGATATCCCCAAAGGAGATCCCTCTTGGTCTTGCCAACTAGAGGATTTAGCTACTCATACTTGGAATGGAAATGACTATGTAATGGAAGTGCATTTGCAAATCTATGAACTTCTAAGCTACTAAGTGTAAGAATTTATGAGCTAAAAGAACCTGCATTTAAACCCATTACATAGCTATGAAAATGAAGAACTTGAAGCATTAATGGTAAAATATTAAAAGAACATTCAACTAACCAAACATGAAGGGAAAACAACATTTATGGCATTCAATGAACTACTAAGATTCTTACTCAAGATTACAAGACAGTGCAGTAGAAGAAGATGCAAAAATCACCACTTTCTCTCTCTAAAAACTACTATTCATCATCTTCTCCGCCCATAGTTTCTCTCTCTAAAAACCTATATTTCCTCTGTTGAATAATAATATCTTCATCCATCCTTGGAGAACTTTTTGTTTCTCAAAAACGTGCCTGGTCATCCCCTGTAGCTCCCTGCAGCAGAGCACAGTCTGCAAGGCCTGGACCAGGAAGGTGCAGCATCCCTCTGCAACCCAGCTTCCCTTCTTCGTGTAATTTTCTTTGCTATGGAGAAAAACCCTTTTTTTCCCCATTCCCCATTCTGGAGAGGAGGGAGTCTCCCATCTGAGTACTGTCTCCCTAGGAGTGCAGCAGACAGGGTATGACAGAGGTGTGCAGAGCAGATCTGCACACCCAGCAGCTCCCATTTTCTCTTTCTTCAATTAATGCCATGGTTTCAAAGTCCAAGAAGAAAGACATGGAGGGATGTTCTGTATGGTGAACGAGTCAGAGGAGTGAGGGAGACTAGCTGGTGGGGCCCTTGAAGCAACAGAAACAATCCAGCAGAAATTTAGATGAAACAGCCTCGGCTACCGGTAGCTCGTGCACTGACTACCGGTAGCTGAAACCCCAGAAGCAATTGGCTACCGGTAGTCGTGCGGTAGTAGCAACTCCAGAGGCAATCGGCTACCGGTAGCTCAGCGGTAGCTGCAACTCCAGAGGCAATCGGCTACCGGTAGCTCTGCGGTAGCTGCAACTCCAGAGGCAATCGGCTACCGGTATCTCTGCGGTAGCTGATTGATTTTGCTTCCTTCTTGCTTCCTTCTTCTTTTAATTCAAAATCAAGGTTAGCCCTCATCTCCATTCATCAAAGCTTTGAAACAATCGACATTTGCATTGTTTAACTGCAAAACTAACAAATTACCAATAAGTGCTCAATTAACGCAAATCACATCAATATAATCTCCAAAAATCAATTCAAACCGAGATGATTTGCACAACAAAATATACAAAATTTGGTGTGAATCACACCCCCCAACTTGAGCTTTGCTAGTCCCTAGCAAAGTTTTGGCACACAGCATTATAATACAAAAAGAAATCATTCACACAATCAATTCTTTGATCAATCAAAACACAAGAAATCACATTGCAATTTTAGAAATGAACAAGGGCAAACTAAGTTCAAATTGTGGTTTTCTTTCATAAATCAAATTTAAACTTGGAGTACATGGGGTTAGGTTTCAAAAAGAGACAAAACAACCTAACATGGCTTCTTCTACTGACCCACTGACTCCATCAGGACAAACAACCTAAGAACACAAAACAAGGGAACCCAATGGACCCTAAACCTCATCTTCATTCCCATCATCACCACTTCCTTCCTCCCCAGAATCATCCCGAGACACGTCATCATCATCACCCTCCTTGTTCTCATCGGATTCATAATCATCACCATCTTCCACCACTATGGAAGTGGAGGGCCTAGCTCTAGGGGGATTATAAACAGGAGGTGCGAGCCCTTCCGGTATAGACCTCCCGGGAAAGGTATGCACATAGAGGTCTTTCATCATCACTGCCATCCCCTGCATAACAGCTTCCATTCCCAGCACAGTACCCTCCAGTGAATCCAAACGACGAGCAATGAGGCTTTCTGGCATCGCAGTGGATGGCCTGGACTCAGATGGGCCCTCATCAGGCGGTCCTGCACTAGATGACCCTGGACCTGAAGGTCTAGCACGCTCGGCTCGAGTCATGGCAGTCCTCTTCATGCTACTAGCTTGACCAATGGTTCCAGTATCCGGAGGGGTGATTTTATCAGAAACAATTCCTTTTACCTTGAAATGGTTACACATGCGAGTTACCAAATTTCCATAAGGGAGATTCGCCCTTGGATGGTCAGTCTCGGCGAACTCATTCATTACCTCCCAGATGAACAGCGCGATATTCAATTTCTTCCCCGTCATCACTGCATCCAAGAGACCCAACTTCTCCACATTTGGTGTCTTTTCTGATCCCTTTGGAAACAAATTGTAATGAAGAATTTTATTCATCAAACCAAATTCATGCTTAAGGCCCCCAGAATGGACTGTTCCCTTAAACTGTGTTGGGTCAACATACATTGAATTCACATAGTCCTGAATAGGTATGACATTTTCGACATTGTCCGGATAAATCGAAGTGGAGGGAGGTGGCTGTTGATACTCCAACAGAGTAGCAATCACCTCGGGAGTCACTTCAAAACTCTTCCCTCGCACGTTTGTTTTCAAAATATTCTCATCCTCATTCGGCACCTTGAGTCTTTGGTAAAACTCTCGGCATTGAGGCAAATTGAAACCACTCACCTCTTTGAACCAAAATTTCATTCCAAGAGCTTCAATGGTCTTCATCACCACATGATCCACACCCAAAGATCTCCTATGCACAGCCCTTTCACAAGTCACATTTTTCTCGTTAATAAACTGCTCCCTAGCCTCATTCCTTGCTTTTTTTCTTTGCTCTGCCCTTTGAGCACTTGAACCTTCCCCACTTCTCTTCCAATTGGGTGCCTCTGAGGGTTGTGGAGGACTTAGTCCTGCACGTTTGGAACGAACCATTGGGATGATTCTGTGAGTCTGCAACTGAGAAGAGGAGGGGGGGGTTTGAGAGATTTTCGGCTGGCCCAAGGTTTCGGAAAAACAGAGGCTTTGAATCTTGAAGGAGAAACGCCAATTTGGTAGTTCTATGGTTAGGAATTTATAGATGAATGGGGAAAGGGAACGGTTTGGGTATCTAGGGGGGTTATGGGTGAGAGGGATTTGGAATGGGTTCAATGTATTGTGAGGATACTAAAGAGTCTCTCCAAAAAAACCCAATTAAAAACACTAATTTCAGGCGTTCTGACCATCGGCTACCGGTAGCTCGTGCACTGACTACCGGTAGCTGCTACACCAGAAGCCAGTGACTACCGGTAGTCAAGCGGTAGTTGCTGCCTTAATTCCAAAATACCCCTACAGTCATTTCACTTTCATTCCACTCTCTCTTAGGATCTCCCTTATGCATTCTAACACTCTTTTCATGACCTCCACTCCACCCTAAACATCTAATCCACTTGCAAACCACAGTTCGAATAATTATGCCCAATTCATGATTGAAATTGCAAGGTGATTTAACCCTATGAACATTCATCATTCAACAATCAAATTCTATTCTCAACTATCAAAAAGAGCACCCAAAATATACATCATGAGGTTCAGAATCAAAACATTCCTAAAATATGTCAATATCAATAACTTGAGAAATATTCCCTCATTCTTGCAAGCATGGAGCTTTTTAACAAATTTCTCAATTGAATGAACTAGATGTACATGAGCAAAACCATAGTCCTCAATGCTAGTCAGAAATATGCACCCACAAATTAATTTTCAACTCGTGTGCATGTGCATTTTAACAAGTAATTTGGGCATTTACGAAACAAAATTCACATTCGAAAGGCTAGACAAACTCAGTTTCAATGCAAAACTCACCAAGGGACACCCTTAAACAATAAACGCACTCACGTTATACTGGTATGCACTCCATGTGTACATGTGATCTAGAATCTTGTATTCAAAACAAAGTGCTCACATGTAATCCAAAAATGAAGTTCATATTTGATAATGAGGCAACCTTGGCATAGTCTCATGAATAGGATGTTAGTGCATTAGGTAGTAAGACTAAACTTATCATTTTTTTTTTACAAACATGCTTCTCCCATGCTTCTCTAGATCACTTATGGCTTTAAAGGTTGTAATGGGGCCCTGGGGTAATATCTAGGTAAAAGAAATGAAGGAAAAAGGACAACAAAGAGGGTTGTTCCGAGTGAGAGACTTTAATGTTGGAAAAACACTTCCTTTTTCATGGGATTTTGATTTTCTCACCATCACCACACCCCTTGTTTATTTTCTTTATTTTTCTTAACATCTTCCTTTTCTTTTGATCACTCTTTATTCTTTTCACCCCTTTTTCTCCATTTCTTGGATTTTCATTCAACTCCTTGAGTTTCAAATCATTCATCGCTTTTTTGTTGGAGTTTCCACACCATACTTCCTTCTCTTTTGCAATCACTCATATTCAGCTCTAGGAACAACCAAGGTGAGGTAGATTTTTTTATCATCTTGCATTGGCTTGGTTAATATGTGTGGCATAGAAACGAATTTTAAAATGGGCTCAATCTCGGCACTAGGGATAAAATTTTCTCAAGAAAAAAAAAGGGCTAAGGCTCAAAGTATTCAAAAATGGCCTAAGATCACTTCCAGGTCCACATGGGGAGAGCATTACATGATCAAGACAAATCAGTCTACTAACCAAATGCAACTAACCAAAGCAAGCATAATGAGACTATTGAACAAACTTGATATCAAAAATTGTTCTTTGAGTAAACGTAAGTTCCCTCCAAAAAGGTTTGGCACTAAAACTCTCATGGGTCCTTACTCATCTCCACTACTTATGTCAAGCTTAAAACATGAATCCAACCCGTAAATCACTGAAATTACAAGTTCAGAAAACACATACAGATGAGTTCGAAAATCAATCCATATGTGATATTTATGCATAGGATCCATTTCTATAGTAAGCTCATGTGCACAAGGTTCACAACAACAACCAACATGTCATCCAGTTCATACTCGCTTCATAAGGGAATACAGATCAACTTAAAGGTATTTTTCATCAAAAATTTTCAAAAATTTCTCACATATTTTGTACTAATGCGACAAAAGCAGAATACTTCCCAGCAACCTTGGTGTAACATACAAATGGTGCACCTCACCCCCCCAACTAGAATCATGCATTGTCCTCAATGCAACAAAAGGATATAGTAGGCCATGGAAGACAATAAAAGATAAATAGGGTAAGAGAACACCTCGCAATTGCGCTTTTGACAAAAGCACCAAGATCTGGATTCAAGAGAAAACAAAGCTATACACCAACAACAAGTAAGTGACATGAAATAAAAAAAACATGACATAATTAAACAAAAGAAATTGTACATGCGAACAAGGGACCAATTGTTATTCCTCAACCACGTCCGGATACACCGGGTCGGTTAACTCCTCTTCCACCACTTGGTTTTCAAAGGCCTCAAAGAATGGCTTAAGTCTTTGGCCATTGACCTTGAATGTTTGGCCATCTTTGAGGTTGGTGATCTCAACAGCTCCATTGGGGTAGGCCACCTTGACGAGGTAGGGGCCATCCCAACGGGATCTTAGCTTTCCAGGAAAAATGGAGAGGCGGGAATTATACAAGAGTACCTTTTGCCCGGGCTCGAATGATTTCCTCACTATGGAGTTATCATGAAAGATTTTCGCCCGTTCCTTTGAAATTTTTGAACTCTCGTATGCATCCCGCCGAATCTCTTCCAATTCATTCATTTCTAGCATCCTATGTGTACCGGCCATTCTCATATTGAAATTTAAAGTCTTGATGGCCCAATAGGCCTTGTGTTCCATTTCTACCGGCAGATGTCAAGCCTTTCCATAGACAAGCCGATAGGGAGACATGCCCAAAACTGTCTTGTAGGCCGTACGATATGCCCATAGGGCATCAATCAATCTCTCAGACCAATCCTTCCTATTGGGGTTAACTGTTTTTTCGAGGATGGTCTTGATCTCCCTATTGGCTAGCTCGGCTTGGCCATTTGTTTGTGGGTGATAAGCGGTGGATACTTTATGTGTAACGCCATATTTGAACAATAATGATGCAACTGGCCTGTTACAAAAGTGTAATCCACCATCACTAATCAAAGCACGAGGCATCCCGAACCTCGAAAAAATGTTCTCTTTTAAGAACTTGACTACAACCCGGTGGTCGTTAGTCTTGGTTGGGATAGCCTCCACCCATTTGGACACGTAGTCCACTGCCAGCAGAATGTATAGATAGCCAAACGACATAGGGAAGGGACCCATGAAGTCAATGCCCCAACAATCGAATATCTCTATGACAAGTACAGGGGAGAGGGGCATCATATTCCTCCGGGTCACATTCCCCAAACGTTGGCATCTATCACATTCTTTGCAAAATGAAATACAATCCTTAATTAAAGAAGGCCAGTAGAAACCTGATTGGAGAATTTTTGAAGAAGTTTTCTTGGCGGAGAAGTGGCCACCGCAGGCTTGGGAGTGACAGAAGGCAAGGACATTCCGCTGCTCATTTTCAGGCACACATCGCCTCATGATTTGGTCTAGGCAGTACTTGAACAGATACGGATTATCGAAGTAGAAGTACTTAACGTCCGCCATAAACCTCCTTTTATCTTCAGGGCTCCACTTCGGTGGTATTTGTCCTGTTGCAAGATAATTGCAAATGTCAGCATACCAAGGACAATGAGAATGAATGGACAATAAATGCTCATCGGGAAAAGAATCAGGAATTGGAATGTGCTCATCAGCCTCTTGCACCACCAATCTAGATAGATGGTCCGCCACCACGTTCTCTACTCCTTTCTTATCTTTGATTATCAGATTGAACTCTTGAAGTAGGAGGATCCACCGGATAAGCCTTGGTTTGGCATCCTGCTTAGACAGTAGATACTTTAAAGCAGAATGATCAGTGAAAACAATTATCGGTGAACCAATGATGTAAGACCGAAATTTATCTAATGCAAATACTACTGCTAGCAACTCCTTTTCTGTGGTGGTATAATTCATTTGGGCCTCATTCAGAGTTTTGCTAGCATAGTATATTACATATGGTCTATTATTCTCCCTTTGACTGAACACTGCACCGACCGCATAATCACTTGCGTCGCACATAAGCTCAAAAGGTAAGTCCCACTTAGGTGGTCGCATAATTGGAGGCGTGACAAGCATACTCTTAAGTTTTGAAAAAGATGCCTCACAACTATCCGACCAAACAAAAGGGACATCTTTGGATAACAAATTGGTCAACGGGCGGGCCAATGCACTAAAATTTTTTATAAACCGACGGTAAAAACCTGCATGGCCCAGAAACGACCTGATATCTTTGATGACCTTTGGCGTAGGGAGGTTGGAGATGGCCTCCACCTTTGATTTGTCCACTTCGATTCCCTTTGCCGAGATGATGTGCCCGAGCACAATTCCTTGTGTCACCATGAAGTGACATTTCTCCCAATTCAGAACTAGATTCTTCTCCTCACACCTTTCTAACACCTTCTTCAAATTCCCCAAACACCCCTCGAAAGAATCCCTGAAGACTGAGAAGTCATCCATAAACACCTCGACAATCTTCTCCACCATATCACTAAAAATCCCCATCATGCAACGTTGGAATGTTCCAGGGGCATTACATAGCCCGAAAGGCATGCGACGATACGCAAAGGTACCGTAGGGGCAAGTGAAAGTGGTTTTCTCTTGGTCTTCAAGGGCAATCTCTATCTGATTGTAGCCAGAGTATCCATCTAAGAAGCAATAGAAAAGATGCTCCGCTACCCGTTCTAGCACTTGATCGAGGAATGGGATTGGAAAGTGGTCTTTCCTTGTGTACAAGTTGAGCTTCCGGTAATCAATACACACTCTCCAGTGATTACCCTTGTTGGAATGAGTTCATTCTCCTCATTTTCTACCACAGTCACACCCGACTTCTTGGGTACTACTTGCGTGGGACTAACCCACTTACTGTCGGCAATTGGAAAGATAATGCCCACGTCAAGTAGTTTCAAAACCTCATCCCGTACCACATCCTTCATGATCGGATTTAATCTCCTTTGTGGCTGGCGAGATGGTTTTGCATCTTCTTCAAGGTAGATCCGGTGTGTGCAAATGGTAGGATTTATCCCCTTGATATCTGCAATTGTCCACCCAATTGCTCCCTTATGTCTCCGCAACACCTCCAAGAGATCTCCTTCTTGCTTTGCATCCAATGTCGAACTAATCACCACCGGGAATGATTCATCTTCCCCAAGATATGCATACTTTAAGTGGGAAGGTAGTGGCTTCAATTCCAAGGTAGGCTTTTGTACATCGGATGGAAATATCTTCTTCTCTTGGTGTGGGAGTCTTTCAAATGTTGGGATCCACTTATCCACCCCTTTCAAACCTTCCACGCTCTCTTCCTCATCTAACTTTACAAGTTCAACAAAGTCCTCCTCCATGCAGTCCAACATTCCTTCTAACTCCACTTGCTCCTCAATCAAAGTGTCGATTCTATTGATCTCGTTCACCTCCACATCATCCCCGGGTTGTTTTGCTAGGTTGAATACATTCAGCTCCATGGTCATGTTCCCAAAAGCCAACTTCATTAGACCATTCCTGCAATTAATCACTGCGTTAGCGGTAGCAAGGAAAGGTCTTCCAAGAATAACGGGGATTTGGGAATTAAGGTTAGCAACCGGGTGTGTATCTAATACAATAAAATCGACTGGAAAGTAAAAATTGTCAACTTGGACAAGCACATCTTCCACTACTCCCCTTGGTGTGCGTATCCTCCGATCCGCCAGTTGAAGTGTAACTGAGGTGGGCTTCAACTCTTCAAGCTTGAGTTGTTGGTACACGGAGTAAGGAAGAAGATTAACGCTCGCCCCCAAGTCAAGCAATGCCTGCTCAACCCGGCAATTCCCGATGGTGATGGCAATTGTTGGACAACCGGGATCCTTGAATTTTGGAGGAGTGTTGGTCCTCAATATAGAGCTCACTTGTTCGGTGAGAAATGCCTTTTTCCGGACATTCAACTTCCTTTTCACAGTGCATAGGTCCTTCAATATCTTGGCACATGACGGAATTTGCTTGATGGCATCAAGGAGCGGGATGTTGATCTTTACCTGCTTAAACAAATCCAAAATGTTAGAATAATTAGCCACCTTGAGAGGTGGCTTCAACCGATGGGGAAAAGGGGCGGACATAGAAGGAAAGCATAAACCATCATCAATCACATGTTCTTTATCAACCCCATCTCTCTCACTCTTTTCACTTGACTCGCCCTTGTCGACCACACTTTCTTTGGCCTCACTATCACTTTCTTTTTCTTTTGGCAATGCTGCCTTTGGTGTCAACTTTGGCACCACCATCTTTTCAATTTGTTTACCACTCCTAAGTGTGGTGACAACTTTGAGTTGCTCAAAACCCTCCTGGGAAGTCTCGGCCAACTCAACCACATTTTGACCTTTGGGATTTTGTTGGGGTTGAGAGGGAAATTTTCCCTTCTCTTGTTGAGACAACCCAATGGCATTGGTGATCTTGGTGAGTTGGGCCGAAATGTCCTTATTGAAGGTGGTTTGGCTTTGCATGAAATTAGTGAAGGTTTGATTGAGGGTGGTCTGGGTTTGAATGAAATTGTGGAGCATATCTTCCAAATTCTTCTTATGAGGGGGTTGGTAGATGGAAGAAGTAGACGGACCTTGTTGGGAGAAATTTTGTGGGGGAGGATTGGATTGATACCCTTGCGGATTAGACCGTGGGTATTGGGAGTTAGAGGCTTGCCCTTGACCCTGGGATTGAAATTGGCCTTGCCTAGGAGGTGCGGGAGGTGTATATGTGTTTGAGCCATAAGGAATGGGGTTCTCATTCCTCCAACTGAAATTAGGGTGATCACGATACCCTGAATTGTAAGTGTTGGAATTTTGAGGAAATGATTGCCTCGGTTGGTTGAAGGCATTGGCCTGTTCATGGTATGTCTCTTTAAGTGCCGGAATGCTCGGACACTCCGACGTGGAATGATCGACACCCCCACAAATAGAACAAGCCTCCTCGGCTCTTGACACATGAGACACCTCTCGTCTCCTTTCCACCTCAAGGCTATCTACTTTCCTAGACAATTTGGAAATTTGGGAAAGTAGATCCTCACGGTCTTTTAAGTCATACATCCCTCCCCGTGGTGGTTGACTACTCACTGGCATTGTCCTAGGTACATCACTTGGATCCCTAACATGCCACGATTGTGCATTTTCGGCCAAGGTACCAAAGTAATCAAGGGCCTCGTCAGGGTCTTTGTTCAAAAATTCACCATTGCACATCATGTCAATGAATTGCCTATGGTTTGGTGAGATTCCTTCATAGAAGAAACTCACCAATTGCCACGATTTAAAACCATGATGTGGTATGGATTGAATCAAATCTCTATATCGCTCCCAACACTGATAGAATTGTTCATTGGGTTTTTCAGAAAAGTTTTGAATGTCTTTTTTCAATGAAGTGGTTCTATGAACCGGAAAAAACTTTTTCAAAAAGAATGAAACTATATGGTCCCAAGATAGCATGGTCCGAGGTCCCATGGAATCAAACCAAATCTTTGTCTTACCCTCCAAGGAAAAAGAGAAAAGTTTCATCCTTGCAATCTCTTCCATGTTGTAATTTGGGATAAAGGTTGCAACTATTTCCTCATAAGACTTTAGATGACTATAAGGGTTTTCCTTCTCAACCCCATGGAATTTAGGGAGTAGTTGCAACATCCATGGTTTGATTACAAAGAGATGTGCTTGGACAGGAAGGACAAGGCATGATGGTGTGGAGCTACGGGTCGGTTGAAGGAACTCCCGCATTGTCCTTGGTGGAGGGTCAAGTTGGATGTTCCCTTCATTCCTAGGTGGGGGAAATTGCACTCGTGGGTTGGGCATCCTAGGTTGTTGGAATCCCCCACCCATTTGCCTATTCGGGTTAGCATCCTCATTATCAAAAGCATCGGGAGGGGGATATTGCATTCTTGGGTTAGGCATCCTATTTTCGGGTAACCCCCCACCCCTTTGAGCATTTGGATTCACCCCGACATTGTCAAAATTTCCACCCCCTTGGATGTTTGGGTTGACATCCACATTTTCGAAATTGTCACCCGCATCCTCGGGTGGGTCTTGGTCGATGTTCATGTTGGGGCCTAAGGGTTGTCTAACTAATCGGTGATAGTCGTCCCTTCCCCACATGCAACAAGATATCTATACAAATGAAATTGTAAACAAACAAGAATATATACACGAAACAACGTACCTCAGCCCGTGATGAAGATCACGGGACTTACCTCCATTGTTCGGAAATCACTCTCTTGGTTTGACACTTGCCTTCCCCGGCAACGGCGCCAAAAATAATTGTCACCAAAACAATATCTTTCCTAACCCCTAATTACTATCCCTCAATGTATGCAATGTATGGACGGGGGAGAAGAATTTCTTCCCCTAGGGATAGTGTCAAAAGAAAGGGCAATGAGGAAAGGGAAATGGGAAGATGTAAATATGGGATATGTGTGCACAAAAATGCTCCCCAATCGCAAGGAGACTTTCGTGTGTTGTGAGTTACTTGGAAGAGTATTCCAAGGTCGTATCCACAGGGAAGGTAGTGAATCAAGATTGAAGTGATTTGGTGAAAAACGGAAATGTAAAATCTTTTGTCTTGAGAGTTGATTGGTGAAGTGTATGCTAATGAAAATGTAATGATAAAACAAGTGTTGGCAATTCCAAGAGATCACTCCAATGGGTATACCACCTCAACTCAAATCACTCCTCCGATTGGGCATGAATGAACGCTTGAATCACGGAAAGCCGAGGATGACATCGGTGAGTATCTAAGCATAAACCGTGACTAGGCCTACGGTTTATCAAAGACTCATCGACTCATCCATCTTCTGTCCGGTCAAAACGAACCATTTGACTCTAAAGGGAAAGAGGAGAAAGAGTTGAAATGATATCCCCAAAGGAGATCCCTCTTGGTCTTGCCAACTAGAGGATTTAGCTACTCATACTTGGAATGGAAATGACTATGTAATGGAAGTGCATTTGCAAATCTATGAACTTCTAAGCTACTAAGTGTAAGAATTTATGAGCTAAAAGAACCTGCATTTAAACCCATTACATAGCTATGAAAATGAAGAACTTGAAGCATTAATGGTAAAATATTAAAAGAACATTCAACTAACCAAACATGAAGGGAAAACAACATTTATGGCATTCAATGAACTACTAAGATTCTTACTCAAGATTACAAGACAGTGCAGTAGAAGAAGATGCAAAAATCACCACTTTCTCTCTCTAAAAACTACTATTCATCATATTCTCCGCCCAGAGTTTCTCTCTCTAAAAACCTATATTTCCTCTGCTGAATAATAATATCTTCATCCATCCTTGGAGAACTTTTTGTTTCTCAAAAATGTGCCTGGTCATCCCCTGTAGCTCCCTGCAGCAGAGCACAGTCTGCAAGGCCTGGACCAGGAAGGTGCAGCATCCCTCTGCAACCCAGCTTCCTTTCTTCGTGTAATTTTCTTTGCTATGGAGAAAAACCCTTTTTTTCCCCATTCCCCATTCTGGAGAGGAGGGAGTCTCCCATCTGAGTACTGTCTCCCTAGGAGTGCAGCAGACAGGGTATGACAGAGGTGTGCAGAGCAGATCTGCACACCCAGCAGCTCCCATTTTCTCTTTCTTCAATTAATGCCATGGTTTCAAAGTCCAAGAGGAAAGACATGGAGGGATGTTCTGTATGTTGAACGAGTCAGAGGAGTGAGGGAGACTAGCTGGTGGGGCCCTTGAAGCAACAGAAACAATCCAGCAGAAATTTAGATGAAACAGCCTCGGCTACCGGTAGCTCGTGCACTGACTACCGGTAGCTGAAACCCCAGAAGCAATTGGCTACCGGTAGTCGTGCGGTAGTAGCAACTCCAGAGGCAATCGGCTACCGGTAGCTCTGCGGTAGCTGTAACTCCAGAGGCAATCGGCTACCGGTAGCTCTGCGGTAGCTGCAACTCCAGAGGCAATCGGCTACCGGTATCTCTGCGGTAGCTGATTGATTTTGCTTCCTTCTTGCTTCCTTCTTCTTTTAATTCAAAATCAAGGTTAGCCCTCATCTCCATTCATCAAAGCTTTGAAACAATCGACATTTGCATTGTTTAACTGCAAAACTAACAAATTACCAATAAGTGCTCAATTAACGCAAATCACATCAATATAATCTCCAAAAATCAATTCAAACCGAGATGATTTGCACAACAAAATATACAAAATTTGGTGTGAATCACCATGACATGAACCAGACATTCCAAGCCCCCGACATTGATGCTAAGTATCTAATGACCATTATCAACACTTGTGTTTTTATTGGGTAGGTAATTTATGGACATCAAACCAACGGGCTACCAAACCAACACAACATTCAAGGGCATCCCACCTCCGATTTTGAGTACATCGACACACTTTTCTGAAATTACACTTTCGGAAAAGTGTGTGAACCAAGTAATCGGCCCTTGCACCCGAGGGAGAATCTACCCCTTCTTACTATATATGACACATTTTTCATGCAATATTCCGTGTGACTCAATTAGACGTTTGTCCAATTTTCCCGAGCCCACCAATCAACTTATCATATGGTGATTGACCCAACCCATGCACACACACTCACACTCATGCCAATGCCCACAAATGTAGTGCAATCCATGCATATGCAATGTAATATACTATTGCAGTTCTATTCCATTGCAATGCTAACTAGATCATGTAAGTATGTGACAACATCTCATAAGCATCAACATCTTAATTATATCATGAGGCATATAATAACATTCCATTACCATCACTAAGCATGCTATTAGCAATTTCAATTCAAATAATACACTTGAACATACTATGGCATTTTATCATATACCCATAAGGCATGACCTATAAACATATAGTATACCCATTCATAACACTCACATTTAACATGTTCAGCACCTAAAATCAAATAGAATTAGGCATAACATGCTCATCATTTCATCCCACTAGATACATGGTAGATATGTAAATATTGTACATAACCCCACCTATACCATAAATAACTTGAAATTGAGAGTAATCCTAAATAGAAGGAAATCCTCACCTTTGAAGCGTAAACAAGAAGAAAATCCCTCCAAAATACCCAAAGCAAGTCCTTCAAAGCCCTTGCCCCAACACCCTCGATTTTTGAAAGTGATGGAAAATAGTCGTTGTTGGTGTTGACGTGTTGCCCTCGTTGAGTAGAACAACTTTAATTCTTGATTGATAGAATTCTAACGGTCAGATCAAACGTTATGAAAGGAAGAAGAAGGTGAAGCCTGAAGAACTCTAATTTTTCCCCCTTTATATAGTCTTCCATACCTCACAATGCGACACTTGTCCAATTGAATAATGTTCTTTAAAATATCTAGATCATTTATATTGTGGGTCCCGCAAATAAAATTAAGTCGTTGGAATTTAATCGTGCATCCCCTGATTGCACGTTTTGCCTCGTTTTACGTGAAAATTTCTATTGTTCAAAATTTCAAGAAATTTGATTAGTTAGCTCGATTTTCGCGAGACGAATTCAACGGTGAGGTCCGTTTCGTCATCCGAGTTTTTTAAAATTTCAAATTTTAACCCATACTTTAATAGCTTAATTACTGTAATACCCCTTTAATTAAAATTTTAATTTTCCCGGAACTTGTCTCTAATACCAAGTTGTGATGCCCTAAAATACGGGGGTCCTTTCTCAACCCCATGATCACCCGAATCAAATAACACTTGTGCTCATAAATGAGAAAGTAGAGATGTACCCTAAATGACCAACTGATCCACTGGCTCATTATGAGAAGTGACAACGAAGACTCACCCTTGGGCCCCTGATGTCCCCACCTGAAATCCCTGTCTACACACTGGACCATCTGGCCTGGCTTCGGCCTACACCCTGGACCATCTGGCCTGACTGCGGAGTCCCCGTACATGAAGTAGCTGGGACCTACCTAGTGCCTTGAGGCTGATGTTGATTCCCTGGGCCAGAGACAGGGTAGGGATGAGTGAATTATGTCTATTGAATCCCCGCTCATAATTGGGATTGAGAAGCCTCATGACTCTAGGATCCCTGCCCGAGAGGGCGATTCATCTTTAGGTGGCTAGGCCTATGATAAAAACATGTCTTTTGGCCTCCTTGGTATGTCCCCTTTATGTTTTCCCTCCTTGGAAAAATTGTCTCTAGTCATGACCTTGATAACTCCAGCTTTGCCGCTAAGACCCTTGTGGTGTAGAGTGCTTGAATATTTTTCCCTAATCTCCAACCCTCGAACCCAAATTATGTGTATATATGGCTTGTAGAGATTGGTGAGTGTCACTCTACCTCGAGTTCAATGTAAGAAATGGGAAAATTATGTGTGGATGAAAAAAAACGTGTGTCTGTACAAAAGTGCTCCCCAAGCGTAGAGAAACTTGCAATGTTGTGTTTTACTTGGAATGGGTATTCCAAGGTCGTCTCCTCAGGGAATGAAATGTTGAATGTTTTTGAAGAGTGATTTGTGCAAAGTGAAAATTGAAAAATCTTTGTGATTTAAAGTTTGGTGGTTTGTGATTTGTAACATATGCAAGAAAGAAAGGTTGGCTAATTCATAAAGGTCATTCTAATAGGAATCCCGAATCGACTCATTTTATTCAACAAATGGCGTCTCGGTGTTTGATTGATTCGTAGGAAGTGAGAGACTAATGTGGTTGTGTTGGAAAAAAGCATACCCCCTGACAACTCAACGGTGTATCCAGAGCCCACAACCATGTTCGCACTCAACCTAGTCAAACCAAACACTTCACACTCTGAGGAAGAATGAAAGAGAGTTGATTTCACATACCCAAGAAGAAATTCCTCTTGGATTAGCCAACTAAAAGTTTAGCTACTCATAATAAAGGCAAGAACAAACATGAAGTGAAGAAACATGGTGATGAGGACAAGAGGTGGGCCCTCGGAGTAGGTGGAGTCGTGTGAAGAAGTGTCTGGAAGATTTGGGCATGTTCTACAGGTAGGTTTCTTGCATGGCAGAGGTAGAAAATTTCCAGTGGCCTTTTCTACCAGTAGGTCTTGAATGACTTCTACCGGTAGGTCTTGAATGTCTTCTACCGGTAGATGTTGTCCTGCCTTGGGATTTTCTTGGTTCCTTGAGGTCCCGAACCATCTGTTAAGCGGTCCCTTCTTCCCCATCAACTTTGAGCACTTGATGGGGTACTTTATACATGACCTTACCTACCCTTTAACTACAATCACACTAATCTTCATTAATCGTAAATTTGAAACCATTTCCCCTAAATTTCACCACAAAACAAGTAAAATGGGTGCAATAGAGATGCATGATGTGCAATATTTTATACTCATCACACCCCCCAACTTGAGTTTTGCTAGTTCCTAGCAAACTTTATTTTCAAACTACACTACATAAAAAAAACAATTCCATTCATGTTAGACAATTCACAGATCAACAAAATACTCAAATCATAATGCAACTATGTAAATGAACTTGGGGAAAAATGAAACAAACAAAAAATGGTTCTTTCATTCATAATTGTTTGAGGTTCAGTACAAAGATCTTAAGACAAAAATGGCATGTGATCCTAGGGACTCTTCTATCAGGCAGAGTAACACTAAACCACTATCTTCCACTATGTACAACCAACCAAAATCAACAAAACAATAGTAGGCTCTCTCTACTCCTCCTCATCATCGTCACCCTCCTCGTCATAGGACTCCTCCACCTCTACAACAGTCGAGCCAGTGGGGGCAGAAGTGGATGGCCTAGAGGTGGAAGGTGGTGGCACTTAGGGGAGAGACTCTCTTGGAAAAGCCCTCTCAAAAATCCTGGTGACCATCAGCTTCAGCAGCTACATAGTCCCACTGAAGTTGTCCAACCTTCCCTCGATCGCATTAAGGTATTGAGAGACCGTCTAAGGTGGGGCAGTAGTGGATGGCCCGGAGGTGGAAGGTCCAGCTGTAGGTGGCTCGACCCTCGATGGCCTAACTCTCTCTTCCGTCTGTGCAGACCCTCCTGTCATGGCCGATCTCTTCATGCTGCTGGACTTGCCTATAGGACCAAACTCCGGTGGAAGATTCACATCGGTGGGGATGCCCTTTATCTTATTATGGCGAAGTAGAAGTACTTCACATCCGCCATGAATATTCGTCTGTCCTCTGGGGTCCAATGCGGTGGTATCTGTCCTGCAGAAAGATAATTACAGATGTCAGCGTAACAAGGACAAACAGAATGAATAGAAAACAAATGCTCATCGGGAAAAGAGTCAGGGATAGTAATATGCTCTTCAGCATCTTGGACAACAAGTCGGGACAAATGATCCGCCACCACATTTTCCACTCATTTCTTGTCTTTAATGGTCAAGTTGAATCCTTGTAGGAGGAGGATCCATCTAATGAGTCTTGGTTTCACATCCTACTTAGACAAAAGATATTTCAAAGCAGAGTGATCAGTGTAGACTATAATAAGCGAACTAATGATGTACGACCTAAATTTGTCCAAAGCAAATACTACGGCTAGCAACTATTTTTCGGTAGTAGTGTAATACATTTATGCTTCATTTAGAGTCTTGCTAGCATAGTATATTACATAAGGCCTTTTTTCTTCCCGTTGACCGAGCACTACACTGACCGTGTAATCACTCGCGTTGCACATAAGCTCAAATGGGAGTTCCCACTTGGGTGGTCGCATAATTGGAGGTAAAGTGAGCATGCTTTTTAATTTTTTAAAAGAAGCCTCACAATCATCCGACCACACAAAGGGAACATCCTTTGCAAGCAAATTGGTCAATGGCCTTGCCAATGCACTAAAATATTTTATAAATCTACGATAAAAACTGGCATGGCCAATAAATGACCTGATATCTTTGATGACTTTTGGAGTGGGGAGGTTGGAAATTGCTTCCACCTTGGATTTTTCTACTTCAATCCCCTTCTCCGATACAATGTGCCTGAGTACTATCCCTTGTGCCACCAAGAAGTGGCACTTTTCCCAGTTTAGTACTAGGTTTTTCTACTCACATCTTTCAAGTACTCTCTCCAAGTTTTCCAAACAACCATTGAATGAATCCTGAAACACCGAGAAATCATCCATGAACACCTCCATAATTTTCTCCACCATATCGCTAAAAATCCCCATCATGCATCTCTGAAAAGTTTCCAAGGCATTACACAACTCGAATGCCATTCGACGATAAGCAAAGGTGCCAAAAGGGCACATGAAAGTCGTCGTTTCTTGGTCCTCCAATGCAATCTCGATTTGGTTGTAGTTGGAGTAGCCATCCAAGAAACAATAAAAGAGGTGTCCGGCTACTCTCTCCAACACTTGGTCAAGGAAGGGCAAAGGGAAATGGTCTTTTTTTGTGCATGAGTTGAGTTTCCGATAGTCGATACAAACTCTCCAACCGGTCACTACCCTTATTAGAATCAACTCATTCTCCTCATTTGCAACCACAGTGACCCCCGACTTCTTTGGCACTAATTGAGTGGGACTAACTCATTTACTGTCAGAAATTGGAAAAACAATGCCCACATCAGTTTAAGCACCTCATCCCTCTCCACATCCTTCATGATAGGATTTAGCCTTCTTTGTGGTTGTTGGGACGTTTTGGATTCTTCCTCCATATAGATTCGATGTGTACAAATGACAGAACTAATCCCCTTGATATCGGCAATTGTCCACCCGATTGCTCCCTTATGCCTTCTCAACACTTCCAGCAATTTTTCTTCTTGCCTCGGCTCCAAAGACGAACTTATCACCACCGGGAATGTCTTGTACTCCCCGAAAAATGCATACTTCAGTGTGAAAGGCAGTGGTTTCAATTCCAAGATTGGTGTTTGTACGATTGATGGAAAAATTCATTTTTCTTGTTGTGGAAGTTTCTCAATTGTCGGGGCCCAACTTCCTACCCCTTGCACAGTTTTTGACTCCTCTTCATTACCAAACTCTTCATCCCCTAATTTTGAATGGCAAAGTAATTTCATGTGATCCCCCACCAAAGTGTCAATCCGGATGACATCATGCACTTCCTCATCATCACTCAGTTGCTTGCACAAGTTGAATACGTTGAGGTCCATTGTCATGTTCCCAAAGACAAGCTTCATTAGTCCATTCCTACAATTGATCACAACATGAGATGTAGCAAGGAAAGGCCTACCTAGTATCATAGGAATTTGAGGACTAGGATTAGCAACTGGATGAGTATCAAGTACAATAAAATCAACGAAAAAATAAATTTTGTCAACTTGAACTAAAACATCCTCAATTACTCCCCTTGGTGTTCTCACGCTTCGGTCCGCCAATTGAAGAGTAATTGGAGTTGGCTTCAACTCTTACAATTGCAATTGTTGATACACCGAGAAGGGTAGGAGGTTGACACTTGCTCCCAAGTCTAGAAGTGCTTGCTCCACCCAGCAATTCCCTATGGTTATGGAAATGGTAGGGCAACCGAGGTCTTTGAACTTGCGTGGTGTATTGGTTCCCAAAATGGAACTCGCTTGCTTTGTGAGAAATGCCTTATTATGCACATTCATCTTCCTCTTCACAGTGCACAAGTCTTTCAAGATCTTTGCACATGAAGGTATTTGCTTGATGGCATCAAGGAGCGGAATGTTTATCTTTACCTGCTTAAACATTTCAATGATATTTGAATAATTAGCAATGTTAGTTGCTGGCTTCAAACGTTTGGGAAAAGGGGTCAGAATAGGACACTCATGCACATTTAAATCAACAACTTTTTCCTTTTCATGTGTCTCACTCCCCTCGGAGTTGCCCATAGTCTCTTTTTTTTTAGCCAATGTGGCTTTGCGTGAGAATTTTGGCAAAATAGTTTTGACAATTTGTTTGCCACTCCTTATGGTAGTGACTTCCTTGAGTTGCTCACAAATCTCATTAGTGGGCTCGGACGATTCAATCACGTGTTGACCCCTATGGTTTTCTTGTGGTTGACCGGAAAATTTCCCTTTCTCTTGTTGGGATGACCCTATGGCATTGGTCAATTTTGTGATTTGAGTCTGAATATCATTGAAAGTGGCGGCAATTTGGTTGTCGATTATTGTTTGGCTTTGAATGAATTGGTGCACAACATCCTCCAAGTTTCTTTTATGAGGAGGTTGGCAGTTGGGTGGGTTGGATGGTCCTTGTTAACCAAACCCTTGTTGAGGTGGTGGATTTTGGGAAAAACTTTGTTGATTGGACCGGGGCTATTGGGAGCTAGACGAGGGACCATGACCATAGTAGGATTCATTTTGCTTGGGTGGAATGGGAGGTGACATTGAGCTAAACCCATGCGGAGTAAGGTTTTCATTCTTCCAACTAAAGTTCGGGTGATTGCTCCAACCCGGATTATATGTATTGGAATGTGCAGAGAATGATTGCCTACTTTGGTTGAAAACATTCACTTGCTCATGATAAACCTCTTTGAGTGCCAAAATGTTTGGGCACTCCGAGATAGAATTCTCAACACTTTCACATATATTGCAACATTCCTCGGCCTTAGGATTGTTAGACCCTTCATGCCTCCTATTCACCTCTAGACTCTCCATCTTTCGGGACAACCTTGTGATTTTGGCAAGCAAGTCTTCTTGGTCCCGCAAATTATACATCCCTTCCCCACTTGATTGACTCACCGGAGAGGACCTTGGCACATCATTGGGATCCGTGATATCCCAAGATTGAGCATTTTGTGCCAATTTATTGAAGTACTCTAGGGCCTCATCCGGATCTTTGTTAAGAAACTCTCTGTTACACATCATGTCTATGAATTGTCGATGGGCCGGTGCAATTCATTCATAGAAGAAACTAACCAATTGCCACGGTTCGAATCCATGATGTGGAATGGATTGTAACAACTCTTTGTATCGATCCCAACATTAATAAAACTGCTCATTGGATTTCTCCGAAAAATTTTGAATTTGTTTCTTAAGAGCAGTGGTCTTGGGCACCGAAAAAAATTTGTTTAAAAATTCGGAAAGCATTTGTGCCCAAGAACTTATCGATCGAGGTTTCAATGAGTTCGACCAAGTTTTGGCTTTGTCTTTAAGGGAGAAGGGGAATAATTCATGCAAGCTATGTCTTCCATGGCATGATTTGTGAGAAATGTTGCAACAATTTCCTAAAATTCCTTAATGTGCAAATAAGGATTTTCTCTTTCAATTCCAGGGAATTGAGGAAGAAGTTGTAACATTCCCGATTTAACAAAGAAGACACGAGCTTGGACCGGTAGAAGTATGCAAGAGGGGGTGGTGCTTCGGGTTGGTTGAAGATAATCCCTCACTGACCTCGCTAGAGGATCAATCGGGATATTGTTTCCCTCATTCCTAGGAGGGGGAAAATGCATTTGGGGGTTTGGAATTCTAGGTTTTTGCATTCCCCCACCCCTTGGAACATTAGCATCATCATCCTCAAAGTTGTCACCGGCATCCTCGGGTGGATCCTGGTCAAGATTCATGTTTAGGTTATAGGGAGTCTCACAAGTCTATTTTGGTCATCCAGTCCCCACATACAAAAACACTATCTACAATTAAAATGGAAAGTAAACACATGTACAAAGGAGCACTGTACCTCGGCCCGTGATGAGAATCATGGGACTTACCTCCGTTGTCCGAAATCACCTTCTAATTCAACGCTAGCCTTCCCCGGCAATGGCGCCAAAAATGCTTGACTTGTGTTCACCCTAATCTCCGAACACGAACCCTTGAATGTATATATGGCTTTTGTGTGCAGGTGAGTTCCACTCTGCTTCGGGTTCGATGCTAGAAATGGGGAAAATATGTGTGTGGATGAAAATGTGTGTGTGCAAAAGTGCTCCCCAAGCGTAGAGAGACTTGCAGTTGACGTGTTTTACTTGGAATGGGTATTCCAAGGTTGTCTCCTCATGGAAGGAAGGTTGAATTATGGTGAAGGTGATTTTGTAAAGCAATGAAAAGTGTAAAATCTTGTAATTTTGTGTTTTGGTGAGTCGAGTTTTTGATAAAAATGCGATGAAAACAAGGATGGCTAATCCGAAGAGGTCATTCCAATGGGAATGTCAAATCAACTCAAAACATTCTACCAATAGTGTCTCGGTGCTTGATTGATTTATAGGAAGTGAGAGACTAATGTGGAGGTGTAGGCTCAAGCATACCTCGTGACAAGTCTACGGTGTATCAAGAGCTCACAACCACGTCCGCACTCAACCTAGTGATGAGCGCATAATATTACATATTTGAAGGGCTCATTACATGTATTATAACTCAACTTTTGCATTTAAATACTTAGTGTTAGCCAAAATTGTCTATAATGTTGATATTTTGATGTTGCAACCTTTTATAGCTTAAATGATTGATTTTAGGACATTGCAACCTTGATGGATGTGTGGTGAAGGCATGTACACAATACATGAAGAATTGGAGGCTTAAAAGTGAAGAAATCAAGAAGGCATTGGTGCTTGGGAACAAGGGCACCAGCTGCAGCAACAATTGGAAGCACTACCTCGGAATTCCTCCATTTTGACCATGATCTACTCAGAATTTGGAAAAGTTAAAAACCTGAAAGTTGTAGATATGGGTGTCTTCTGTGTGGTGTCAACATTTCAGCCCAATCCAACGGTTAGATCAAGAGTTATGCCGATTATACCGAAGGTGGTCCAGTGCAGAAAAACAGTACCGGTACCTAGTACCGGTACTCCGGACCTTCTGGTCGCGACAACAGCCTGTAACTCAACTTTGAGGCTTGGGGGTCCCACCTACACTTCTCCCACGCCTATCCCAACATTTCCTTACACATTTACAGGCCTCCTACACTCAAGTGGAAGACTTTAAAGGCCAATGCATTAAAGGAGGAATGGGGGGAAGTGGGCTGCCCAGGCTATGATCTCCTAGCCTGTCAAAGCCATCCATTCAGCCCTCTCTTGATGGGAGCTCGTACACACAGCTAGGGGGGAGCCTCATGGACGAAAATGCAACTCTCTCACACCATTATATTCAGCATTCCATTCATTTGTAAAGGGTTGGCTACCTAAGCTTAGTTTTTGCTCCATTGAGGAAGAAGATGAATAGTGTAATGTAATTTCGTTTTTGCATTTCTTCCATCCATTTCACTTGTAATCCTTTGTAAGAACTTGGTAAGCTTCATTTAATGTATTTAATGCTATTCACTGCAAGTTCATTTCAAGTTTAATCTTTCATTTTAGCTTTCACCATTGTTGCTTCCATGTTTTCTTCATTTCTTAACTTAAAATGGGTATTGCATATTTTCCTTCATAGCTTTAGATTTCTTGCTTCAAGTTAAGTTTCATGCTTTAAATCTCCATTTCTCTTCCATGTCCATCTACATTATGTTTGTCTTGCATTTTTAATATGAGTAGCTAGGATTTAAGTTGGTTAATCCAAGGGAAAATTCCTCTTGGGAATACCATTTTCAACTCTTCTTCATTCCTCCCTTTAGAGTCAAATGGTTCGGTTTGATGGGGTTGAGAGTGGATGAGTTGGTGAGCCTTTGATATTCCGTAGGCCTAGTCACGGTTTATGCTTAGATACTCACCAATCTCGTCCCTAGCTTCCCCCGAATCAATCGTTCATTCATGCTCAATCGGAGGAAGGCTTTGAGTTGATTTGGTATTCCCATTGGAATGAACCCTTTGGATTAGCCAACACTTGCTTTCTTGCATTTTCATTTTGAACAAAACTCACCAAAACACAAATACAAGATTTTACACTTTCTTTTCACTTTTACAAAATCACTTTCACAAAACTCCATTTCCTTCCCTGAGGAGACGACCTTGGAATATTTTCCAAGTAAAACACACGACCACAAAAGACTCCTTTCGATTGGGGAGCATTTTTGTGCACACCGCATCTCATTCCATCTATTTTGTTCATCACATTTCCATTCACATCCATTTTGTTGTTGTTTCCTATCTTCTTGCATCATCCGGAGGGAGAGTGACACTCCCCCATCACTATAAGTCACATACACACATTGAGGGTGAGGGTGATGTTACAAGGTTAGGAACGACGTAATTATCAATCAATCACCTAGTCAAACCAAACACCTTACACTACGAGGAAGAATGGCGGAGATTTGATTAAGCATACCCAAGAGGAAATCTCCCTTGGATTAGCCAACTAAAAAATTAGCTATCCATAGTCAAAGTAAAAACATTCATAATGCAAAGAGACATGGTGAAGAAATGAAACATAGAACTTGTATTAATGCAAGGAAAGAGTTAAACTACAAGAGAAAATGCATTCATAGTCAAAATACAAAGATTGGAAACCAATACCCAAATGTAAAACTTGAAATGCTAGGAAATGTTGTTAAACTTGAATAAATTTGAAATAAAGGAGATTAAAGTGCAATAATTAAAGATTACAATTGATTTAAAGCTTACTACAACTGAATAACTTTCTCTCTCTAAAACTTCATCTTCTTCCTTGGGACCTTCTCTCTCTAAAAGCTTGTATAGCTAAATAATGTTGAAAGAATGCTTCATTTACGTCCATCACCCCCTAGGGTCTGTGTGAGTTGACTTCCCAGCAAGGGGAAGGGGTTGGACACTTACACAGGCAAGGACAGGCCATGCCTGCAACCCCACCATGCCTCCCTCTTTCTCTCTCTTCCTCTTCCATGCTCTTTCTTCCAAAGTTAGATTCTAGGTGTAGGGAGGCATGCTTGTATGTAGAATATGTCAGGGGATGTGTGGGAGAAGCAGAGGTGGGCCCACGAAGATGTTGGAGTTGAGATGGCAGATTTCTAGAGTTTCTAGGTAAAAACTATCGATAGAACGTCAGCAAAACCTACCGGTTTTTTCCAGCAGGCAAAACCTATGGATAGGTTTTGGCAGGGGCAGCAGAAAAAGATTTCCAGTGTACAAAACCTACCGGTAGAACATCACAAAACCTATTAGTAGGTTTTCACCTGTTTTGACTTTTTCTTGATTTCTTGTGTCTCGAGCCACCAGTTAGGCCTCCACTCCTTCTTCATTGTCTTTGAGCACTTGATAGAAGGTTTAATATGCACCATTACCCACTCATTACCTATAATCACACAGAACTCCGTTAATTGATAGATTAAATGCAATTTCCCCCATTTTCCCACAAAAGCAAGTATAAAATGGGTGCAAAGAGACAAATGATGTGCAATATCCTATACTCATCGCCTATCACATTATTTTCAAAATGAGGCACAATCTTTAATCAATTTAGGCCAATAAAACCCGCTTTGTAAAATCTTAGCTGATGTTTTATTGGATGAGAAGTGCCCACCACACACCTCAGAATGGAAGAAGGAGAGGACATCCCGTTGTTCATTTTCTGGTACACACCTCCTCATGACTTTATCAGGACAATATTTGAACAAGTACGGGTTGTCAAAGTAGAAGTACTTCACATCCACCATCAATCTTCTCTTATCTTCCAAGCTCCAATGTGGGGGTATTTTTCCTATGGCAAGAAAATTGCAAATTTCAACATACCACGGACAAACTGAATGGATAGAAAATAGATGCTCATCAGGGAAAAAATCAGGGATAGGGATGTGCTTTTCGGCATCTTGGACAACAAGCCGTGACAAATGGTCTGCCACCACATTCTCGACTTCTTGAAGGAGAAGGATCCACCTAATGAGTCTCGGTTTAGCATCCTGCTTAGACAACAATACGTGAACGAATGATGTATGACCTAAATTTATCCAATGCAAACACTACAGCTAACAACTCTTTTTAGTGGTAGTGTAATTCATTTGTGCTTCATTCACAGTTTTTCTAGCATTGTATATTACATATGGCCTTTTGTCTTCCCTTTGACCTAGCACTGTGCCGACCGCGCAATCACTTGCATTTCACATGAGCTCAAATGGTGGTTCCCACTTGGGGTGGTCGCATGATTGGAGGTGAAGTAAGCATGTTTTTAAGTTTTTTGAAAGATGCCTCACAATCATTTGACCACACGAAGGGGACATCCTTTGCTAGCAAATTTGTCAAAGGTCTTGCCAATGCACTAAAATCCTTAGTGAAACGACGATAAAAACCTGCATGGCCAAGAAATGACTTGATGTCTTTGACGACCCTTGGAGTGGGTAGGTTAGAAATTTCTTCCACTTTAGATTTTTCCACTTCGATTCCCTTTGCGGACACAATGTGTCCAAGCACAATCCCTTGTGTTACCATGAAGTGACACTTTTCCCAATTAAGCACCAAATTCTTCTCTTTACATCTCTCTAGAACTCTCTCCAAATTTTCCAAACATCCTTCAAATGAGTCCTCAAACACTGAAAATTCATCCATGAAAACCTCCACAATCTTTTCCACCATGTCGCTTAATATCCCCATCATACATCTTTGAAAAGTTCCTGGGGCATTGCACAAACCAAATGGCATTCGGCGATAGGCATAAGTACCAAAGGGACACGTGAATGTGGTATTTTCTTGATCCTTCAGGGTGATCTCTATCTAATTGTAGCTGGAGTAGCCATCTAAGAAGCAATAGAAAAGATGCCTGGCTACCCTCTCCAACACTTGATCGAGGAATGACAAGGGAAAGTGATCCTTTCGAGTTCATGAGTAGAGCTTCCGATAATCGATGCAAACTCTCCAACCGGTGACCACTCTTGTAGGAATCAACTCATTCTCCTCATTTGCCACTACAATGAATCCTGACTTCTTTGGTACCACTTGCGTGGGACTAACCCATTTATTGTCGGTAATTGTAAAAATAATGCCCACGTCAAGTAGCTTGAGCACTTAATCTCTCACCACATCTTTCATGATGGGATTTAGCCTTCGTTGTGGTTGTCGGTATGTCTTGGAGTCTTATTCTAGATAGATTCTATGAGTGCAAATGAGAGGGCTAATTGTCTTGATGTCAGTTATGGTCCAACCAATGGCTCCTTTATGCTTCCTCAAGACTCACAACAACTCATCTTCTTGCTTTGGCTCTAAAGAAGAGCTTATTACCACTGGAAATGTTTTTTGCTCCCCCAAAAATGCATATTTTAGTGTAAATGACAATGGCTTCAACTCCAAAGTGGGTGTTTGCACTGTTGATGGAAAAATCTTATTTTCTTGTGATGGAAGTTTTTCAAATGTTGGGGTCCAATTCCCCACCCCTTGCACATTCTCCAGTTCCGCATCTACCATAAACTCTTCCTCCTCCAACTTGGTATTGCAAAGTAAATCCATATGATGCTCCACTAAAGTGTCAATCTGATTGACCTCATGAACTTCCTCATCATCCCCCGATTACTTGCAAAGGTTGAACACATTGAGATCCATTGTCATGTTTCCAAATGCAAGCTTCATTAGACAATTCCTAAAATTTATCACGGCATTAGAAATAACAAAGAAAGGCTTACCGAATATGATAGGAATCTGTGAACTAGGATTAGCAACGAGGTGAGAATCAAGTACAATAAAGTCAAAGGGAAAATAAAATTTGTCCACTAGGACCAAAACATCCTCAACTACTCCCCTTGGTGTTCTCGCGCTTCGATTTGCTAGTTGAAGAGTAATTGGTGTTGGCTTCAACTCCTCAAGTTGTAATTGTTGATGCACCGAAAAGGGTAGGAGGTTGACACTTGCTCCCAAGTCTAGCAATGCTTGCTCCACACGGCAATTTCTAATGGTTATGGCAATGGTAGGGCAGCGGGTATCCTTGAACTTAGATGGGGTGTTTGTCCTTAAGATGAAACTCACTTGCTCGGTGAGGAATGTCTTCTTGTGCACATTCAGCTTCCCCTTCACGGTACACTAATCATTCAATATTTTTGCACAAGAAGGTATTTTTTTGATAACATCAAGGAGAGGAATGTTTATCTTCCCTTATTTAAACATTTCAAGAATATCATAATAGTTAGCAATTTTAATCGGTGACTTTAAACGTTGGGGAAAAGGGGTCGGGATAGGACAATCATGCACATTCAAATCAACAAACTTTGGCTTTTCAAGTGTTTCACCCTCCTCGGAGCTACCTTTAGTCTCTTTTTCATTTTTCAATGTGGCTTTGGGTGAAAATTTAGGTAAAATGGTTTTATCTATTTCCTTGCCACTCCTAAGAGTGGTAATAGCCTTGAGTTGCTCACAACTTTCTTTGGTAGCATCGGACGATTCAATCACATGTTGACCCCTTAGGTTTTCTTGGGGTTAAGCGGGAAATTTCCCTTTCTCTTGTTGGGACGACCCCATAGCATTGGTCAACTTAGTGATTTGAGTCCGAATGTCATTAAAAGCGACAACAGTTTGATTGTTGATTGTGGTTTGACTCTAAATGAATTGATGCATGACATCCTCCAAATTTCTCTTATGAGGTTGGTAGGTGGGTGGGTTGGGTGGTCCTTGTTGACCAAACCCTTTTTGAGGTGGGTTTTGTGAAAGCCCTTGTGGATTGGACTGTGGGTTTTGGGAGCTAGATGACGGACCATGACCATAATATGATTGGTTTTTCTTAGGCGGAATGGGAGGTGACAATGAGGTAGACCCATGAGGAATAGGGTTTTCATTCTTCCAACTAAAGTTCGGGTGGTTGCTCAATCTCGGATTGTATGTGTTAGAGTGTGGAGAGAATGATTGCCTACTTTGGTTAAAGGCATTCACTTGCTCATGTTATACCTCTTTGAGTGCTGGAATATTTGGGCACTCCGAAATAGAATGCAAAACACTCTCACATATTGAGCAAGACTCCTCGGCCTTTGTGACATTTGACACCTCATGCCTCCTATTCACCCCTAGACTCTCCACCTTACAGGACAATTTAATTATTCTAGCAAGCAAGTGTTCTTGGTCATGCAAGTTATACATCCCCCCTCCCCTTGGTTGAATACTCGAAGAGGACCTTGGCACATCGGTGGAATCCGTGATATCCCAAGATTGGGAATTTTTCGCCAATGTGTTGAAGTACTCGAGGGCCTCATTGGGATCCTTACTTAGAAACTCTCTATTGCACATCATGTCGATAAATTGTCGATGGCCCGATGTAATTCCTTCATAGAAGAAACTCACCAACGGCCATGGTTCGAATCCATGATGTGGAATGAAGTGTAACAATTCCTTGTATCTATCCCAACACTAATAGAATTGCTCATTTGGCTTTTTCAAAAAAATTTGAATTTGTTTCTTAAGAGCAGTCGTCTTGGGCACGGGAAAAAAATTATTTAGAAATTCGGATAACATTTGTGCCCAAGAACTTATCGAGCGGGGTTTCAACGAGTTCAACCAAGTTTTTTCTTTGTCCTTGAGGGAGAAGGGAAATAATTTCATACGTGTCATGTCTTCCATGGCATGATTTGTGACTTGATCTGAAATGTGTACACCTAAGTGCAGGTGGTCAAGTTGTAGTAATAATCCGGTTAAGTCCGGAGTCGAAATCCACAAGGAATTATTGTTGGTGTTTCAAGGTAAGCAGTGACGGAGACCAAGATTTAAAGTTTTGATGTTTAGGGATTTTCTTGGGCCGAATATATAATTCTTTCCAAGAAGATTTTCTAGAAAAAATATAAGATAATCTTTAACTGTAAAAATCACCCTTTAGTTCGAGGATCTGGACATGTAGTCAACCATCCGGTTTATTATACTTGTACTTGGGAACTCAATTAACCACCATGTCAACATGATGTTAATCGGAAGATAAAGTTGGATTGTGAGAATTAAAAGTATGGTTCCAATGTCTTTGTAGAAGTTCACAAGAATTGTTTGTGCCGAGACTCAACCCGTCGACAAACAAGCAAGTGTTTTTACAAGACGTCCAACCATTGCACTAGTTTTCCATTTCCATTCTTTAAATGAAGCACAATAATGGTGAAGATTGATGGGTAGTCATGAAGATCTAGCCGGGGTACTTGCCTTGAACCAATGAGTCTTTCTATGCAAGAGTTATCTGTGTCATAGAAAGTACTCACAGTTATACAAAGTGCCTTAGCTTTGCTAGATGAGTTCAATCATTCTATTAAGCAAGTGAAATATAAATCATTAAGCATAAACGAAATGCACAAATATAACTTTCGGATGATTTATACATGTCCATCACCTCTTACTAAAGAGTGAATGAGAACCTACTAACTCTTCATGGCTTTGGTAAAGCTAGAAAAGTGAGTGATGCTCATTCGTCAAAGTAAAGGAGTTACAAGGTAAAACACACTACACAAAGAGCTGATATTTGATGAAGAATGAGTGAATCACGTTCCACCCTTCACGGCTTTGGTAAAGCTCTAGAAAAGTGGAAGAGTTTCACTTCTCTAAGGGAAGAATGAAGCTCAAACAATGGAAGCAAATGAAACTAATAATGAAAGTAGAAGAAAACTAGTCACTTTCGGAGGGTTTCCACCTCAACCAAAAGATGATCTATCTCCCTCTATGCAAGTAAATGTAAGCCTAAGTCTAAGACTAATTCTACAACTAGCTAGGAAATATTGGTCTACTATAAGCCCCATGAAGCTCCCACAATGGGAGTATTTATAGGCAAGGAGGAGGGGACAAGGGATTGTGAAAGAATAGTGTAAGGCCTTCAAAGTCCTCTGAAAGCCATCCACTCTGCAGCCTATTTGTGGACAACGTTCGAACGTTGTCTAGCGTTCAAACGTTGTCTCCTATCTTTGCTTGATGGGCGTTTGAACGCCAGATGGGGTCTGAACTTCCCACTCAAGTGGCCTGTGTTCTTCTGTGAGAGCAATTTTCACACTCCATGTACAACTTGACTTTGCACTCAGCAGCCTAGTCCTCAATAACTCAGGGGAACATTCGAACGTGAATTAGCGTTCGAACATGGTACTCAAGTACCTCAGTGTTTTCCTTCTTAGCTGCAACACGCCATGTCTCAGCATTTCAACAGTTTGGTCTTCAAATAATTCAAGGGAACATTCGAATGTGAATTGGCGTTCGAACGTTATTGCTTTGTTCCAAGCTTTTCCAATTTTGTTCCAGGGCATGCTGGTGTTGCATGAAAGTTTGATATTCATTGCCTTTGGACCTTTGTACAATTTATATCCTAAAATGTCATCATTTAAACTCCATCAAAGTATAATTAGTTTTAAAAAGGCCTATTATAATGCCAATTTTAACTACTAATCACACCCCCCAACCTAAATGTTACTAGTCTCTAGTAATAAAACAACAATTAAATGAGAAATTATTTACAATGCCTTTTTCGTAGGTCATCCGGTTGCATTTAGCGTATGCAACAAGCCGTTAAACCACTAGGTTTACCCTAGCGGACGAGTGTTGTCTCGTGAGGTTTTTCAGTAAAGCTACCCACAAACTTCAGTCGGACAGATAAGTGTATGTGAGATTGCTTGTTAGAGTGAGCTAGTACCATGGTCATTGGGACACCCAACCCTCAATTTTGACTTATCTCCCGCATACTTCCCTTTCATAGGTATTTATTCTATACAAAACTAAGCATCTGTCACATTGGTATTTGGAATTCCCTATGTATTAGGAGTGATCATTCTAGGAACAAGAATTGTTATATAACAAACATTCCACTTTACCACCTTCCATGGATAGCTTTGATTTCACAAACCTCTCATAGAATGCTCTCAGCAAAAATTCCCTCCGATTATAGTGACTTGTCTCTCAAAGGGCATGTGATCAGAAGAGGGCCAATCGAAAAATCACATGCACAATTAGTATGGGAGTGAAGTTTGAAGGAAACAGACTAATCATGTTTGGCATAATCTCATGGAAGAATATTGATGCAATTAAAGAAAAACTATATATTATTGTTTGTGTATAAATTCAATTGTAGATATTTTGTTGCATGTGGGGAAGGGACAACCAAAATCGGTTAGTTAGGCAACCCATTGGCCCCAACATGAATCTTGACCAAGACCCACCCGAGGATGCGGGAGATAATTTTGAAAATGTGGATGCCAACCCGAACATGCAAAGGGATAGGGGAGGACCAAAACATAGGATACCCAATCCTAATCCACGAATGCATTTCCCCCCTCCTAGAAATGAAGGGAACAATATCCCAATTGATCCTCCGGCGAGGTCAATGCGGGAATTTCTTCAACCAACCTCCACCACCACACCTTCATGCATCCACCTTCCGGTCCAAGCTCATCTCTTCATAGTTAAACCAGGGATGTTGCAATTGCTTCCCACCTTCTATGGAATTGAGAATGAGAACCCCTATTCTCATATAAGAGACTTTGAGGAAATAGTTGCAACCTTTCTCCCCAATCACAATATGGAAGAGATAGCAAGAATGAAATTGTTCCCTTTTTCCCTAAGTGATAAGGCAAAAAGTTGGCTTCATTCCTTGAGATCCCGGACCGTGACATCTTAGGGTCAAATGATTTCTGTGTTTTTGAACAAGTTTTTTTCGGTGCATAAAACCACCACCCTAAAGAAACAAATTCAAAATTTTTCTGAGCTGCCCAATGAATAATTTTATCACTGCTGGGAACGATACAAGGATTTGCTACAATCCATTCCACACCATGGCTTTGAACCATGGAAAATGGTGAGTTTCTTCTATGAGGGAATCACACTAGGCCATCGACAGTTCATTGATATGATGTGCAATGAAGAGTTTTTTAGCAAAGACCCTGATGAGGCCTTAGATTACTTTGATGCATTGGTGGAAAATGCACAGTCATGGGACATCACTAATCCCACCGATGTACCAAGGTCTACTCCTCAAGGGAGTAGCCAAACTCATAAGGGAGGGATTTATGACTTAAATGACCATGAGGACCTACTTTCAAAAATTGCCAAATTATCTAGGAAGGTTGAGAGTCTTGAGGTCAATAGGAGGCATGAGGTGTCACAAGTGTCAAAGGCCGAGGAATTTTGCTCAATATGTGAGAATGTGGAGCATTCCACATCGGAGTGCCCCAACATTCCGGTGCTTAAGGAAGCATATCATGAGCAAGTCCATGCATTTAACCAACCAAGGCAATCATTCTCCCCTCACTCAAACACGTATAATCCGAGTTGGAGCAATCACCCAAATTTTAGTTGGAGAAATGAGAATCCCACGCCTCATGGTTCAATTGCACATACACCTCCCATGCCTCCTAAGCAAGGTCAATACCAAAATCAATACCAAGGCTAGGGACAAGCGTCTAGCTCCCAATACCCCCGGAATAATCCGCAAAGGTATTCACCAAGTCCACCTCCACAAAGCTTTTCTAATCAAGGACAGTCCAATCCTCCCACCTACCAACCTCCCCATAAGAGGAACTTGGAGGATGTGCTTTACAACTTCATCCAAAGCCAAACCACCTTTAACAACAACATCTCGGCTCAACTCACAAAAATTACCAATGCCATAGGGGTGTCACAACAAGAGAAGGGGAAATTCCCCGCTAAACCCTAAGAGAACCCTAAGGGGCAACATGCCATTGAGTCATCCGACCCCACCAAAGAGAGTTGTGAGCAACTCAAAGCTGTCACCACCCTCCGTAGTGGCAAAGAAATTGACAAAACCATTTTGCCACCGGTCTCACCCAAGACCACATTGCCAAAAGGAAAAGATATCTTAGGTGACGCCGAAGAGGGTGAGTTGAGTGAAGAGAAAGAAAGGGAGGTTGATGAGAAATAAAAATTGACTAATGATTGTGTATTTATTCCTCCCATGCCTGCCCCTTTCCCACATCGTTTGAAGCCACCTGTCAAGGTGGCTAATTATGCTGATATCTTGGAAATGTTTAAGCAGGTGAAGATTAACATTCCACTCCTCGACGCCATCAACCAAATCCCATCTTGTGCTAAAATTTTGAAGGATCTATGCACGGTGAAAAGGAGATTGAATGTCCACAAGAAGGCGTTCCTCACAGAACAAGTCAGCTCAATATTGAGGACCAATACTCCTCCAAAATTCAAAGACCCAGGCTGTCCAACAATTGCCATCACCATAGGGAATTGTCGGGTTGAACAAGCATTGCTTGACTTGGGGGCGAGTGTCAATCTCTTTCCCTACTCAGTGTATCAACAACTTAAGCTTAAGGAGTTGAAGCCCACCTCAATTACGCTTCAACTAGCGGATCATAGCATCCGCACACTAAGGGGAGTAGTGGAAGATGTCTTGGTTCAAATTGATAAATTTTACTTTCCCGTCGATTTTATTGTGCTAGATACACACCCTGTTGCTAACCTTAGTTTCCAGATCCCCGTTATACTTGGACGACCCTTCCTTGCTACGTCTAATGTTGTGATAAATTACAGGAATGGTCTAATGAAGTTGGCGTTTGGGAACATGACAATGGAGCTCAATGTATTCAACTTGGTAAAGCAACCGGGTGATGATGAGGAAGTAAGTGAGGTCAATAGAATCGACACCTTGGTTGAGGAGCACTTGGAGTTGGAGAGGATGTTGAAATTCAAGGAAGAATGAGTTGTGGATCTTGAGGAGTTGGATGGGCAAGAGGAGGTAGGAGAATTGAAAGGGATGGGAAGTTGGATCCCTACATTCAAGGAGTTACCCCAACAAGAAAAGAAAATTTTTCCGTCAGATGAACAAAAGCCAAACCTGGAGTTGAAGCCGTTACCCTCCCATTTGAAGTACGCCTATCTTGGCGATGGAGAAACATTCTCGGTGGTCATTAGCTCTACATTGAATATGGAACAAGAAAAATAACTCTTAGAGGTATTGAGAAAGCATAAAGGAGCAATTGGGTGGACCATTGCGGATATCAAGGGTATAAGCCCTCTTATTTGCACACACCGCATATATCTTAAGGAGGATTCCAAACCTTCCCGACGACCACAAAGACGGTTGAATCCCATCATGAAAGAGGTGGTGAGGGATGAGGTTCTGAAACTACTTGATGTGGGGATCAGTTTTCCAATCGCCGATAGTAAGTGGGTTAGCCCCACACAAGTAGTGCCTAATAAATCCGGAGTTACGGTGGTTGCGAATGATGAGAATGAACTTATACCGAAAAGATTGATCACCGGATGGAGGGTGTGTATCGATTATCGAAAGCTGAACGCTTGCACAAGAAAATACCACTTCCTATTACCATTCCTCGATCAAGTCCTAGAACGAGTAGCGGGTCATCTATTCTACTGCTTTTTAGATGGATACTCCGACTACAATCAAATTGAGATTGCTTTGGAGGATCAAGAGAAGACCATCTTCACGTGCCCCTATGGTACCTTTGCCTACCGCCGCATGCCATTTGGACTGTGCAATGCCCCGGGGACCTTTCAACGTTGTATGATAGGGATTTTCAGTGATATGGTGGAAAAGATAGTGGAGGTCTTCATGGACGACTTTTATGTGTTTGGGGATTCATTCGAGGAATGTTTGACAAACTTGGAGAAAGTTCTAACAAGATGTGAGGAGAATAATCTAGTGTTGAATTGGGAAAAGTGTCATTTTATGGTGACGGAAGGAATTGTGCTTGGCCATATAGTCTCGGCGAGGGGTATTGAAGTCGACAAATCCAAGGTGGAGGCCATCTCCAACCTCCCCACGCCGAGAGCCATTAAGGGAATCCGGTCATTTTTAGGCCATGCAGGTTTTTATCGTCGATTCATAAAGAACTTCAGTGCATTGGCCCGACCCTTGACCAACCTACTCTCTAAGGAGATTCCCTTTGAGTGGTCGGATGACTGTGAGGCATCCTTTAAAAAACTTAAGAGCATGCTAGTCACGCCTCCTATCATGCGACCACCTAGATGGGATCTACCTTTTGAGCTCATGTGCGACGCGAGTGATTACGCGGTCGGCGCAGTGCTCGGTCAAAGGGAGGAAAATAGGCCATATGTGATACACTATGCTAGCAAAACACTCAATGATGCTCAGATGAATTACACTACCACCGAGAAAGAGTTGCTAGCAGTAGTGTTTGCCTTAGATAAATTTCGCTTATACATCATTGGTTCGCCTATTGTTGTCTTTACTGACCATTCTGCCTTGAAGTACTTGTTGTCTAAGCAGGATGCAAAACCAAGACTCATTAGGTGGATACTCCTCCTACAAGAATTTGACTTGACGATCAAAGACAAGAAAGGAGTTGAGAACGTGGTGGCGAATCATTTATCCCGGCTTGTGGTGCAGGAGGCTGATGAGCACATTCTGATCCCTGACTTTTTCCCTGACGAACATTTGCTTTCAATTCATTCGGTATGTCCTTGGTATGCTGATATATGTAATTACCTTGCAACAAGACAGATACAGCCGCAATGGAGCCCAGAGGATAGAAGACGATTTATGGCGGATGTGAAGTACTTCTACTTCAACAATCCATACTTGTTCAAGTATTGTCCCGACCAAGTCATGAAAAGATGTGTACCTGAGAATGAACAATGGGACATACTTGCATTTTGCCATTCACAAGCTTGCGGCGAACATTTTTCAGCGAAGAAGACTTCCGCTAAAATTCTTCAATCAGGTTTCTACTGGCCCTATCTTATCAAAGATTGTGTTTCGTTCTGTAAGGAATGCGACAAATGCCAACGATTGGGTAGTGTGACCCGGAGAAGCATGATGCCCCTCTCCCCTGTGCTAGTCATAGAAATATTCGACTGTTGGGGCATCGACTTCATGGGTCCATTCCCTATGTCATTCGGTTATTTGTACATCTTTCTGACAGTGGACTATGTGTCCAAGTGGGTGGAGGCTATCCCGACCAAGACTAATGACCACCGGGTCGTAGTCAAGTTTCTCAAAGAGAATATCTTTTCGAGGTTTGGGATGCCTCGAGCAATGATCAATGATGGTGGATCCCACTTCTGTAATAGGCCATTTGCATCTCTAATGTTCAAATATGGCGTCACTCACAAAGTATCCACCGCTTATCACCCACAAACAAATGGCCAAGCCGAGCTAGCCAATAGGGAGATCAAGACCATCCTAGAAAAAACTGTTAACCCAAGTAGGAAGGATTGGTCCAATAGATTGACCGATGCCCTATGGGCATACCGCACTGCATTCAAAACTGTTTTGGGTATGTCTCCCTACCGGCTTGTCTATGGAAAGGCTTGCCACCTGCCAGTCGAAATGGAACACAAGGCCTACTGGGTCATTAAGACTTTAAACTTTAATTTGAGGATGGCCGGTGCACATAGGAAGTTAGAGCTGAATGAGTTGGAAGAGATTCGACGAGATGTGTACGAGAGCTCAAAAATTTCAAAGGAACGGGCTAAAATCTTTCATGATAATTCCATCATACGGAAATTATTTGAGCCCGGGCAAAAAGTGCTCTTATACAATTCTCGCCTCTTAATTTTTCAAGGAAAACTCCGATCCCGTTGGGATGGCCCCTATCTTGTCAAGGTGGCCTACCCCAACGGAGCTGTTGAGGTGACAAACCCTGAGAATGGCCAGACATTCAAAGTAAATGGCCAAAGACTCAAGCCATTCTTCGAGGGTTCTGAAGAGCAAGAAGTGGAGGAAGAGTTGACGGATCCCGTGTATCTGGAGTTTGTGGAGGACTAGCTAGTGTTTATGCTCTTTAGTGTACAGTTGCTTTCATGTATTTATGTTATCTTTATTTTCATGTCACTCATTTTCTTTGCTTGTATAGCCGTGTCTTTATTAATTTCAGATCTTAGTGCTTTTGTCAAAAGCTCAATCACGAGGTGTTCTCTTACCCTACTCATTTTTACTGTCTTTCATTGCATACTATATATTTTTTTTGATGCATTGAGGACAATGCATGATTCAATTTGGGGGGTGAGGTGCACCATGTGTATGATACACCAAGGTTGTTGGGAAATTTTTGAGTTTTGCTTGCATTAGTGAAAAATATGTGAAATTTTTGAAAATTTTCGACGAAAAATATCTGATTGTTGACCTATATTCCTTCATGAAGAGTGTGTGAGTTGGATGACATGTTGATCTTTGTTGTGAACTTTGTGCACATGAGCATTCTATGGAAGTTGATCATATGCATAAGTATCACATATGTATTGATTTTTGAACTCAACTGTATGTGCAATTTATGGATTGGATTCATGTTTTAAGCTTGACATAAGTAGTGAAGATCAGTAAGGACCCATGAGAGCTTTAGTGCCAAATCTTTTTGGAGGGAACTTACAATTACTCAAAGAACAATTTCTCAATGTCAAATTTGTTCAAGAGTCTCATTATGCTTGTTTTGGTTAGTTGCATTTGGGTAGTAGACTGATTTGTCTTGAACGTATAATGCCATCCCATGCGGACCTGGAAGTGATCTTAGGCCATCATTGAATATTTTGAGCCTTTGCCCTTTTTCTTGTGTAAATATTATCCCTAGTGCCGTGATTGAGCCTTAATTGAAACTCGTTTCTATGCCACACATTTGACCAAGCCAATAAAAATGATGAATATCTACCTTACCTTGGTTGTTCCTAGAGCTGGATATGATTTGATCGTAAAAGAAAAAGGAAGTAGGGTTTGGAAATTCAAGCAAAAGGGATGAATGATGTTGGAATTCAAAGAGTTGACTACCAAAAGAATGAAAATCCAAGAAAAGGAGAAAAAGGGAGTGAAAAGAAGAAAAGAATGATCAAACGAAAAGGAAAATGTTAAGGAAAAGAAAGAAAAGAAACAAAGAGTGTGGTGATGGTGTTAGCCTAGAAATCTCATAAAAGGGAGATCTTTTTGAAATAAAGGTCATACACTCGGAACAACCCCCTTTGTTATCCTATATCCTTCATTTTATTTACCTAGATATCACCCCAAGGCCCCATTATAACCCTTAAAGTCCCAAGTGATCTAGAGAAGCATGGGAGGTGCATAATTTCAAAGGAAATGATGAGTTAAGTCTTACTACCTAATGCCCTAGAATTCTGTTCATGAGACTATGCCAAGGTCGCTTCATTTTCATATATGAACTTCATTTTTGGATTACATGTGAGCACTTTGTTTTGAACACAAGATTCTATATCACATGTACACATGGAGTGCATACCAGGATAATGTATTTCATTGCTTAAGAGTGACCCTTGGTGAGTTTTGCATTGAAACTGAATTTGTCTAGCTATTCGAATGTGAATTCCGTCGCGTAAGTGCTCAAATTACTTGTTAAACTTCACACACACTCGAGTTGAAAATAAATTTGTAGGTGCATACTTTAGACTAGTGTCTAAGACTATGGTGTTGCTCATGTATACTTAGTTCAATCATTTGAGAAATTTGTTAAATAGCTCCATGCTTGCAAGGATAAGGGAATATTTCTCAAGTTTTGGATATTTGAAAAGGGTTAGGAATACTGCTTTGAACTGAATTCATGTTTTACATTTTGGTGTGCATTTTGATATCTAAAAGTAGGAGGCTATGTTTTGTGTATTTAGTACATCAAAATTTTAAAATCACATTGCAATTTCAGTAATGAATTGGGCATGATGGTTCGAATAGTGATTTACAAGTGGAGTATGGAGTATATGTTTAGGGTAGAGTAGAGGTCATAAAGAGAGTGTTAGAATGTATAGGGGAGGTCCTAAAATGAAAAGGAGTAGTGAAGGGTTGCTTAGCAGGAATTTTCAGAAAGTCAGCCAAACCGTACTGATACGCGTACCGGTACGCTAAGGCTACTGGAGTTCATCGTACCGGTATGCGTACCGGTACGTTGAAGCCACTAGAGTTCGACGTACCGGTACGCTTTGCCTGGGATGCCAAAGGTTAGGGCTTTTAATCGACTTCTTTCGGAACACCTTTCATTTCCCTCCTAAAATACAACCCCCCTTTCACTCCACTCTCACCCGAATCACCCCTTAGGCTTCCAAATCACACCAATCTTCCTTCCATCTCTCAAATCCTCTCCCTTGTGCTGTGATTCAGTGGAAATCAAACTTTTGAAACCCTAAGTGCCGAAAATTCCCCAAACCCTCTTCTCTCTTCATTTCTCAAATTCTCCTAAAATCTCTCAGATGGCTCGTTCTATAGGGATTCTCCAAGAGACCATGGACCCGATTGAGGGTCTCTTCTTGACCCTTTGTGCTTTTCTGACGATGGAGGCATTGTTGCTGTGCATGGCCCGCACCAAAACAATGGGACCTGAATCTCCTCCACCTGAAGGCTCTAGTGGTCGCAAGAGAAGTGGAGAGGGGTCGAGTGGCGATAAGAGTGAGCTGAGAAAGAAAGCCAAGAATGAGGCTAGGGATCGACTGATCCAGGAGAAGGGGGTCACTTGTGAACGGTACCTGGACTCCATTTCCCTTACCCCAAGGAATGAGGCTGTGAAAATTATCGAAGCACATGGTATGAAGTTTTGGTTTGAGCCTGTTGAGGGGTATAACTTGTCAATGTGTAGGGAATTTTACCAAATGCTCCGGGTGGTAGAGGTGGACGGAGTGGAAATCTTGAAAACCAATGTTCGGGGTAAAATGTTTGTGGTGACCCCTGATGTCATTGCCACACTCCTGGGTGGGTACGAGAGGCCACCTGGGTCTACACCTGTCTATCCTCATAACGTCACCAAATCCAAGAAGATATCTGAATTGGCAGAATTGATGTATCAGGAGCCTAGAGAATTCAAGGGAACAGTGCAAAGTGGGAGGTTGAAGCCCACTTATGGACTGTTCAATAAGCTCCACCATTGCAATCTTTTGCCAAGGGGTGCGGAAAAGAAACCAAATTTAGAGAAACTGACCCTTTTGGATGCAGTAGTGTCCGGGAAGGCAATTGACTTCGCTCTTCTCATTTGGCAAGAAATGAAAAACTTTGCTGAGATGCAGAAGCCTATGATCAAACTGCCATTCGGGGACTTGGTAACCCGAATGTGCAACCAATTCAAAGTTAAGGGCTATGCATTCGACAAGATGACCCCCCCAGAGATGGGAGCCATCGGCAGAACCAGTAAGAAGAAAAGAAAAGCAGTAAGTTGAGGGAAGCGAGCCAAGACCATGGCTGCTGGTTCTGAGGCCCCCGGGGCATCTTCATCCGCTGGGCCATCTGCTACTACACCTAAACGTTCGGTCCCTCAGCGCCTCGATGCACTAGAGACTACGGTGCATGGGATTGAGGCTACTGTGCTGGGTATGGAGGCAATGATGCAGGAGCTGTTTATGCATACCTTCCCAGGGAGGCCCATCCCAGAAGTCCCCACTCCACCAGCCACTACTCCCTCTGCTTCTGCCCCCATAGCAGTTGAGGAGGAGGAGGAGGATGATGATGATGACACTGAAGAGTCTGGGGAAGGTGAGGAGTATGATGAGGGTGATGATTTTGGTGATGATGAGGAGGATGTGTAGTAGGCTTTGTAGTTTTTATCTTTTCTTTTGGGGTTGGATTGGATATAGATAGAATGGTGTCGTAGGCTATTTTGTCTCTTTTGATGTCCTACTCTACGTACTCCAAATTCAGAACACATTAATGAAGAAACCACAATTTCGGATTCAATCTTGTCTATGTTATTTTGGAATTGCATTATGATTTGTGTTTTTTTTTATTGATTGGATGAATGGTTAATTAAATAGATTGAGTGTGTGTTATACTCATTGTCTTGTGTTGGAAATAACTTTTTTGCTAAGGGACTAGCAAAACCTAAGTTGGGGGTGTGATTAGCACAAAACTTTGTATATTTTTATGTGCTAATCATTTTATTTTAATTGCTTTTGGAGATTAAATGATGGGAGTTAGGTTAATTGAGTTCTTAACAATGATATTTGGTGTTTGTAGTTAAAAGGGGCTAAATGAGGCTTCTTAAGGCCTTCCCAAACCATTTGAGACAAATGAGGATGAAAAGGTAGCTTGGGGATAGCTCAGGAGAGGAGGAAATCAGAAAATCAGGAAGTCAGCCAAACTGTATCGGTACGCGTACCGGTACGCTAAGGCTACTGGAGTTAATCGTACCGATACGCATACCGGTACACTGAAGCCACTGGTGTTCGACGTACCGGTACGCTTTGCTTGATCTGCCCAAATGCTCTACAACTCATGTATGTTGCTTTGAGGGTCCCACCAACAGACCTCCCATGCTCCCCTGACACACCCACAACACTATTCACCCCTTTCACACCTTTGATTGCAAGTTTAGAGTCTAGGTGATCAATGAGGAGAGAGAACAGAAGAGGAGCTGGGTGTGCAGACAAGCTCTGCAACCCCTCTGTCCAACCCATTCCTCCTGCACCCCTACAGATGGAGGTCACTTCTGAGTCTAGGGCACCTCTCCAAGCACGTTTTCGGAAGCCAAGTAAAGGATTATTCAGCATTCAACAGAGATAGATAGATATAGAGAGAGAGAGAGTCTGGGAGAAGATGATGAATAGTATTCTAGAGAGATAAACTTGAGATTTTTACATTTTCTTCATTACATTGTCTTGTAATCTGTTGTAAGAACCTTTCAAGCTTCATTTAATATCATTAATGTTGTTCTCCTTCAAGTTCATTGCTAGTTTAATGCTCTTTTAAGCTTCTACCATTAATGCAACAAAGTTCTTCATTTTCTTAGCTGTAAAATGGGTTTTAAATGCATTCTCTTCTAGCTTATGTCTTCTTGCATTTATGTACTCAAGAAATTCATCTCTTTGCAATGCATTCTTATTACATAGTCAATTTCATTTTAAGCATGAGTAGCTAAATCTTTTAGTTGGCAAAGCCAAGGGGAACCTCCACTTGGGTATACCATTTCAACTCATTCTCCTCCTTTCTTTCAGAGTTCAATGGTTCGGTTTGATTGGGTTGGGGGTGGATGAGTTGGTGAGTCTTTGATATTCCGTAGGCCTAGTCACGGTTTATGCTTAGATACTCACCAATCTTATCTCTAGCTTCCCACGAATCAATCGTTCATTCATACTCTATTGAAGGAGGGATTCGAGTTGAGTTGGTATTCCTATTGGAGTGACCTCTTGGATTAGCCAACACTTGTTTTCTCACTTCATTTTCATCAACACACACTCACCAAACAACTTTCAACCATAAAGATTTTACACTTTCTTTCACTGAAAATCACCTTCCCCTTGGTTTACTTCCTTCCCCGTGGAAACGACCTTGGAATACCACCAAGTAAAACACGACCCGCGAAAGTCTCCTTGCGCTTGGGGAGCACTTTTGTACACACACACACATTTTTTGTGCATTCACATTTCACATTTCCACTATCTCATTTTCCTTCCTCCTTGCCCTTTCTTTTGTTTTTTAGAGGTTAGGAAACAACAACGTTGTTCATCAAGCATGTTGCGCCTAGCAGGAAGCTTTACTCTTGGAGGCATGGTTTTCGGGTTTGGGGGTGTTAGGGCTTGAAAAGCTGGATTTTCTTGTGAGAATGATGATGAATGAGGTGGGAATGGCTTTGGGTTGCTTGATTTTGGGTGAAAATGGAAATGGATGGAGTTTTGGGGCTTGGGTAATGAAGGGTCACCGAGGGTTTGGGGGTTTTTGAGGATTTTTGGGTGATTTTGAAATGAAGAAGATGAACCAGACTTTTATAGACTAGGTATCAACGTTCGAACGTTACTTACGTTCGAACGTGGCTAGAAGAATTTTAAACACATGGTTCGAACATTATACTGACGTTCGAACGTGGAGAGCTCCCAGTACTGTTGAGTTCTATCACAGGCCAAAGTAATTTGAGCAACTGTCGTTCGAACGTGGATTTGATGTTCGAACGTGAGTTTTTGGTTCAAACGTTCTCCAGGCGTTCGAATGCTTGGAGGTCCCAGCACTTTTTGGTTTTTTCATCAGAGTCCAAAGTACTGTGAGCATCCAACGTTCGAACGTGTATTGGCGTTCGAACGTGGAGAGCTCCTAGTACTTTTGAGTTTTCTTTAGATGTTGAAGGACTGCAAGCAAGTGACGTTCGAATGTCACTTGGCGTTCGAACGCCAAATCAAAAATCAAATTTTTTTTATGCAAATTCATGTACACATTAAAGGAAGGGTATACACACAAATTTGATCTAAAAATTCATGGCGTCTCAGGATAAGTCTCTACCCACACTTAAGGTTGGTATTTTAGGACATTCCTTACTCGGCCCATTTCAGTCAAAAGATTTTGTACAAAAAGATTTTTTCACTTTTTACAAAAATTCGGACCCTTGGTTTTCATCCCAACAACACAATTTTCCACAGTTTTGTTAGAAAGCAGTCTAATCCAAGTCTTCCTCTGTCTCCGTGCCATTGGAACCATCAGTGACTCTTCTAATTTCTTGTCAGACAAACCAGTTAAGCAAAGTACCGGAATAGCATGGCGTGTCAGGATAATCCTTACTCTGCCCATTCACTATCCAGTCTAATCGATCGAGTGAGTGACCGGAAATTGGTTCAGAACAATGATTATATTCTTTCATGTGAAAGACCCGGCCTCATTGTTTACGGGCATCAAGTCTTTTGGTACGACGACATTTAGCAAAAGTGCTTCTTCCACACAGTGGTTTCGCTTGCTGTTCTCGGATTTTGGTTTTTCTTACCAATCTTGCTTTTCTCATGGTCATAGTATGCACATCAGATGGAAAAGTGCGTAAAACTCCCAGACTAAACCAAAAAAGTTTACTATTTATGCTTGCTAAGTTTTAAGACACTCTATCTGGCTCTTTAACGTTTGTCAGTCACAAAGACGAATGAAGCTGACTTAAAGACATGATCATCAATTTATACAAAATATGATCAAAAGCAACAAAAACAACAACAACAACAACAAAATTTAATGGGCACAAAATACACAAAATATGAACTGTTCTGACCCCTCAACCTAAATTGAACATTGTCCCCAATGTTTCGAATTTACTAGTGTATTGATATTAAAGATGAGGTTGAAAGGTAGAGATATGTTCATCTGCTGAAACCTACAAATAAAATACACAAATTAATCATCTTTACGCAGATCTAGGTTTCGGCTACGATGGAATCACTTGTGCTTGAGTGCGAACAGAAGCAGAACACCCATGTACAAATACAGTATTAAAATGCAAATCATGAAGCAAAGGACTGGGTCTTCGGGGTATGTGGTCATGGGGTTGCTAGGGCTGGGTCTTTTTTACAGAAAACAGAGAAAAACGAAGAAGAAGAAAGAAAAAAGAAAGAGGGACAGCGGCGGATGGGAAAAAGAGGAAAAAGGGTGGGGGCCTTATATAGGCGTCCTCTCGGGTCGGGTTGGGTTGGATTTTTCCTGACCCGACCCATTTTTGTGTCGGCAGCCGCGAATCTCGGAGGAATATTCTGGATCCATCAAAAGAATGGTTTCCAAATTTTTAACAAAGTCCTCCAAAAATGGTTTCAAACGCTGACCATTGATATTAAAGATATTACCGTTTGAGGGGTTTTCCACTTCTACTTCTCCATGTCCAAACACTTTTTTAACAATGTAAGGTCCAGTCCACCTTGATCTCAACTTACCAAAAAAAAGATAGAGCCTTGAATTATATAACATGACTTTTTGAGAAGGTTCAAAGGACTTCCGCACAATATTGTCATGAAAATTTTTCATTCTGGACTTAGCAATCTTAGCATTCTCATATGCTTCATTTCTCAATTCTTCCAAGTCGTTAATCTGCAGTTTTCTTGAGAGTCCAGCCTTGTCCAGATCAAAGTTCATTGTTTTAATGGCCCAGTATGCTTTGTATTCCAATTCCACAAGTAGGTGACAAGGCTTGCCATAGACTAATCGATAAGGAGACATGCCCAAAATTATTTTGAAAGCAGTGCGATATGCCCAGAGTGCATCAGTTAGTCTCAATGACCAATCTTTGCGGTCTGGGTTTACCGTTTTTTCTAAAATTAGTTTGATCTCTCGATTAGCTAATTCAGCTTGTCCACTAGTCTGTGGATAATAGAGGGTTGCAATTTTGTGAAAAATCAAGTATTTTTTCATCAAATTCCAAAAAGGACGATTACAAAAATGAGCACCGTCATCACTTATGATGGATTTCAGAATTCCAAACCGGGGCAAAATATTTTCTTTTAAAAATTTAATCATTGTTCGGTGATCATTATTTCGGCATGGAATTGCTTCAACCCATTTGGACACATAGTCTACAGCAACTAAAATGTATAGATAGCCAAAGGAAGGGGGAAATGGTCCCATAAAATCGATGTCCCAACAGTCAAAATTTTCAATAACCAGAATGGGGTTTAAGGGCATCATATTTGTTTTAGAAATGTTTCCCAACTTTTGACATTTATCACATGTTAGACAAAAGGCATGTACATCTTTACAAAGTGTGGGCCAATAAAATGGCATTTCTCCCAATTGAGCACTAAATTGGCTTCCATACATCTTATCAACAATTTTTCCAGATTTGTCAGACACAAATCAAACGAGTCACCATATACAGAGAATTCATCCATGAACACTTCCAAAAATTTTTCAATCATGTCACTAAAAAAGCCCAGCATGCACCTTTGGAATGTTGCAGGAGCGTTACAAAGTCCAAACGGCATCCTTTTGAATGCAAAAGTGTCAGAGGGGCATGTGAATGTTATTTTTTCCTGGTCATCTAGTGCTATCTCAATTTGATTATGTGACGCCCCATTTTCCGGGGGTCCTGTATTAACCGTTGACAACCCGTCAACCCGCGGAAATACCCGTGGATGTCGCTTAACCCGATACCGCGGCACCACATTCCCTTTACCGAGATAAAAAAAAATACAAGTCCAATTTCTTTCGGTTGGTTGACCTATCCGAGATCCAATATACCACCATTGGTATCCCCTTATTATCCATTTGTAACATTAGAAGGGAGGAAAACATAGCCCAAAGACTTGGCAAAAGAATAATAAAATATAAAAAATTCTGAATTTTGGAGAGCGTACCGGTACGCTACGCCCTCTGGACCTAACCGTACCGGTACGCCTGGCCCAGAATTGCCCTTTTTACCTATTTTTCATTTCCAAGCCATTCAAAACCCTTCCCAATTCATGAAATACATGTTTGACAAGGAATTCCATATAATACACAACTTATACAAGTTCCATTACAATTAATTCCATAATTTACACATCAAAATGGAATTTATACAAAAGTTTTACAAAAACTCGAACTAAGGCCACAAGCCGGCCCCCTTCATGCTTGATTCTCTCCAAGTGAGCCATCCGCCGGTGCAAACCCCACACCTGAAATGTTTCCCGTATAGGGTGAGCCAACGCCCAGTAAAGTAAACCCTACAAGGGCTACTCTCCCCCTAGATGCTCGTGCTCATGCAACATTCATTTGCAAGCAATCATTTCTCACAAGGACATGCATCCTAAGTTGGAATGCAATACTACCATGCCATGAAATGAGATGTCACTCCCTCATGCATTTCAACCCGAGTCCTCACCGACTCCTACAACACGATGCAATGCCAAAGTGTTTCATTTCATCATTTATGTTTCATCAAATGACATTTTCAAAGCTAGGGTCTTTCTTGGGATCGGACTTTTTCATGGACTTATACCAATGGTCTTCCACACCCGTACACTTTATGGGCTCTTATGCCAATGGAGTGCACCCCCTAAATCACCGGGTCTTTCACCCGAGAGGTCGTCATGCCTCTTCTTGCTCATCCCGACCCAATTTATCATGCAATCATGGGCTTAGCTAGGTCTTCGACCCAACTTTTCCCAAGCCATTTCGTCAATCACCAAGAGTGGCGTTGACATCAACCATGCACACACCCATGTAATGAGATGCTTCCGTGCACATGCAATGCTATGTCCCATTGCATACCACATGATGTTCAATATGTCAAGAACAACGCATGCACAATTTCAACACATCCATGGTAAATTTATATCCTAAGCATATAATTACCATATTCATTTCAATGTTACTATATCAACATATGCATATATCAACAAGCACATTTAATTACAAATCATATCATATGCATATGATTCCACAAGTTAAACTTAAGCATGTTATTTCAATTCAATTAAAACAACTACTTCCATTCAAACAAGGCATTTAATCAAACACCTTCTAGGCACAATTTATAAATCTCATAATCATGCCTCAAATTTCCCCAAGTTACATAATAATTCACATGTAATTTCATACACCAAAGTTAAGCTAGAAATTAGATTTAAACCATCTCTATGCTCACTTTTCCATTTCTATGACCATAAACCTATATATGAAGGTCTATCCTAGGCATAGCATATCAAAACTTTAGACTACTAACATCTAAGGAAAGATTACACCAAAGTAGGGAGAACCCTACCTCTTGAAGCGTAATCACCCGAAGGAAGCTTCAACAACTCTTTCCTAGCCCAAGACTAGATTTCCCCCCAAATCTCCTTCTTTGGATCTTCGGTGAAATCCCTCGTTCTTGGGGTGGTTGCGTAGCCCTCGTCGAGAGGATCGACTTTAGCTCTTGGCTCGACGGAATCCGAGCGACGGAACTCCGGGAATCGACGGAGAAAGCTTGAAGAAAAATCTATTTTCTCTCTTTTCTCTCCTCTCTCTCTTGGCCGGCCAAACAAGAACACAAGGGAAAGAAAAATCTGATTTTCTAGATATTTACCCATATTTATAGTTTTAAATACTCGGCCCACGTCGCGCCACGTGTCTCTCGCTTAATCGGGTCCGATTTAGTCCCGAAACGATTTACTTGATCCCGGTTTAAGTTCAAAATAATTTTATTTGATCTTTAATTCAATTTTACAGAAATTTTGTAAAATTTATTCATGGGGACGTTCGTGAGATTATTCGCCACGCAGTCGACTCGAACGATGTGCAAAAATCCGACTATCTTGGAATTCGACGAAATTTGACAAGGTGACTCGTTTCCGCGATACGAATCCAACGGAGAACTCCGTTTACTCATCCGAGGTCTAGAACATGAGTATTTTAAATACGCATTATAGTGGCAAATTACTATTTTGCCCTTTTTGGAAAAAGTTCAAATTTCCCGGGTTTTACAGATTATACCTAGAATACCCATCCAGAAAATAGTAGAATGCATGTCCTACAATTCTTTCTAAGTAGTGGTCAAGAAATGGAAGAGGAAAATTGTCTTTCCTAGTTACCAAATTGAGCTTTCGATAGTCTATGCACATTCGTCATCCTGTGACGACTCGAGTTGGTACTAGTTCATTGGCATCATTTTTTACCATTGTGACCCCAGAATTCTTGGGCACAGCTTGGTTTGGGCTCACCCATTCGCTATCAGAAATGGGGAAGATTATCCCTGCATCTAATAGCTTAAACACCTTAGCTCTCAGAACTTCCTTCATGTGAGGGTTCAGTCGTCGCTGCATTTGACGAGAGCCTTTTGAATCCTCTTCAAGGTATATTGCATGATTGCAGATTAACGGGCTTATACCTTTCAAGTCAGTGATGGTCCACCCAATGGTGCGTTTATGGCGTTTAAGAACTTCAATCAGCTTAGACTCTTGCTAGTCTGTAAGCTCAGATGAAATTACCACTGGGTATGACTAGTTCTCTCCCAAGAATGCATATTTGATGTCAGATGGGAGCGGTTTTAGTTCAGGCTTTGGTGGCTTGACACTTGATGGGAGTGGCTTTGTACCACTCGATGAAAGTTCCTCAAATTTAGGTGCCCATGTCCCAACAGTGTGAGTAGGGAAACTTTGTGGATTTGGGTCATCATCTGTTAACTTAGATGTGCTAGGTTCCAACAGATAGGATTCATCAGAGGTTTCACATAAGGTATCAATCAAATGTTCGTGAACCAACGACTCAATGAAATTTATTTCTCTCACTTCCTTGTCCTCTCCCAGGTGCTTGGCAATATTGAAAATATTGAGCTCAAGAGTCATATTCCCTAAGGTTAATTTCATGACTCAATTCCTGCAATTGATCAATGCATTGGAGGTTGCTAGGAACGGTCGACCAAGAATGACAGGAATTTGGTTCTCTGAATGCATTGCTGGCTGAGTGTCCAAAACAATAAAATCAACAGGAAAGACGAAGTTGTCTATCTGAACAAGGACATCCTCCACAATGCCTCTTGGGACTTTAACAGATCTGTCTGCCAATTGGAGTGTAATGCAAGTGGATTTGAGTTCACCCAGACCTAACTGTTGGTAAACAGAGAATGGGAGCAAATTGACACTTGCCCCAAGATCGAGCAAAGCTTGTCCTATTCTGAAATTTTTAATGACACACGAGGCGATTGGACATCCTGGGCAGATGCTTTGAGCCGAAAATCATCTGATAGATTGGCTAGTTTGTGAGTGATTCGGAGAGGTTTATTTGTAAATTTGAAATCATTGAGAGTGCAGTTGGGGATAGGAGAGACTACAACTTTACTTGCTACGCTAACTTTGAGACTAGTGCTGGTGTACAAGATCAGAGGGGCACAACAGTATGATCTCCAGATTGACAAATTGAAGAAAGAGGTGAAGACTGGGGTGAAGACTGATTTTATTGTTGATAGTGTTGATGTGTTGTTATTTGGTTCTCGGTTATGTGTACCTAACGATGCAGGGTTAAAAAGAGAGATTCTGGAGGAAGCACACAGTTCAGCATATGCTATGCATCCAGGTAGTACAAATTTGTATCGTGACATGAGAGAGCATTGTTGGTGGCCTGAAATGAAACGAGAGAGAGCTGAGTTTGTGGCTCGATGTTTGGTATGTCAGCAGGTGAAGGCTGAGCATCAAAGACCAGCCGGGTTATTACAATCTCTACCGATTCCAGAATGGAAGTGGGAGCATATCACTATGGATTTTGTGAGTAGTTTACCTCGTAAGCAGAGAGGACATGAGGCCATTTGGGTGATAGTTGATAGGTTGACAAAGTTTGCTCATTTTCTAGCTATTAAGATGTCCCATGCTCTTGATAGGTTAGCTAGATTGTACATTGATGAGATTGTGAGATTGCATGGTGTACTGGTATCTATTATCTCTGACAGAGATCCACGATTTACTTCGAGGTTTTGGCCTAGCTTACAGACTGCACTGGGCACTACTTTGAAGTTTAGTACAACATTTCACCCACAAACAGATGGACATACAGAGCGTACTATTCAGATATTGGAGGACATGCTGAGAGCTTGTGTTATGGATCTTAGAGGTAACTGGGATGATTATTTGCCTTTGATTGAATTTGCTTATAATAATAGTTACCAAAGTTCAATTGAAATGGCACCATATGAAGCTTTGTATGGTAGGAAATGTAGGACCCCAGTGTGCTGGAGTGAAGTGGGTGAGAGAAAGTTATTGGGTCCAGAGATTGTGCAGATGACTGCTAATCAGATTAAAGTCATACAGGAGAGGTTACGGAGTGCACAGAGCAGACAAAAAAGTTATGCAGATAATCGGCGTCGTGACTTGGAATTTGAGATGGGTGATCGAGTATTCCTACGGGTATCACCTTGGAAAGGGGTCATTCGTTTTGGCAGGAAAGGGAAGTTGGCTCCTAGGTATATTGGTCCATACAACATTGTAGAGCGGATTGGGGCTGTTGCATACCAGTTGAAGTTACCAGTAGAGTTGTCAAGGTTGCATGATGTATTCCATGTGTCTATGCTACGGAAATACTTGTCTGACCCATCACATGTGTTGACTTCAGAACCAATGGAGTTAGCTGAGGATTTGACTTAGGTAGAGCAGCCGGTTCAGATTTTGGGTAGGAAGGAGAAGGTATTACGCACGAAGACGATACCGTTAGTAAAGGTTTTGTGGCGTAGTCACTCAGTAGAAGAAGCAACCTGGGAGACTGAGGAGAGTATGCAGGCTCAATATCCTCATTTGTTTGGTGAAGGTAAGTAATTTCGAGGACGACATTTTTATTAGTGGGGGAGAGTTGTGAGACCCAATCGTGCATTGCATGCATATGAACATAATTTTGTGAGCTAAATTGAAATTTATGTGAAATTATTAAAGGGTTAATTAAATTAAATCTTTTATAGGCGTGATGTGTGTGAGCATACATTGGGTATGTGGACCCTGTTAGTGATGTATTAGTGAGACCCATTCATAGGAATTTCAAGTGTGAAAATACTAGTGGGTCGATTGCGAAATCACTTAAAAACTTGGGGGGAGGCAAGAATAATTACTAAATCTAATGACTTACCTTTACATGTGTTTGCATAAAAAAAAATTATATATATAAGTGTGTCGTGTGTGTGATTGTGAGTGTGCCATGTGTATGTGTGTGTGTGTTTTAAGGTGTCAAAGTGTGTGTGTGTAATGTAAGTATAAAGGGGTGTGTGTGTGTGTTTAACATATCGTTTAGTGTGTGTGTGTGTGTTTGGTTTCTCTACTGGAAACCGAGAGTGAAGTGAGCAAGAGAGAAAGGGGAAAAAAGAAAGAAGAAGACATCAAGAAAAGGTAAGGAGGTGTGTGTTCATTTTAGTGTGTGTGTGTGTGATTAATTTTAAGTATGTGGGTATATGTGGGCTGTTTTAGTTTAATTTTAAAACAAATTTTTGGGGGTTTATTTAAGTGTGATAAATATAATTAGGGGCTGTTAAGAATGGGTTTTAAATGGGTATTCAATCGGATGCGAGAAAAGTGTGGAAAATTACCCTTTGAGATGTTCGGGAAGCATTTAGTGGGCTAGGTTGAAACCGAAATTATGGAAGTGAAATGGATTGTTTAAAGGTTCAATTAGGGGCTGTTTTACATTGATTAAATGTGTATGTAAATTTAAGTGTAGCGGTCCAAAGAGAAAAGAGCGATAGAGATTGGAAATGGGTGCCGGTAATGCCGAAACCCTGATTTCTAAATGTTATTATCACATGTGTGAATTTTAATCCAAATGACCTGGAATTTTGCAGGCTGCATTTTTAAATGATGCTTGATGTGATAATGTGAATTTCAAATACAAAATAATATAATATCCGGTGCGAAATGTACGAAATGCCGGAAGTGCAGTTTTTAGGATTCGGGGTCAAAATGTGTGAAAATGGGCCCCTGGTCAATGTGTTTGACCTACTTAATCGTAATTGTGATTAATGTGAGTGATTTTGGAAAATTGGGGAGAAAATGTGATCCCTATAACAAAAGTGCTAGTGTGTAAGTAGATAGCGCGGTAACCGGAGTTACCGGGGCACTGTGGGGTGCATCATTTTTGCATGCATTAGTGCATGATTAACTATGAAATGTGATAAACATATTGTTATTGTAATTACAAATGTGTTAGGTGGAACGGGTGAGATAGCTGGTGTTGGAACAGATGCGGTAACACCGAAAGGGACCACCGATAGGACCGAAGGGTCGTAGATCTGTACATTTGAGGTGGGTGTATATCTTTATATGTTTTAGAAATGCTATTATCAGATAATAGTAAATGATAGAATTTAATAGCAATTCTCTAGGATAATGTGCTACATGTTTATGTGATTGAATGATGTTTTGTATTGTGTATTGTGTATTGTGGAATGGCGTACTGTTTGAGACAGAGGCGTCAATGCATGTTCACTGGGCGTGCAGTGGTGTGCTAGCACTGTGGTGTTCCCGGTAGGTTCAGGAGACCCGGATCCATGTGGGATCGATTACCCGATGAGGGGTAGTATGGATGTGATGTGGCTTGTGAATTCTTTGGAATTGGAATTATGCTGTTGTTTGATACGTTTATCTACCTACTTCAGTGTATTACTATCATTTCCATTTCATATACAGCATGTATACTCACTGAGCGCGTGGTTTAGCTCACACCCCTATAGTTTCTCCTTTTCAGGTACTGTAGAGGAAGATGCAGACCAGTCCATTATCCAGTCGATTGAGTCTTGAATAATTTTAGGGTGATATCCCTCAGGTTAAGTGTCTGTATGACTAATTGCTGGGTTGTGTATTATATTTATGAGAGATTATTATGACAGGTTAATAGTATATATTTGTATATAGACTCAACAAGCATACTTTGTGATGTATGTTATGTGGGTGTGGGATTTTGTATGTGTCTATAACCTGGGAAACAAACAATTGGTACAGGTGTTTTATATATGGTACAGTTATGAGACAGGTTTTATCATCATGCTTAATGACTAAGGTGATGGGTGGTGTTGTTGCACCTGTGGGATTATTTAATGTTTGATTAGTCCAGATTATACATATATGTAAACATGTGTATCAAAAACCTAGTCGCGTCTCATCGTTGGGAGACCGGGATGAGGCGTGACATCAGTGTTGTCTTGAAATGTTCCACATACTTCCTCAAAATCTTTTATATGCAGATATGGGTTTTCTGTTTCGAGTCCATGAAATTGAGGTAGTAGTTGCACTATCCCCGTCTTTACAGTAAAGTGGGGCGCATCTGCAGGAAACACAAAACAATAGGGGACATTATTTCTTGTGGGATTTAAGTAATCCCGCAAAGTTCGAATGTTAGGCACTTCCCCCTCTCTTACAGGAACTTCTCCTTGTCTCTCATTATTTGCCATACTATTGTCAAAAGAGTCTGCTACTGATCTAGGTGAAGATGGTTCAGACTGATTCACAGACCCAACAAATTCTTCCGGCAAATTTTGAAAGTGAGGATTGTCCTCAGACATAAAAAAAGTATACACAGTAAAAGAAAAATATATATACAAAAATGAAGGTCTTCTTACCTTTTACCTTAAAACGCCTTTTATGGTTCCCCCGACAACGGCGCCAAAAACTTGACTTGATCTGAAATGTGTACACCCAAGTGCAGACGGTCAAGTTGTAGTAATAATCCGGTTAAGTCCGAAGTCGAATTCACAAGGAACTATTGTTGGTGTTTTAAAGTAAGCAGTGACGGTAACCTTTGAGATTTAAAGTTGTGATATTTAGGGATTTTCCTGGGCCGAATATATAATTCTTTCCAAGAAGATTTGCTAGACAAAATATAAGATAATCTCTTTAACTGTAAAAATCACCCTTTAGTTCGAGGATTTGGACATGTAGCCAACCATCCGGTTTATTATACTTGTGCTTGGGAACTCAATTAACCACCGTGTCAACATGAAGTTAATCGGAAGATAAAGCTGGATTGTGAGAATTAAAAGTATGGTTCCGATGTCTTTGTAGAAGTTCACAAGAATTGTATGTACCGAGACTCAACCCGTCGACAAACAAGCAAGTGTTTTTACAAGGCATCCAACCATTGGATTAGTTTTCCATTTCCATTGTTTAAATGAAACACAATAATGGTGAAGATTGAAGGGTAGTCATGAAAATTTAGCCGGGGTACTTGCCTTGAACCAATGAGTCTTTCTATGCAAGAGTTATCTGTGTCATAAAAAGTACTCACGGTTATACAAAGTACCTTAGCTTTGCTAGATGCGTTCAATCATTCAATTAAGTAAGTGAAATATAAAACATTAAGCATAAACGAAATGCACAAATATAACTTCCGGATTATTTATATATGTCCATCACCTCTTTCTAAAGAGTGAATAAGAACCTACTCACTCTTCATGGCTTTGGTAAAGCTAGAAAAGTGAGTGATGCTCATCCCTCCAAGTAAAGGAGTTACAAGGTAAAACACACTACACAAGGAGCCAATCTTCGATGAAGAATGAGTGAATCACATTTCACCCTTCACGACTTTGGTAAAGCTCTAGAAAAGTGGAAGAGTTTCACTCCTCTAAGGGAAGAAGGAAGCTCAAACAATGGAAGCAAATGAAACTAATAATGAAAGTAGAAGAAAGCTAGTCAATTTTGGAGGGTTCCACCTCAACCAAAAGATGATCTATCTCCCTCTATGCAAGTAAATGTAAGCCTAAGTCTAAGACAAATTCTACAACTAGCTAGGAAATATTAGTCTAGTGTAAGTCCCATGAAGCTCCCACAATGGGAGTATTTATAGGCAAGGAGGAGGGGACAAGGGATTGTCAAAGAATAGTGTAAGGCCTTCAAAGTCCTCTGAAAGCCATCCACTCTGCAGCCTGTCTGGGGACAACGTTCGAACGTTGTCTCCTGTCTTTGCTTGATGGGCGTTTGAACGCCAGATGGGGTCTGAAATTCCCACTCAAGTGACCTGTGTTCTTCTGTGAGAGCAATTTCCACACTCCATGTACAACTTGACTTTGCACTCAACAGCCTGGTCCTCAATAGTTCAGGGGAACGTTCGAACGTGAATTGGCGTTCGAACGTGGTACTCAAGGACCTCAATGTTTTCCTTCTTAGCTGCAACACGCCATGTCTCAGCATTTCAGCAGTCTGGTCTTCAAATAATTCAAGAGAACGTTCGAACGTGAATTGGCGTTCGAATGTTATTGCTTTGTTCCAAGCTTTTCCAATTTTGTTCCAGGGCAAGCTGGTGTTGCATGAAAGTTTGATATTCATTGCCTTTGGACATTTGTACAATTTATATCCTGAAATGTCATCATCTAAACTCCATCAAAGTATAATTAGTCTTAAAAAGGCATATTATGATGCCAATTTTAACAACTAATCAATTTTTATTGAATGTTCCAACTATTTCCTCAAATTCCTAAATGTGTTGGTAAAGATTTTCTCATTCCACTCCATGGAATTGAAGAAGTAATTGCAACATACCCGGTTTAACTAGGAAGCCATGCGCTTGCTGATTAACCCTAATTAGCATGTAAATTAAAATAGTTAAATTAGTTAATTATGTAAGATAAAATAGTTAAAAATGGTATTAGGGTTAGTGCGTAAAGTTAGGGTTTATGTGTGTAATGTCTTGTGCGAAAATTGAGGGGAGCAATCTGCTAAAGCTTAAACCAGTAGGGATGCAAGTGTAATATCAACAAAGAACATGCAAGAATACTGTGGAAATTCATCACCACATTCCAGTACATTAGCACCGTCTAGACAGTGGTGATGGCGTCCGGACGGTTGTCTAAGGCGGTTCAAGCTTATCCTTCTTCCAGCATCTTCATCTTTGGCCTATAAATAGGCCTGGCCATCTTCTTTAACCGGGAGTTGGAAAGAGCTTAGAGAAAGGAATCCTTGGAGAGCTTAGAGAGAAATTCAAGAATATACAAAGAGAGATTCAAGAATCCAAGGGGAGATCCTGTCCAACCTATTTTCCAGCCAGAATTCTGTTATTTTTACATTTCGGTTATGTCTTTCTACTTGGAGAGTTAAACTTCCTCCACCTTTGTATCTTAACTGATATTAAGGGTGGTTATATTTCAATTATTCCTTGGGAAAGGAGTGTCAGTGTTTGTATTTTATTTAGTATTGTAATGAAACTTACCCGCACTTCTTGCCTGTTTATAGCAATGAGGTATGAGTAGTTTACTTATATCATTCAGTGAGGGGTGAATGCTTGATGTTTTTCCTTGTTATCCCTAACCCCTAAATATCATCCCTCAAAATGTATTGTATATGGATGGAGGGGAGTGTCACTGTCCCTTTGAGTAGTGTCAAAAGAAAGGGCAAGGAGATGGGAAAATGGGATGGTGGAAATGTGTTATGTGTATGAACAAAAATGCTCCCCAAGCGCAAGGAGACTTTTGTGGGTCGTGTTTTACTTGGAGGTACTCCAAGGTCGTTTCCACGGGGAAGGATGTAAACCAATGGGAAGGTGATTTTGGGTGAACGAAGTGTAAAATCTTTTGTTGTTGAAAGTTGTTTGGTGAAGTGTGTTTTGGTGAAAATGAAATGAGAAAAAAAACGTTGGCTAACCCAAGAGGTCACTCCAATAGGAATGCCATCTCAACTCGAATCCCTCCTCCAATAGAGCATAAATGAACGATTGATTCGTGGGAAGTTAGGGATCTAAGCATAAACCGTGACTAGGCCTACGGAATATCAAAGACTCACCAATTTATCCACCCTCAACCCAGTCAAACCGAACCATTGAACTCTGAAAGAAGGGATAAGAATGAGTAGAAATGGCATACTGGAGGTTCCCCTTGGTTTTGCCAACTGAAGGATTTTAGCTACTCATGCTTGGGATGAAATTAACAATGTAATGAGAATGCATTGCAAATGAATGAATTTCTTGAGTAACTAAATGCACACAAAATAAGCTATAAGTGAAAGCAATGAATACCCATTTTAAAAGTAAGAAAAAGAAGAACTTTAATGCATTGATGGTAAAAGCTTTAAAAGAGAATTAAACTTGCAATGAACTTGTAGGAACTAGCATTAATGACATTCAATGAAGCTCTAAAGATTCTTACAGGAGATTACAAGACAATGTATTGAAGAAAATGTGAAAATCTCAATTTTATCTCTCTAGAATACTATTCATCATCTTCTACCCAGACTCTCTCTCTCTCTATATGTATATCCCTCCGTAAACAATGCTGAATCTCTATGCTGGAGTCCTCTTCCCCCCCCCCCCCCCCCCCCAAAAAAAAAAAAAAAAAACTTCCATATTGTCCTCCCTCAGCTCTATGATGTGATCTCAATCCATAGGGGTCAAGAGGGATGGGCTGGACAGGGTGGTGTAGAGCTAGCCTGCACACCCAGCTCCATTCTTCTTCTCTCTCCTCATTTATCACTCAAGCTTCCAAAAGTCAAATGGAGGGTGGTACAATGAGCTGGAGGAGTCAGAGACAAGTGGGAGAGTGATTGGTGGGTCACTCAAAAACGGCGGACCTGAGTTGCAGATTGGGGCAGGGATAGAAGACCGTACCGATACGCGGTACCGGTACCCCGAACTCCAGAGGCAGGACCGTACCGGTACGCTATGTTCCAGTGGCCAAACCATACCAGTACTGCATACCGGTACGCTTCTACTACTTTGTCTGATTTTTCTGATTTCTTCACTTCTGAGCCATTCTTTAGCCAATCTTTCATCCTCATTCACGTCAACTCATTTGGGAAGGCTTTAAGAAGCCTCATTTAGCGCTTTTTTTCTGCAAACACCAAAAATCTTCATTAAGAACTATAATAATACAACTCCAATCATTTAACGCCCATAAGCAATTGAAAATAGGATGATTAGCACCTAAAATATGCAAAGTTTTGTGCTAAATCACACCCCCTAACTTGGGTTTTGCTAGTCCCTTAGCAAAAATTTATTTTCCAAACAAGGTAACGAGCATAACATACAATAATCCATTTAAACAAACAACTTACTCAATCAATCAACAAAAAAAAATCATAATGCAATTAACAAAATAACATAGACAAGATTGAGTCAGAAATTGTGGTTTTCCATTAATGTGTTATAAAGTTGGAGTACATGGAGTAGGACATCAAAAAGAAACCAAAACGACCTACAACCCCATCCTAACCATATACAATCCAACACCAAAAGAAAGGCAACAACTACAATAGCCTCATACTCATCACTCTCTCCATCACTCCCATCATCAGCCTCATCTTCCTCAGACCCTTCATCTTCCCTAGACTCCTCAGTATCTTCACCGTCATCATCCTCTCCGTCCTCCCCATCATCAGCCTCAACTGATGTGGAGGCAGAGGGGGCTGGTGCAGAAGGGACAGTAGCTTCTGGGATGGGCCTCCTTGGGAAGGTATGCATGAAAATCTCTCTCAGCATGGCCATCATCCCCTGCATTGATGTTTCGAGTGCATCCAGACGCTGGGGGATTGAGCGTGCTGGTGCAGCTGTGGATGGCCCCGTGGATGAGGATGGTCCAAGAGCCTCAGCATCAGAACCCAGCGTCTTAGCTCGCTCTCCCTTACTCATTGTTTTTCTCTTCTTACTACTGGACTTGCCAATAGCCCTGATCTCGGGAGGAGTGAGCTTGTCAAACACATAGCCCTTTACTTTGAAGTCCGTGCACATCCGAGTTACCAAATTCCCGTATGGCAAATTAGTCATCGGCTTCGTTGTTTCAGCAAAATCTTTCATTACTTCCCACATGGAGAGTGCAAAGTCGATCATTTTACCTGACACAACGGCATCTAACAGGGCTAACTTCTCCATATGCGGCTTCTTTTCCGAAGCCCTTGGGAGCAAATTGTAATGGAGGAGTTTATTCAGAAGCCCGTACACGTGCTTTAACCCTCCACTTTGAAAACGTCCCTTAAATTGAGTGGGATCCTCATACATTAGAGCCACGAACTCGTCTCTAGTCTTGGCTCTAGTGACATTGTGAGGATAGACAGGAGGGAAGGGTGGTGGTCTCTCGTATTCTCCAAGAAGAGTGGCAATGACATCGGGGGTCACCTCGAACCTTTTACCCCGCACATTTGCTCTCAAAACTTCCACACCGTCCACCACAACCACCCTAAGCGTTTGGTAGAATTCTCTACACATTGACAAATTATACCCATCAACGGGCTTAAACCAAAATTTCATGCCATGTCTCTCAATGATCTTCACAACCTCATGCATTGGGGTCAGTGAGAGGTGATCAAGGTGCCGCTCACAAGTCACACTCCTCCCTTGAATCCACTGGAGTCGTGCCTCGCTCCTGGCCTTCTTCCTTTGCACATTTGGGTCTATGCTTGACCCTTCACCGCTTCTCTTGCGGCTAGTGGGATCCTCGGGTGGAGAGGAACTGGGTCCAGGTCGTTTGGTTCGGGCCATGCAATGCAACAGTGCCCCCATTGAGAGAATTGCAAAGAGGATCAAGAGAAGACCCTCAATCGGGTCTATGGCCTCATGAACAACATCCAAATGATGAGCCATGTAGAGATCCTTGAAGAGATTGGAGAAAAATAAGGGTGAATGAAGCTTATGGAAATTCGGCACTTAGGGTTTCACAGGCGTGGATTGCACAAAACCAAAGCTTAAGGAAAGGATGAATTTGGATTTGAAAGAGAGATGAGGGGGTTTGGAGGCTTGGGAGGTTTTCGAGCGAGAGAGGGTGGTTTAGGGCTGAAATTAGAGGTGGAAAATAAAGGGTTCCCCGAAAAAAATTAATTTAAAGCCCTAATTTTTTTTTCTGTTTCAGCAGACCGTACCGGTACCCCGAACTCTAGAAGCCAAACCGTACCGGTACTCGGTACCGGTACGCTTTTGCTTTGTTTGCCAAAATAATCCTGCTGAGCACACCTCTCCACTCCATTCCAACTCAGGACCTCCCTAGACATTTTACCACACTACTTATGACCTCTACTCCATCCAAAAAAATGTACTCCACTTATAAACCACAATCCGAACCATCATGCCCAAATTATTACTGAAATTGCAAAGTGATTTAAACTTTTGATGCATTCAATGTAAAAGGAATGGATTTCTATTCTTAAATATCAAAATGAACACCCAAACTGCAAGTCACACAATTAATAACACGGGCATTCCTAATTCCTTTCAAATATCAAAAACTTGAGCCATATTCCCCTACTCTGCAAGCATGGAAGTCAATAATAAATTGTTCAGATGTCTGAACTAAGCACACATGAGCAGTACCATAGTCATAAATACTAGTCTATAGTATGCACCTACACATTTATTTCCGAACTCGTGTGTGTGTGAATTGAACAAATAATTTGAACACTTGCATAACAGAATTCACATTCGAATGGCCAGCCAAATTCAGTTTCAATGCAAACTCACCAAAAGTCACTCTCACAATGAAATACACTCTAGTTATCCTGGCATGCACTCCATGTGTACATGTGAGATGGAATCTTGTGCTCAAAACAAAGTATGATCACATGTAATTCAAAAATGAAGTTCATGTTATGAAAATGAAGCGACTTTGGCATAATCTCATGAAAAGAACACTAGGGCATTGGGTGGTAAGACTAACTCATCATTTTCTTTGAAAGTATGCATCTCCCATGCTTCACTAGATCACTTAGGACTTCAAAGGTTATAATGGGGCCTTGGGGTGATATTGAGGTAAAAGAAACGAAGGACATAGGATACAAATAGAGTTGTCCCAAGTGAAAGCCTTTTTGTTTCAAGACACTTCCCTTTTATGGGAATTTTTTTAGTTCATTCTTACACCTTCACCTCACTCTTTGTTTCTTTTCTTTATTTTCCTTAACATTTTCTTTTTCTTTTTGATCATTCTTTCTTCTTCTCACCCCTTTCCTTCCTTTTCTTGAATTTTCATTCTCCTTCTAATGAACTCCTTGAGTTTCACTTCCATTCATCCCTTGCTCGAATTTCCACACCACACTTCCTTTATTTTTGTAATCACTCATTTTCAGCTTTTAGGAACAACCAACGTAAGGTAGATATTTCTCATTTTTCATCGGCTTGGTCAAATGTGTGGCATAGAAATGAATTTCAATTAGGCTCAATCACGGCACTAGGGATAATATTTCACAAGAATAAGGCAAAGGCTCGAAATATTCAAAGATGGCCTAAGATCACTTCCAAATACACATGGGAGGGCATTGCACATACAAGACAACATTAGTCTACTACCCAAATGCGCCTAGCCAAGACAAACATAATGAGATTATTGAACAAAATTGACATTGAAAAATTGTTCTTTAAGTAATTGTAAGTTCCCTCCAAAAAGGATTGGTACTAAAGCTCTCACGAGTCCTTACTCATCTCCACTACTTATGTCAAGCCTAAAACATGAATCCAATCCGTAAATTGCTGAAATTGCACATTCAAAGGTCACATACAGTTGAGTTCAAAAATTAATACATATGTGATACTCACGCATAGGATCAATTTCCATAGTATGCTCATGTGCTCAAAGTTCACAACAAAGATCAATATATCATCTAATCCACACACTCTTCATAAGGGAATACAGATCAACATTCAGATATTTTTCATCAAAAATTTTTAAATTTTTACATAATTACACTAATGTAAGCAAAAATCCATAATATGTAAAAGGTGACTTTTCACCCCAAAAATTGGTATTATCCACAAAAAATTCCCCCAAACATCGGTGTAGCATGCACCTCACCCCCCAACTTGATTCATGCATTGTCCCCAATGCAACAAAAAGATATGATATGCACTGAAGGACAGTAAAAAGATAGGTAGGGTTAGAGAACACCTCGCAATTGAGCTTCGACAAAAGCACCAATATCTTAAGCTAAGAAGATCAATACTATACAACCAAAGAAAGTAAGTGACATGGAATAAAAATAACATAAATAAATAAAAGCAACTGTACACTAAAAAGCATAAACATTAGCTACTCTTCCACCAAATCCGGATACACGGGATCCGTCAACTCCTCCTCAACTTCTTGCCCTTCAAAACCCTCAAAGAATGGCTTAAGTCTTTGGTTATTGACCTTGAATGTCTGGCCATTCTCAAGGTTTGTCACCTCAACAGCTCCGTTGGGGTAGGCCACCTTGACAAGATAGGGGCCATCCCAACGAGATCAGAGTTTTCCTTGGAAAATTGAGAGGCGAGAATTGTATAAGAGCACTTTTTGCCCGGGCTCGAATGATTTCCATATGATGGAATTATCATGAAAGATTTTAGCCCGTTCCTTTGAGATTTTGGAGCTCTCATACGCATCTCGTCGAATCTCTTCTAACTCATTAAGCTCTAACTTCCTATGATCACCGGTCATTCTCAAATTAAAATTTAAAGTCTTGATGGCCCAATAGGTCTTGTGTTCCATTTCGACTGGCAGGTGGCAAGCCTTTCCATAGACAAGCCGGTAGGGAGACATGCCCAAAACAGTTTTAAAGGCAGTGCGGTATGCCCATAGGGCATCGGTCAATCTATCGGACCAATCCTTCCTATTTGGGTTAACCGTTTTTTCTAGAATGTTCTTGATCTCCCTATTGGCTAGCTCGGCTTGGCCATTTGTTCGTGGGTGATAGGCAATGGATACTTTGTGAGTGACGCCATATTTGAACATTAGAGATGCAAATGGCCTATTACATAAATGTGAGCCACCATCACTTATTATTGCACGAGGCATCTCAAACCTCGAAAAGATGTTCTCCTCGAGAAACTTGACTACGACCCGGCGGTCATTAGTCTTGGTCGGGATAGCTTCCACCCACTTGGACACATAGTCCACTGCGAGGAGGATGTACAAATAACCAAATGACATAGGGAAAGGACCCATGAAGTTGATGCCCCAACAGTCGAATATTTATATGACTAGCACAGGGGAAAGGGGCATCATGTTTCTTCGGGTCACACTACGCAAACGTTGGCATCTGTCGCATCCCTTACAAAATGAAGCACAATCTTTGATAAAAGAGGGCCAGTAAAAACCTGATTGGAGAATTTTAGCCGAAGTCTTTTTCGCTGAAAAATGTCCACCGCATGCTTGTGAATGGCAAAATGCAAGGACGTCTCGTTGTTCATTCTCAGGTACACATCTTCTCATGACTTGGTCAGGACAATACTTGAACAGGTATGGGTTGTCGAAGTAGAAGTACTTCACATCTGCCATAATTCGTCTTCGATCTTCTGGGCTCCATTGCGGTGGTATCTGTCCTGTTGCAAGATAGTTACATATATCAGCATACCAAGGACATACAGAATGAATTGAAAGCAAATGCTTGTCAGGGAAAAAGTCAAGGATAGGAATGTGCTCATCGACCTCTTGCACCACAAGCCGGGATAACTGATCAACCACCACGTTCTTAACTCCTTTCTTGTCCTTGATCGTCAAGTCGAATTCTTGTAGGAGGAGTATTCACCTAATGAGTCTCGGTTTTGCATCCTACTTCGACAACAAATACTTCAAAGCAGAGTGATCAGTAAAGACAACAATAGGTGAACCAATAAGAACGAAATTTATCTAAGGCAAACACTGTCGCTAGAAACTCTTTCTCGGTGGTAGTGTAATTCATCTTAGCCTTATTCAGTGTTTTGCTAGCATAGTGTATCACATACAGTCTGTTTTCCTCCATTTGACCGAGCACTGCACCGACCGCGTAATCACTCACGTCGCACATGAGCTCAAAAGGTAGATCCCACTTGGGTGGTCGCATGATCGGAGGTGTGACTAGCATGCTTTTAAGTTTTTTAAAGGATACCTCACAATCATCCGATCACTCGAATGGGACCTCCTTAGACAGCAGGTTGGTCAAGGGTCGGGCCAATGCACTGAAATTCTTTATGAATCGACGATAAAACCCCGCATGGCCCAAAAATGACCGGATGCCTTTGATGGCTCTCGGCATTAAGGGAATCCGGTCGTTTTTAGGCCATGCAGGTTTTTATCGCAGGTTTATAAAAAATTTCAGTGCATTGGCCCGACCATTGACCAACCTACTGTCTAAGGAGATTCCCTTTGAGTGGTCGGATGACTGTGAGGCATCCTTTAAAAAACTTAAGAGCATGCTAGTCACGCCTCCTATCATGCGACCACCCAGGTGGGATTTACCTTTTGAGCTCATGTGCGACGCGAGTGATTACGCGGTCGGTGCACTGCTCGGCTCGGTCAAATGGAGGAAAATAGACCGTATGTGATACACTATGCTAGCAAAACACTGAATGAGGCTCAGATGAATTACACTACCACTGAGAAAGATTTTCTAGCGGTAGTGTTTGCCTTAGATAAATTTCGTTCTTACATTATTGATTCACCTATTGTTGTCTTTACTGATCACTCTGCTTTGAAGTATTTATTGTCGAAGTAGGATGCAAAACCGAGACTCATTAGGTGGATACTCCTCCTACAAGAATTCGACTTGACGATCAAGGACAAGAAAGGAGTTAAGAACGTGGTGGCTGATCATTTATCCCAGCTTGTGGTGCAAGAGGTCGATGAGCACATTCCTATCCTTTACTTTTTCCCTGACGAGCATTTGCTTTCAATTCATTCTGTATGTCCTTGGTATGCTGATATATGTAACTATCTTGCAACAGGATAGATACCACCGCAATGGAGCCCAGAAGATCGAAGACAAATTATGGCAGATGTGAAGTACTTCTACTTCGACAACCCGTACCTGTTCAAGTATTGTCCTAACCAAGTCATGAGAAGATGTGTACCTGAGAATGAACAACGGGACGTCCTTGCATTTTGCCATTCATAAGCATGCGATGGACATTTTTCAGCGAAAAAGACTTCGACTAAAATTCTCCAATCAGTTTTTTACTGGCCCTCTCTTATCAAAGATTGTGCTTCATTTTGTAAGGGATGCGACAAATGCCAACATTTGCGTAGTGTGACCCGAAGAAACATGATGCCCCTTTCCCCTGTGCTAGTCATAGAAATATTCGATTGTTGGGGCATCGACTTCATGGGTCCTTTCCCTACGTCATTTGGTTATTTGTACATCCTCCTTGCAGTGGACTATGTGTCCAAGTGGGTGGAGGCTATCCCGACCAAGACTAATGACCACCGGGTCGTAGTCAAGTTTCTCAAGGAGAACATCTTTTCGAGGTTTGGGATGCCTCGTGCAATAATAAGTGATGGTGGATCACATTTTTGTAATAGGTCATTTGCATCTCTAATGTTCAAATATGGCGTCACTCACAAAGTATCCATTGCCTATCACCCACAAACAAATGGCCAAGCCGAGCTAGCCAATAGGGAGATCAAGAACATTCTAGAAAAAATGGTTAACCCAAATAGGAAGGATTGGTCCGATAGATTGACCGATGCCCTATGGGCATACCGCACTGCCTTTAAAACTGTTTTGGGCATAAGTATCACATATGTATGGATTTTTGAACTCAACTGTATGTGATTCTTGAATGTGTAATTTCGGCAATTTACGGATTGGATTCATGTTTTAAGCTTGACATAAGTAGTGGAGATGAGTAAGGACCCATGAGAGCTTTAGTGCCAAATCCTTTTGGAGGGAACTTACAATTACTCAAAGAACAATTTTTCAATGTCAAAGTTGTTCAATAGTCTCTTTATGCTTGTTTTGGTTAGTTGCATTTGGGTAGTAGACTGATTTGTCTTGAACGTATAATGCCATCCCATGCGGACCTGGAAGTGATCTTAGGCCATCATTGAATATTTTGAGCCTTTGCCCTTTTTCTTGTACAAATATTATCCCTAGTGTCGTGATTGAGCCTTAATTGAAACTCGTTTCTATGCCACACATTTGACCAAGCCAATGAAAATGATGAATATCTACCTTACCTTGGTTGTTCCTAGAGCTGGATATGATTTGATCGTAAAAGAAAAAGGAAGTAGGGTTTGGAAATTCAAGCAAAAGGGATGAATGATGTTGGAATTCAAAGAGTTGACTACCAAAAGAATGAAAACCCAAGAAAAGGAGAAAAAGGGAGTGAAAAGAAGAAAAGAATGATCAAAAGGAAAGGAAAATGTTAAGGAAAAGAAAGAAAAGAAACAAAGAGTGTGGTGATGGTGTTAGCCTAGAAATCCCATAAAAGGGAGATCTTTTTGAAATAAAGGTCATACACTCGGAACAACCCCCTTTGTTATCCTATATCCTTCATTTCATTTACCTAGATATCACCTCAAGGCCCCATTATAACCCTTAAAGTCCCAAGTGATCTAGAGAAGCATGGGAGGTGCATAATTTCAAAGGAAATGATGAGTTAAGTCTTACTACCTAATGCCCTAGCATTCTGTTCATGAGACTATGCCAAGGTCGCTTCATTTTCATATATGAACTTCATTTTTGGATTACATGTGAGCACACTTTATTTTGAACACAATATTCTATATCACATGTACACATGGAGTGCATATCAGGATAACTTGAGTGTATTTCATTGCTTAAGAGTGACCCTTGGTGAGTTTTGCATTGAAATTGAATTTGTCTAGCTATTCGAATGAGAATTTCATTGCGTAAGTGCTCAAATTACTTGTTAAACTTCACACACACTCAAGTTGAAAATAAATTTGTAGGTGCATACTTTAGACTAGTTTCTAAAACTATGGTGTTGCTCATGTATACTTAGTTCAATCATTTGAGAAATTTGTTAAATAGCTCAATGCTTGCAAGAATGAGGGAATATTTCTCAAGTTTTGGATATTTGAAAAGGGTTAGGAATGCTGCTTTGAACTGAATTCATGTTTTACATTTTGGTGTGCATTTTGATATCTAAAAGTAGGAGGCTATGTTTTGTGTATTTAGTACATCAAAATTTTAAATCACATTGCAATTTCAATAATGAATTGGGCATGATGGTTCGAATGGTGATTTACAAGTGGAGTATGGAGTATATGTTTAGGGTAGAGTAGAGGTCATAAAGAGAGTGTTAGAATGTATAGGGGATGTCCTAAAATGAAAAGGAGTAGTGAAGGGTTGCTCAACAGGAATATTCATAAGTCAGCCAAACCGTACCGGTACGCGTACCGGTATGCTAAGGCTACTGGAGTTCAGCGTACCGGTATGCTGAAGCCACTGGAGTTCGATGCACCGGTACGCTTTGCCTGGGATGCCAAAGGTTAGGGCTTTTAATCGACTTCTTTCGGAACACCTTTCATTTCCCTCCTAAAATACAACCCCCCCCCCCCCCTCGCACCCGAATCACCCCTTAGGCTTCCAAATCACACCAATCTTCCTTCCATCTCTCAACTCCTCTCCCTTGTGCTGTGATTCAGTGGAAATCAAAATTTTAAAACCCTAAGTGCCGAAAATTCCCCAAACCCTCTTCTCTTTTCATTTCTCAAATTCTCCTAAAATCTCTTAGATGGCTCGTTATATAGGGATTCTCCAAGAGACCATGGACCTGATTGAGGGTCTCTTCTTGACCCTTTTCGCTTTTCTGACGATGGGGGCACTGTTGTTGTGCATGGCCCGCACCAAAACAGTGGAACCTGAATCTCCTCCACCCGAAGGCTCTAGTGGTCGCAAGAGAAGTGGAGAGGGGTCGAGTGGCGATAGGAGTGAGCTGAGAAAGAAAGCCAAGAATGAGGCTAGGGATCGACTGATCCGGGAGAAGGGGGTCACTTGCGAACGGTACCTGGACTCCATTTCCCTTACCGTAAGGAATGAGGTTGTGAAAATTATCGAAGCACATGGTATGAATTTTTTGTTTGAGCCTGTTGAGGGGTATGACTTGTCAATGTGTAGGGAATTTTACCAAACATTCTGGTTGTCAGAGGTGGACGGAGTGAAAGAATTTGATGAAGTCTGTGGAACTCTACAGTATAACTCTGAAATGGCCCGATTAAAACTTTTTCCTTTTTCTTTGAAAGATAAAGCTAAACAATGGCTTAATTCTTTAAGATCTAATTCTATTACAAGTTGGCAAGCTTTGCAAACTGAGTTTTTCAAAAAAAAAAAATTCATGTGCATCGTACTAATGCATTAATACGTCAAATAATGAATTTTTCTGTAAAAGAATGAGAAATTTTTTATCAATGTTGGAAGAGATTTAAGGATCTTCTCCAAGCTTGTCCACATCATGCATTTGAAAATTGGACTTTAGTTGGTTTCTTTTATGATGTTCTTCCATCTGCATTACGACAGTTTGTTGAAATGATGGCCCAGGGGGAATTTATGAGTAAAAACCCTGAGGAGGCATTCCAATTTTTTGATACTATCTCTAAGAGTTCCCAGATGTGGGACTCGACTTCTTCAAATATTTTTGAACCTAAGTCGTCCACATTTGAAAGAGGAAAATATGTGTTAAAAGAAGATGATGATTTGAGAGCTAAAATGGCTAATTTATCCCGAAAGCTTGAAGCCTTAGAAATGAAAAAAATTAAGCAAGTATATGTTGTGTCTTCTAGACCAAATATGTGAAATTTGTGCGTTGTCAGGACATCCTGCCGGAGAATGTCCAACTATACCCGCATTTAAAGAAGTTTTAATTGAACAATCTAATACTATTCCAACTTATACTAAGTCTTATCCTAATCCATATTCTAATACCTACAACCCAGGATGGAGAAATCATCCGAATTTTAGTTGAAAAAATACGCAACCTATAAATCAATCACAAGGTCCACCACAACCACAGATTCAACAACAATATCAACCTTATCAACTCCCACATAAAAGAACTCTAGAAGATACTATGAATCAATTTATTTAGATTCAAATGAATTTTAATACTCAAACAACTCAAGCATTTAATGATTTTAAAGCTCAAACTTCACAAAATATTGAAGACATTAAGAGTCATCTAGCTAAGTTGACTTAGTCCCTGAGTACGTCAGAGAAGGGAAAATTCCCATCTCAGCCTAAACGTCCACAAAGTCAAAGTCAAGCTAATACTGTGTCCTCTGAACCTTCTCCAAGTCAAGTACAAGCAATCACAACACTGAGAAGTGGTAAAGTGATTAACAAGACTATTAAACATAAGATTTCTAAAAAAATACGTAAGTCAATTCCAGTAAATGAACTACTTGAACCTGAACCTTTAGCTAAAAAGCAACTAGAAATACAAAATAAGGAAGATCATCCATGTCCTATTCCTTTACCTTTTCCTCAAAGGGTTAAAAAAACCTCATCTTTGAAAGATCATTCTGAAATTCTTGAGCTGTTTAAACAAGTAAAGATTAATATTCCTTTGTTGGATGCAATTAAACAAGTTTCAGCTTACGCCAAGTTTTTAAAAGATCTTTGCACAGTTAAAAGAAAAATCAATGTACAAAAGAAAGCATTTCTAACTGAACAAATTAGTGCTACAATACAACATAACATTCTTCTTAAATACAAAGATCCTGGAAGTCCTATAGTCTCATGCATCATTCAAAATTTCTGAATTAAACAAGCTCTGCTAGATCTTGGAGCTAGTGTTAATTTAATGTCATATTCGATGTATACACAATTAGGGTTGGGTAAGTTGAAATATACCAACGTTACACTACAATTAGCAGACCGATCTATAAAAAATCCACGAGGAATTGTGGAGGATGTTCTTGTCCAAGTTGATCAATTCTATTTTCTAATAGATTTTATTGTTTTAGATACACAACCAATTTTTCATATATTTGCATACATACCTGTTATTTTGGGTCGACCATTCATGGCTACATCAAATGAATTGATAAATTGTAGGAATGGAGTCATGAAACTTTCATTTGAAAATATGACTTTGGAATTAAATATTTTTAACATTGCAAAACAACCTAGAGAAGAAGAAGAATTGCATGAAGTAAATTGTGTTGAGTTTTTAACTCAAAGTTTATTTGAAAATGCTTGTATGAAAAAGAATTATATACAATAGAATCTATACCTGATGATGAGTCTGAAGATATATCACCATGGAATCCAAAATGTGAAAAATTGTTGCCCAAGTCTATAGAATCTAATGTCAAAGTTTTTAAACCAGAATTGAAACTTCTCCCAACTAATTTAAAATATGTCTTTTTGGGGGAAAATGAAATCTATCCAATGATAATATCCTCAAAATTATATGGGATTCAAGAAAATTGATTTGATAGCCAGTTGATAAGTCTAAAATTGATTTGATAACCAATCTTCCTCCGCCTAAAACTGTAAAAAAATATTCTATCTTTTTTAGATCATGCGGGATTTTATAGAAGATTTATTAAAAAATTCAGTTTAATAACTAGACGTATATGTAATCTTTTGTGTCAGGATATATTATTTGAATGGAATGATGCATGTCAATTAGCATTTGATAAATTAACACACATGTTTATTTCTGCACCTATTATGCAACCTTCTGATTAGTCTTTACCTTTTGAATTAATGTGTGATGCTAGTGATTATGCAGTAGGAGCTGTATTAGGTCAAAGAAAAGATAAAAAACACTATGTTATTTACTATGCAAGCAAAACTCTAAATGATGCACAAATGAATTATTTTACTACAGAGAAAGAATTGATTGTTGTTGTATTTGAATTAGATAAATTTCGTTCATATCTGGTGGGATCGTCTATTTTTGTATTTACTGATCATGCAACTTTAAAATACTTATTTACCAAGAAAGATGCTACGTCACGTCTCCTACGTTAGATACTATTACTTCAAGAATTTGATCTTATCATTAAAGATAAAAAAAAAGGAGTTGAAAATGTGGTCGCAGATCACTTTCAAGACTAAATTATGATACAAAAGAATAATCAATTCCAATTAGAGAAACTTTTCCAGATGAGTAATGTTTTGCAATAACAGAAGTACCATGGTATGCGGATATAACAAATTATTTAGCTACTGGTACTATTCCTTCTCATTATACCTGGACTGATAGAAACAAATTTCTAAGTGAGGTACGTAATTTTTTTTGGGAAGATCCTTATCTGTTTAAATACTGTAAAGATCAGATAATAAGGCGTTGTGTACCTAATCACGAAATTAATTGGGTAATTCAGTTTTGTCACTCTGAAGCTTGCGGAGGCCATTTTGCTTCAAAGAAAATCGCTGATAAAAATCTGCAATGTGGATTTTATTGGCCAACTCTTTTCAAAGACGTACATATATTTTTTTTTTAAATTGTGACAGATGTCAAAGAATGGGAAATATTTCAAAAGGAAATATGATGCCTTTAAATCCTATTTTAATTGTTGAAATTTTCGATTGTTAGGGTATCGATTTTATTGGACCATTCCCCTCATCCTTTGGATATCTGTACATTTTGGTTGCAGCTAATTATGTCTTTAAATGGGTAGAGGCAATTCCATGTAGAAATAATGATCACAGAACAGTGGTCAAGTTTTTGAAAGAAAATATGTTGTCCAGATTTGGAATTCCTCAAACCATTATCAGTGATAGTGGATCACATTTTTTGTAATAAAGTTTTTGAAAATATTATGATAAAATACTTGATTTCTCATAAAATATCCACTATGTATCATCCACAAACAAGTGGACAAGCTGAATTAGCTAATAAGGAAATAAAATACATTTTAGAAAAAACAGTGAATCCATATCGTAAGGATTGGTCTTTGAGATTCACTGATGCGCTTTGGGCTTACCGTACTGCATATAAAATTATTTTAGGAATGTCTCCTTATCAGTTAGTTTTTGGTAAACCATTTCACTTGCCTGTAGAATTAGAACATCGAGCATATTGGGCAGTCAAAATGATGAATTTTGATATTGATAAAGCTGGAGTATCTCGCAAACTTCAAAATTAATGAATTGGAAGAATTAAGAAATGAAGCATATGAAAATGCAAAGATTGCTAAATCTAGAACGAAATTTTTTCATGATAAAAATATCATGCGAAATTCTTTTGAACCTTCTCAAAAAGTTCTATTATATAATCCAAAACTTCGTCTATTTCCTGGAAAATTAAGATCTAGATGGACAGGTCCTTACATTGTCAAGCAAGTTTTTGATTATGGGACAATTGAAATTGAGAATCCATTAACCAAAAATATTTTCAAAGTGAATGGTCAAAGGCTTAAACCTTATTATGATGGATTCACTCAATATCTAACTTCCATACAGCTGTTAGAGCCAGTCTATGTGTTTTGAAAAATTTATATTGGTATTTGATTATAAATAATAGTACTAATAGTTTTTTGTTTGTTTTACAGATTAGTTTTTTTATTATAAGTTGTTTTACCTTCCACACTTGATTAGCATTTCTCTATTTTCATTGTTTATACATTGAGGACAATGTTTAATTTAAGTTGGGGGGGAGGGAATTGATTATATTTATGTCTTTTTCATTGAAATTCGTCTTTGTGACTGACAGACGTTAAAGAACCGGATAGTGAGTCAATTTTTTGAGTTTTTTTTTAAATTTTTCAAAAAATAATTGTAAAATGGACGAGAAACTGTTTTGGTTAAGTTTAATTATACTGCGCCATTTTCCAAAAGACATACATTCGTTGATCATGGAAAAAGCTAGATTGGTTAGAAATTTAGAAATCTTTGAAAATCAAGCAAAACCTTTGTGCGGGAGAAGTTCATTTGCAAAACGCCGACGAGCAAATCGTCTCGGTGGTTGTGTGAGGTGTGGTCGTTTAATGCATTTGAGATAATATAATCAGTATGCAGAACCAATTTCAGGACGAGCGTTAGATCGTCTTGAGTGGATTAGGTATGGGCAGAGTAAGGAATATCCTGAGACACCATCCTATTCTACTGCTATGTTGTCAAGATACCTGAGAAGTGAAATTAACCGTGTCACTGGTGTTGTTGATTTGCAAGATTCTGATTTTGATTAATTGTGATCAAATGATGAATAATTTTGAGAATGATGCATAAATGTAAATAGCTATACATTAATTAGGAAATGAGTAAATAATAAATAACAAATAAATAAAAAATTAATAAACCAATTTTTTGAAGAAAAAAAAAAGAGTGAGTAGCAAGTTATGTAGAATGTGTAAAGTTGTAATTAATCTTGTAACTGCAGGATTTTAAACTGAAGAAGGCAGAATTTCAGCAGTCAAAACCCTGCAGTGTAAGGCAAAATCTAGTGCATCAGCACCGTCCGGACGGTGGTGATGGTGTCCGGATGGTCCTGCCCTTATAAATACCCATCAACGTAAAAAAATTGTTCAGTTTTAGTTCCCTCGCAGGCCAGATACGAAAAACAGTGATGTTCCTCTACATTTCTCCTCAAATCTGCTATATACAACCATTTTTCTTCAAATTTTCTCCGATCAATCACTTACCCATGCCATTTTCAAGGTTTCTACCAATTGAAATCAATTGAAAGCAAGTATTTAGAGAGAAATTAGTGAAAAGATGGATCCAAGGTAAATAACGAGAGGTTCTTTAAGTCGAGCACGAAGGGGTCAACCTCCACAACCTGTAGCACCTCCGCAATAACTTCAGCCAGAAAATTTCTACAATGCTGTGGTATTTGAGAATGTTGAACAACAAGTCTAGTATGATGCTGATTTTCTCTCTAAAACTATCATTCCTGAAAGACCAATGATTTATGAAGATTTCGAAAATATAGGGGTTAGATAAATTCTTACTGCCCGTGGATGGCTAGATTATGTTAGGTTTGTTGCTCCTGCTTATGATTGTTTGGTCCGTGAATTTTATAGCAATGCACAAATAACTGGGGAAAGAGAAATTCGTGTGTTTGTTCGGGGTAGAGTTTTTCAAGTTACATCGGCTACTATAGTCGATATTTTTCAGCCAATGCCAAGACATCCCAACTCGCAATACCCTTACACACAAGTGCCTGATTTGACCCTACAAATAGAATTGACGGGTAATCCTGATTATGTATAGGGGAGGCTACATAAATATATAAAGCAAGGGGATTTAACAGACAAGTACCGAATTTTGAATTTGATTACAGTGAATAGTTTGTTACCCCGAGCCCAACAAAAGCAGATATATACTGAGCAAGCCTACTTCCTATATGCCTTTGGGATGGGACACACAATTGATCTTTCGAACCTTATTATGGATCAAATGTTGATAACTGTGCAAGGAAGAAACCCTCACTCCCATATGCTATGTTAGTTTCACAGTTATGCAGGGATAAGGGAGTGATCGTAGATTCCTCGTGGCAAATGGTGGAGCATTTTGCACCAATAGACAAGACTTCTTTGTTTTCTTTGATCATTCTTTCTTCCTTCACCCCTTTTTCTCCTTTTCTTGTATTTTTCATTCTTTTCCGTTCAACTCTTTGAATTCAACATCATTCATCCCTTTGTGTGAAGTTTCCGCCATACTTCCTTCTCTTTTATGATCACTCATACTTAGCACTAGGAACAACCAAGGTGAGGTAGATTTTTATCTTTTTGCACTGGCTTGGTCACTTGTGTGGCATGGAAACGAATTGTCAATTAAGGCTCAATCATAGCACTAGGGATAAAATTTTTACAACAAAAAGGTTAAGGCTCAAAGCAAAACAAAGATGGCCTAAGATCATTTCTAAATAAGCATGGGGGAGCATTATGCATTTCAAGATAAAGTCAATCAACTACCCAAATGCACCTAACCAAAACAAGCATAATAAGATTATTGAACAAATTTGGAATTTGAAAAATTGTTCCTTTAGTAAATGTAAGTTCCCTCCAAACAAGGATTGGCATTAAAGCTCACATGGGTTCTTACTCATCTCCACTATTCATGTCAAGCACTAAATGTGAACTCAATCCGTAAATTGAAAAAATTACAAGTTCATGGCGCACTTATGGTTGAGTTCAAAAGCAAACAAGTATGTGATACTCTTAGCAATAGGATAAACTTTTATAATGTGCTCATGTACTCAAAGTTCAAAATGAAGATCAAGTAATCACAAATCCCATAATCATTAAGATAGGAGAATATAGTTCAATATTGGAACCAAAATATTTCAAAATTTTCACATTTTCCATTATTCTATACAAAAAGTGGTGGATGAGGAATTAGGAAATTTTGTACAAGCAACAAGCAAACATTGATCTTATGATAGGAATACTAACAAATGAGACTTCCACCACTCTTTCCCAAAAGCTTACTTAGAATCAGAACGGTCAACACAAAAGGTTGTAACGCGGCTTAGGTTTGAGGCTATATAAAAAAATGAAAAGGATTCAAAAAACTTCCAAGTACATACAAAGGGAATCTTGTTAAATCTCTCAATAAACCACATTTCTCACTTGATGCACTCTTCAACCTTTCAAGTCATTGAATAATGCCTCTTTTTCTTTTTCTTTTTCTTTTTCTTTTTCTTTTTTCTTTTCTTCCTTTTTTTTTTCTTTTTTTTTCAGAAACAATTTGGTGAACAATTATGTCACCCTGGTATTTTGCTATTTCTACCAAGCCTTTGTTTTGTTTTATTGAGTAAACGTAAATATCACTCCAAGAATGAATAGTTCTAATCTCTCAAGGGACACCACATTATTCTCCACTATATGTATCAAATTTTAAATTAACATATCTTTTCCTAATTTCTAATCCAAGCAAGGTCATATGTGTATTGATATTTGTAAGTTTCAATTGGGAATAAAATCTATAATACTAAATAGTAGTGTAGAGTTCTATAACAGACTAAAGTATAAAAAAAGTTCATATTTTTATTAAATAATATTCATCCAATCTTTAATCTCATTTAATGTGCATAATTCAAAGCAATTTGGTAGATTAGTACTCAAAATTTTGCAATGAAACCATAGTATATATCACTCAAAATGGGTTTTCATTACAGACTTAACTAAAAAAAAAAGTAGACTAAGTCAAGCCCTAAATCAACTAAATATGACTGGGGACTTTGACCTAACTAAAGACTTAGGTATAATTAGGCAAAGGCCAAATGGTGGAGCAGTAGGGACCACCCTCAAAGGTTGCTCGAGTGGTCCACTGGTCACACGAGGAGTCCTGCTCTCCTAGTTCGATTTGAAACTTTATTTTCTTTCGAGTGATGCTACCCTATGACCCTCCTCACACTGCTCGAGCGTTTGTTCAAGAATTTGAGTTTTCTTTTTATCACCAAGATTGCCCTATTGTGACCCTATAAATAGGAAGAGTCTTCCCTACATCTAGGGTAAGCCTCTTGTGAGTATGTTAAGAGAGAAACTAGACACTAAAGAGATAACAACAATAGTAAGCACATCAAACATAAATCATTTAAGTAGAAGAACCAGCTCCATCTCCTGGTCCAAGCTGAAGGTGGTGCAAGATCTCGCTATGCTCTACCAGAATACCCCTCATCTATCTTTACTCCTTAAAATCTAGAGTAAGAGATCTATATCGAATCGTCCATCTATAGGGTCTCTCATCAGTGGACCCACTCTCTCCTCAGCATCCTCTCCAGCATCAGCAGGCTTATTTGCCTCCTCCTCCTCACTAGGCTCATCTGCATAGGGCATTAGAACTACGCCTCTGCCCATGGCTCCACGGCTGTTAACCAAAGCCGTATTATCTAACACTCTAGGGTGCTTCTCCTACAACATGTCCTTAGTCACCCCGATGCCCTTATCCATGCAAATAGAAATCCCTAAATACCCAAAGGGAAGGAAGACATTTATGGTGTTATCCTTCAAAGGTCGCTGCAACTCAGATATAATGATAAAAGATAGAAAAATAATAGGTTCAGTCCCGATGGCGTACAGTAACTTAGCCCTAGCTTGATAGATGTGATTCTTCCAGGCTAACGGAAGCATGCTAGTCACCGAGATCCAATTTAGGATCTTGTACTTGTTTGTTAACTGCCCCTGGTTTAGATTCTTATATCTTTGAAACCAGACAAAGTGGGGTTCTCTAGTGAACTCCCTAGCCACATCCTACATATTGTACACTATAAAGTGTAATGTGGCCTCGGTACAACATTCACCTTGGCCACTCGAAAAATCATAATGGAGTCCATTACAAAACTCACTCCCCTGAATGTAGTCCTAAACCTCTTAGGATCTATCCATTCTGCATTAGAGTAAAACTCGTGGATCTAATGAGCTAACCCCTGCCAGATATCTTCAAAAAGCCCCCCAACCTTTCCCCTGTACCGGCCAATCCCATACCCCAAAAACTCCTCCAAAGACAGATTATGCTCCATCCCAATAGGACGAGATGAAAAATAGTGAATACACTGCTGCTCAACCTCTAATGTAGGAAAGCGGGTATGATCAAAGCGGTGTCGAACCCCATTCTCATCAATCCATACCCTGGGCTTGTTTTGAAACAGGTGGTGCAACTCTTGCAACCTAGGCACTAGATTGGGGGTCATATGATTGATTCTTATTTTGTGGCATTGTGAAAGAAAAGGTTAAAATTAGGGTTTTTCAAGAAAACAAGGATTTAAGACTTGGGCTAAAAATCAAGGTTTTGGTTGAATAGATGTGAAATCTAGAGTGTAGGAGAGTTCTTAGAGAGATTTGAAGAAGATTTGAACAATTTTGGAGTGAGAAATCAAAATTTTCAAACCTTGAGAAACTTTTCAATGGCGGTTTGGAAGTGGTTTTCGTCGGAATGAAAAATGAAGAAGATGACTACCTTTTTATAAGCCCAGAGGTCCATCCAAATAGATATCTTGTGTTCAGATGTAGGAGTTAAGTAGGTTGAATCCCAAGGCGTCACGTCGGTTAACGTTCCAAAGGTTTGACCATCTCAAAAAAGTGCGTACAGACATAAAAGGTGCATCCTAATGGCTTGAAGTCTCTGGAAAGGCACGTCCTAACGGACAACTTGCGTTTTGGCGCGTACATTTATACACAAAACGTTTAAAATTCCTTTAAAATTGACTCAAAACTTCAAAATTGACTCCAAATTTGGGAATTTTTTTTGAAAAATTCAAAAATTCGGGCAAAAATCAATCGCCTCCCATCCTAAACAATTGGTCAATCAAATTTTAATTCCCTCTGAATATGATTATCTGCTAATTTACTATCCTATATGCATTGTCCTAATTAAATAGACTGACAATCGGCACAGATTAGGCATCACAAACTATCCCACCCCAACCTAAATTGCACATTATCCTCATTGAAAAATAAAAGCAATGAATATTCTAAAAGATAATTATGGTAGGGGAAAAAGACATACTTTTATCTGCATAATTTGCGTCAAATCTATTGCTAAAAAGAAACTTTACACAAAAAAAATTAATAAAAATAAAAGAAAATTCTATGATACAATATATTACAAAAGAAAATCACAATTAATGATTAAGATCATACTATGGATCCACCAAATCTCTCAAAGAAAAATTTTAATCTTTGACCATTGACTTTAAAAATATTCTCATTCTTCGGGTTTTCAATTTCAACAACCCCATGGGGAAAAACCTCTTTAATTACAAATTGTTCAGACCACATTAACCTCAACTTACCAGGAAAAAGGTGGAAACGAGAATTATAAAACAGAATCTTTTGGGAAGGTTCAAAGGTTTTCCTCACAATGTTCCTATCATGAAAATTTTCATTATTGCCTTGGCAATCTTGGCATTCTCATAAGCATCATTCCTAAGTTTCACCAATTCATTTATTTGAAGTTTCCTAGATACCCCTACTTTGTCTATATCAAAATTCATACTCTTAATTGCACAGTATGCTCTATGTTCAAGGTCCACAGGCAAGTGGCAAGGTTTTCCATAAATTAGCCGATAAGGAGACATTCTAAGAATTATATTAAAAGCAGTATAGTAAGCCCACAAAGCATCAATCAGTCTTAAAGACCAATCTTTACGATCTGGATTTACTTTTTTTCTAGAATCTATTTGATCTTCTTATTGGCTAGTTCTGCCTACCCACTTGTTTATGGATGGTAGGGTGTACCCACTTTATGTGTAATAGTATATTTTTGCATCAATTTTTAAAAAAAAATTATGGCAAAAGTGAGTCCCACCATCGCTATTGCATTTAGCGTATGCAACAAGCCGTTAAACCCCTAGGGTACCCCTAGTGGACGAGTGTTGTCTCGTGAATGTTTCCAAAGAAGGTACCTACAAACTTCCTTTTATTCATCCACAAATTTAGAAAATATTATTAATTCCTAATTAACAATGAAATTTAAAAATAATTCACCATCCACTCAAATTATTCACATAAAAGTTGAACTATAGATTTAAATGCCATGTAAAAGTATTCACATTCACATCAACATTAGAAACTCATGTGTGTATGAATTGATTGTGCAATTTAAGAGATTTATCAAACATCATTCACATCTCTATTAGCTATCCAATTTTAGTTTTTACGCAAATATCACAAAGGATTCACTCTTAGAACAGAAAACATCTTATTTTAGTGATTGTTTCACTCATAGGTTATATGTGAGAAGAATTTTTATAGTCAAAAGCAAAATATAACTCATATATTTTTTCAAAAAGAAAAACATTATTCAAATGAAATGACCTTGGCATAATCTCATAAAAGAATGTTAAAACAAATGAAAATAATATAGCTAATATATCTCATATTTTATTATTGGGTACATACACTTTCTATGATTCTTAAGATCAAATTTGACTTTAATCATGTTGTAACATGGCCTTGGGTGAATGGGTTATAGAATTAAAGGATAATAAAGAATTAAAAAGAGTATCCCAGAAATACAATTTTTCTAACAAAGTCTCCTTCTTTGGAAATAATTGCTCAAGCCATGCATTTTTTTCTATCTTTCCATTTCCAACATTTTTTTCAAAAAATACTTCATCTTTTTCTTTTCCTCTTTTTCTCTTTCTTTCTTTTCTTTTTCTTTCTTTCGGATTTTAGTAATAAGCTCAAATTCTCATCATCCCTTTTTTTTTCTAGTAGCCACCATTCCCTTTCCAAACTGTAAACAATATAAGTTTTGGAATAACCAAACACATTTATGTTTGGCTTGGTAATTTTCATGGTTAAGAAACGAAATTTTCATTAAAGATCAATCACGACTACTATGGCTGATGTCAACAAAAAAATAGACAACGACTTAAATAAATTCCAAAAATGTATGGTAAGGTACTTCTAACATTAGATATAATCAACTAATCACCTCATATACTCTAACCAAAGCAAAAATAATTAGATTATTGAAAAATTTGAATTTAAAAAAATAGTTTTTTTAGTAAATGTATTATAACCCTCCAACAAAGAATTGAGTTCCAAATGAAAATACGAATATGATCATAGTGTACATAAAATTGAGTTCCAAATGAAAATATGAATATGATACTCAAACATAGAATTAACTCCTATAGAGTGCTAATATTAAATAATTCAAGATTTAAGTTGAATAATAAAAAATCTCATCCTAGTTAAGAGAGAATAATACAGTCCAAATCGGATTTTTTTTATTTTTTTTTGAAAACAAAATAACACATGGTGATTGCACAAGGTGTGGTATAACCCTTACCCCTCACTAAAATCATGCATTGTCCTCAATGCAAAACATAGTACTGCAATGAGAAAATAAAATAATAAGGGAAGGAAAACACCTAGCATTGAGCTCCAACAATAAAAACCTGTAACACCCCAAAACACACCCTGGACGGCATTACATTCTAAAACATTCACATCATGAGAGCACTAGAATAATCCATCAATAAATAAGACTTCATAAAGTCATCCATAAAATTTTTACATCATTATCCAAAAGAATAAGCCAAGCTATGGCATTTACATCTCAAAATTTATTTAAAGTTGCACAGCGGAATAAACAAAAGAAAACTAGACCTTACAAGGTTCAAAATGAATATCCTAGTCTAGTACAAAAAGGAAAGGAGGTCGCTCTATGCGTCCACCTCGGGGTCCACGTTCCCTTCTACGGGAGCTTCCCAATGTCCCGGCTCGTCAGTTCCGAGCTCCTCCTCTAGACAAAGACCTGAAATATGTTGTTTGTAGGGGGTGAGCACGAAGCTCTGTAGCAACATTCTTCTCAAACTCTAACAAGGTTTATAAAAGCATATAAAATGGCCGGTCTCATTTCGCAAATAGCATATATAATCTTTGAAGTAAAACAGGGACATTTTAGTAGATCTCAAGTTTAAGGAACAACAGTAATTGAATGAATAAGTGAAACCATTATACAGTTAGCAAACCATTTCCAAATATAATCCAGTCCCCATACACAGTTTCCAACAATTCTTTCGGTAGGTGGCATACTTTAGGGTAACCTCCACCTCCGTTTAGATCGTCTTTGATTCTCAAGCATCCTTACAAGGAACCTCTTGAGAATGGGTGAGCATCCTTACCAGGAACCTCTCACAAATCATTACATGGCTTCCCAAGCATCCTTGTAAGGAACCTCTTGGGAAGGGGTGAGCATCCTTATAAGGAACCTCTCACAATTCATTACATGGCTTCCCAAGCATCCTTATAAGGAACCTCTTGGGAAGGGGTGAGAATCCTTATAAGGAACCTCTCACAATTCATCACATGGCTTCCCAAGCATCCTTATAAGGAACCTCTTGGGAAGGGGTGAGCATCCTTATAAGGAACTTCTCACAATTCATTACATGGCTTCTCAAGCATCCTTATAAGGAACCTCTTGGGAAGGGGTGAGCATCCTTATAAGGAACCTCTCACAAAGCATTACATGTGTATCTCAAACAACCCAACCAAGAAAAATACATGAGATCGCAATAACATTATTTTACTACCCAACACAAAGCACTAAAGTTTCGAAATCAAATAAGAAAGAAGGCATTTAGGAAGGAAATACATCACTCTCCCAAAGACTAGAGTTTTTCAAACCAAAAAGAGATTTCATGGGTATTCAACCCTAACTTTGTGTAAAACATGTTAACAATTGCAAAAGAACCAAGAAACAATGAAGTCATAGCAAATACATATCATTAAGAATCAAAACATACATATTTATTAACCCTCACATCAATGTAAGAGAAAGAGAAGAAATCCCCTACCTTAATGTTCTTGGAAAAATTAGGGCTTTGATCTTGAATCAACCCTTCAATCTCTTGTTTTCTCTTGATCTTGTGTTTCTCTCTTTCTCTCTTCCTCTCTTATGTTTTCTAGGGTTTGGAGTGGTGTAATGAAGGCTAAGGAGGTGAAAAAATGTATTTATAGTGGAAGAAATGGAGAAAGACCCGCAGTCGGATCGGGCTGGCTTTATCGGGCGTACCGGTACGCGTACCGGTACGGTTTGACTACCAGATTTTTGTTTCAACTTCCAATGCAGTTTTTGACCCATTTAGAGGTCGAATTGGAAAATTTTCATGATACATACTTTTGTATCCCTAGATGTCTACTATCTACTGTAAAAATTTCAGATCAATTTGACTTAAGGATAAAAAGTTATGGCCAAAACACTAAGTAGTGTTCAATAGCCATTTTTACCCAAATTCTCGCTAAAGTGTATTTTAACTCCGAGACACTTCCTAACTTCCAATACATCCATATTACCACTCCCAATGTTTTTCGACCTTCCGGATTCAATGGAATCATTATTTTGACCTACAAACTTTTAGAAACTTGTCTAATCACCCTTTCCAAGTTTAAACATCTTCGACACGTAACTTCCCAATCAAATTGTCTCCATAGCATTTATTCCTACGGTTTATTCTTATGTCACTACATATATCTACATCTTTACAAATATTATTTACTATATATATATCTCTATAAATATATAAAAGAAAATTCGGGGTGTTACAAAACCACTGGCTGCAAAATAAAAATGAAACTACACAAAAATAAATAAGCATAACAAACTACTAAATCACCTAGAAAATAAAACACAAAAGAAAAGTAAAGCACTCAAAAAATATGTGCACACCCCCCAACTTGAATCCAATCCTATGCTCAATGAAAGATATTAATCATAAAATTCCAAATAATAATTGGTACACAGTAAAAGGGTGTGTGCAAAAAAAATTGATAAAATACAAAAAATAATAATAAAGAAATTATAACTACTATGTACAAGTAAAAATAAAAGCTCACACTCAATCTGGCTTAAATTTAGATTTGAATATGCGCCATTTTAGTTTTAATGGCTTAAAAACATGGTGGCGAAACAACTCCTTCAAATAAATTATCCACTCATGTACCAAACACACATGTAGAACATTCAAGAAAAGAGAGATATATTCATTTTTTATGCAAATCTAACTTGAGATATAAAATAGATCTTTATCAATTATAGCACTCAACTCAACTTTCACATCTCCACCAAGCTTAGATATGTAAATCTCATTTATATTCGTTGATAATGAAAAGTCTTTGGGCTCACTAGCCTCTTGTGGAATAATAATGTCACTTAATTCTTCATTATCAAGAGTATCAATAGATTCATCATTAGTTTGTAGTTTAGAAAAAGAATCACTCTCACTACATTGATCATACTCTATTTCTTATTCTCGGGGCAACTTATCAACTGCTATGGTTATTGTGTTGAGCATGTCTCTTATCTCTTCAATAGCTTGGAATGTTTGGGCATTAATAGCAATTTTGGTTTGAATATATGCATTCAAAATATTCTCGAATTCCTCTTCTTATGGGTCTTAATATGAGGGATATTTGAGGGGCACATATGATGGTGTGGAATGTACCGGTGACTGATAATATTCGTTCCCCCAACCATAATTGTAAAACCCGAGAAAATTTAAAAATTTATTGTAAATGGCAAAATAGTATTATTCATTATGGTACGGGTTGAAAATCTAAATTTTTCTAGGACTCGAATGACGAACGAACCTCACCGTTTGATTTATCTCGCGAAATCTAGTTACCCAGTCAAATTCTGAGACAGCCAGATTTTTTGCTTTTTATGATTCGATCGGGCATCGCGCGACTAAAATAAATGCGATTGGGAATTAATTAAGAACCACATAAATAATTTAAAGTTAGTTCAAATAAAATATATTGAACCTAACATGAAACGAGATTTAATTCATTCGGGATGACATCGGATCAAAAAAAATTAGACACGTGTGGCTTAATATGGACCAAGTATTAGAGGGTATAAATATGGGAGAAAATCATATTTTCTCCCCATTTACACCAGTTATTCTGATAGAGAGAGAGAGAGAGAAGAAAAGGAAAAACAAGGGTTCTTCAAACTTTTCTTCTTCGATCTAGGGCTATCCGTTCGTCGGATTGCTTCTGGCCAAGAACAAAAAGTGTTCTACGCGACAAAAGCTTCAAGAATGTACCAAAGATCGCGGGTTTCGCCAACATCTCAGGAACGGGGTTGTTGAGATCACAACCTTGAGGCTTTATTTGGGTATTTCGGAGCTTCTACTACTCGGTATTATGCTTCAAGAGGTAGGGTTCTTTTCCTAACTAGGTTTATTTTCAACCTAGGGTTCTATATGGAATGGGTAGAATGAGTAGAGATAAAATCTCTAGTTTGAGTATCCACCCCATCAAGCCAATTATAAATACTTATGATTATATCCACCCCATGAAAGACCCGGGAATTTATAAATGGCCATTGGATGTGTAACATCAATGGCGGGGGCTTGGAATATCTGGATACATACGCATGGCATTGTATGTGGTATGGGAGCCGGTGACGGGCACGGGTTGCATTGCATGTGTGAGTCTTACCTCATAACAAGGCATGACATTGTGGCATTCATTATTGAATTGTATATTCTTGAAAGAATGTTTGATTGTTGTATTGAATGTAAACATTTACTATGCAATTGGGTTAGGGAGTAGCCTCTATAGGAGACACCCTATTGAGGGTTTCTCACCCTTTATGGGAACAATATTTCAGGTGCAGGATAAGCACCGGTGGACGGCCCTCACTTGGGCCCTTGTTGATGAAGAAGCCGAGATGTGACTTTGAATTACATTTTGTAAATAAATTGTGTAATTCATTTTGAACTTGTAAATTTGTGTAAAGAGTTTTTCAAATGGATTCTAATGGACTATAATCTGTGTTAATGAATATATGGATGTGTTTGCAAAGAGATTGGATGGTTAAAGGTTGAAGATTTGAAAGAATTGGGAAAAATATGGGCCTAGGTACCGGTACCTAAGTGATTAAGTATCGGTACCACATTGTAGATTGGCCCAGGTGCCGGTACCTCGAATTACGGGTACCAATACATGGATTCCAGTGGGCTCAAGTACCGGTATCAAGGCTTCAGGTACCGGTACCTCGATGGACAGTGGGCTCAAGTACTGGTACTACTACATGTAAGTACCTGTACCTAACAAACAGTGGGCTCAGGTATCGATACCTAAGTGAGTAAGTACTGGTACCTGAAAAATGGGAAGACCTAGCAGACAGAAGGCTCAGGTACCGGTACCATGTGTATAAGGTACTGGTACCTCTTCCAAAATTTACAAAAATTTAAACATAACTTTGTCAAGTCTTCAGATGTTGAACTCTCTTACTTATATGATGGAATAGGTTAAATATTAAATTCTAATTGATAGGGGTGGACCTTGGAATGGTCAAGTAGTTAACATCTACACAGGAAAGGTGTTTGGGAGTACTCCGGTACAAGGGAGACTCTGCCCAAATTCTGTATTGGTTACAATCCCGGTGAAGAGGATGTGATGACGTGGTATCGGGTTATGCGGCATTCACGAGTACTTCCACGGGTTAATAGGTGATCAACGGATTGAGAAAGGACCCCCTAGATTTAGGGGCGTCGCAGCTTGGTATCAAAGCCTAGGTTCTCAATTTACTTAGGGCTTGCGAGGCATGGGTCTAGACCATTGCATCCATTATGCATGACATGTTATGTCTATTAAATGCTACATGTTATGTGGTATGTGAATTATATGCATGATTCTAAGTGTATGAAAATGAGACACTAGAGTTAGAAAACATAATCTTGGGGGATCGAAAAAGAAAGAACGAAAAGGTTCATAGTATGGGTGTCTACTAGTGGGTGGCACACGTCCACCTAGTGAGACAGGAAGAGAAAATTCTCAATGTTTTGACTTTGATCCCTACTTTAGGATACTAAGTTAGTGCTCTATTGCTATCTTACGTGTGTGTAGATGGAAAATAGAGGAAGAAGACACCGGAACGGTCGAGGGGGTGGGCACAACAACAATCAACCACCACCGACCTTTGATCAACAAGCCTTCATGGAGGCTATGGGCACAATGGCTGCCATCTTTATGTCGGTCAGTGCCAACATGATCCAAGGAGGCTCGAACAACCTCCAGGGGTTCAAGGCACACAACCCACCTATTTTTCTGGGAGGGGCGGACCCAATGGTAGTTAACTATTGGTTCCAACAATTAGATAAGATCTTAGAGGCTATGGAGATCACATCTGACTCCATTAAGATAAGACAAGCTGTATTCCAGATTGAAGGAGAGGCCTATTTATGGTGGGATTGGGCAAAGGCCTCAAGGAACATAGAGGCAATGACTTGGGGAAAGTACCATGAGCTCTTCATGGGCAAGTACTTCCCGTCGGCTGTTCGGCAAGTGAAAGCCCAGGAATTCCCAGACTTGAAGCAAGGGAATATGACGGTGATGGAATACGTGGCTAAGTTCACAGATTTAGCCTGTTTTGCCGACGATTATGTAGCCACAGACTTGGCCAAAGTGAGGAGGTTTGAGGATGGCTTGAAGTTGTCCATCCGGGGTAAGATTGTGGGCCACCACCTACAAGACTTGTACTCAATGGTCGAGACAACCATGGCCATTAAGAGGGTGCTTGATAGCGTTCACCCTAACTCCGAATACGAACCCTCGAATGTGTATATGGCTTATATGAGTATGTGAGTGTCACACTCCCTTGGGTTCGATGCTAGAAATGGGGAAAACGTGTGTGTGAATGAAAATGTGTGTGTGCAAAAGTGCTCCCCAAGCGAAGAGAGACTTGCAAATATCGTGTTTTACTTGGAATGGGTATCCAAGGTCGTCTCCTCAGGGAAGGTTGGTCGAATTGTGGTGAAAGTGATTTTGTAAAGAAATGAAAAGTGTAAAATCTTGTAGTTTTTTGTTTTGGTGAGTACAGTTTTTGATAAAAGTGCAATGAAATAAAGGTTGGCTAATCTGAAGAGGTCATTCCAATGGGAATGCCAAATCAACTCAAAACATTCTACCAATGGTGCCTCGGTGCTTGATTGATTTGTAGGAGGTGAGGGACAAATGTGGAGGTGTAGGCTCAAGCATACCCTGTGACAAGTCTACGGTGTATCAAGAGCTCACAACCACGTCCGTACTGAACCTAGTCAAACCAAGCACTTTACACTACGAGGAAGAATGGATGACAGTTGATTTAGCATACTCAAGAGAAAATCTCCCTTGGATTAGCCAAGTAAAAATGTAGCTACTCATAATAAAAGGAAAGCCCAACACAAAGTAAAGAAACATGGTAGAGAATTAGAGCATGAAACTTGTATTAATGAAAGAAAAGAGTTAAACTACAAGTGAAATAGCATTCATGACCAAAATACAAATATTGAAAGCAAATACCCAAATGTAGACATTGAAATGCTAAAAACAACTAGCTAAACTTGCATAAAACTTAAATGAAAGAGTTTAAAGTGAAAAGGGAAAAGATTACAAGTAATTTAAAGCTAACAACACTGAGAATAGTGAAGAAATAATGAAAACCCAACTTTCTCTCTCTAACTTCATCTTCTTCCTTGAGCTTCTCTCTCTAAAATGTAAAATGGGTAGTTGAATAATTGTGTAAGAATGCCTCCATTTTCGTCCATGACCCCCCTAAGGTCTGTGAGAGCTGACTTTCCATCATTAGGAAGGTATTGGACACTTGTGCAGACAAGGACAGACCATGCCATGCCTTTTCCATGCTTCCCCAGCCACTCTCTTTCTCTCTCTTCCTCTTCCATGATTCTTCTTCCAAATTCAGACCTTAGGTGTAAGAGAGCATGTTTGTATGTAGAATATGTCAAGGGATGTGTGGGAGAAGCATAGGTGGGCCCACGAAGCAGTTGGAGTTGAGATTGCAGCTTCCTGGCGTTTTTGGGCAAAACCTATCGGTAGAACGTTAGCAAAACCTACCAGTAGGTTTTGGCAGGGGCAGCAGTAGAAGATTTTCAGTACACAAAACCTACCGGTAGAACGTCAGCAAAACCTACCGGTAGGTTTCCACCTGTTTTGGTTTTTTCTTCATTGTCTTTAAGCACTTGATAGAAGGCTTAATACGCGCCATTACCTACTCATTACCTACAATCACACAAAACTCCATTAATTGATAGCTTAAATGCAATTTCCCCCATTTTCTCCACAAAAGCAAGAATAAAATGGGTGCAAAGAGATAAATGATGTGCAATATTATATGCTCATCACACCCCCCAACTTGAGTTTTGCTAGTCACTGGCAAACTTTATTTCCAAAACTTAAAGCATAAAACCAAAACTACAAACAATCCATTCATGCAAATCAAATCGCCCAACAATCAAAATGCAAAAATCACACTGCAATTAAATAAATGAACTTGGCACGATGGAACAAAAACAACTGTGGTTCTTTCATTCATTACTTCAAAGAGTTAAGTACAAGGAGTAGAGGCCAAAAGAAAAACGGCCTAAGATCCTGGATAACTCTTCTGCTATTTCATCTACTATACTCCTATATGTTTAATTACAAGAACAAACAAAACAAAAGGTCACTCTACTCATCATCCTCCTCTCCAGACTCCTCCTCATCACTCTCATACTCACTGTCCTCTGCATCATAGGAGTCTTCATCATCGGAGCCCTCCACCTCAACAACAGTAGAAGGCATAAGAGCATAGGTGGAGGGTCCAACAGTAGGAGGCAGAGGCACATCGGGGATTGTCTCTCCCGGGAAGGTGTGCTCATATATCCTCGTCATCATCAGGGATAGTCGATGCATAATCCCGCCTAGGTCATCCATCCTACTCTCCATAGCATCCAAGCGTTGAGAAACGGTGTGAGGTGGGGCAGTGGTGGATGGCCTGGCAGTAGACGGCCCGGTGATTAGGACAAATTATTGCACATCATTTACACATTTGCACCCTTTTTAGACTTGTTTTTGTGGTGAATATGGGAGGAACTGCAATATTTCTACATTTAATGAGGTTTCGGTATGTTTGCAGGCAAATAGTTGAAAATGGCGTGAGTTAAGCCCCCATCGTAGAGCTTAAAGTCAATGGAGATGAAGCGGAAGCTTAACGGGTAGCTTGGAAGGTGAAAAGATCAAGAAAGGAGCAAACTAAGTAAAAACCTACCGGTAGGTTTGCTCATAAAACTACCGGTAGGTTTTGCACACTGGATTTCAACCTACAGCAAACCTTCCGGAAGGTTTTGGCTACTGGAGTAAAACCTACCGGTAGGTTTGGCCATCGACCTATCGGTAGATTTTGCTGAAAAATGGCTAAAGCCTACAACTCAAGTTCTGTCATTTGGGGGTCCCACTTATGAGTCTCCCACTTGTCCCTTGACATCCCTTACACTTCTACATGCCTCCCCACACCTAAGGTTGTACTTTGGAGGCTCAAGCATTAATGAGGAGGAGAGAGAAGAGGGAAGCTTGGGAAGTGCAGGCTAGGCCTGTTTTAGCCTATCCAAGCCATCAACTCAGCCTCCTATGGATGGGAGGCCTATCACACACCTAGGGGGACCTCCATGGACGAAAATGGGAGGAGATTGGATTATTATTGAGATTGTAGAGCATTGTAGAGGGAGAAGATATAGTTTTAGACAGAGAAAGCTTAGATTTTTGCATTTCTTCCACCCATTTCACTTGTAATCTTCTATAAGACTTTTGTAAGCTTCATTTATTACCTTTAATGTCATTTATTTCAAGCGCATTTCAAGATTAGTTACACATTTTAGATTCTACCATTGTTGTATTGAGTTTTTCATTTTCAAGTTTTTAAAATGGGTATTCAATGCACTACTTCATAGTTTAACTTTTCTTGCATTAATTTAAGTTCCAATCTTCATTTCTTCACAATGTCTCTTTACTTCATGTATGTTCTTGTATTAAATATGAGTAGCTAAGCTTTAAGTTGGTTAATCCAAGGGAGAGTTCCTCTTGGGTATGCTAAATCAACTCCTTTTCATTCCTCCTCGTAGTGAAATATGGTTTGGTTTGAGTAGGTTGAGTGTGGACCTGGTTGTGAGTTCTTGATACACCGTAGACTTGTCACGGGGTATGCTTGAATCCTCACCTCCATTTTAGTCATGCGCTTCCTACGAATCAATCGAACGTCTAGGCACCATTGGAAGAATGTCTTGATTTGATTTGGCATTCCTATTGGAATAACCCCTTTGGATTAGCCAACACTTGTTTCCATTTCATTGTCATCAAGAACACAACTCACCAAAACTCAAACTAAAAAGATTTTACACTTTTCCTTTTTCACCAAAATCACCTTCAACACAATTCACCTTCCTTCCCTGAGGAGACGATCTTGGAATACCAATTCCAAGTAAAACACGACACTCGAAAGTCTCTCTGCGCTTGGGGAGCACTTTTGTACACACACACATTTCATTTACACACCCGTTTTCCCATTTCTTGCATGATATCCGAGGGAGAGTGACACTCACCTAACCGTATAAGCCACATACACATTACCGGAATCATGGTCAGAAATTAGGAACAATGGAATAAGTCAAGCACCAGCAAGGGATGGCTCAAGTCTCGGTGCTCTGGCTCTCTCACCCCTACTCATTGCTGTCCTCTTGCTACTACTGGCCTTCCTGATAGCTCCAAACTCCGGGGGGTAGCAACACATTAGAGGCATAGGCCTTTACCTTAGAGTGATAGCACAACCTCGTAACCAAGTTGGCGAAAGGGAGATTCGCCTTTGGCTTGCTAGCATAGGCAAACTCCTTCATGAAATCCCAAATCAATAAGGCCACGTCCATCCTTTTCCCTGTTATGAAGGAGTGGAGGAGGGCAAGTTTCTCTTCCCCTGGGGCCTTCTCCGCACGCCGGGGTAGGAGGTTGTAATGTAGGACTTTGTTCATCACCCCGTATGCATACTTCAAGCCCCCGGATTGAATTTTTCCCTTGAATTGCGTCGGGTCCTCATACATCAATTACACGTACTCCAGGAGTGATTTTCTCCCTTGGACATTGCATGGATAAACTGGGGTATTGGGGGGAGGCCTCTGGTACTTCATCAAAGTCGCTATCAAGTCCAGGGTAATCTCAAAGACCTTCCCTCTCACATTGGTCTTCAGTATACAGAGGTCCTCGTCCACCACATTCAACCTCTTGTATAACTCCCTATACATCGGGAGGCTGTTCCCTGCAACTGGCTCAAACCATATACGAATCCCATGCCCCTCTACCACCCTCACAACCTCGTTATTCGGCCCGAGGGTAGGCATGTCCACATGACGCTCGCACGTCACATTCTTCTCGTCAATGCCCTTCGCGCGAGCATCATTCTTTTGCTTTTTTCTCCTCTCCCGAATCTCTCCACTAGGGCCCGCCTCCGTCCTCTTGCGGGAACTCGTGCCTACGGGTTGTGGAGAACTCGGTTCCGTTTGTTTGGTACGGGCCATGTAGATGAAAAATGCCCCAATGGCCACGAAGGGTAGAAACCACGTCCAAAGTGCCTCCAAAAGATCAAATGGAACATAAGCATGCTTACCTAGACGAGCCATTGCAATGGATTCCAAGCTTTTGAGGAAAACCGAAGTGAAATGGATTTGGGAAAAATCTTTGAGAAAACTAGGGTTTTGTGAGAAATCCAAGCATTAATCAACCTAGGGATGTTTTGAGAGAGATTAGATGGATGGGTGAGGAATCTTTGAAGGTTAGGGAAGCTTTGAGAGAGAGGGGAGGGCATGAGAGATCGAGATTAGAGGAGAAAATGAAAGGTTTTCCCAAAAAAATCAGACTTAAAACCCTCGTTTCCTAGTTTTTTGGGCAAAACCTACCGGTAGAACGATCAAAACCTACTAGTAGGTTTTGTGCACTGGAAAATTCCTACTGGTAGGTTTTGACAGACATCTACCGGTAGGTTTTAGCTTTTTTTCAAAAATTCTCTGTGCTCCCATTTTCATTTCTAGTCCAACTTCACTCACTCTCTACACATTCTAACAACCTATTTACAACCTCTACTCCACCAGTAACCTAAACTACAATTGTGAACCCCACTTGAGTGATCATGCCCAAAGTCATTTATGAAATTGCAATATGATTTAAAATTTTGATGCTTTTAAAAACACAAGACATGGATTTCAAAATCTACTACCAAAATGAATACCCATAATGTAAAGCACAGGTTTAAATGGTAAAGGCATTCCTAATCCTTCATGATATCTAAAGTTTGAGCAATATTTCCCCAATCTCGCAAGCATAGGGCTAATGACAACACTGTTCAAATACCTGAACAAAGTACACATGAGCATCACCATGGCTTTAAATGCTATTCTAGAGTATGCACCTACATATTCATTTTCAAACTCTTGTGTGTGTGAAGTGAACATGTAATTTAAGCATTTACCCAACGAAATTCACATTCACTTGGCTATCCAAATTCAGCTTCGATACAAAACTCGCCAAGGATTTCTCTCAACAATGAATCACACTATGATTATCCTGGCATGCTCTCCATGTGTATATGTGAGATAGAATCTTATGCACAAACCGAAGTATGCTCACATATAATCCAAAAATGAAGCACATGCATAAAAATGAAACAACCTCGGCATAATCTCAAGAAATGAATGTTAGGGCACTAGATAGCAAAATCAACTCTTTTTTTTTCTTTAACGGTGTGCCTTCCCCATGCTTTCTCGAGATCATTTAGGGTTTTCAAGGGTTGTAATGAGGCCTTTGGGTGATATTGAGGCAAATGAAAGCGAAGGAAAGAGGACAACAAAGAGGGTTATTCCGAGGCATGACCTTTATTGTCAACAATTTCCCTTTTTGTGAAATTTTCAGCTTATCACCTTCACTTCACTCTTTGTTTCTTTTTCCCTCCTTTCCTTAACATTTTGATTTTATTTTGCTCTTTCTTTTCCTTCTTCCACCCTTTTTTCTCCTTTTCTTGGATTTTTTTCTATCTTTTCCATTCAACATTTTGAATTCAGCATCATTTATCCCTCTTTGGGTTTCCTCCCCACATTTTTTTCCCTTTTATAATCAATCATAATCAATTCTCGGAACAACCAAGGTGTGGTAAATTTTAATCATTTTGCACTGGCTTGGTCAATTGTGTGGCATGGAAACGAATTTTTCATTTAAGGCTCAATCATGACACTAGGGATAAATTTTTCCAAGAAAATGGCTAAGGCTCAAAGCATTTCAAAGATGGCCTAAGATCATTTCTAAATAAGCATGGGGAGGCATGTTGGCATTTCAAGACATAGTCAATCAACTATCCACATTCACTCTAACCAAAGCAAGCATAATGAGATTATTGAACAGATTTTGAGTTTGAAAAATTGTTCTTTTGAGTAAATGTAAGTTCCCTCCAACAAGGATTGGCATTAAAATCCACGAGTACTTATTTCATCTCCACTATGCATGTCAAGCACTAAAATGTGAATCCAATCCGTAAATTGTCAAAATTACACATTCAAGGTGCACTTATGGTTGAGTTCAAAAGCAAACACATATGTGATACTCAAGCATAGGATAAACTTCTATAATGTGCTCATGTATTCAAAATTCAAAGCGAAGATCAAAATATCCACACACCCATGACACTCTGAATAGGGGAATATAGGTCAACATTCAGATATTTTTCACAAAAAATTTTAAAAAAATTTCATTTCTCAACTATTCTGAACAAAACTCTGCAGAGCATGTGAATGGTGAATTTCACCACAAAATGGTATTATCAACAAAAAATCTCCACAAAAATTCGGTGTATCCTAAAAATGGTGCACCTCACCCCCCAACTTGATTTATGCATTGTCCTCAATGCAAAAAAATATATATAGACTGCAATGATGGACTTAAAAAGATAAGTAGGGTTAGAGAGTACCTCGCACTGAGCTTTGACAAAAACACCGCAATATGCACATTTGAAGAAAGAAAACTACGCAAAGATGAAAGTAAGTAAACAAATTAAATTCAAAAATACATGATAAAAGAAAGCGACTGTACACTAAAATCTACTTAGACAGTTATCAATCAACAAGCTCCGGGTAGACCGGATCCACGAACTCTTCCTCCACCATTTGAACTTCAAAACCCTCGAAGAATGGCTTAAGTCTTTGGTCATTGACCTTGAATGTTTTTCCATCTTCGGGGTTTGTAATTTCCACGGCTCCGTTGGGGTAGGCCACCTTGAAAAGATAGGGGTCATCCCAACGAGATCGGAGTTTTCCTTGGAAAATGGAGAGTCGAGAATTATACAAGAGCACTTTTTGTTCGAGCTCAAATGTTTTTCTCACAATGGATTTATCATGAAAGATATTTGCCCTCTCTTTGGAAATTTTTGAGCTCTCATATGCATCTCTCCAGATTTCCTCTAATTCATTCAACTCCAACTTCCTATTCTTTCTAGCCATTCTCAAATTGAAATTCAAGGTTTTGATAACCCAATAATCCTTGTGTTCCATCTCTACTGGCAAATGACAAGTCTTGCCATAGACTAGCCTATAAGGAGACATACCTAGGATGGTCTTGTACGCGGTGCGGTAAGCCCACAAGGCGTTGGTCAACCTAAGTGACCAATCCTTTCGATTCAGACTCACCGTTTTCTCTAGTATGTTTTTAATCTCCCTATTTGCCAACTCGGCTTGGCCATTAATCTGTGGGTGATAAGCGATGGACACCTTGTGTGTTACGCCATATTTATGCATTAAAGATGCAAATGGTATATTGCAAAAATGAGAACCACCGTCACTTATCATTGCACGAGGTACCACAAACTTTGAAAATATGTTTTCCTTTAAAAACTTGACCACAACTCGATGGTCATTGTTCTTGGTTGGGATGACCTCTACCCACTTGGACACGTAGTCCACTGCCAGTAGGATATAAAGGTAGCCAAAGAACATAGGGAAAGGACCCATGAAGTCGATGCCCCAATAATCGAATATCTCTATGACTAGCACAGGGGAAAGGGGCATCATATTCCTACGGGTCACACTACTCAACCTTTGGCATCTATCGCATTCCTTGCAAAATGAAACACAATCCTTAATTAAAGAAGGCCAATAAAAACCAGATTACAAAACCTTAGCCGAAGTTTTCTTTGAAGAGAAGTGGCCACCGCATGCCTCAGAATGGCAGAATGAAAGGACATCTCATTGTTCATTTTCAGGTACACATCTCCTCACCACTTGATCTGGACAATACTTGAACAAATACGGGTTGTCGAAGTAGAAGTACTTCACATCCGCCATGAATCTTCGTCTATCCTCTGGGCTCCAATGCGGTGGTATTTGTCCTATAGCAAGATAATTATAGCTGTCAGCGTACCAAGGACAAATAGAATGAATATAAAACAAATGCTTATCAGGAAAAGATTCAGGGATTGGAATATGCTCTTCGGCTTCTTGGACGAAAAGTCGGGACAAATGGTCTGCCACCACATTCTCCACTCCTTTCTTGTCTTTAATGGTCAAGTTGAATTCTTGTAGGAGGAGGATCCACCTAATGAGTCTCAGTTTCGCATCCTGCTTAGACAAAAGATACTTCAAAGTAGAGAGATCAGTTTAGACTATAATAGGCGAACCAATGATGTAAGACCTAAATTTATCCAATGCAAATACTACGGCTAGCAACTCTTTTTCGGTAGTAGTGTAATTCATTTGTGCGTCATTTAGAGTCTTGCTAGCGTAGTATATTACATAATACCTTTTTTTTTCCCGTTGGCCGAGCACTGCGCAGACCGCAAATGAGCATGCTTTTCAATTTTTTAAAAGAAGCCTCACAATCATCCAATCACACAAAGGGAACATCATTTGCAAGTAAATTGGTCAAGGTCATTGCCAATGCACTAAAATATTTTATAAATCTACGATAAAAACTGGCATGAACAAGAAACGACTTGATATCCTTGATGACTTTTGGAGTATGGAGGTTGAAAATTACTTCCACCTTGGATTTGTCTACTTCAATCCCCTTCTCCGATACAATGTGCCCAAGCACAATCCCTTGTGTAACCATGAAGTGTCACTTCTCCCAATTTAGCACCAAGCTCTTTTCCTCACATCTTTCAAGCACTCTCTCCAGATTCTCCAAACACCCGTCAAATGAGTCCCCAAAAATCGAGAAATCATCCATGAACACCTCCACAATTTTCTCCACCATGTCGCTAAAAATTCCATCATGCATCTCTGAAAGGTTTCCAGGGAATTACACAACCCGAATGGCTTTCAGCGATAAACAAAGGTGCCGAAAGGGCACGTGAAGGTTGTCTTCTCTTGGTCCTCCAAAGCAATCTCGATTTGGTTGTAACCGGAGTAGCCATCCAAGAAGCAATAATAGAGGTGTTCTACTACTCTCTCCAACACTTGGTTAAGGAAGGGTAAGGGGAAATAATCTTTTCTTGTACATGAGTTGATTTTTCGATAGTCAATACGAACTCTCCAACCAGTGACCACCCTTGTAGGAATCAACTCATTTTTCTCATTTGCAACCACAGTGACCCCCGACTTCTTTGGCACTACTTGAGTGAGACTAACCCATTCATTATCGACAATTGAAAAAATAATGCCCACATCAAGTAGTTTAAGCACCTCATCCCTCACCACATCCGTCATGGTAGGATTTAGCCTTCTTTGTGGTTGTCGGGATGGTTTGGCGTCTTCCTCCAAGTAGATTCGGTGTGTGCAAATGAGAGGACTAATCCCCTTGATATCGGTGATTGTCCAACCGATTTCTCCCTTATGCCTTCTCAACACTTCCAATAATTTTTCTTCTTGCCTCAGCCCCAAGGACGAACTTATCACCACCGAAAATGTCTTGTGCTCCCCAAGAAATGCATACTTCAATGTGGAAGGTAGTGGTTTCAATTCCAAGATTGGTGTTTGGACGGTTGATGGAAAAATTCCTTTTTCTTGTTGTGGAAGTTTCTCAAATGTCGGGGCCCAACTTCCTACCCCTTGCATAGTTTTCGGCTCCTCTTCCTTACCAAAATTTTCCTCCCCCAACTTTGAATGGCAAAGTAGTTCCATATGGTCCCCCACCAAAGTGTCAATCTAGTTGACCTCATGCACTTCCTCATCATCATTCAGTTGATTGCACAAGTTGAATACGTTATGGTCCATTTTTATGTTCCCAAAGGCAAGCTTCATTAGTCTATTCCTGCAATTTATCACATCATTAGCTGTAGCAAGGAACGGACTACCTAGTATCATTGGAATTTGAGAACTAGGATTAGCAACCGGATGAGTATCAAGTACAATAAACGGGAAAATAAAATTTATCAACTTGAACTAAAACATCCTCAACTACTCCCCTTGGTGTTCTCACGCTTCGGTCCACCAATTAAAGAGTGATTGGAGTTGGCTTCAACTCTTCCAATTTCAATTGTTGATACACCGAGAAGGGTAGGAGGTTGACACTTGCTCCTAAGTCTAGAAGTGCTTGCTCCACCGGGAAATTCCCTATGGTTATGGCAATGGTAGGGCAACCGAGGTCTTTGAACTTGGGTGGTGTGTTGGTTCTCAAAATAGAACTCACTTGCTCCGTGAGAAATGTCTTCTTATGCACATTCATCTTCCTCTTCATAGTGCACAAGTCTTTCAAGATCTTTGCACATGAAGGTATTTGCTTGATGGCATCAAGGAGCGGAATGTTTATCTTCAACTGCTTAAACATTTCAATGATATCCGAATAGTTAGCAATGTTAGTCAGTGGCTTCAAATGTTGGGGAAAAAGGGCCGGAATAGGACACTCATGCACATTTAAATCAACATATTTTCTTTTCATGTGTCTCACCCCCTTTGGAGTTACCCGTAGTCTCTTTTTCTTTAGCCAATGTGGTTTTGGGTGAGACTTTTGGAAAAATAATTTTGTCAATTTGTTTTCCACTCCTTAGGGTGGTGACAGCCTTGAGTTGTTCACAACTCTCATTGGTGGGCTCGGACGACTCAATCACGTGTTGACCCATAGGGTTTTCTTGAGGTTGAGCGAAAAATTTTCCTTTCTCTTGTTGGGACGACCCCATGGCATTGGTCAATTTTTTGATTTGAGTCCAAATATCATTGAAAGCGGGAGCAGTTTGGTTGTTGATTTTTGTTTGGCTTTGAATGAATTGGTGCATGACATTCTCCAAGTTTCTTTTGTGAGGAGGTTAGTAGGTGAGTGAGTTGGATGGTCCTTGTTGACCAAACCCTTGTTGAGGTGGTGGATTTTGGGAAAAACCTTGTTGATTGGACCATGGGTATTAGGAGCTAGACGAGGGACCATGACCATAGTAGGATTGATTTTGCTTGGGTGGAATGAGAGGCGATATTGAGCTAGACCCATGAGGAGTAGGGTTATCATTCTTCCAACTAAAGTTCTGGTGATTGCTCCAACCCGGATTATATGTATTGGAATGTGGAGAGAATGATTGCCTACTTTGGTTGAAAGCAGTCACTTTCTCATGATAAACCTCTTTGAGTGCCAGAATGTTTGGGCACTCCGAGATAGAATGCTCAACACTTTTGCATATATTGCAACACTCCTCGGCCTTGGCAATGTTAGACACTTCATGCCTCCTATTCACTTCTAGACTCTCCACCTCTCGGGACAACTTTGTGATTTTGGCAAGCAAGTCTTCTTGGTCCCGCAAATTATACATTCCTCCCCCACTTGGTTGACTCCCCGGAGAAGACCTTGGCACATCATTTGGATCCGTGATATTTCATGATTGAGTATTTTGTGCCAATGTATTGAATTCAAGGGCCTCATCCGGATCTTTATTTAGAAAATCTCCGTTCCACATCATGTCTATGAATTATTGGTGGGCCGGTGTAATTCCTTCATAGAAGAAACTAATCAATTGCCACGGTTTGAATCCATGATGTGGAATGGATTGTAACAACTCTTTATATCGATCCCAACATTGATAAAACTGCTCATTGGATTTCTCCGAAAAATTTTGAACTTGTTTCTTAAGAGTAGTGGTCTTGGGCACTGGAAAAAAATTGTTTAAAAATTCAGCAAGCATTTGTGCACAAGAACTTATCGATCGAGGTTTCAATGAGTTCAACCAAGTTTTGGCTTTGTCTTTAAGGGAGAAGGGGAATAATTTCATGCGAGCTATGTCTTCCATGGCTTGATTTGTGAGAAATGTTGCAACAATTTCCTCAAATTTCTTAATGTAAAAATAAGGATTTTCTCTTTCAATTCCATGGAATTGAGGAAGAAGTTGTAACATTCCCGGTTTAACAAGGAAGGCATGAGCTTGGACCGATAGAAGTATGCAAGAAGGGGTGGTGTTTCAGGTTGGTTGAAGATAATCCCTCATTGACCTCGCCGGAGGATCAATTGGGATATTGTTTCCCTCATTCCTAGGAGGGGAAAATGCATTTGGGGGTTTGGAATTCTAGGGTTTTGCATTCCCCCACCCCTCAGAACATTAGCACCATCATCCCCGAAGTTGTCACCGGCATCCTCGGGTGGGTCTTGGTCAAGAGTCATATTTGGGTCTATGGCAAGTCTCACAAGTCTATTTTGGTCATCCCGTCCCCACATAAAAAAACACTATCTATAATTAAAATGGAAAGTAAACACAAGAATGTACAAAGGAGCAACGTACCTCGGCTCGTGATGAGAATCACGGGACTTACCTCTGTTGTCCGAAATCACCTTCTAGTTCGACGCTAGCCTTCCCCGGCAACGGCGCTAAAAATGCGTGATTGTGTTCACCCTAATCTCCGAACACGAACCCTCGAATGTGTATATGGCTTATATGAGTAGGTGAGTGTCACTCTCCCTCGGGTTCGATGCAATAAATGGGGAAAACGAGTGTGTGAATGAAAATTTATGTGTGTACAAAAGTGCTCCCCAAGCGAAGAGAAACTTGCAAATGTCGTGTTTTACTTGGAATAGGTATTCCAAGGTCATCTCCTCAGGGAAGGTTGGTCGAATTGTGGTGAAAGTGATTTTGTAAAGAAATGAAAAGTGTAAAATCTTGTAGTTTTGTGTTTTGTTTAGTGGAGTTTTGATAAAAGTGCAATGAAAGCAAGGTTGGCTAATCCGAAGAGTTCATTCCAATGGGAATGTCAAATCAACTCAAAACATTCTACCAATGGTGCCTCGGTGCTTGATTGATTCGTAGGAAGTGAGGGACAAATGTGGAGGTGTAGGCTCAAGCATACCCCGTGACAAGTCTGTGGTGTATCAAAAGCTCAGAACCACGTCCGCACTCAACCTAGTCAAACCAAGAATTTTACACTACGAGGAAGAATGGAGGACAGTTGATTTAGCATACCCAAGAGGAAATCTCCCTTGGATTAGCCAACTAAAAATGTAGCTACTCATAATAAAAGGAAAGCCCAACACAAAGTAAAGAAACATGGTAGAGAATTGGAGCATGAAACTTGTATTAATGAAAGAAAAGAGTTAAACTACAAGTGAAATAGCATTCATGACCAAAATACAAATATTGAAAGCAAATACCCAAATGTAGACATTAAAATGCTAAAAACAACTAGCTAAACTTGCATACAACTTAAATGAAAGATTTTAAAGTGAAAAGGGAAAAGATTACAAGTAATTTAAAGCTTGCAACACTAAAAATGGTGAAGAAATAATGAAAACCCAACTTTCTCTCTCTAACTTCATCTTCTTCCTTGAGGTTCTCTCTCTAAAATGTAAAATGTGTAGCTGAATAATTGTGTAAGAATGCCTCCATTTTTTTCCATGACCCCCCTAAGGTCTGTGAGAGCTGACTTTCCATCATTGGGAAGGGATTTGACACTTGTGCCGGCAAGGACAGACCATGTCATGCCTTTTACATGCTTCCCCAAACACTCTCTTTCTCTCTCTTCCTCTTTCATGATTCTTCTTCCAAAGTCAGACCTTAGGTGTAAGAGAGTATGTTTGAATGTAGAATATGTCAGGGGATGTGTGGGAGAAGCAGAGGTGGGCCCACGAAGCAGTTGGAGTTGAGATTGCAACTTTCTGGCGTTTCTGGGCAAAACCTACTAGTAAAACGTTAGCAAAACCTACCAGTAGGTTTTTTCCATTAGGCAAAACCTACCGGTAGGTTTTGGCAGGGGCAGCAGTAGAAGATTTCCAGTACACAAAACCTACCAGTAGAACGTCAGCAAAACCTACCAATAGGTTTCCACCTGTTTTGACTTTTTCTTGATTTCTTGCTATCCCGAGCCACCCGTTAAGCCTCCCCTCCTTCTTCATTGTCTTTAAGCACTTGATATGAGGCTTAATATGCGCCATTACCTACTCATTACCTACAATCACACAAAACTCCATTAATTGACAGATTAAATGCAATTTCCCCCATTTTCTCCACAAAAGCAAGAATAAAATGGGTGTAAAGAGATAAATGATGTGCAATACTCTATGTCCATCATAGGAAAGTGGAAGACACAAGGAACATCCGGGAGGTGGGTGCTAAAGACAAGAAGAAGGAGGGTCAATCCTCTTCTTCTAGTTCGGGGAAGAAGCAAAAGACTTCTTCCCCTCAAGGGTATCAATGGCAGGGCCGAGGCTATCAAGGCCAAGGTCAAGGTCAATCCTCCTAAGCTAGGAGAAACTTCAGGGCTTCTTACCAAGCTTGCCAGAAGACCTACTACCTATGCCATCACTCGGGTCATTTGAGACGGGACTGTCCTCAGAGGCAGGGATCCCAGAGTTATGGGGCATCTCAGTCCCAGTCATCAGTGGAGCATCCACAGACTTTCTTCATTCCTCCCTACCCCACCTTGGACCATGGAAATTAGTTTCAGTTCTAGGGTGCTGCAAATCCCCCTACCACTTCACAAGCAGGGACTCCGTAATCGGGCCAAATGGGTTAGGGTTTGGATCGAGGCCGAGGACAGGGCTTACAAGCCGGGATCTCAAGGACCCAGGGCAAGTCTATGCCATCACACATCAGATGAGCCAATGGATCAGTTAGTGATTTAGGGTACATTTCTACTCTCTCTCTCTTGTAGGCAAGGGTTTTATTTGATTATGGTGCATCTCATTCTTTAATAGCTGCATCATGTGTAAAGGACTTGGGCTTAGAGGTTGAAACCTTAGAAGAGGCATTGCATGTGAATTCTTCCCTAGGAGCTATGGTTCGCATTTATTAGATATGTTGGGGATGTAAGCTAGAGATCTCAGGGATTCTACTCACTGTGGACCTTAGGGTCATGGGCATGTCAGAGTTTGATGTCATCCTCGGGATGGATTGGTTGGCACCACATCGAGTCATCATCGATTATGATCCGAAGAAGGTCACTATCTATACACCAGAGGGTGTTTGTTTCAAGTTTCAGGGAGAAAATCATGATGTTTTACCCCAAGCCTTGTATAATTCCCATTGGCACTGGCAGTTGATGGGTTGGCTTGCGAGCCTTACATTGGAGGACGAGGTGAAACAGGAGTTAGGTCTACATCAGGTGATTTGTGAGTATGCGGACATTTTTTCGGACGAGTTACCGGGATTACCCCCACATCGAGATGTCAACTTTACCATTGAGTTACAACCCGGTGCATCCCCTATTTCTATAACGCCGCATATAATGGCACCTGCAGAGTTGAAAGAACTCAAGGTCTAATTGCAAGAATTGTTGGATAAGGTTTTCATTAGACCGAGTACCTCACTTGGGAGTGCTCTAATGTTGTTTGGCAAGAAAAAGGATAAAACCCTTAGACTATGTATAAACTACGGCAGTTGAATAGGGTCACCATCAAGAATAGGTACTCATTGCCACAAATTGATAACTTGTTTGATCAACTAAGAAGGGCATAGGTCTACTCCAAGATAGATATATGCATGGGATACCATCAGTTGAGGATTATGCAGGTAGATATCCCTAAGACGGCGTTTAGGACGCGATATGGGCATTTTGAGTTTACTGTGACGCCCTTTAGATTAATGAATGCCCCAGCGGCATTCATGGATCTCATGCATATGGTGTTCCAACCCTACTTAGATCATTTTGTCGTGGTCTCTTGTTAATGACATCTTGATCTACTCCAAGTCTAAGGAGGAGCATGAGAGCCACCTGAGAATTGTTCTTCAAACCTTGAGAGACCATCACTTGTATGCTAAGTTCAGCAAGTGTGAATTTTGGCTGACAAAGGTAAAATTTTTAAGACATGTAGTGTCGACTTCAGGTTTATCAGTGGACCCGGAGAAGGTTGAGGCAGTCATGAGTTTGGAGAGGCCGAAGTCAGTCTTCGAGATACGTAGTTTCTTGGGATTGGTTGGATATTATCAGAGGTTCATTCAGGACTTCTCCCGACTAAATGCACCTCTGACTAGATTGACTAGGAAAAAGGTCAAGTTTTAGCGGGATGACTCGTGCGAGAGGGCATTCCAAGAGTTGACAAGGAGGCTTACTTCAGCTCTGATTTTGATAGCTCTGGAGAGGGGACAGAGGTACACAATATATTGTGATGCCTCAAAGGACAGACTTGATGTGTATTGATGTAGTCCAGGAGAGTAGTAGCTTATGTTTCTCGGCAGTTAAAGAGCCACAAGCAGAACTACCCCACGCACGACATAGAGTTGGCAGCTATTATCTTTGCTTTGAAGGCATGGCACCACTATCTATATGGAGAGGAGTTCGAGTTATTTTTAGGCCACAAGAGTCTGAAGTACATCTTCACACAACGAGACGTCAATATGAGACAAAGCAGGTGGATGGAGCATTTAAAGGACTATAACTTCACTTTACATTACCATCCCGGTAAGGCAAATGTGGTGGATGATGCACTCAGTCAGAAGTCATGGGGAGTTTTGGCTAGTATGGCTTCTTGGGAGGGGTGAATACTCCATACTGTGGGATAGTTTGGGCTACACCATAAGGATTAGGCTCAGGGAACTTTGGGGAGTCTAGAGACGTAGCCTTCCTTACTGAGCAGGGTGATCGAGTCCCAAGGGCATCACACGGAGATATTTTCCATCAGGGACTGGGTACCGTCAGGTACGAGTGACGAGTGTTGGGCCATTTACGCAGATGGTAGTCTTCAATACAGGGGAAGGATTGTGGTTCTCCAGTCTTCGGATCTGAGAAAGAAGATCCTTAGGGAGTTTCATTGCTCTCGTTTTGTCGTGCATCCAGGCGGTACGAAGATGTACCATGATCTTCGTCGCTAATACTATTGGAACGGGATGAAGAAGCATGTTGTAGACTTCATTAGCAGGTGTCTCATGTGTCAGCAAGTCAAGGTCGAGCACTAGAGACCAACAGGGTTGCTCCAGCCTTTAGAGGTGGCTGAGTGGAAGTGGGAACACATCACTATGGATTTTTTGACCCACTTACCACGGACTTCACGTGGGCATGACGCAGTATGGGTGATCGTGGACTGGCTTACGAAGTCGACACACTTTTTGGCTGTATGGATGACCTTCGCACTGGAGGAATTCTACAGGTTGTATATATGGGAGATAGTCCGGTTACATGGGGTAATTATATCTATAGTGTCAGATCGGGATTCGTTCACGGCTCATTTTTGGCAGAGTTTTGAATGAGCTATGGGGACACAGTTGATGATGAGCGCAGCTTTTCATCCCTTGACGGACAATCAGTCGGAGAGGACCATCCTGATTTTAGAGGACATGCTTCGGGCATTCGTCCTTTATCTCAAGGGTAGCTGGGAGGAGCACTTACCCTTAGTGGAGTTGGCCTACAACAACAATTATCAGGCGAGCATATAGATGGCACCCTATGAGGCACTTTATGGGAGGTCATGTCGTTCTCCCATTTAAAGCCCGGGAAATTTTAAAATTTTATTGTGAAGGGCAAAATAGTAATTAGTCGTTATGGTGCGGGTTGAAAACCCAAATTTTTTTAGGACTCTGATAGCGAAATGTACCTCACTATTGAATTCGTCTCGCAAAATTTAGCTACCCAGTCAAATTTTGTCGAATTCCGAGATAGTCGAATTTTTTTGCGTTATACGATGCGATCGGACATCGCGCGACTAAAATAAACGCGATCGAAATTTAATTGCGAAACACGAAAATAATTTAAATTTAGTTCACGTAAAATATATTGAACCTAACACGAAACAAGATTTAATTGATTCGGGACGAAATCAGATCAGAAAAAGGAGACAAATGTGGCTTAATGTGGACCAAGTATTAGAGTGTATAAATAGGGGAGAAAAACATATTTTCTCCCCATTTACACCAGCTATTCCGATAGAGAGAGAGAGAGAAAGAAAAGAGGGAAAAACAAGGGTTCTTCAAGCCTTTCTTCTTTGATCTAGATCTATCCGTTCGTCGGATTGCTTCAAGCCAAGAACAAAAAGTGTTCTACACGACAAGAGCTTCAAGTACGTACCAAAGATCACGGGTTTTGCCAACATCTCAAGAACGGGGTCATTTGAATCAAAGCCTTGAGGCTTGATTTGGGTATTTTGGAGCTTCTACTATGTGGTATTATTCTCCAAGAGGTAGGATTCTTTTCCTAAATAGGTTTATTTTTAACTTAGGGTTATATATGGAATGGGTAGCATGAGTAGAGATAAAATCTCTAGTTTAAGTATACTCTTAGTGTAACTAGAGATGGATATGGGTATAGAAACATGTTGAACCAATTTTGCATGAATTGGGTTTGTAGAAATTGCTTGTTGTAATTTCTTGAGATATGTGATGAATGAGGTATACTATGTGTTTACATTTATACCTTGATGGTGTTGGATAAAATGCCTATGTTGATTAAGTATATTATTTGAATGAGAATGAGATAACATGCTTGGTGATATTGTGAATTGTGATTATATGCTTATGATTTAATTGGCAATTCAAAAATGTTGATTGAGATTGAATATGTTCATAATATGCTCATGATATGTTGAACATGTTTTGGTGGTTGCAATGGTACATCACATTGCAGATGCACCGAAAGTATCGCATTCGTGGGCATGTGACATGAGTGTCGGTGTGCGTGCATGATTTGATCAAACACCATCTTTGGTGAGTTGATACGTGGGCTCGGGAAAGTTGGACCAATGTTCGACTGAGTCGCGCAGGTTGCATTGAAAATAAGGGTCGGAGTTAGCAAGAAGGGTTGGGGAATAGCCTCTTTAGGAGACACCCTATTGAGCGTGGCTCACCCTTTATGGGAACAATATTTCAGGTGTAGGATAAACACCAGGGGACGGCCCTCACTTGGGCCCTTGTTGACGAAGAAGTCGAGATGTGGCTTTGAATTCCATTTTGTAAATAAATTGTGAAATTCATTTTGAACTTGTAAATTTAGGTAAAGAGTTTTTGGAATGGATTCTTATGGACTATAATTTGTGTTAATGAATGTATGGATGTGTTTGGAAAGAGATTGGATGGTTAAAGGTTGAAGATTTAAAAGAATTGGAGAAAATCTGGGTCCAGGTATCGGTACCTAAGTGATTAAGTACCGGTACCACGCTGTAGATTGGCCTAGGTACCGTCACCTCGACTTACGGCTACCTGTACCTGGATTCTAGTGGGCTTAGGTACCGGTACTACGACATGTAGGTATCTATACCTAGCAAATAGTGGGCTCAGGTACCGATACCTAAGTGAGTAAGTACCAGTACCTAGCAAATGGAAAGACCTGACAGATAGAAGGCTTAGGTATCGGTACCTTTTCCAAAATTTACAAAAATTTAAACATAACTTTTCCAAGTCTTCTGATGTTGAGTCTTCTTACTTATATGATGGAATTAGTTAAATATTAAATTCTAATTGATGGGGTGGACCTTGGAATGGTCAAGTGGTTGACATGTGAACAAGAAAGGCGTTTGGGAGTGCTCCGGTACAAGGGAGACTCTGCCTAAACTCTGTATTGGTTATGATCCCGGTGAAGGGAATGAGATGACGTGGTTTCGGGTTATGCGAGATTTACGGGTACTTTCGTAGGTTGATGGGTGATCAACGGGTTGAGAAAGGACCCCCGGATTTGGGGGCGTCACAATAATCAGGATAAAAATTTGTAAAAACAATGGTTGGGATAAGGTTGTTGAGAATTAGGTTATACAATTGACTCATCCCTCAAAAACCTTCAAATCTATGGAATTGAAGGGCACTCAGCAGTGATATGCCTATACTCAGTACAAATCTCACACGTATACTCCATAAATGAAGCATATGACACCATTTAAATAAATTAAAAATTTGTAAAATAAAAATAAAAAGTAAAAATGTACCTGAGCTTATGATGAATATCACAAGACTTACCTACCGTTAATCTGAACCACCTTCCAAATTTGTACACTTTCTTTCCCAGGCAACGGCGCCAAAAATGCTTGACCTCAAAAGTGGGTAAAATATATGGTTTCCCAAGCGTAAGAATCTATCATTTAGCAACTCGGTCAATTACTGAGGTCGTCTCCTTAACGAAAATGAAGGACAAATTTGAATGGTGATGAAATAAAAATAAAAATAAAAGGTTCTTTGAAGTGAAGATTTTTTTGGTAACTAACTAAATAAAAGGTAAATTTAGTCAAAGAAACAACTAGATAATCTTTGGATTTCATCCCACCTATAAACATGGATTTATACTCTAAATCTATAACTCATCCAAATTCATAATCAAACTCCCTCGAAGGGATGATATTCAGTAAAAATTTTAATTAGTGAAAATATTGATTTTGGTGACAAATAAATTGATGAAAGAATTTGTATCCAATTGATTGTTGGGACTCCAATAATTATCCGTACTAAAATCAATTGTCTATAGATAATAAAGGATATGGCCAATCAATTTGGTTCTGAAAAGAAACTATTCAATCATTAAATCACATACATCATAAAAATCCTAGTTTATAATGTAAACCCTAGTTCATAGGTTGGGAATCCCTCCTCTGATTATTCGGAAGAGAAACTACTCAAACATCAAGTAATTAAATTAAAAGCAAGAATGAAAGAAATAATAATTAAAAAGAACAAAAATGATATTGAAAGCGAAATTAAATTCAGTACTTTGCATTTAAAACTAGAATTGAAAGCAATAACATTACAAGAAATAAAAGAACATGTGCTTGAAATTTAAACCTAAGCAAAGAACAATGAAGAAGAAGGAAGAGCAGAAGCCCCCTTGAGGAATCCTAGGAAGGGAAACGGTCTCCCTACATAGCTTCCAAGGGTTGGTATTTATAGGGAAAAGGGGAGAGATATATGGTTGATTTCTAGAGGTTCTCTTTCCTTCTATGTCTATTTCCTATTCCTAAAAATATCTCCAAGAATATATCTAAGAATATCTCTAAGATTTAGCCAAAAATTCCTTTCCTATTTTGTCACTTTTTCCTCCAATAAAGTCTTGGAAGATCTTGGAATATATCTTTGAATATTCAGTCAGTCAGTCAACGCCTGGGAAAAGGAGTCCTTGTCAAATCTGTTGTCGACCTACCGGTAGAACTTTGTCTGACAAAATTTCTAAAACTTCTTTAACTTTTCCTACCGGTAGAACCTCCTTAACATACTGGTAGGACTTCTCTTGACAAAGTATTGGGACATTTCCTACCAGTAGAACATGTACCCCTACCAGTAGAACTAATGCACTAATCTTCTATACTTCAAGCTACCAGTAGAACTGACTTTCTACTGGTAAAACCTTCATTTTTCTACCTTCCTACCGGTAGAACTTCTCTTTTCTTCAAAATGACTTCCAAGGTTCGTGGCTTCATCTTTACCTGAGCAAACTCAATCCCAATTTGTCCCTTTCCATCCTAGCAATGCTTAATCTCCATCTTTACACCTAAACTATCTCCAAACACAAAAATCAAAGCATAAAACGTAATATGCACTAAGTGAAGCAAGTTAGTTTGTTAGCAAGCCTAAAACAAATATGTTAAGATATAAAATGAAGCATTATTGAGCACTCAACATGAATTCTTGTTCAAATTCACTCATTGAGAGTTAGGGTTCATAATATCTATATTTTTTATTCCTATTCATTCAGATATGATAGATTGATCATGTTCTATACTTGCTTTTAGGAAGAATTACATTTTTTACATCTAAAATTGCATGTCAAGTTGAATGTTTTATGCTACGATCTCTTTCATGATTTGCTTCAAATATTCTTGTACTTTGAAAATTGTGGGATTTTGGATGATTAGAAAACATAGAATTTTTGTTTTGAAAAAATATCTCCTATAACGGGATTGATGAACTAGAGTTACACGTGGACCTATATCATAGAGTGTTTAGACGTGTTTCTTACCTTAAGGGGTTTGAAGGTTTTCTATCAATCGTAATGGGGCTAGTGTCTTTCGAGGACCAAACCACTATTCGTTCATGATGGATTAAGGTTGAGGGTTGGTATACCATGATCCTTGGAAGGATTCGTCACTGTTGATGCATTACTATACGCCATTCCTTTAGTGTCTTGCCCTGCAAGATGCATTGTTGAAACGGTTGAGTTTTGTGGGCCAGATGTATTCGTATTGTGGATTATTGTTTAATCAGCCTAAGTACATTAGATATTATTTATGAAATTGCTACTCTTGTGAGTTACTTATTACGGTTTCAAATGTTAATATTTTTGTTTCCGTAAACTTAAGATTGTCAATCACCACTATTTTATGTCAAATTCTTATATATGTTATTTTATAACTATGACTTGCATGTTTTACTGTTTTTCTAAACCTTGTTTCAGTTTGAGAGGGTTTTGTCTATTGGGCTTACTGCTCATCCTATGTTATATACCATTTTTCAGATTTTGGTTGTGAGGAGGATACTCTCATAGGTGAGCAAGTAGACTGGGATATTGAGGCGGATCACAATGTGGATCTAGAAGTTGATGTTTAGGGCTGTTATCTCAGTTTAATTTCTCTAGTTGTGGTTAATTGAAATAATATTTTTGGAATATTTTTTTAAATAGATAGTTTATGGATGTTATTTGGATTTGGGTTGTAACTGTGATAATTTATTTATGTTGGAGTCGAGATTTGTTTTCCTTTTTATTTGATAAATGTATTGATTTTTATCACTTGTGGATTATTTTAGATGTTGTCATGATTTGTTGTTGAATAAGTAGTTAATGCCTTCCAGGGTGAATTTTGGGGCGTTACAAAGTGGTATCATAACCTAGGAATTAGGTCTTATATGGGAGCTGTAGGTTTTGGATTACACATTAGGGATATAGGTATAAGTTGGATGAACTCTAGGCTTAAATATTTCAGAAGTTATATGTTTATTAATTAAGTGGGAGTAGATATTGATAACTTGAATAAAGTACATAAATTATACCTTGATGCGTAGAATGGATGTTACACGGGGACGAGGACGAGGACATGGAGGCCCAGCTAGGCCACCACCACCACCACCTCCAGATGCCATGAATGGTATCTATCAATATCTTCGAGAGTTAACCACTATGGTGTAACGCCAGAGTGGAAACAACAACCAGATAGGGGTTGCATAACCATTGGCAAGGATGACAATGTTGGGGGATTTTGTTCGATAACGCTCACCCACGTTTCTATGGAGTTATGTTCCCATGGATGCAAACAAGTGGATCTTTAAAATGAAGAAGATGTGTGACAACATGGGATTGCGGAGAATCTTCAGGTTGGGCTGGCTAACTGTCAGTTGAAAGGTAAGGCAGATCACATGTGGTAGTCGGTAAAACGAATGAGGAATACTGACACATGACCTAGGGGGAATTTGACTAGGTATTTCAGGACAAGTATTTTCTTGAGACTATGAAAGATAAGATAAGTTTAGATTTCTTGGCACTAGGACATAACAATTTGACAGTGGCTCAATGTGAAGGGAGGTTTGATGAGTTATCACGGTATGCCACTGAGTTCGTATCTGCTACACCGAGGAGAGCCAAGAGGTTTGAGTAGGGTCTAAGGCCAACTATTAGGGAGAAGCTTTTTGCTTTGAAGATCAAAGAGGATGGAGACTTGGTGGAGCGAGCAACATTGATGAAGAGAGAAATGGAGGAGAACCAGAGACGACAATCTTTTGCAAGAGGGGGCTCAATAAAGACATGCAGCAGTAGTGGAGGAGCACAGAGGATGGCTCCCTACTGCCACCCAGACCAGAGTACTGGATCCAAGGCTTTGCTAGCTCGAGAAATATGCAGTGCCCTGGTGAGGGCCAATGTGGACATGCATTTGCTTTATGAGTGTCGAGGGATTTGACATCTCAAGAGAAACTGCCCAATTGCTGCATCTATAGGATAGCTTAACCGTGGGCCACAACAACAGAATATTATGGCAGGGGGACAGCGAAACCAAAACAAACTTCCAATACCAAAGCAACCGCCACAGAGGACTCAAGACACTGAAGCAACAGTTGGAAATAACCTAAGTCAGGTCTTTGTTATGACTAAATAGGATGCTGATGCTTCCAATGATGTAGTGGTAGGTATTGTTCTTTTATAATCATATCTTACATTGGATATATCACCAAAGTTGATATTCGGCCGATTCCCTAGGGGTTTGATACTTCCCTAAAAATGTCACATGCTCTATAGGTCAAATAAATAAGGAGACACAAACAAGGAGAAGACTCAACTATACCCGTTTGTTATAGGTAAAAATACTTATTATCCAACACTGGCACTGCCTATAACCTTATGCTAAACATATACTTCTCTACAACATTTACAAAGACTCCTCGAACAAGCCCACCAAAACATTCATCCACAACCAAATAAATAAGACCAGCTTTCATCGTTGGGACTATCAAACAAATATATGAAACAAAGAAAGGCCAAATAGTTTAAATGGAAATGGCAAACAAAGAAAGCTAAAACACTAATAGAAAATAAATTAATTTAAAAAACTAACCTTTTTATCTTCACTATTAATCTTCAGAACCTTTATTCTCTATTTCCTCCCGTGGTCAATCACAACAATCTAAAAATACCTCCAAATGATGTGAAGAGGGGAGAGTCTATGATGAGCACAAAATATTGTATATTTGAAGGCCTCATTACATTCATTTTAACTCAACTTTTGCATATAAGTACTTAGTGTTAGCCAATTTTATGAATAATGTTGAATTTTCAATGTTGCAAGTTTTTATAGCTTAAATGATTGATTTTAGGACCTTGCAACTATGATGGATGTGTGGTGAGGGCATGGACACATTACATGAAGATTTGGAGGCTTAAAAGTGAAGAAATCAAGGAGGTATTGGTGTTTGGGAACAAAAGCACCAGCAGCCACACCATCTGGAAACAGAGCCTTGGTATTCTTCCATTTTGACCATGATCCACTTCGAATCTGAAAAAGTTTAAAACATGAAAGTTGTATATCTGGATGTCTTCTATATTGTGTCAAAATTTCAGCTCAATCTAACGGTTAGATCAAAAGTTACGCCAATTCTATGAAGACTGATCCGGAGCAGAGAAACCGTACCGGTATGCAGTACCGGTACGCCGAAGCTACTGGTGTTCGAAGTACCGGTATGCAGTACCGGAACGGTACAGTACCGGTACTGTCTCCTAACAATCCAGAATCGCCTGCAATCATGCTCCACTTACTTGGGGGGTCCCACCTACACTTCTCCCACACCTAGCCCGACATTTTATCCCTATAACCATGCCTCCTACACCCTACTTGAAGAATTTGAAGGCTTGGGCATTAATGGGGATGAGAGAGAGAAGGGGTAGCCTGGGGGAGACTTGTCCTAGTCTGCAACACCCATCCATTCAGCCCCCTAATGAGGGAGGCCTTTCAGACAGCTAGGGGGGACCACCATGCACGAAATTTGAAGGCTCACTCTCCATATATTCAGCATTACACAAGTTCTTCAGGGTGGCTACCTAAGCTTAGTTTTAGTTCCATGTAGAAGATGATAAATAGTGTAATGTAAGTTTATGTTTTTGCATTTTTCCTTTCCATTTCAATTGTTGTAAGCTTTAAACTTCTTGTAATCTTCATTCCTTGCACTTTAATCTTAGTTGTTTCAAGTTTATTCCAAGTTTACTTGCATGTTCTTCATTTCACCATTGTTGCTTCAAGTTTTCTTCATTTCATCTTTTAAAATGGGTATTGCATATTTTCCTTCATAGCTTTACATTTCTTGCTTCAAGTTAAGTTTCATGCTTTAAATCTTCATTTCTCTACAATGTCTTTCATTTACATTATGCTTGTCTTTCTTTTATGCATGAGTAACTAGCTTTTAAGTTGGTTAATCCAAGGGAGAATTCCTCTTGGGTGTGCCACTTCAACTCATTTTCATTCCTCCTCTCAGAGTACGATGGCTCGGTTTGACTGGGTTGGGGTGAGGACATGGTTGTGAGTTCTTGATACACCGTAGGCATTGTCACGGGGTATGCTTGAATCCTCACCTCTATTTTAGTCCCGAGTTTCCCACGAATCAATCGTACTTCTAGGCTCTATTAGAGGAAGGCTTGAGTTGATTTGGTATTCCCATTGGAACGACCTCTTTGGATTAGCCAACAATTGTTTTCTTGCATTTCCATTCACAAACACAACCACAAAACTCAAACAAAAGATTTTTCACTTTCTTTACCTTTTGCAAAATCACCTTCACACAACTTGAACTTTCCTTCCCTGAGGAGACGACCTTGGAATACTTTTCCAAGTAAAACACCGACACACAAAAGACTCTTTGCGATTGGGGAGCACTTTTGTTCACACACCCGCATTTCATTTCACATTTTGTTCATTCCATTTTCCACCAATCCGTTGTTGTCTAATCTCTTGCATCACCCCGAGGGAGAGTGACACTCCCTTTCACACATAAGCCATATACACGTCAAATGGTGATGTTTAGGGGTTGGAAACAACAACGTTTTTCATCAATCAGTCTACACAGAGGAAAATGGAGGAAGATAAACCAATTTTGGAAGAAATAATTATGTGTCTCATGAGCTCAGCAATCATTATCACGAGCTCAATACAACCAATTCATGGCCACCACTTGCTTGAAATTGAACATTGGCTGTTTCCGACACAAACCCGCTAAACCTTTCGAGTTTGTCCCGCTCAAGCATAGGCGTTTAATCACCATACAAGGACTAGGCACAACTCATATTGTGGCCAACCATTTTGGAATTTTCTGCTAGTAGGCTTATTTTAAATAAGTGAGATCATCTCTCAACTTTTTGTCATTATTGACCAACATAGAATTGTTGGCTGAGTTGATGTAGGCTAAAGGTATAGTTTGGAAAATATTAGGGCGAGCTCATTTCAACTGGGTTTATTTCTTCCTTATTATTACACTAGAAATTGTCCGTGCCTGAAGGCACTATGCAAGCAAACAAAAAAATCACATACAAATGCTTGTATCTAAAGACACTATATTTTTTTTACACAAAAAATGAACGAAATCACCTTATTAATAGTTATAAAACAAACAGGTTGAACTCAACTTTTGGACCTCAATTACCACCTCCACACATGTAAAGCCGAAAACACCTCTTGAACTCAACCAAGAAATTGAACTTGATTGATGAAGGAATTTCAATACTGCAAGGAACTTAATTTTAGACGAATTTGTGGTCCTTTCGTAAGAAATTGAACATAAAAACACCACTGCTAAACTAAATAACAAACATGAATGTGTGAAAACTCTGAAAATAAAAACTAAATTTACAATAAATTCCTTTACAATTAAAATTTTCCCCTATTTAATAATAACCTAGATTCATATTCCACCAAATATAAAAAAAAAAAGTCAACTGATTCCACCCAACATATCCAAAAAAATTAGCAAAACATTCTACCTAGAAGTCTGGCCAACAAAGATGAGCAATATAGTATAACATACTATTGACATGGTTTTAACATAATTAAAGATATCTCAAATATTCTAATCTTAATTCAATCATAGACCAAAATAAATGTACAATAAAACCTATTGATCACTATGGGAGTGTCATTCTAACTTCCATATTTGACAAAAAAAGGTGCTTGTAGCACTATTCACGTGAATATTTAGTGGTTTTATTGAATGACATTAAGAGAAACATTGAGATTTTTAAAATTTTTAGAAAATTTCCTTAACCTTACAACTTCTACTACAGTTGTCCTTGTGATACTTTAAATTGGAGACACCAACCACATTCTGTTAAAAATTTAAATCGTGTCACCCTTAAATCACTTCTTGTCAAAATAGGTATTAAACAAATTTACATGTTACTTTTATAGCTCAATTTGGAATAGTACACAACTACTACAATACCTGGTACAACCATAATGACGGTCTACCAAGTAAATGAAAGAGATATTTTAGTGGACAAAATTGCTTTCCGTGCCTATATTTACTCTATCCTACTATATTTCTCTCTATGTGCTCAAGAAAATATAGAATACAACAAAATAACAAATTAGTTCAATCTAGTCAGCACAAACAGGAAGAAAAAAAAAATCTGTCAAGAAAAGCAGCACATCAAGAAACCAATGCTTCTAATTGGTTCAAATGGCCACACATCGTTCTCTTTAAATTCAATTGGACAAACATACATACAAATGTTACTGAGAACATAAAGGACCCAAACCCCACAACCCATGCAAAAGTGACCAACCATTTCAAATGAACATAAATAGTTATGTGAATTTCATCAAAAAACATGCAGGTCAACCCAATTCTATGACCATAAGTATATGAATTCGTTCTTGGACTTCGAAATGGAGTTTTTCCGTAAGTATTTTGAACCACAACCAACCAAATTAAACCTTCCACCTCAGTTCATAATTGTTCACGTACATAGAAAAACAATCAGACCATCCAAACCTTGTTTGATTGCAAAATTAAGTTTCCAAAACATAAAACTTCACCTTTTGCCTATTATACCGCAATCGATTTCACTTTCAACGAACAATGATTGACCAATCGTTTACAATGCTACAAATGCCTGTAGATAAAATGAACCTTAAGCACTTAATTCTAATCTTAAATATTAATAAAGCAAAACAAAATTTGCACATTTTTTTCCTTTGATAAAATAAATAGTCTAAAATGGGCCATGGATTAATTTTATCAGCGAGAGTTCAGACTCATAAAAGATAAGCACAAAAAAAAAAAAAACACGCAAAGAATTCAACTTTAAAACAATTACTCCTATATTGGATGTACCCTATATATTGAATATACACAGCCTTCTCGAAATTTCTGGGTAACCAAATAGGTTAGAAATATTGGTTACCTAGAAAAATAAGAAAATGGACAGATACATATACCGACGACGGTGAGCGACTGGAGAAGCAACGGTGTAAGACAATGAAGCAAAGCAATAAAACGCTTGGCCCTTCCAGTTGCAAATGGGTGTCTAACGGTGTGCCTTGCACAATGTCCTGAGCAGCTGTTGGATGTCGCTGAAGGTGGTTGGGTAGAGGTGTAATTAACAACGAAAATCAAAAATAGAGAAATCGTTGGAGATATAGAAACGTGTATGCCGATGTGTGTATGTAATGGGGGCAGAAAAAGATGAAGAGATAGAGAGGTTGATGTGTTTGTGTAATAGGAGCAGAAGAGGTCGATGTGTGTGTAATAAGAATCGAGTGCGTGTTTGTGTCCCTATGCGTGAGTGTTCGAGTGCATGTGCGTGTGTGATAGGAGCAGAGAGAGGTGGAGAGATAGGGAGAGGGAAGACATACCTAGTGTGAAAAGGGGAGGGATGAGAGACATAGCATTGGCTTTATTGAGTATGGAGGTAGAGACAGTCGAAAAGGGATCAGTCCATTATTTAGAAATTTGTTTGATGCATTGAGCAACTGAGAGGGGCAGGATATTACGGCAGGAATGGGGGAAATAATTATTTGGGGAATTAATTTAGGGATGTTAATTTTAGAAACTAAAAATGTTGAGCGGGAAAAAATTTTCAAGAGTTAATGTGGTACGTTGGATTGAAACGATCTGAGACGTCAATAGTTTGAGACAGTTTGTGATAATGTCGTCCGTTAGATAATGTCTATTTTGGTATCAAAACGATCTGGACCGCTCTTTGTCTCTAAAATTCAAAATCGTTCTACTTTATTATATAGATGTGCACGACACATATCTCTTTGGTGTTAAAGTCCCGCATATATTCGTATGTTGCAAAAAAAATAAATAGAATATCTTACTAGAAAATGGCATCTGATCACCCCATGGGCAAAGCAAACCAAGGTAGTTCATGGACTTCACCACATTTGTTTACCATGAGCATTTGTCTTCTTGTGGAAACAAAGTCAAAGCCCATGACTCACCCTTACCAAAGAAATATCATAGGCTTCCATGGTTTTTCGAGAGCCTCTCCCTTTATTTAGTTTTTAAAAGCTAGAGTTCCAAGAGTGCTTCATTCGAAATGAGCATATTCAGAGCTCTTCTTTTTCTAGTGCTCAACTTGAGCAGACCAATAACTTCTCTGTAAAAACTTGCCGCCTCAAAACTACTCTGCATGCAAGCATAGTTACATGATGCCTCCTACATTTATGGATATTCTTCACTTGAACACGCAAATGCACAAGGCATTGCCAATTACTCATCATTAATGATTCCTTGCCCATATCTGGTGGTTTTCAAGGACCTCAACCAAAGCATACATAAGAAAAAAATTGGTTCTATGATTTGAATCTATATCTCTATGACTCTTGTATTTCTATGGTATTTATGCCGCTAAACTAGATTGGCAGTCTTACCAAAGCTCAAGATGGGAACAAGAGAAAGGCTAAAGTACCAAAGCTTAGCAGAGAAAAAGAGGTGGTTTAACTACTAGTCGAGGCAAGATGTTATAGATAATGGGTTTGTGCTTCTCAACCCCAATACGTTGAAGTCCTCAACTCTTCTTTCGAACAAAGTGGGATACACCAAAGCTCACAATAGCCTCGAACCTTAAATTGGAAGACTAGCACCAACCAACATCAGTTGAACCATGGAGGTACAATTGAGGTATCATTGTTGTATGCAATTTGGGGCTGCTCAACTCACGAGCTACACAAAATCAAGTCACAAATTAGCTTAGCACCATCAACCATGGTCAACACAATTACAACTTCAAGAAAACTATGGCAAGCAAATGGACCCAGGGTTGGCAACATTAAAATGCTAATGAGAACTATCAATCCAAGAGATGTTCAAGCCTACAAAGTTGCCTCGAGACATGGGCAAAGGCGACCTGCACCAATCATTGGCACCGTCTACAAGGAGCCTCCTCATCACAATAAGTAGTACCACCTTGCCCATGATACCAGATGCCAACCATAGCCCATTTAGATGTTGATACGCAAAGTAAATTTTCAAAGAGATTGCAACCAAAAGTTGAGATATTTATCCATGGAGCAAGTGCACTTCAAAAAGAGTAGATTGGCGTCACAGATGCATCTTCAATTGCCATCAATTGTCCTTAGCCCTAGCTTCTTCAATCATTTTAATTACTCTAACTTTACCTCAGCCTCAGTCAACTATTGCTTACCAGTATAAGCTGAGTCAAGGCTTATCTCGAAGTGCTTCTAACGAAAAACACATGAAAAATAATGTTAGTTGCCAAGGATAAAAATCCAAGGCCAAGGCAAGTATCAAAATGGAGCTCATCCAAAGGTCAATGATGAATATAGCTAAAGTCGATCTCATCAACGACAAAAGACAAGAACCAAGAAGAAACTTGCACAAGCAAAGTGGCCTACAACATTGAAAACCCCAATGTAGTTTTGTTAACTAGATGACTCCGAATGTTATCAGTTTACCCATCAAGCGGATCTTCGTCAACAACTTCAATACTCACAGAGCTATTAAACTTCAATGCTCAATCTGCTACTTCAGGCAGCCACTGCTATTCACGTTGAAATCTTCACATGACTCCAAGAATCAGGGCAATGATTGCTTTATTATAGAGACTCGGGCTTGATCAGAATTATAAAAATGATAGCCTATTGCTTGAGTGGTTCCCTTGCTTCCCAAACGAATCCGATTATGTGTATCTCTTATAATGAAGGGTGGGTGAGTGTCACTCTTACTCAAGCTCGTGCAAGATGCAGGAAAATTGTGTATGGATGAACAAAAACGTGTGTGAATATGCAAAAATGCTCCCCTAGCTTAAAGAGACTTATAGTGTCGTGTTTTAACTTGAAAAAAGTTTCGAAGTCGTCTCCTCAAGGAAGGTTAGGTCAAGTGTTTTCGAAAGTGATTTGTGAAAGGGAAAATTGGAAACTATTGTGATTTGAAGTTTGGTGGTTTGTGTTTTGAGAAATTTGCAAGTAGAAAAAGGGTTGGCTAATCCATAGAGTTCATTCCAATGGGTATGCCAAATCAATTCATTCCATTCTATCAATGTTGCCTAGGTATTTGATTGATTCATAGGAAGCGAGAGATAAATGTAGTAGCTTGGACAAGAGCATACCCCATGACAAAGTCTACGGTGTATCAAAATCCTACAACCATATTCATCCACACTCAACCTAGTCAAACTAAACACTTTACACTATGAGGAAGAATGAAAGAGAATTGATTCCACATACCCAAGAGGAAATCCCTCTTCGATTGGCTAATAAAAGATTTAGTTACTCATAATAAAGGCAAGAACAAACATGAAAGAGAAAAAAAACGGTAATGAAATCAACATGAACTTGCAATAAGGTAAGAAGAAGTTTAAACTAATAAAGAAATAGCATTTGTACTCAAAATTTAAAGCTTAAAGATAGAATACCCAAATACAAGCAATAGGACTAGTAAACCCTAGCTAAGCTCAACACAACTTGAAATAAATCAGATTAATGTGCTAGAAAGAAGGTTTACATGTGGATTGAAGCTTACAAGAATGAAAATGGTGAAGGAAAAGCAAAAACCCTAGTTTTCTCTCTCTAGAACTACCTTCTTCTTCCTTGGAGCCTCTCTCTCTAAAAGCTGAATAATGTATCCAAAAACCAAGTGTAATTTTCGTCCATCCTCCTCTCTCTACTATTGAGTGTGTCGAGATCAGTTGCTTTGGGAAGAGGTTATCCAAAAAAGCTTCCAAAGTCAGTCCAAAGCTTGCCCCATTTCCTTTTCCAACTAATCTCTCTCTTATCATCTCATCATTGCCCCCTTTCACTCTTTCATGCAAAAAGCTAAATGCAAACTGTGGTGGAGTGTTGAAATGGTCAAAACATCGATTAGATAAGTAGAAGTGGGCCCTTGTAGCCTGTGGAGTCATGGGAAAAGTAATCTGGTACTTCTGGGCTTTGGGTACCGATACTAACTGATGAGGTACCGGTACCTCGATGGCAATAGGCTCAAGAACCGGTACCAATGATAATAGGTACCGGTACCTCCTAATTTTCTTCAAATTTTAAACAACTAAAGTACAATGCCGGGTACCGATACCTCGACAAGAAGGTACCAGTACCTAAATTCCAGTAAGCTCAAGTACCGGTACCAATGATACCAGGTACTGGTACCTATATGGAAGTAGGCTTAGGTACTGGTACCAATGATTCCAGGTATCGGTACCTCCTTCTTTTCTTGATGCTTCTGCGTTCCACATTCCCCAAACCTTCTTCCTTGAGTTCCTTCTTTGCCCATTGTCCCCAACTCCTTGAAAAGTGATAGAATCTTGTATTTTACTGTCCGATGTCCTGCAAATCATACAGTTCTCCGTTAATTGCCAACAATGCATTACAAAAATAAGTTAAAATGGATGTAATGAGATCGTTAATTATGCAATATTCCGCACTCATCACCTATTTCCTCCGATGAAATCATCTAGCTCCACCTTCGGTCTTCCACTACTGTACAGAGTGTTAGTCTGAGCAAGGAAAAACACTTTCCCAAAATCAGTACTACCAATCCAAGAGAAGGTGGGTCATAAGAATACCGAATTAAAGTAGAAATTGCTACTCTGATATGTCGCTACAATTAGAAGGCAAAGCTCAATTTGAATTTCAAAAAACCTGGATAGAGTTCTATTAAATCAAGCTCAATAGCAAGTCCCAACGATTTCATGTGACCTCTTGCAGTCTTGGGCATTAGGTTCATCTCTTAGCTGATTCAGTCAAAGCTTACCATGGCTAGCCAATTAGTCATGAGCCTTATCACTCAAGCTTCGTGGCATTCGCTAACAACCCAATTATCGATGCAACAATTAGTTGCTTTTGCAAGTTCAATATTGCTCTCTTTTATGTACACTATGAAGAAGCCTAATGTGTATTGACATTGAATCAATTCTGTTAAGCTTGGTCACAGAGTTTCATGCGGACGTCACCTAGGTGAGGCCATCATCAGTTATCTGGCCCCAAAAATTATTAGCTAAACCATCTTAGAAATTCCCACTATTCGTCGAAGCTTTTGCCTCCATATTGATCTAAGGCTCTAGCATCAAAAATTGGTTGGTCGAATCTCAGAAATAATGAAGCTCATAATATTGAAGTTGCAGCTAGGCTCACCACATATCGGTCTAAGCTCCATCTTGGCTCAAGCTAAAAAATGAAACAAATGTTGACGGTGGGGCTGCTAGCAAAATAAAATTTAACTCTGCGTAGCTCATGTATCCTGGCTGATATAGGCTAACAGCTCACCTAATGAGCCATCCCTAGAAGAATAGATCTGCTCAGCCAAAAAGGCCATAGTCTAAGTTATCCTTAAATAAGCTCGACGCTTCTCACAGCTTGGCTATGCTCATATAGCCAGCTTCGGTAAACAACTCTCATAGCTCATGTAGCCTATCACCATTCACCAATCTTGGCCAAAAGCTCCACTTGTCAGTTTGAATAAATGCTCAGTGTTACAACTAGTGAGCTTAATTTGATTTAGGCTTCAGATCGGCCTACTCAATTAAAAGCATGTTTGGCCTCTTGATTGCTATAAGAGTGCATTCTTGGGAAGTCTAGAAAGTAATTAAGATAATTTAGTTTAACCCAACTAACTTAAAGATTGGCCCATGCACTAAGAGCTTGTTATTTTCCTATCCAGCCTAGGGCATCTCGCCTAGCTCGGATTGAGCTCAAGAGGCTCATTAGCAGCATAAGGCATCTCGTCCAGCTTGGATTAAGCCCAAGAGGCTAATTAGAAGCTCAAGGTATCTAGACTAGCTCGGATTGAGCCCAAGAGGCTCATTAGTAGCATAAGGCATCTCGCCTAGCTCGGATTGAGCCCAAGAGGCTCATTAGAAGCTCAAGGCATCCAGCCTAACTTAGATTGAGCCCAAGAGGCTCATTAGTAGCACAAGGCATCTCGCCTAGCTTGGATTGAGCCCAAGAGGCTCATTAGTAGCACAAGGCATCCCGCCTAGCTCAGATTGAGCCTAAATGGCTCATTAGAAACTCAAGGCATCCAACATAACTTAGATTGAGCCCAAGAGGCTCACTAGAAGCTCAAGGCATCTCGCCTAGCTCGAATTGAGCCCAATAGGTTCATTATTAGCATACGACATCTAGTTTAGCTCAGATTGAGATCAAGAGGCTCATTAGCTGCATAAGGTATCTCGTCTAACTTGGATTAAGCCCAAGAAGATCACTAGTAGCTCAAGAGGCTCATTAAGCTTGCCCAAAAGCTCCGCAACTAGGCCAAAAGCTCCAAGTTCTCACCCAAGAGCTCCACGAGCTAGGCCTATAGTTCTACGAGCTTGCCCAAAAGCTCCACGAGCTAGGCCAAAATTTCCACGAACTCAACCAAAAGTTCTACTAGTTCACTTGATTCTACTTGATGGTGTAATTCTACGTAATCAACAGATATGCTGCGGCTAGATTTGTCCCTAGTGAAAACGATGTAAGACGAAGAGATTATAGTGGTTCACCGAGCTGCCGAGCTTGGCTAATCCACTCTGTAATGGAGATTCTGGCTCCTTTTTCTATATTGATTCTTCTCAAGATATTACAAAATTCTCCCATCTACTGGGTTTTTTCTCTAGTATTTATCATCGTCCTCCTCCTCTAGGGGATCCCTCTCTCCGGAGATTGTCCCCTCTAATCGTGGGATCCTCCCCCAGGCCAAGGAGAAGATCCCGGGTTTTTGTGAGTCCTATGCCTAAAGTCACGGCCCAACCGTTGCCTTGAAGATGCCAGCTGTTTCCGGATGTCTTCATTGCGACATTAGCCGTGGACTCTTTTTAGACTGAGCTCGGGTCTGGGTCCTCTGTATTACAGGATTCTAGACTGAGCTCCTTTACTGACCTACCGGGCTGAGGTAAACCTGGGCTTAATTTTCAGACATCATCAGTTGCCCCCCAGCCCTTAGCCCAAGCAAGCTTGGGTAGGGACTGAATTCAAATTAAGACAGAGCTGACGACCTCGAATTTCGTGTAGGACAGGTCTTTGACGGTTATGGGTTATCAATTTTCTGCCTCGTTTCCCGCGCGCGTTCTCCACTCGGTGTGATAGGCCTTAAATGCTTTGATTCGACTGTAACGGCCACTTTTCCTTCTTGAAGCTTCAGACCCCCCCCTCCTCTTCATTGACTCCTGCGAATTCAGACCCTTCAAATCTCCGGCCAATCTAGGGTTCCGCTGGAAGCATCTTCTCTTTTGACTCCGTGTGTGTGGCTTCCCCTCTCCGACTCTCGGCTTGCTTTTCGTCCTTGATTAGGTACGCTTCTCGTGTTCTTTCCTTTTTCCCTCATTCTGGATCCCTCGAGCTCGAGGTGGTTATTGCATTTCTGGGCTTTTCGATTCTTTTATTTCTGGAATCACGATTATTGCTTGTCTCCTCTTCCTGGTTTCGTGGATTGGCGTTCTATCGTACACATACTTGCTGTAGGAAGTTACTGTGCCAACCCTTGGGTGATTAAGGAGAGCTTGAGTAACATCCCTCCTCTTTATTGTTCTTTCTCTTTGCCCTTTTCTTGCCCAATTATGTCTGCTTCTTCTGGAGCCACTCCTTCTTCTCTTTCTCTTTTAGGGGATCAATCAATCGAAGATGATTCTGACCTGGGGGCTGTGGGTGAAGAGATTGATAATTTTCCCGGAGTTGACTCCGTTGATGTTCAGGCCCCTTCTGTTGAGCCTCCCTCTACGTCTTCCCCCGTAATTCCGGATAAAGGGAAAAGCAAAGTGAGTGGTGTGGGTGTTACTGCTCCCGAAGTGTCATCTGCGTTTAGCTATGCCGAGAATGTAGGTCGTAGTGAGGCTAGTCCTTCCCTTATGAAGATCGTGAGTGCTCGCTATGGCTTCCCTCCCGGGGTTAAATATTGGTGTCCTGACGAATGTACTCCCTACATCTCTAAGGTTCATAAGAAAGTTTGTTTCTTCGTTGCCGCTTTCGAGAATGGGCTACGATTTCCACTCCATCCTTTTATCAAGGGTGTTCTCCAACATTTCCATGTCTGTCCTGCTCAGCTTCCTCCCAATTTCTGGGGGATGTTGGTGGGATTACTTGTTTTCTTCAAGATTCACAAGCTCGGGGTCCCTACCATCCCCTTGCTCACTCACTTTTTCAATGTCAAGCACAACTCTTCTGAGGGCTTTTTGTACATTTCTAGACGTACTAAGACGAAAGTGCTAATTTCCGACCCCCCGAGCTCCCACAAGCATTGGAAGAAACAGTTCTTTTTCGTGGAGGGCTCACAGTGGGAATACAATCCGGCGGATAAGACCGACACTCTTCCGGTTCCTAGGGACTGGTCCCAACCGGATAATCTGGGTGAGTTACTTTTTTGGATTGTGTTCAGGCTTCATGACCTTCTCTGACCTTTCTTTCTTACTGGTTCCTAGGTAGGAGGTTTGAGCTTGATCCTAAGGACGAGGAAGTGCTGCTGAAGTTAGAAGAGTGCCCTTCTGCGAGGTATTCTGAGCTCATCAGACCTCGTGTCCTTGTAGATCAGGGGCTCAGTCTTCCTGGGGTAATTATAGAATCTCCCACCCCTCTTTCCGTCGAAGCCCCGGTTTCTTCCTCAAAAGCTTTAACTGAGGTGACAGGTGGTGATTCTTCCCTTTCTTGTTTCAGATCTTTTTAAGCTTCTATGGCTTATTTTGGCTGATGACGGATTTCCTTTTACGATTTCCAGGTTCTTCCTCAATGGAGCCCTCCTCTCAAGACATTAAAGCCAAGATAGCCCAACTAAAGAAGGGCCAGAGTGGGAGTAAGCGCAAGGCTGAGGTCAGCTCAGATGGTAGACCCATTACCAGAGCTAAATCGTATCAATCGGGACTGCCCCCGAAAAGCTCCAGCTCAGCTACTGAGAGCCTTTTGAAGAAAACGAGCTCCCATGCCCCGGCTTCTGAGGGTCTTGCTCCCCCCTCGAGTTCGGACCAAGCTCCCTCCTCAGCCGAAGTCGAGAATGCTCTGGGTATAATCCCCCAAATTCAGCCTATCAGTCCCCCTCTTGGGCCGTCTGAGGGTGCCTCCCTGATCACTGCGCCGAGCTCCAAACCGGAGAAGGAGAAAAGGCTTAAAACTGAAGGAAGCGAGGATTCTCTTTTAGACAACATTGAGCTTGCTGCCGGCGCTATAACTTCTATCATTCCTGATTCCGACGTTGTCCGAGCTGCCACAATGTCTTTGGAGAGTTCTATCAATTCAGCCCTTTACGGAGCCACCGCTGTAAGCACATGTTGTTTTTCCTTACGTCTCTATTTGCTGCCTGCTTTCTGTTTACTTCTGACTGCACTTTTCTTCAGTTGGCTATTCATGTGAAGGGCACCCTAAGTCGAATCCGCTCTATGGAGAGCTTGGTTAAGGCGTCCAAAGCCTGGGAGAACAAAGCTGCTGAGCTGACCTTTGCCAACGACGACCTCCAAGCTCAGCTTCTGAGCCTCCGGGAACTTTCGGAAAAACAAGCTTCCGTTATCCGGGACTTGGAGACAGAGAGGAACCGAGCCCAAGAAAGAGAGGCGAGGGGTAAGGATGAGCTAACAAAGTTCAAGGAAGAGCTCAAACTTAAGACGGAATCCTGGGTTAAGGTAAACCAAGAGAAGTTTGAGGCGCTGGCCTCGGTGAATGAGCTGAAAAGTCAGTGTAGCATCCTTACAGAAGCTCATGATGTCATGCTTGCTGACCTTGAAACTCAACGTGCGACTGTTAAAGAGAGGGATGAACTAATCGTCAAGTTGAAGGACGATGTTGTTACTAAGTGGGCAAAAGGGTGGCTAGCTTTTCAAGGGGTCGCTGAGGAAGCTTATCCTGAGCTGGATTTTAATTTTGACGTTCCAGACGAGGAAAATGAGGGGGCTTCAGCTGAAAAGGAAACAGAGGTGCCTGGCTCAACTACCGTTCCTGAGGGAGCTCCTGCTAGTCCAGAGCTGCCGCCCGAGGCTCAAGTTCAGACTCTTCTGCCCGCTGTGCCTGTTCCTTCCTCGGGTATTCCTGAAGTTGCCATGCCCCCTGCTCCTGTCGACCTCCCTACCTCGGCCCCTTTCTCTGCTGATCTGGTTGTGAGGGCTTTAACCGAAGCTGATGCTTCTATTCCATTAGCTGCACCTGGGACTTTGGTTACTTCCTCTTCAGAGGCTTCATCTGCCATTGCATCCGCGGATTCACCTGCAGACCCGGCCAATACTTCTACTGCAGACCTGCCAGCGACTTCACTTCCTGCCCCTTCCATATCATAGGAGTTTTTACTATTTTCCTTGTCCCCCCCCTTTTTTTTCCTTTTGTTTTTTTTTTTTTTTTTTTTTTTTTTTATTGATGTACACGCTGCTCATTTTGAACAAAGCCTTTTGCTTTTGTCTCTGCCTCCCTTGTGCTTCTCGTGCTCTCTGACACTTGATCTGTCTTGACTGAACCGTCCGGGTACTTGCCGTGGGTTGTAGACGTCTTTTATGAGCTCGCGAGATATATAGAAATCTCTTTACGAGCTAACAGTCTGAGCTGACTTTATCGAAGGCTGCATAGCTGCAAGCTCTTGGTCTCTGCCTCCTTGCTTCAAGGAATACTTTAGTTTTCCTTAAAGCAAAATAATTGTCCCTGAGTCTGAGTTAAAAATACTCACCAAGAGCTGAAGAACTTTTTTTTTTTTTTTTACGAATTAAGTAATTCATCATGAGCTTCAGAGCTCTTTTCATGAATTATAAAATTCATCATGAGCGATAGAGCTCTTTTCATGAATTATAAAATTCATCATGAGCGATAGAGTTCTTTTCATGAATTATAAAATTCATCATGAGCGATAGAGCTCTTTTTATGAATTAAGAAATCATCATGAGCGATAGAGCTCTTTTTATGAATTAAGGAATTCATCATGAGCGATAGAGCTCTTTTCATGAATTATAAAATTCATCATGAGCGATAGAGTTCTTTTCATGAATTATAAAATTCATCATGAGCGATAGAGCTCTTTTTATGAATTAAGAAATCATCATGAGCGATAGAGCTCTTTTTATGAATTAAGGAATTCATCATGAGCGATAGAGCTCTTTTCATGAATTATAAAATTCATCATGAGCGATAGAGCTCTTTTTATGAATTAAGAAATCATCATGAGCGATAGAGCTCTTTTTATGAATTATAAAATTCATCATGAGCGATAGAGCTCTTTTCATGAATTATAAAATTCATCATGAGCGATAGAGCTCTTTTTATGAATTAAGAAATCATCATGAGCGATAGAGCTCTTTTTATGAATTAAGGAATTCATCATGAGCGATAGAGCTCTTTTTATGAATTAAGAAATTCATCATGAGCGATAGAGCTCTTTTCATGAATTATAAAATTCATCATGAGCGATAGAGTTCTTTTCATGAATTATAAAATTCATCATGAGCGATAGAGTTCTTTTCATGAATTATAAAATTCATCATGAGCGATAGAGTTCTTTTCATGAATTATAAAATTCATCATGAGCGATAGAGCTCTTTTTATGAATTAAGAAATCATCATGAGCGATAGAGCTCTTTTTATGAATTAAGGAATTCATCATGAGCGATAGAGCTCTTTTTATGAATTAAGAAATTCATCATGAGCGATAGAGCTTTTTTTATGAATTAAGGAATTCATCATGAGCTTCAGAGCTCTTTTTATGAATTAAGAAATTCATCATGAGCTTCAGAGCTCTTGTTATGAATTAAGAAATTCATCATGAGCGATAGAGCTCTTTTTATGAATTAAGAAATTCATCATGAGCGATAGAGCTCTTTTTATGAATTAAGGAATTCATCATGAGCTTCAGAGCTCTTTTTATGAATTAAGAAATTCATCATGAGCTTCAGAGCTCTTGTTATGAATTAAGAAATTCATCATGAGCTTCAGAGCTCTTTTGCTACACGGTTTTTCCCACATAAGCACCAGGGTGGTAGTAACTCCGAAAGAGGTGAAACTGATACGACACGCTGTCCTTTCGTCGAATAGCTTTGACCCGTAGTCGATTTGCTTTCCCTCCATTTATTATCGCCTTTCTTGCTGTTAACCGCCAACAGTTCTTAAGAAAACGAAAAGACAGTTAGCCCTCTTCCTTCTCTCTAGTTTCAGAAAGTTTCAAGAAACTTCGCCTTCCCTCCGAATCTGAAAATCTATCTCCTGTCCTTTCTTTGATTTCGATGGCTGCCCCCGTTTCTTCCCAGTTCCAGGAACGTACTTCTTTCGGTGTTGATCAGGAGCGGCACTCTCGCTACTTGACTCCATCGACGGTGTCTCCTTCTGATTTGGGAGGCATCCAAAGAAAATTTTTCCCTCATCTTAATTTGCCTCTTCGTGCCCCTACTGCAAACGAGCCGTGCAACTTCCTGCCAAGAGGAGAGGTTTGTCTCTTCGAAGGTGCCCTGGAGTTTGGCCTTTGTCTTCCCATACATCCTTCCATAGGGCGTATCTTGGCGTACTACGGTCTATGTCCGTCCCGTCTCTCTCCTCGTGGCTGGGCGGCTCTAGTCAGCTTCTTTTTGTTCTGGCGCCTGAATGGCAATGACAGGTTCCCTTTTGTCTCTGAATTTCTTTACTTCTTTGAGATTGAGGAAGAAGATATCCCTTGTTTCCGTTACTTTCGTTGGAGGCACTTTAATATTTCCCTTTTGGTAATGGGTCTTCCTTCCAACCCTGAGGGATGGTCACAGCGCTTCTTCTTTGCTTCCGGGAGTTCTTGGCGGTCTCCCGAGCTGGGCTGCCCCAGTACTAGGGTCCCAAGGTCCTGGAAAAGCTTTTCTCCCACTAGTAAGACCAACCCCGAATCCTTTTCCACCTTTTTTGTTTTAAGATTGATTCTCATCACGTCTTTGTATTTCAGGTCTTTCTGAGCTGGATTTGCCCGTGCCGCCTAAAATTGACGAGCTACTGGCTGCTGAGCCGGTGACCTTTGCTGATCTGATGACGAAAGAGAACCTTCATTTGCTTAGTGTTGAAGCCGCTGGATATGAGTTCTCCTCTACCTTACTCTCACCTTGGACTTCATTTTCTGACTCCGGTGATGAAGCTGATGAGGAAGAAGACTCTGGTGGGGAGGATGTAGGTACTTCTTCCAAGAAGCGTAAGAGGGAGGGCTCTTTTTCTCCTTATTCACTTTCGAATACCAGCCTTACCCCCGCTGGAAGCAAGCTACTGGCAGTGCTCCACGAGGTTGAGCAAGAGAGGGACGCACTGAAGGAGGAAAATGTCCGCCTCAGGAACGAGGTGGCTGAGCTGAGATCCCTTATCAAGAGGAATTAGGAAGCCTTTTTTTTTTTTTTACCGTAGTTTGCTTTCTATGCTTCTCCGAATGTTTTCTTTGATCAACTGAACTCTTGTACCCCCCTTTTTTTTTTGAAAATATTCTGTGGACCTGTTGTTGGTTTACCTGCTTGCTGCCTTTCATATTGTGATTGCTTGTTTTGGTCTGATGGACTCGTTTCTTCTTAGCTTGGGAAACCCTTGAGCGGATGTTCGGAACCTCTTGCTTAGTTATGAGCTTTGGTGTTCCGCTGGACTGTAGAGCTCATCCGAGCTTTCGGAGCTCAGCGAGCGGTCTTAGTAAGTTCCAGAGCTCGGTGGCTGAGTGCATAGATTTAGAATTTTACCCGAGCTCCAATGGCTTTGTTACAGAAATGGGCGTGTGAGCTCCGCTATAGGACTTCCTGATCATTCCTTTGGTTTAGATTTTGGATTGAATGAGTGTGTCTGAGCTACGAGGCTCTCAAGTGTTGCTAATTGGCATTTCAGGTTCTTAAGGGCAAGAGACATGTTTTTAGCGGAACCTCTGTGATATATCCCGAACTCGCAGAAATATGTAATGAACAATTATCACAAATAGTCACAGACTCCAACATAAAGAATGGCCCTATCCACAAGGGGTCTTGGCTCACAGGTTTTGAATAGTTCCCAAACCTCAAAACATTACTTTTATTGAGAATATATTTATTACAAAGAAAGCTTACTGATAGAACCTCTTAAGGTGTTCAGCATTCCATGAGTGGGGTAGGGCCTTCCCTTCCTCCGTTCGTAATTCGTAATTTCCAGGTCTGATTATTCTCGAGACCACGAATGGGCCTTCCCAGTTTGGGCCCAATTTCCCGTGGGTGGGATCCTTTCTTGCGAGCAAGAGCTTCTTGAGCACAAGATCTCCTACTCGGAAGCTCCTAAGTCGGACCTTTCTGTCATAGTACCTGGCTGTCTTCCTCTGGTAACTTTGAATGTGCTGAAGAGCTGTCTCTCTTTTTTCCTCTAGGAGATCAAGATTCAGCAAGAGGGACCCATCATTGAGCTCGGTCTCCATCAATTCCATTCTAGGTGATGGTAATCCTATTTCCACAGGAGAAACGGCCTCGGTTCCGAAAGCCAATGCAAACGGGGTTTCTTGAGTTGCTGACCTGGGGGTTGTCCGGTATGCCCAGATCACCTCGGGGATATATTCAACCCATTTCCCCTTTAGTGATTCGAGCTTGGTCTTCAATGCTGACTTGATTGTTCTGATTGTAACCTCTGCTTGCCCATTGGATTGCGGATGTGCTGGAGCTGAGAAATAATTCTTTATTCCAAGGTCTGCGCAGAACTTCCTGAACTTCGGGTTGTCGAACTGTTTTCCATTGTCAGAAACGATAGCTCTGGGTATCCCGAACCTGCAGATGATTGACTTCCACGTGAAGTTTTGAATCTTCTGCTCCGTAATTGTTGCTAAAGGTTCTACTTCCGCCCATTTGGTGAAGTAATCTACCCCGATGATGGCGTACTTGCATTGCCCTGCACCGGTGGGAAGAGGTCCCAGAATATCCAATCCCCATTGTTGGAAAGGCCAAGGACTTATTACAGACGTTAGAAATTCTGGCGGACAGTGCGAGATGTTGGCATGTATTTGGCACGTTTTGCATTTTCTTATCAGATCGGAGGCATCTTTCAACATTGTGGGCCAGTAGTACCCTTGCCTCAAGACCTTTCCTGCTAGCGCTCGAGCTCCTATGTGATTTCCACAAATTCCTTCATGGATCTCCCTGAGTATATAGTCTGCATCTTCCCCTCCTACACACTTAAGGATAGGTACCGAAAATCCTCTTTTGTACAAGTTTCCCTGTATAATGGTGAATCTGGCAGATCTCATTCTTACCTTTGCCGCCTCTTTCTGCTCTCTTGGCAAAGTTCCGTTCTGCAGATATTCCCTAACGGGATCCATCCAAGTTGGAGTGGAAAAGACTGGGAACATTTCAGCCTCCTCAGTCTTTACCGATGGCTCTGCTAGGTACTCTACCGGTATTAATCTGTCGAGCCTTTCTTGGGAAGTAGTTGCTAGTTTAGCCAATGCGTCTGCTCGGGAGTTCTCTGTCCTGGGGACGTGTACTATTTTTACCTGCACAAATTTCTGGATTAGTTCCTGTACTTTACTGAGGTAAAGTACCATCTTCTCTCCTTTGGCTTCATAAGATCCCTCTATTTGTTTTACCACGAGCTGGGAGTCACTGAAGATCTCCAGCTGCTCTGCCTCCATAGAGTGGGCCAGATTTAGACCTGCTATGACTGCCTCATACTCTGCCTCATTATTAGAAGCTTTAAAACCGAACCTGAGCGCATACTCTACATCTATCTCCTCCGGTGAAGTTAGGATCAATCCAGCACCACTACCTTGAGCGTTGGCAGCTCCATCTACTGAAAGCTTCCAGGTTGGGAGGTCAGGTATCATCTGTGCTGCTTCCAAGGGTGTCTTCGTCGCGAATTCTGCGATGAAGTCAGCCAGTATCTGCCCCTTGACGGCAGTCCTTGGCTTATACCTGATATCAAATTCACTGAGCTCTATAGCCCATTTTACCAACCTTCCTGAAGATTCTGGCTTGTGCAATACTTGCTTCATCGGCTGATCTGTTGGGATCTCAATAGTATGAGCCTGGAAGTAAGGCCTGAGTCTTCTAGCCGTTGTGACCAAGGCTAACACAAGTTTTTCCATCTTCGGATATCTCTCCTCTGCCCCCCTCAGAGCCCTGCTGCAGTAGTAGACTGGCTGCTGGGCTCTGTCTCGCTCCCGAACCAGCGCTGCGCTGGTTGAGAAGTCTGAAACTGCTAGGTATAGGGTAAGTACTTCTCCTTCTAAAGGGCTGACTAGAACGGGTGGAGAGCTTAGATAATTCTTCAATGCCTCGAATGCTTCCCCACATTGTGTATCCCATGAAAAAGCTTTCTTTAAAATTTGAAAGAAAGGTCGGCATTTATCACTTGACCTCGACACAAAGCGATTCAGGGCAGCTACTCTCCCGGTCAGGCGCTGTATCTCCTTTGTATTAGAGGGTGGTTGCATATCTAGAATTGCTTTGACTTTTTCTGGATTAGCCTCGATTCCCCTGCTGTTGATTATGAACCCCAGGAATTTACCGGCTGAAACTCCGAATGCGCACTTGGCTGGGTTGAGTTTCATCTTGTACTCCTTCAGAACCTGAAAGGACTCTGCCAAATGCTGAATGTGGAGTTCTGCCCTCAGCGACTTGACCAACATGTCGTCGATGTAAACTTCCATGGTGGCCCCGATTTGTTTTTGAAACATTCTGTTCACTAAGCGCTGATATGTTGCTCCAGCGTTCTTCAACCCGAAAGGCATGACCTGGTAGCAGTAGGTCCCCTGTTCGGTTATGAACGAGGTCTTCTCCTGATCACTATGGTCCATCCTTATTTGATTGTATCCCGAAAAGGCGTCCATGAAGCTGAGGAGCTCGTGGCCGGCAGTAGCATCCACGATCAAGTCTATCCGAGGTAAGGGGAAACTATCTTTGGGGCAGGCCTGATTGAGATCAGTAAAGTCTATACAGAGGCGCCATTTGCCGTTGGTTTTCTTCACAAGGACAACGTTAGCAAGCCATACCGGATAATCTACTTCCCTGATTGCCTTGGCGAGGAGAAGTTTGATGACTTCCTCGTTGATGGCCTTTTGCCGAACTGGGGCGAAACTCCTCCTTTTTTGCTTAATCGGCTTGCAGTTGGGATTCACACTAAGCTTATGCGTGATGACTGTTGAGTCAATTCCCTCCATATCCTCTTGCTTCCATGCAAATACTTCCGTGTTCTGCTTTAGGAAATGGATCAGAAGATCTTTTATCTCGCAGCTCAGCTGGGACCCCACATAGACCAGATGTTCAGGCTCATCGTCTAGTTGTATAGGTTCTAACTCCTCCGACGGGATTGGTCTAGTTTCCAGTTCGTCCCTCATGTCCAATTCATCCAGTTGGATGCTTTCAACCTCTCTTGCCCTTACCGAGGTCATATAACACTCTCTGGCTACACGCTGGTCTCCTCGGACCACTCCCACCCCGTTTTCCGTTGGAAACTTGACCACTAAATGGTAGGCAGATGGGATAGCTCTTATGGAGTTGAGCGAAGGTCTCCCAAGCAGAACATTGTACGCAGAGGGTGCGTCGACCACTAGGAATCTCACTGTCGTAGTGGCCTGGCATGGCGGATCTCCTAAGGTGAGTACTAGCTGGATTGCCCCCAAGGGGAGCACTCTTTCTCCTGAAAATCCCATTAGGTGGTTATTCACAGGCTCTAGCCTTTCTCTCCCAATACCCATTTTATCAAATGCGGTAGCAAAAATGACATCTGCTGAGCTGCCGTTATCAACTAGGACTCGATGGACGGTCCGGTTAGCTATCAATGCCTTTATTACCAAGGGGTCATCATGAGGATACTGACGTCCCTCCAAGTCTGAATCCGAAAAAGTGATGACCGTGTTCAAGGTGACTTGGCCACGACATTCACTTCGAGAGCTTCTCCGGCTCTAATCCTTCGTAGGTGGGCTTTTCTTGCTGAGCTAGACTCTCCTCCTCCAGCAAACCCTCCAGATATCACCCTGATTTCTCCCAAAGGTTGCTGATGCTGCGCTGGCGCCTGCGGCAGAGGTGGCGGAGGGGGAAGAGCTCGGTTTTGATTTTCGTTAGCCACAAAACGGCGCAACTGGCCTCGTTGGATCAGGAACTCAATCTCCTTTTTCAGCTGAATGCAATCATCGGTGTGGTGACCGTGATCTCGGTGATAGTCACAGTACTTGGAGGGGTCCCTCTTTGCGGGGTCTGCCTTCATTCGTGGTGGCCACTTAAGAAACTTTTCATTCTGAACTTCGTACAAGACTTGGGATACTGTAGCGGTAAGTGGAGTGAATGGCCGAGGTACGTATCTAGGTTGTAGTTCAGGCTGGGGAGGTCCTAATCGGTCCCTCACGTTTCCCCTCCTTTTTGGAGATGGATCCCGGTCTCTTCTTGGAGACTTGCCTCGTTCTCTTTCTCTCCGGGGGCTTCTGTCTCTCTTCCTTTCTTCCTTCCCTCTCTCTTTCCGTGAAGAGGTGTTTCCCACTTTGGATAGGAGTGCCTCCTCACCATTGATATACTTCTCCGCTTTGGCTAGCACTTCTGCCATGCTAGCTTGAGGATTCTTTGATACAGAAAATATCAAATCTTTCGACTGCACTCCCAATCCCGCTATGAAGGCGGTGATGGCAAACTTCTCGTCTGGGATGTCTACTTTTAGTGACTCGGAGTTGAATCTCTGCACATAGGAGCGCAGGTTCTCGTCAGGTCTCTGCTTCACATTTAGCAAGTGGTAACTTGGTTTTCTGTAGATCCGAGCCCCAATGAAGTGGGACACGAAAGCAATGGAGAGTTCCTTGAAAGAAGAAATCGATGCCGGGGGGAGTCTGTGGAACCATGCTAAGGCCGTTCCTTTCAATGTGATGGCGAAAGCCCGGCATCGCACCGGATCTTGATATCCATGCAATTCCATTTGATTCTTGTAGGTATTGAGGTGGTCTACTGGATCCTTAGTCCCATCGAAGACCTCCATCTGAGGTGGTCTGAACTTCGGAGGTAGAGGGAAGTGCAGTACTCCGGCGGTAAATGGGGATTCCGTTTGCTGTACTAAGGCGTCCATGGTCACTGGAGTTTTAGCCGTTACTGCCTCCCTCATATGGCTGAGCTCTTGTTGAATGTCTTGGAAACGATGTTCCCAATATTGTTCCATTCTTTCCTGCGGAAAAGGAGGAAAGTTATTTCTTTCAACTCCTTCACCCCGGCTCTGTGCTTCTTCCTCCATTCTTCTTCTAGGCTGCTGATGGGGTGCCTGGCTGTTCTCCCCCCCTCATCCGCTTCTCTGAGGGGGTCGTGGTTCTGCTGCTCTCTATGGGGAGGGTCATTCTGGTCTTGCTGAGGATTTTGCAAGAGTTTCATAAGTTCTTCGTTTTGCTGGAGCAATCGTTGATTAGCCAGACGCAGGGCGTCCAGTTCGTTGTTTGGAGGCGGATTCATCGTTGGTAGATCGCTCTCGGTGGTGGGTACACAATCACGAAGGTCTTCTGCTTGTCTTTTATCAGCGGCTGCTAGCGGACTCTGCGCCCTTGAGGGATTCCTCTGGTTCTTGCTCGTGTTGCGTGTAGAAACCATCAATTACTGAGAAATCAGTATATTTGTTTAGTGAGAAGCGTTCTTCCCACAGACGGCGCCAAACTGATGGTGTAATTCTACGTAATCAACAGATATGTTGCGGCTAGATTTGTCCCTAGTGAAAACGATGTAAGACGAAGAGATTATAGTGGTTCACCGAGCTGCCGAGCTTGGCTAATCCACTCTGTAATGGAGATTCTGGCTCCTTTTTCTATATTGATTCTTCTCAAGATATTACAAAATTCTCCCATCTACTGGGTTTTTTCTCTAGTATTTATCATCGTCCTCCTCCTCTAGGGGATCCCTCTCTCCGGAGATTGTCCCCTCTAATCGTGGGATCCTCCCCCAGGCCAAGGAGAAGATCCCGGGTTTTTGAGAGTCCTATGCCTAAAGTCACGGCCCAACCGTTGCCTTGAAGATGCCAGCTGTTTCCGGATGTCTTCATTGCGATATTAGCCGTGGACTCTTTTTAGACTGAGCTCGGGTCTGGGTCCTCTGTATTACAGGATTCTAGACTGAGCTCCTTTACTGACCTACCGGGCTGAGGTAAACCTGGGCTTAATTTTCAGACATCATCACTACTCATCTTGTTTATATGTCAAGCCACCTCAACTCAGAATGACTAAGCCACCAAATGTAGTACCTCCATTGCATGGTTGAGAATCAGAGGGCATCCCAAAATCATTGCCTCTAAGTGAAAGATGAGCAGGAGAGACTTGGGACCTCTAAAGGCCTAGCATCGCCTAAGCTCGTTGGAGGGATTAACTCGGTTGAACCACAAAAACACAATTAACCATATTAAAACTCAATGAAACACTCTTCAAATGAAGAAGAAGTAGGGAACACCACTAGGTTAGTAACGTGACAAGCTAAACCCCCGAACTAAGGCTAAAGCCCAATTCATGAGAAGAGAGCTAAATAGGTTGAAAGCCTAATAGCCTACCTCCAGGAACGAGCTCTGTTGGAAAAAGTAGATGCCTAACAGCTCGCCAATAAAACAAAGAGACTAATGGGCTATATCAAATGCCTAATAGCTCAACGCCAAAAAGGAGATCTACCAGAAAAGATAAATGCCTAGTAGCTTGCCTTCAAAGTAGAACTCCTAAAACACATTGGCATCAATATACAAGGCAATGGCTCACATGCCACGCGCGCTGAGCTAGACTAGGGGGCTACTGATGAGGGAAAAATTCACCTAGGGTGAAAATCCCATTTGCCTATTTGTAGCCCAACCCAGCTTGTAAAAGAGCCTTAGTTCAAGTCAAAGAAGGATGACAAAATGCACCACGTGGGATAAATTCAATCCTTTACATAAGGAGAAGGTGACTACCAAAGATAAGACTCATTCAAATGGTTAACAATCTAATCCTAATTGAATTGAGGATTAGGAGGCCAGAGTTCAATCCTAGTCCAACTCTGTCATTGAATGGACCTATAGATATAGCTTCCATCAACGTCCCAAGTATGCCACTCTTAGCTCCGAAAGCATTTAATACCTTTGAGTCATTTAGTGACTTGGGCATTGGAGGGTCGATCCCTAGAGCTCCCCTCCTATCTCCAACTTCTCTTTTAGGTGATCAAAGTCTATCGAGCTGACGTGGAGGTCGTCTAAAATTTGCCATCAACACCACATATGTTATACATTTACCTTTAAGTTCGTAATGTTAACCATTCTATTCATAATATTAACCAAGTTAAAAGTAAAATTAACCAATAAACTAGTACCATTATCAATAATCGTCATAACTAAAACCTAATTTGTTGTAAATTTTCCTTAAATGTAGTACTTTATCCCATTTGTGTTGTAAATTCATCCATAGAGGTTTTAAACTTAACCCACTTTTCTCGTAGGTTTACCCTTGATCATTGTAAACTTACCCATAGTTGTGGTAATTTGTACCAAAACAGTCGTAAATATTCCTCTAAACTTATAAGTATGTCCACAAATTTAGTACGTTTTCTCACAACAATAGTAAATATACCTCTAATACTAGTAACTTATTCATAAATGTTTTAATACTTTCCATAAATGTTGTAATATTTTTCTTAATGATATTAAATCTAACCATTGTGGTGGTACAAGTTATGAATGACCCCTATCACCACATATGTCGCAAAATGGACTCTAGTGAATTCCACAAATGTTGTAGATTTATCTTTAAGTTTGTAATAATAGCCACCGTTGTCATAATATTAACCACATGAACAATAAAATTACCCTATAAATTAGTAATTTCAACCACAAATATTATAAAATATGCCAAAAAATTCATAAATATGTCCTCAATTGTAGTACTGTTACCCATAGACGTTGTAAATAAGACCTTAATTGTTGTACCTTTAACCAATAATGTGGTATAAATTTTGAATCGTACTAATATGACTTGTACAATCTGACAAAGTTAATTATATTGTACTATATTTTAAAATTTAGGGAAAATTTCAGCCACATCTTCTAGTTTATTATATCTTCAAGGACACCCCATTTATTTTTTGAATCTTCACTAACACTCCTAGTCAGATTAAAATTCATAATTAGAATGCAATTTTACTAAATTTCTCATGATGTATTTTAGAAAAAATTACATCAACACCCTCTCTAGATAGGCATATCTTTAATAAGACTCCCTCTATTTTCTAATTTTTTTTACGTATTAAAATTCGATTCGAGCTAATTAAAATTTATTTTTTATTTATTAAAATTTGAGTAGATTAAAAATTATATTTTTTTACTTATTAAAATTTGAGTTGATTAAAATTCTATTCGAGGCTCAAATCAAATTTTAATCAACTCAAATTTTAATCAAATTTTAAATTTTAATCTGCCCATTTTTTATACATAAAAAAATATAAATTTTAATTGAATCAAAAAAATAAATTTTAATCAACTTGAATTAAATTTTAATAAATAAAAATATATACATTTTAATCGATTCGAAGCGAATTTTAATCGGGGCTAACAGCTCAAGTAGAACTCAAATTGGCTTGAGTTTTAAAACATAAAAAAAAAGACTTTTAATAGGCTCAAATTTTAATGCGGAGAAAAAATAAAATTTAATTAACTCGAATCGAATTTTAATAGAAAAAAATTTAATCAATTCAAAATTTAATACATAAAAAACTAAATTTTAATTGGCTCGAATTTTATATAAAAAAATTATTTGGGATTTATGTAGGAGTAATTTTAGTTTTTGAGATAATTTATTTTTATTATAAACTAGTTGATGCACACGTGCGTTGCACGTAAACTATGTTGAGTGTGCCCTATAATAACCGGTATTAGGGAGTTCACTAAATTTGTTTCTAGACAATTTCTTTTTTTTTTGGGTGGTGAGTAAAATTGTATTTTATTGATAGGAAAGATTGACATTGCAACTGAGGTGGAATAGATAACAAAATCTCATTTTGAGATAGAAGGCCATGTATTCTACTGTAAGAATATTCCAAAATAGTTCCTGAATTATCTCCAAATTTTCTACGAATAAGAACAGTGGCAAAATAAGTCTTAAAAGCTCCATTGCCATTTTTTTTTTTAAAGAAGAATGACATATATCTGTACCAAATGCATCTTCAATGTTTGGTAGGCTAATGAGAGGTTTAAACTTCTAAATTGAAACATAGCATGAACTCATTGTACTGAGGCTCTAATTTTGTATCCAAACTAATTCTACAATTGACTTAAAATCCTGGTCCTGCTGACCTTGTAAATCTCGAACCCCCTAAGCATGAATATTTTAATTCGATTTTGTGCTTATCAGTCTTTCAACGAATCCAATTAAGGCCACAATTGACATAAGCAAGCATACAAGGCTGAAAATCTCAAAAACCATCCACTTTCTTGTCCAAGCCCCAATCTTTCTTTGCACAAAATACATTTCCCGAGGGAAATATATAGCCAAGGGCCAAAAGCTAATGGCCCCCAAAACTCCTATCACTTGGTTGAAATAAGGGAAGATCATTCCAAGTCCAGTTGTCGATATAACATATGCAGCTCTGAAGCACATCCTACAGATATTTAGCTCAAAAGTAGGCAGTAATGGGATTTTGAAGGGGTAGAAGTTGTTCATAAATCCACTATCTGGGAACTTCTAACTAAACCATCTTTCTGCAAATGCAAACACTGGTTGACTAAATATCTAAACAAGCAAAAAATTTCATATTAGTCATGATCTTTGTGCTAATAAAGAGGCCAATCAAACTAACGTATTTGAAGATTTGATGTGAAATTGTATAGTAGCACCTGAATGCTCCCCTAAATATCTGAGCTACGATATCAGTTGGGACGCCTCCAATGTGTTGGTTACCCAGGGCCAGAAAAATACCACTAACAAGATATAAACAAAGAGGAATTCTTTATTTCTCTCTGGAAATAAAATACAAGAATTATACAAAAACTCTCACTTGAGATTTCTCCCGAATCTCTCTCTCTCTCTCTGTTTCTTCCTCACTGCCTTGAGCACACTTCTGGCCTTCACTAAGCTTCCTATTTATAGGAACTTTCTGGCCAAATAAGTCAAGGAGAAGGGAACACATTTCACCTAACCATCAGTAGGTGAGGGAACACATTTATTGTTTTGGTAAGCTTTGTCAAAAGCTTCAGCTGTCCACCGTCTGTCTGTGAGTAGGGTGGCTGCAAAGTCAAGGATAGCTGGAACCATTACTGATGGAGCTGGAAGAATGAGCTGGAACCTTCAAATCTCCCCCTCCAGAACCATCAGAAGAGAATGTAATCAGACATTCATTCCGGCTATGTCTCTGCACAACTCAAGCTTATCCCGAGTAACGACCTTTGTCATCATGTCTGCTGGATTCTCCTTTGTGTGGATCTTCACTAGTTTCAGTAACTGTTGCTCCATCACTTCGCGTATCCAATGATAGCGAATATCAATATGCTTCGTCCGGGAATGGTACATTGAGTTCTTGCTCAAGTCCAGAGCACTTTGACTATCACAATGCACCTTGTAATCCTTCTGCTTAATACCTAGTTCTTGGAGAAATCGCTTTAACCACAACATTTCCTTACCAGCTTCCGCTGCAGCAATATACTCTGCCTCTGTCGTGGATAAAGCTATGCACTTCTGCAACCTTGACTGCCATGACACAGCTCCCCCTGCAAAAGTGTAAAGAAATCCTGATGTAGATTTTCTACCATCAAGATCACCTGCCATATCTGAATCTGTATAGCCTTCCAAAACTGGTTCAACTCCCCCATAACACAAACATATCTTCGATGTACCTTTAAGGTATCTGAGAATCCACTTGACCGCTTCCCAGTGTTCTTTCCCTGGATTGGAAAGAAATCTGCTCACCATGCCCACTGCATGGGCAATATCTGGCCTTGTACACACCATTGCATACATTAGACTCCCAACTGCTGAAGAGTAAGGAATCATTGCCATATCTTCAATCTCCTTCTTTGATGAGGGACAAGAATTCTTGCTCAGCTTGAAATGATTAGCCAGTGGGATGCTGACTGGCTTGGCAGTATCCATGTTGAACCTTTGGATTACCCGTTCAACGTATTTCTCCTGTGATAGCCACAATTTCTTGATTTTCCTATCACGAGCAATCTGCATGCCTAATATCTGCTGAGCTGGGCCTAAGTCCTTCATGTCAAAGGACTTGGACAGTTCCTTCTTCAACTGACTAATCTTCATTGCATCCTTTCCGACGATCAACATGTCGTCAACATAAAGTAGGAGTGCAATGAAGTTGCCATCCGAGAATCTCTGAATATAAACACACTGATCTGCAGCAGTCCTCTTGTAACCTTGACCCACCATGAATGAGTCAAATTTCTTATACCACTGTCTGGGCGCTTGCTTGAGGCCGTACAAACTTTTCTTCAACTTGCAGACCAGATTTTCCTTTCTTGGAACCTCGAAACCTTCCGGCTGTTCCATATAGATTTCTTCATTCAGATCTCCATGAAGAAATGCAGTTTTCACATCCATTTGTTCAAGCTCCAAGTTTGAACTGGCTACTAATCCGAGAATGACTCGAATTGAGGTCATCTTAACGACTGGTGAGAAGATCTCGTCAAAGTCAATTCCTTTCTTCTGTTGGAATCCTTTAACGACCAATCGAGCCTTATACTTCACCAATTTTCCACTGCCGTCTTTCTTTAGCTTGAACACCCATTTATTCCTCAGTGCTTTCTTGCCTTTTGGAAGTTTCACAAGCTCATAGGTTTGATTTTTCTGCAGGGAATCCATCTCATCCTGCATGGCTTGCATCCACTTGTCTTTATCTGCATGAGCTTGTGCCTCCTGGAAGCTCTCCGGCTCCCCCTCATCAGTAAGCAGAATATAGTCTGACTCCGGATATCTACTCGACGGAATGCGTCCTCTTTCGGATCTTCGTGATTGAGGCTTGTCAGCTATATGAGGTACACCATCCTCTGGTTGCTGTGATGGTCCTGCAACATCTGGTGGAGGGGGTTGTGGCTCCCCCTGCTCAACACCTTCATCATCATCTTGTTCTGCTTCTGTAGCTTCATCCTGCACTTCGTCATTATCTGTGGCGAACTGTAATGGTGCAGGGTCTGGAACAATGTCCTGTGCACTGGAACTAGAACTGCTGGACTTTGTGGGATTTTCAAAGTCCTCATATGCCTGGTTTTCATGGAACACCACGTCCCTGCTCCTGATGACCTTTTTGACCTTTGGGTCCCACAATCTGTATCCAAATTCTTCATCTCCGTAGCCAATAAAGATGCACGGAGTGGTCTTGACATCAAGTTTCTGCCTTTGCTCCTTGGATACATGTGCAAATGCTTTGCACCCAAATATTCTTAAGTGAGAATAGGAGGGATTCCTTCCAGACCACACCTTCTCCGGAATATCAAAATTCAACGGTACTGATGGTGATCTGTTTATCAGATAACAGGCAGCACGAACAGCTTCACCCCAGAATGGCTTCGGCAGCTTTGCCATACTGAGCATGCATCGGACTCTTTCCACAATGGTTCGATTCATCCTCTCCGCTACTCCATTGTGCTGTGGGGTACGTGGAACAGTTTTCTCATGTCTGATTCCATAATTTCCACAGTATGCTTCAAATTCTCTGGAAGTATATTCGCCTCCATTGTCTGTTCGGAGACACTTCAGCTTCGCTCCTGTTTCCCGCTCTACCATGACATGGAATCTTTTGAAGCATTCGAGCACTTGATCCTTTGTCTTTAGGAAGTACACCCATACCTTCCGTGAAGCATCATCAATAAAGGTCAGAAAATATCTGTTGCCGCCTAATGATTCCACCTCCAGGGGACCACAAACATCAGAGTGTACCAAGCTTAACAACTCTGATCTCCTCTTCATAGAGGAACTGAACGAGACTCGATGTTGTTTACCAAACAAGCAATGATCACAAGGATTTAGTGCAACATCCTTGTCAACTGTGATGAGATTCTTCTTTGCCAAGGTAAACAATCCCTTCTCCCCCATGTGACCGAGTCTCTGGTGCCACAGATTTGGTGAAGCCTCATTTTCAACTGCATTGAGGCTGTCTGAGCAAATCTTCACATGGGTCTTGTAGAGCGTGCCACAAATATGTCCTCGGGCGACAACCATGGCACCTTTCGTGAGCTTCCATGTGCCATTGCCGAAATGGTTATCGTAGCCCTGTTTGTCGAGGGCTATCCCGGAAAGTAGATTTAGCCGAAGGTCGGGCACGTGTCGGACATCCTTCAATACCAGTGTACAACCAACATTTGTTTTGATCTGAATATCACCAATTCCCATGATCTTGGAAGAACTGGTGTTTCCCATTCTCACCGTACCAAAGTCTCCAGCTTTGTACGTCGAGAAGAAATCGCTGTGAGAAGTGGCGTGGTATGAAGCTGCAGTATCTACCACCCACTCAGCGTCATGGTTTGAACAATGAAGGCATGTTTCCTCATTGGCAGAAAGAATGGCCACGTCTTCTACGAGAGTGACTAGCGTCTCTCCGTCTTGTTTCTTCGGCTGATTACTGCTTTGGCTTTGCTATCGTAGCAACTTGCGGCAGTTCTTCTTCATGTGACCTTGCATGCCACAATGGTAACACTTGTATGTAGGTCTTCCTCCGTCATTTGATCTCCGTGGATCTTGTGACCTTCCTCTTCTCTTATTCCGAGCAGTCTTGGCCTGGTACATATCTTCCAGCTTCTTCCACAAGACATGTGCATCAGTCTCTTGTGCAACATGGTGGAATACGCTGTGGTCAATCAATTGCCTGATTTGACCGATGGTTTTTCTGTTCAGTTTCTTCCACTCCGTTTCTTTTGTCGGATCTGGATTTACACCTTTTACCTCCAAGGGATCGTACAAGTCTTTACAGCTTAGAAGATCTTCCATCCGAGGTCTCCAAAGTGTATAATTAGAGGCAGTGAGTTTGATCATGGCTCCCGACGTTGATTCCTCCATGGACATATTGAGTTTTTAGGCTCTAAATGTCTCGATCAAAAATTCGAGGCTGAATTTTGCAAAACGGAATGCACCGTTGCGTCCGGAACGGTTGAAATAGCTGGGAAAGAGTCCTGGTTCACCAAAAACGGAGCCAAAATGAGGTCAGAACTGGCTCGGAAAGTTTTTTGGTATCTTAACGGAATATTCTTTGACGGAAGGGAATATTCCGTCGTCTTCAACCTTTCTCCGGTCACCGGCCGGCGAACTTTTCCGGCGAACTTTTCGGGCAGAATGTTCAGCGAGCTCCGGCGATCTCTGACAGCAATTCCGGCGGCCGGCGAATTTTCCGGCGAACTTCCGGCGAGGTCGGATTGATGCGAGGCCAATGGGGTTCCACTCGTTTCGACGAGGGGAATCCAACGGTGCGCTCAGAATTTGATTTCGAGTTCGTTTAGAACCCGTACGAGCAAAAAACAGTGGGCTGAAAATTTTTTCCGGCGACCCCAACCAAGGCTCTGATACCACTTGTTGGTTACCCAGGGCCAGAAAAATACCACTAACAAGATATAAACAAAGAGGAATTCTTTATTTCTCTCTGGAAATAAAATACAAGAATTATACAAAAACTCTCACTTGAGATTTCTCCCGAATCTCTCTCTCTCTCTCTGTTTCTTCCTCACTGCCTTGAGCACACTTCTGGCCTTCACTAAGCTTCCTATTTATAGGAACTTTCTGGCCAAATAAGTCAAGGAGAAGGGAACACATTTCACCTAACCATCAGTAGGTGAGGGAACACATTTATTGTTTTGGTAAGCTTTGTCAAAAGCTTCAGCTGTCCACCGTCTGTCTGTGAGTAGGGTGGCTGCAAAGTCAAGGATAGCTGGAACCATTACTGATGGAGCTGGAAGAATGAGCTGGAACCTTCACAATGTTCCCCAAAATGTTCTCATTTTCTGCCACTCGAGATACATATTATCATGAAGCAAATTAGATTTCTCCTCAAAATGACTTGGGGGATTTATAAAGGACAACATATTCAGACGGTTGCTCTGTTTGGTACTACATAATTTACATTTTCTTTAGCTTCCCTTGAGGGAATAACCCAAAATTTATTGATTAAAGTGACTGAGAGTTTTAGGTTTTCATCTATTTAGAAGACTAATAAATTCACTGATGAGTGGGTTTTATACCTACGAATTGAGTACTCTTGGCTTGATGAATTGCAAGTTTTCAAGTATTTTATGTTCATTTTTATTCCTTTTGTGTGTTTTAATTTTGTTTTGTAGGGATCATGATTTGGAAGGAAACAAGGTCGTTTGGTAGCCTAAGTGTTGGATTAATTGAGGACTAAGCAACAAGGGAAGTTGTAGGCTTAAAAGGGGGTCAGCGTCGCAGCTCTAGATGTAGCGCCGCAGCTCTAGAAGGGCAGAAATTTAGCGCAGCTGCGCTGATTTGTGGGGCTGCAACGCGTGTTTCAGCTTGGGATGCGAATTCTGACTTGTTTTTGAGTAGAAATTGAACTCTAATGCTACATATATGTTAGGGTTTGAGTTTGTATGAAAATATAATGTTTAAGGGGGCTACTAAGAGAGAAAACCAAGGATTGAAAGCAAGAATTGAAGGAAGCGGCGCGAAGAAGATCGGAATCAAAGGATAGATAGAGATTGAAGATTGCAACTAAGTTTTCATTATTTTCTCTTACTTTTAGTTTTTGATTTTCTGAGATGTTGATTAATTTGAGAATGATGTTTTTCAATTACGTTATGAACTAAATTTTTATTAAGATTGCAATGAAATCTAATGTTTAGTTAAATTAATCTACTCTCGTTTCTAGTTCTTATTGACCATATATAAGTTGTTGATCATATTTTGAACTTAATATATGATTGTTTGACCAGCAATTAATTTGATTTCCTAGATGAAATTGGAAGATGAATTCTAGGTTTAGATCTGAATATGATGACATGCGTCTGGTTGATTCTTCTTAGGATTGAATAGTTGGGTTTGTGTATAGGATAGGAATATACCTATATGATGTGTGTAACTTTTATGAGAGTTTGAACTTAATGAATCTATTCCAACTTACTTTGCATAGGAATATAGTGATTTAATTGGAAGATATATTTTTATCTAACCATCGGAAGAGGTTTGATAAATAATTTTGAATTCTCAGTTAACAACTTATTTAGATCAATTAACTGGAAAGAGAGTGGAAAGATTTATACGAAGCATTAGAAGAAGTTGTAATCTTAAGTTCTTTTATCTGATAAATTCAATCATTGATTATTAAATTTAGATTTAGTTCTAAATTAGTAAATTCATATTAATTTCAATTATTTAAATAAAATCAAATTGATATAAATTTAGTACTTGAAAATTATTAGTAATAATACTCTGTGGGAACGATACTCTACTCATCACTTTATTACTTGTTGATCATGTATACTTACATGTAAATTGTCAATATCGAATTTGGAAAACAAGTTTTTGGCGTCGTTGCCGGGGACTTATTCTAGTAATTATTTCAATATTAATTTCAATCAATTTGATCTTAGTTTAAACTTATTTAATTTTATGTTTTAGTTGTTTTTGCAAGCACTCTTGAATTTTGTATGCAAACACGATCTAAAGGTCAGGAGCTACTACCGTACGAAGACGAAATCGAGAGAAGCTTCCAAAACTTGTGAAAGAATTGTCAAGAAGTAAATAATCAAGAAACTATGGCTGAAGATGAATAGAAAGCGCTAAGGGATTATGTCATGCCGCTTGTTACGGAAGTACAATCGAGCATTCAAAGGCCCGCAATTCAAGCAAACAGTTTCGAGATCAAGCCGGGTACTATCCAAATGATTCAGAATTCAGTGTAGTTTGGGGGTTTGCCTAACGGCGACCCAAACGATCATTTGGTGAGTTTTCTGGAGATTTGCGACACGTTCAAGTACAACGGGGTTACCGAATATGCGATTAGGCTCCGACTTTTTCCTTTCACACTTCGTGATAAGGCAAAGAGTTGGTTGCATTCATTGTCGCCGGGTTCTATTACTACATTGACAGATTTAGCTCAAAAATTCTTAACTAAATTCTTTCCACTAGCTAAAACTGCAAGGATGAGGAACGACATCACTTCATTTGCACAGCATGATTATGAGACTCTCTATGAAGCTTGGGAGTAATTCAAAGATTTACTCCAGAAATGCCCTCACCATGGTATTCCTAAGTGGTTGCAAGTTCAAACGTTCTACAATGGATTGTTTAGTGCTACTTGGACCAGTATAGATGCAGCTGCAGGTGGAGCATTGATGGGAAAAAGTTTTGATGAAGCTTACGAGTTATTGGAGACGATGGCTGCCAACAATTATCAGTGGCTCTCTTCAAGGATCAATCAACCAAAGGTAGCATGGATTTATGAAGTCGATGCGGTTACTGCATTGGCTGCACAAGTGGCTACGTTGACAAAGAAGATTGATGCTTTAAGGGTGCAACCTATTCAAAGTGTGGCATTTGTTTGTGAATTGTGTGCAGGGAACCATCCGAGTGATCAATGTGCAATTAGTTCAGAGTCGGTACAATACGTTGGTAACTACAACAAGCAGCAACATAGCAACAATTCCAATAATTAAAACCCTGGTTGAAGGACTCATCCGAATTTTTCTTGGAATAAGAATCAAGCCCAACCTTCTGCTCCAAGACAATCATACCCACCAGGCTTTCAGAATCAAGCTCCACCACAACAGGAAAAGAAGTCGAATTTGGAGGAGCTACTTTCCAGGTACATAGCACAGAATGAGACAATGATGAACAATATGGAAGTATCAATCTGAAACCTAGAAAATCAAATGGGTCAACTTGCTAATGCCATTAACAACCGACCTCAAGGCACTCTACCTAGCGATATGGAGATTAATCCTAAGAGAGAAGGTAAAGAGCACTGCAAGGCTATTACATTACGTAGCGGAAAAGAGTTACCTGAGGTTGTTGGTGAAGCTCAAAAACAATCACATGGAGATAATAGAGAGGGTGAAATAAAAGCTAGCAATAATGTGGAACATGAGAAGAAGGAAAGTGATCCAGTTGTAATTTCTAAGGGAGGAAATCTGAGACCTATTGTGCCTCCCGTGCCATTTCCACAACGTTTGCAGAAATAGAAGTGGGATAAGTAGTTCTCTAAATTCTTGGAAGCATTTAAGAAGCTCCAAATAAATATCTCTTTCACAGATGCATTGGAGCAAATGCCTAACTATGTGAAATTTTTGAATGAAATTTTGTCAAAGAAGAGAAAACTAGGCGATTTTGAGATAGTTGCACTTACGGAGGAGTGCAGTGCTATTCTTTAAAAGAAGCTACCACCAAAGCTCAAAGATCCGTGTAGCTTTACAATTCCATGCACAATAGGCAACCAATTTTTCGGGAAAGTATTGTGTGACTTGGGAGCTTGTATTAACTTGATGCCGCTCTCAATTTATCAAGAATTGGGTTTGAAGGAAGCGAAGCCTACTAATGTCACATTGCAGCTTGTGAATAGATCACTCACTTATCCAAAGGGCATAGTTAAGGATATTCTAGTTAAAGTGGATAAGTTCATTTTTCCAACTGATTTCATAGTATTAGATTTTGAGGAAGATAGAGAAATACCTATTATTCTTGGGCGACCATTCTTAGCAACGGGGAGAACACTCATTGATGTACAGAAAGGTGAGCTAACTATGCCAGTCCAAGATCAAGAGGTTACATTCAATGTATTTTCAGCTATGAAATTTTCAGAGGAAACGGAAGAATGTTTTTGGGTTGATGTGGTTGACAAGGCAGTGAATGAGGTATTCGTAGGAAGCTGTATTTCGGATCCCCTAGAGACATCACTTGTTAGTCCCACTGCTTCGGACTTCCCTACTTCTCTAGAGTATGTGCAGTTGTTGAACGCTTCTCTGCGGTTTGTCAAGTTCAAGCAACAGTTTGAGACTTTGTATCATTCATGTGAAACCCGGGAAAATTTGAAATTTTTCTGAAAAAGGGCAAAATGGTAATTTGCCATTACTGCACGTATTTGAAATACATATGTTCTAGACCTCGGATGAGGAAACGGAGTGCGTCGTTGGATTCGCAACGCGAAATCTAGTGACCACCAGAAAATTCGTTGAATTCCGAGATAGTCGGATTTTGCACGTAGTTCGAGACGACTGCGTGGCGATTGACCTTTTAAAGGTCCCCAAAAACGAGAAATATTAAATTTTCTTATAATTGGATTAATGTGCCAATAAAATTTATTTGGACTTAATCCGGGACTTAATGAGTCGTTTCGGGACGAAAAACGGACCCGAAAGTAATAAACGAGCGGTGCGATGTAGACCACACATTTAAAATTATAAATAGGAGCTAAAATATCTGAAAAATCAGAATTCCCAAGCCACTTGAGTCTTTGTTCAGCCGTTCAAAGAGAGAGAGAAAGAGAGGAGAGAGAAAAGGGTTTTCTTAAGCCTTTCTCCGGCGATTTCTCCGACAACCGTCGCTCGGATTCCGTCGAGCTAGAAGAGAGAAGTGATCTACTCGTCGAGGGCTACGTCTACGTACCAAAAATAAGGCGTTTCACCGAAGATCCAAAGGTGGAGTTTGGGGAAAGTCTTGGATTTTGGGTGATTTTGGTGTATAGAGATTGCCTACATCTCTATTGAGGTAGGGGTTAATCCTATCTTGGATCATTCTACTCTAGGTGTAGCTAGAATAAGGGTATACATAAATATATGCATGAGTAATAATGTATATATGTGATTTATGGTTTGTGCCTACAAGGTGTTTGTTTAAATGCCTTAGTTGATAAATGGGTGTTATTTCAATTATATTGTGATAACATATTTGTGTGTATAGAGATAATTGAAATTTATGCTCTATGTTGTCAAGATATGACTTTGATGTGTTGATATGAATATGTGGTTTGGTAGTTATATGCACTTGATATAATTGCCATGAAGTTATGACATGTTGAACATGTGGATACATTGCTCATGTGGTAGATGTTGCATTTTGAGCATTTTCATGGCATCACATTCATGGGACTATTGCATGAGTGTTGGTGTGTGGGAGATGCATGGATATAATCAACACCTTGTTTGGTGGTTGATATGTGGGCTTGGAAATGTGGACCGATGGTCACATGGAGTCACATGATTGCATTGCATAAGGAAAAACTTGTGTTGGGTATAGCAAGAAGGGGCATGACGACTTCCTTGGGTGCAAAACCCTAAACCACTTGGTTGAGTCACTTGGCCGGCGGTGAGATTCCAGAAAAGTGACACGGTGTACGGAACCGGCGGTGTGATTCCGAAAATCCGTTGCCCAAAGAAAACACAAGGGTTTTGGTTATAAAAACACCCATTCAATGGGTAGATTCCAATGATGATCGGATTTCATAACGATCATTGGAAGGGTTTTTCCGTCAATAGACGGGGTGCATTACACTTTGGCGTTGCATTGTGTTGCGTGAGTCGGTGGGGACTCGGGTTGAAATGCATGGGTGAGTGTCACTTCATTCCATGGCATGGCATTGTTGCATTCCATCATAGAATGCATAAGTATGTGAAATGTTAAGTGATATGTTTATGTTATGATTACATGAGCATGTGCATCTAGGGGGAGAGTAACCTCTATAGGTTTATCTCTACTGGGCGTTGTGCTCACCCTATACGGGAAACCATTTTCAGGTGTCGGGTTTACACCGGCGATTGGCTCCCATGGAGAGCATCAAGCATGAAGGGGGCCGGCTTGTGGCCTTAGTTTAAGTTTTGTAAAACCTTCAACAAAATTCCATTTTGATGTATATATATTATGGAATGAATTGTAATAGAGATTGTATGAGTTGGGTATTATATGGAAAATCTCATTAAACATGTATTGAATGAGTTTGGAGTGTATGGGGTAGCTTTAAGGATGGTTTGGAGGGGGAAGAAATCCATTTTTATGCTCACAGTCTGAAAACCTACCGGAAGGTGTGTGTCGGACTTCCGGAAGGTTTTGCTAAAAACCCCAGCTTGCCTTGCTCACAGCTAATACCTTCCGGAAGGTTTTGCCCACTGGAATGAACCTTCCGGAAGATTTTAGCTACTGGAGTAAAACCTACCGGAAGGACCTGTCTACTGGAGTGGACCTTCCGGAAGGTTTTGCCTTGGGTTTCTTTTTGACTGCCGAGTTCTTCCGGAAGGTTTTGTTTTCTGGAATGAACCTTCCGGAAGGTTTTGGCTACTGGAATGGACCTTCCGGAAGGTTTTTGCTACTGATGTCGACCTTCCGGAAGTTCTTGAAATTGATCTTTTTCATGTAACAGTTCCTTCAGTGACCTTCCGGTAGGTGTATGTCGACCTTCCGGAAGGTTTTTCCAAAAACTTGAAATTTTCAAAGTGCTTAACCATGCTTTTGGGCTTTGTTTTCTTTGGCTTCTATGACATAAATGGAGGTATAATTGACCTTGTGGATGGTAAATCTGATTAAAAGCATGTGAGTGACGTGGTGTCGGGTTATACGACTATCACGAGTATTTCCGCGGGTTGATGGGTTATCAACGGGACCCCCGGATTTTGGGGTGTCACAATTCAGGAAGCTCTACTACTCGTGCAAAGTCATCTTTGGAAGAACCACCTTTATTGGAGCTTAAACCTCTTCCAGAGCATTTACAGTATGCATATTTGGGTGATTCTTACGAGAACGCCAAGTTATATAAAGAGAAGGTAAAAAGGTGGCATGACAAGAAGATCATTGAGCGGAAGTTTGAGCCGGGCCAAGCTGTACTCCTTTTCAATTCGCAGTTAAAGCTTTTCCCTGGAAAACTTAAATCAAGGTGGTAAGGGCCATTCATTATTACAAAGGTGTTCCCACAAGGAGCAGTCGAAGTCGAGGAGGCAAATTCGAAAAGAACTTTCAAGGTGAACGAGCAGAGACTAAAGCACTATTGGGGTGGCGATATTGATCTCCAAAAGACCTCAATTAACCTTACGGACCCGGGATGAAACAGGAAGTAATCAGGCTGAAGACTATAAAACAAGTGCTAATTGGGAGGCAACCCAAATTTTAGATTTTAATTTTTATTTCAATTTAGTTTTTTTTAGGAGTAATTATGATATTAGATAGTTAGTACATTTTTAATTAGCGCGTCATTTGCTTTCAGGTACCAAGATCAGTAACATAGCGCAACAGCGCTACTAAACAACGCCCCAGCGCTAACTTACTGCCAAAACAGCGCAGTAGCGCTAGCCCACAGCGCAGCAGCGCCTACCTGTTGCCAGGTCGACACGGTTTTGATCATAACTTTTGATCCGTTTGGAATTAAGAGGCCCATAATATATCAAATCGAAGCTCTCGACGAGCCCTACTAAAGCTATTGCCTTTGGCCATGACGAACACTATAAAAAGCCTAAAAAAGGTCTGGAAACGTGTGTTTGGGTCGTCCGAAGTTTTTTTTTCAAGTTTTGGGTTTAGCAGCGCCATGCTCAGCGCAGCAGCGCTGGACACCGAATTCACCAATATTAAGGGAAGCAGTCAAGGAGTTAGGGCACATGAAAATTCGTCCCATTCCTCCTAAATTTCAAAGCTCTAACACCTATTCTCTCCAACTCCTAATCATTCATAATTCTGTTGAATCGTCTTGGATTTCTCAATCTCCTTTATATAACAATCTTTCCACTCAAGTGGCATCAATTAGTATCAAGTAGTAGCAGGGGTTCCTCCATTCTCCACAATGTTCGAAATTTTGCAATGTAAGGGAGACTCAAGAACTACGTAGGGAATCTCGACACGAGTCTACACACAATGATTGACTTGCACATCGCTTGGACTCGTTCATGGAGTACTTAATGAAATTCAATTTTGTGCTAGCTCAGATGTTTAATAATTGTGGTCTCAACTCGGGCACACCTCCACTGCAGTTTCCTAGTCCACCTATGTTTCCCGAATACACTCCCGACTCAGCGGATGACGAGGACGCTGACGATGATGCCAACTAGCGTATTCTCATGGAAGTCCTCTATCTTAATTCTTCCTATTTTATACATTGAAGACAATGTTTAGTTTTAAGTTTGGGGGTGTATTCTTGTTTGCATTATTAGGTATGCATTTAGATAGTATGTTTTGCACTTAGAAAACATGTTTTAGTACAACTTGAGTAATGGGTTGAGTGAATTTGATTATGGCCAATGATGAATGTGATTAATTGTTAATTCAAGGGAAATTGATGAACATGTTGAGTTTGAAGTTTGACGTACTAGTTGGTTTTACACGGTTTGTGATCCTTTCATTCATGAGCACATATCCATCTGTTTGGTTAGTTATTATTTACATAATTTATTTGGTTAAATGCTTGTGGGAGATATCATTGAAACTCTAGAAAACTTATTTAAGCATCATTCAAAGCAAAGTTTAGTCATTCATATAAGTTTGGGAAAAATCTTGGATATGATGGGTTATTTGAAAAAAAAAACGGAAAGAAGTTTTTGAAAATTATTTTGATTTAATCCTTCACGAGTTAGAAAAAAAAAATAATAAAGGGGCATGTGGTGAGTAGAGATGGAGCGTAAAACGCACTCACTCATAAACACATGTTGAGAACAAGATGGATCATAAAACGCACTCGTTTAATAGAAGGCGAGATGTAGCGTAAAACGCACTCGCTCAATAGGAGGTGAGATGGAGCATAAAATGCACTCACCAAAACGAATGAAAAGAGAAAAGAGAAAAGAGAGAGAGAGAGATGGAAAAAAAAATCTTTGTACCTTCTAGTTATATGTTTTCCTTAATTAGCAGAGGTTGATGTGAAACGTAAGTTCATAGAGTTGATATTAAGTATCTTCTATGAAGCATTTGATTACATAAATGTATTTGGGTGATGACTAGCTTGAATAGTTCGGATATGTACATGTATTTAAAGGGTCATGAGCAGAGGTAAAATTAAGGAGTATGTTGAATTGTTAGACTTTGCATTGTTTTGAAGTTTCCCGTGAATTATTATTTGTAGTAACTTTTGGGGTCATTATTTAGATTCATATTGATCCATTGTTTGAGTAGTTGGTTGTTAGGGTTAATTTTTTATAGTTTTTGTTCTTAGTATTTTGCTTGAGGACAAGCAAATATTTAAGTTTGGGGGTATTTGATGAGTGGATTTTATACCTACGAATTGAGTACTCTTGGCTTGATGAATTGCAAGTTTTCAAGTATTTTATGTTCATTTTTATTTGTTTTGTATGTTTTAATTTTGTTTTGTAGGGATCATGATTTAGAAGGAAACAAGGTCGTTTGGTAGCCTAAGTGTTGGATTAATTGAGGACTAAGCAACAAGGGCAGTTGTAGGCTTAAAAGGGGGTCAGCGCCGCAGCTCTAGATGTAGCGCTGCAACTCTAGAAGGGCATAAAGTCAGCGCAGCTACGCTGATTTTGTGGGGCTGCAGCGCGTGTTTTAGCTTGGGACGCAAATTCTGACTTGTTTTTGAGTAGAAATTGAACTCTAATGCTACATGTATGTTAGGGTTTGAGTTGGTATGAAAATATATTGTTTAAGGGGGCTGAAGAGAGAAAACTAAGGATTGAAAGTGAATTGAAGGCAAGAATTGAAGGAAGCGACGCAAAGAAGATCGGAATCGAAGGCTGGAGAGAGATTGAAGATTGCAACTAAGTTTTCATTCTTTTCTCTTACTTTTAGTTTTTGATTTTCTGAGATGTTGATTAATCTGAGAATAATGTTTTTCAATTACGTTATGAACTAAATTTTTATTAAGATTGCAACGAAACCTAATGTTTAGTTAAATTGATCTACTCTCGTTTCTAATTCTTATTGACCATATATAAGTTGTTTATCATATTTTGAGCTTAATATATGATTGTTTGGCTAGCAATTAATTTGATTTCCTAGATGAAATTGGAAGATGAATTCTAGGTTTAGATCTGAATATGATGACATGCGTCTGGTTGATTCTTCTTAGGATTGAATAGCTGGGTGTATGTATAGGATAGGAATATACCTATATGTCGTGTGTAACTTTTATGAGAGTTTGAACTTAATGAGTCTATTCCAACTTATTTTGCATAGGAATATAGTGATTTAATTGGAAGAGATATTTTTATCTTTTTTTTTTTTTTTTTTTAATAAACCTCGACGGTGCGAGGACATTTTATTGATTAATGAAAGCATTTACAGGAAGCAAATAGGGAAAAGCCACAAGTTGGCTTAAACCTTCAAGACAAACTCTAGATTCACCAAATATACGAGTAAAACAAATCATATAAAACCGAAAACTGTTTTTCAAACTATTCTGCAATCCCAAAGTCCAGCTCAACACTTGCAACATCCAGTCAAAGCTCCCATGAGAATGCATCAGCTATCCACATGAATAGTGACATAAACAGTGCACATCAAACTTGACTGGCAGCAAAAACCCTCAGCTGAGACATTAGTAGCCCATTAAAGACTGTATCAAGCATGGGAAGTAATAAAGGACAGCCTGCCAAATGAAGAGGCAAAACAATCCCTCAAGCCGTAATCCAGATGCATGGAATTTAGGGACAATTGAAAAATCATTCTAACTCCTTCAAAGGACTCCCAAAGAGATCAGCACATACTCTCCATCCTTAATCTCCAAAATGAAAAACAGATACAAGAGAGAAGTAGAGACTAGGAAAGAAGACCAAAGAAATGCCAAAGCCTCCAAGAAAAAGGCTAGGAGAAGGTCCAGGAAGAAATCTGGAGAGCCAAGAGAAATCAGACACTTCCAATGATGAATATCTGATATTGCTTCTGGTACAGAACCTCAGGCTTGAAGACCCACCAGAAACAGAAAAACCAAACCCAGCAGCAACAAGAACCATGAAGTCAGCCTAGAGCATTCTTTATCCCCACAGCTTTGAAATCTGAATCACTGTAATCAAGGATGTAAAAAAAACCAAAAGATTTAAGAAATAAACATCCAGATGCACCATAAGGCCTTAACTACTCATCCAGCTCCACATCTTTTATCAAAACATATAACTCTCCTCCTCCTAGGTACGGGCAACCCAGACTGATCCTGCTGTAAAACCAATCTGCCTGACAAAGGCATAACTGACTGAGCAGAAAACTCAGTATACAGACCAGTCTGCACTGCATAAGAAGCCAAAAAATCAGCAACTGCATTGCCCTCTCTGTAGATATGTCTCATTTGGCACTGAAGTCTACCAAATAATTTCCAGACTTGTACCATAAACCTTTGCAATCTCCAAGGAACCATCACTTTCCTCATCACCATGTGTACAAGAATCTGAGAATCAGATTCAATTAAAAGTTGATGATCTTCCAAACCATACTGCTTAAACAACTTCAAGCCATCAAGCAAAGCCCTGCACTCTGCCTGCATATTAGAGCCTACCCCATAAAAGGCAGCAGCAGCAACCATTAAATGACCATTTGAATCCCTAACAATCATTCCACCCCCAGACAAACCATTACTCCCCTTGGAGGCACCATCCACGTTTAGTTTCAGCATATGCTCAGAAGGAGGCTCCCATTTAATCCATTGAACTTTTGCAACAACGGAAAAGGGGCTCATCACCTTAAGATCTTGAAGCAACTCCCTACCCCTAAGGTCATCCATCTTACCAGGTTTTATTATAAAAACCTGCCATCTCAGAGCACTCACCACTTGAGCAAACAGAGCATATGAATTTAAAGAAACACCTTCATACCTTCTTTTACATCTTTCACTCCAAACAGCCCAAAAAATTAACATGGACACACACCTGATCAAAGCCTGACTCACAGTAGGAGATCTAAAGCTCCTAATCAATCTCAAACATCTACACATGGGAGATTCCCCTTGAACTAAACCAAAACCCATAAAACCAGCTATTCTTCTCCATATTGCATCAGTAAAAGAACAACTGACAAAAAGATGAGCATTAGTCTCCTCACTCTGACCACACAAACTACATTGACTAGCTAAAGCCACTCCAATACTCTGCACCCTTGCATCTGTGGTTAGAGCATCTTTGAAAATTTTCCAGGTACATAACTGAGCCCTTGGAAATACCTTTTGCTTCCATATACCTTGTACTATATCACTCTGCAATCCTTTTCTTCTTACCTGATGCCATGCAGATTTGACAGAAAATGCACCTGAAGTTGTATGTTTCCAAACTCTTCTATCAGGCTCACTAGACAGAATTACACCAGAGCTAACTACCTCAGACATCAACTGAGGAGTAAGCCAAGCACTCACCCTATCTAACTGCCAACCCTCCTCACACCATAACTCACTAATACTGGGAAAGATCAAAGGAGGAGTTTCAACTCTATGAATTAAAGGGCCAGATTCCATCCAAGCATCACACCAAAAATCCACCTGCTGACCATTTCCAATAAGCATGATAGAATTGTCCACCACATAATCAAACCATGGTCTGAGAATTCTAAAACTCATGCCTGATCCAGAAATCCCACATCTCATCATATGCTTCCCCTTAAAAAACTTCTCCTTGAAAACCTTAGCCCATAAAGATTGGCCATTCAAAATCCCCCATACCTGTTTAATTCTAAAAGCAGACTGAATCTCATCAAAACTTCTGATTCCTAAGCCACCCTCCACCTTAGGCTTAGAAATATTTTCAACTTATTTTGCATAGGAATATAGTGATTTAATTGGAAGAGATATTTTTATCTAACCATCGAAAGAGGTTTGATAAATAATTTTGAATTCTCAGTTAATAACTTATTTTGATCAATTAACTGGAAAAAAGAGTGGAAAGATTTATACGAAGCATTAGAGAAAGTTGTAATCTTAAGTTTTTTTATCTGATAAATTCAATCATTGATTATTAAATTTAGATTTAGTTCTAAATTAGTAAATTCATATTTAATTTCAATTGTTTAAATAAAATCGAATTGATATAAAGTTAGTACTTGGAAATTATTAGTAATAATTCTCCGTGGGAATGATACTCTACTCATCACTTTATTTCTTGTTGATCGTGTATACTTGCACGTAAATTGTCAATATCGAATTTGAACAACATTCACATTTTGAGAAAAAAAAAGATCTTCATACCAATTACTTTGGAAAAGCCCAAGTTCTAATCCGATAAAAGCATAGGGACGGACATGATTGCAGCAACAATAGACAGCCATGCCATGTTATGAAAATCTGGTTTCTAAGACATTACAAGCTAAAAAATTCCAAATAGCAACATATACATGTGATCCCCATATTCATAATTAGCCTTGTGCCCCTCCTTGTGGTAACAATTCGATTTCTAAAATGCTCTGCATCAATTGTAGAAGCAAAATAATCATATTGATGTATGTTTTATTTATGGAATTCCAATAAAACTCAAGCAGCAGAATGTAAAGAACGATATGTACACCCCAAGGGCAACACAATCACAGCATAATAATTTATTTTGATCAAGGGACAACACTACGGGAGAGAATGTGTGAGTGTTTTTGGGGGAAGGGGGGTTGTTGTGGTATTTAATATTGTGGCAGGTTACAATGTTGTATAGTAGAAAATTGGTGGGAGCCAACACCTCATCTTGTAAGCAAAAAACTATATGAGCTAGGGGATTCAACAAGAGAAGTACCTCATGCAGGTTGAAGTAGTAATTACATAAGCAATACCAACCCCATAAAAGCTACTATACTGAAGAAAACCACAGAACCATGAGTGTTTCCTACCTGGACCATCAGTTAAGAAAGTCAGAAGGCATATTGAATAGACCAAATCATCATGAAAAAAAGTCCCAAATTGAATATTATACAGAATTTCTGACAGTGGAATGTCACAAAGGAGGAAGATATATGAGTCTGTTACTACCAAGTATAACTCTAATAGCATCCATGTAAGAGGGGTTTTGTGTTCCAATCACAAGGTCAAGTGACCTATAACAGTCCGATATGAGGGACGCCGATATGTAGGTGACAACTGCAAAACACAACAAAGCAACTGGTCCGGCAATCCAACCCAGTTGTGTAGTGCTTGACGTGAGATAGAGAGGACACCTACTCCAATCATGGTAGTGATGATATGAGCAATACCAGACGGTTCCTGGTGAAGAAATATTAACAAATTATGGCCATTATTTTTATTATTGAATTTCCAAGTAGAATTAAAAATAACATAACATAGGAATTAATTTGATCCTGGAAATGGTGTACAAGTTCTTATGTCATGCTCATATTGAAGCTTATTGTCTTCCAACGGAACCATTTTCCAATTCGAGAGACTCTTGGACAACCATGTCTTGCTAGAATAGAATGAATGAAGTTTACTACTTCTATAATTCTGCATATAAAGGGAAGGCATAAGGTCAATATATTCTATATATATAGATAGAGATAGCCTCAGAAAATGTGAATAAGGTCATTATAAGAATAGATTACACACATGAACAAGTATTTGAGCAAAGTGCAAATAAAATTTAAATTACCTTAGAATTGGAAGGGATGCAATGAACAATGACTTCTTTGTAGCCTCTACTGCATCCATCTACTAAGCCTTGACTGTAACCACTTTCATGACACAGGCTAACATTAACGTGTAAGTTGTGTGGAAGAAACAAAAAACAAAAAAAAATATAAACCCAAAAATAAAAAACCATGCAAATGCTTTCATAAAACCACAAAAGCAACATAAAACAAATTTTGCTAACTATGCATTAGACAAAAGTAATAAACATAAAGTTTTCAAGAGTAAATACTTACTTCCTAGTCACACACAAATAACCAGTTTTTTTTTTTTCTTTTCAGAATCTGGAACATAAAAAGAAGACTAAAGATTAGAATATAGAAGGTATACCTCATATGTTTTCCTTTATGCAATGAACGCATTTGAAGATGAGCTTTTTGGCTGCTTGAATACTAAAATACAAGTAATCACATTGTTAATAGATGACTTTATTATTGATCAAATAAATACATGACTTTATTCTCTATAAGAAAGTCTCACGTATCCAGTATTACTATGATAATATTCTATTCTCCTTGATGTAATGGCTATTAATTTAATTTAATGGATATATGGAAAACTTAAGCAGTTGGCAAGTGGGCAATCTAAGAGACGGTAAGTGGACAATGAAAGAGACAAAGTAGACAGAGTGGATTAATGCACAATGGAGTTACTACATATGTTGAATAATTAAATGTGAAATCGGTTTGGAGAGTGAATCATATCTACATAGAGATGTAGTATTTGCTTGAATCATATACTATCTAATATTTTCATGATATTTTCGTGAGATAGAGAGGAAAATATTCTGGAAAATTGATACTTTTTGCGTGAATTGAGCGTGAGAGAGAGACATTTGCTTGATTTAAGGAAAAGATTTGGGGAAATTAAATTTTGGAATATCAATTTTGGAAACTATAAATTTTGAGCAGCAAAAAAATTTCAAAGAGTTAATGTGGTACGTCGGATCAAAACTGTAACACCCCGCATTTTCTTTTATATATGCATATAGATATATAGATATAGCAAATAATAGTTGTAAAGATGTGGATAGGGGTATTGAAGTGTGTTTGAACTTTGTAAATTTGAAAAGTAAAGATTTAAAATGTTAATGAAAATCATAATTGAAATTTAGTTTTAGTGAGTGAAAATATAAAATGTTAAGTCCTATAACTTGTATTAGATAGGTTTGGTGTATAAATATGTGTTGGAGAGGTTTGTGATGGATGTGGTTAGTTTTGGAATGGGTTGGAGATGGAAAACAAAAGAAATAGGCAAAACTGGGTAATTGGTACCGGTACTGAATGGTACCGGTACTGAGTACCGGTACCCCGATTCCAGAAGGTTTTTGGTACCGGTACTGGGTACCGGTACTGAATGGTACCGGTACCGAGTACCGGTACTACGGAACCAGACTGTTGATTTTAAGTCGCGAACAAGCCGATTTTTCCTCCACAATAAATACATTTTGTCACCTCCTTAGCCTTCATTACACCACTCCAAACCCTAGAAAACATAAGAGAGGAAGAGAGAGAGAGAGAAACACAAGATCAAGAGAAAACAAGAGATTTAAGAGTTGATTCAAGATCAAAGCCCTAATTTTTTCAAGAACATTAAGGTAGGGGATTTCTTCCTATTCTCTTACATTGAGGCTAGGATTAAATTATATGTATTCTTTTGGTTCAAAATCATATATACTTGCTATTATTTACTTGATTCTTGATCCTCTTGCATTTATTGCCATGTTTTAAACATTGTGGTAGTTGGGTAACCATTAAAGGTCCATTTTTCATTTTCAAACCCTAGTTTTAAGAAAGATGAATCTTTCATCTTTACATTTTCTTTGTTCTCACCATCACAACCTTAGTGCTTGATATTGTATAACAAAATGATGTTTATGGTGATCTCTTGCTCTTTTTCTTCCATTTTGCTATGGTACAAATTTTGAAATTTGGGGATTTGTGGAGTTATTTGTTAATTGAGGAAATTGTGGATATTGTATGTCTTGTTGGTTGTTTGGAGGAACAAGGGTGAGAGGTTCTTTGTAAGGATGCTTGAGAAATAAGGCTTTGAGGGTGAATTGGGGACTTGTGTAATTGTTGGTTATGTGAGATCTTTATTGGTATTTTATTTCTTACGTGGTTGTACGATACGAACATGGATTACTATGGACCGGGTATCATGTAGTGGGTATACGTCTTTATATGTCACGCGGGTATGAACTTTTCCTACCACATGGAGTGGGTAGACGCCTTTGTACGCCGTGTGGGTATAAACTTTTCGTATCGCTAATGATCACGGTTTAGTAACGTGGGTTGTATCGGGCACGCAGTGTGGGTCATCGTACATTGTACCATAAATTGTTTTGACAAGAGTTTCGGGAAGTATGGGATTCTGCGAGAACTTGTTGAAAACGGTTCATGGTAGAATGAATTACCAATGGTATATGGTGTTTAGTTATCCATTTCGATTACTATTGCTCATTAAACTTGAGATCTATTTAAAATGTCCTGCTTTTCCTTCAAAATGTGATATATGCTATTTGTGAAAATGAGACCAACCGTTTTATATGTTTTCCTAAACCTTGTTTGAGTTTGGGAAGATTTTGCTACAGAGCTTCGTGCTCATCCCCTACAATTAACATTTTTTCAGATTATGCTATAGAGGAGGAGCTTGGCGCTAATGAGCCGGGCCTTGGGGAAGCCTCATTAGAGGGGTACCTGGATCCCAAGTGGGACATTTAGAGATGCCCTTTTATTTTTGTACTAGACTAGGGACCAATATGTACAAACATTGTAAAGTCTAGTTTCTTTTGAAATTCCGCTGCAATATATTCATGTAATTCTTTTGGGTTGTAATGGCCTTAGTTTGGCTTATTCTTTTGGGATGATTGTTGTGGATAATATATATGGTGAATGAAATATTTTGGATTTGATGGTTAGATAGACCCGGTGTGGTCAATGTATTATACCTGTACAGGTTGTGAGTTTTGGGAGAGCTTTCCGTACGAAGGAGACTCTGCCCAAATTTTGTTAAAATTAAGAATGTTTCTTATTTGATGGATATATATTTAGTTGCTCTCATGACATGAATGGTTTCATAGTGTAATGTCGTCCAGGGTGGTATTTGGGGCGTTACAAAGTTGGTATCAGAGCCTAGGCTTTAGGTCTTACATGGGAGCTGTAGGTTATGGATTACCACTGGAAAGGTATGACTAGGTTGAAGGAGTCGTAGGCTTGCATTTGGTTGAAGTTATGTGCTTATCAGATAGGTTAGATTTATTATATATTTAGGTTAAGGGTTAATTATTTGTTCGAATTCGATTAGTTGTCTCGCTACGAAATCAAGTTTGTGGTCACTGAGGCAAGGAGAGCTAAACGCATTGAACAAGATTTGAGGCCTTCCATCCGCGAGAAGCTGGTCACATGCTGAATTCGAGAATACAAGTACGTGTCCATGGACGAGAACGAGGACGTGGACGTGTACGTGTCGGTGGACGTGAACAAGGACGTGAACTTGAACGTGGACGTGTACGTGGACGTGGACGTGATTGGACAAAGACCTCAGATAGTTCGAGAAGATGAAGTGACTCAGACTAGAACAAGCACTGACCCGCGCCAATGCTTTGCATGCGGAGAGTATGGGCACTTCAAACATAGATGCCCCTCGTTTCCCCCAATGACTAAGGAAGCAACCGAGCAAGTACCAGCAAACAAGCCACCTCTACAAAGGCCGGCACAGCAAAGACCTCAGATAGCTCGAGGAGCGGGAGGCATACCAAAGAGAATAGGCACGGATGCACGCCGATGCTTTGCCTGTGGAGGTGTTGGGCACTTCAAAGATAATTGTCCATTGCTTTCCACCAAGACCAACCAAGCAACGGGGCGAGTGAATGCAAACAGGCCACCGCTACGACAGCCATTACCACCACAGAGACCGTTACAAGCTCATGCCCCCGGCGGCTCAAATCAAGGAAGGGTTTTTGCTATGACTCAACCAGAGGAAAATGCCTCCAACGCCATCGTGGAAGGTATCGTTCTTTTCTACGATTCTTGGGCCCGAATGTCATTGGATTCCTATGCGACTCATTCTTTTGTACATACTGCATATGCTGTGAAATTTGGATTGGGTTTCGAGGAAATAGAACTTACGGTATATGTTAATTTGCCTACGGGAGAACAAGGGGATACCAGTAGGGTTATTATATATATGTAATCTTTGACTCTAAATTATATTTACTTGCTAGGAAATCATCATGTCTTGTCATTCTTGTTAATATTACCTTGTTCTAAAATATATTATGGTTGGGTAAACTCTAAATCTTATCTTATGCCTTCACAACCCTAGTTTACACAGGAGATGTGTTTTTCTCTTGATTTCTCATTTGTTCTTGATTCCAAACCTTAAATCTTACCTTGTTTTAACTATGTTATGCTTGGGTAACCACTAATTCTCGTTGTATGCCTTTGAAACCTTAATTTTCAAGGAAAAGTGGGTTTTCTCTTGATTCCTTCTTTGTTCTTGAGATCTAAACTTGATATTCATTTGTCATTGAATTCTAACCTTGATATTCAATTGTCCTTGAGATCAAAACTTGTTATTCATTGGTTATTGAATTCAAACCTTAATCTGTGACGCCCCAATCTCCGGGGGTCCTATATTAACCGTTGACCACCCGTCAACCCGCGGAAATACCCATGGATGTCACTCAACCTAACACCACGGTTGTAGCATCCCCTTAACCGGGATCTTAATTCACAATTGTTAACCGGATTCGATTATTCATTTGGGTTCAACCAATGTTCAATATACCATGATTTATACTCCATTATAGTCCATTTACATCATTGGAGGGAAAGGAAACGTAGATTGAAAATAGGGCGAAGCAGTGTGAAAATCTGAAAATTTTGAAGAGAGTACCGGTACACAGTACCGGTACCGGTACTGTCAACCCACTGGAAAGGGGGGTACCGGTATCCAGTACCGGTACCATTCAGTACCGGTACCCGGTACCGGTACTGTCAACCCACTGGAAAGAGGGTACCGGTATCCAGTACCGGTACCATTCCGTACCGGTACCATTCAGTACTGGTACCCAGTACTGGTACTCTCTGCCCAGTTTTGCCATTTTCAACCATTTTTCCTTTCCAATCCATTCAAAACCCTTCCCAATTCATCAAATACATGTTTGACAAGGATTTCCATATAAAACATGGTTTATACAAGTTCTATTACAATTGATTCCATACATTTACATATCAAAATGGAATTCTTTCAAAAGCTTTACAAAACAACAATAAAAGCCACAAGTCGGCTTTCTTCAACCTTGGGGCTCGAAATGGGAGCCGTCCGCCGGTGTGAACCCCGCACCTGAAATGTTTTTCCCACAAAGGGTGAGCCACGCTCAATAGGGTATCTCCTAATGAGGCTACTCCCCAACCTATATGCATATGAAATGTTCACATGCCACAAAACCACAATTCATAACATTCCAAGCAAGGAAATATATTCAATGATGGAAATTGCAATGCCATGCTATGGAATGAGGTGAGACCCACTCATGCATATCAACCGAGCCCTTCCCGGCTCCTCTACACATGCAAGTGCCAATGTGTACTAATCTGTCATTGATGTTGCACAATCAAATGACCTTTCATTCTAGGGTCTATATAGGGGTGGATGTTCATGGACTCACACCAAAGGTCACCCAACCTACACGGAATTCATGGACTTCCACCAACGGTTCCGCGTACACCGACACACTTTATGAGCTCTTATACCAACGGAGTGCGTATCCAATCACCGGGTCTCTCACCCGAGGGATTTTTTAGCCCTTCTTGCTACCCCAACCCTATCAACATATAAACCATGCGACTCGACTAGGTCATCGACCCATATTACCCGAGCTCACTCGTCATCCACCATGCGTGGTGAAGACAAACAACCATGCACACACACCTCCTAAAATGCGATGTTCCCGTGCATATGCAATGTGATGCTCCATTGCAACACTAATACAATGTTCGATATGGTATGAGTGACATATGAACATTCTCAACACATTTCTCATATTCCATGGCAAAATCATATCAAAAGCATATAATTCCCATAATACAAATTTCAAGCATGTTATCAACATACTAAAATTTCAAGGCATATATATAAACACATAACATGCCCACAATTTCATATAACACATGAATTCACATTGGGTTCATTTCACATATCCAATCATAGAAATCACATTTAGTAACTTCTAAATATACATCCAAGCTAGGACTTCCTTTACCCATTTCAATACCCAATTCACCCAATTTCACAACAATAGGCAAGAGATACATAGGCTATCATCCTACCCATTCCATAAAGACATTATAGGCTTGGAATAAACCTTAGTAGGAAGAAACCCTACCTCTTGAAGCGTAAACCCACTTGGTGGACACCTTCAAGAACCTCTATTTCGCCCAAAATCCTTGATTTCTCCAAGCTCGATTTTTGGAACTTCGGTGAAACCCGCCTTTCTTGGTATGGTTTTGTAGCCCTTGATGCGTAGAACAACCTTTGTTCTTGGCCCAAGTGGATTGGAGCTCCCAATCTTCGTAGATCGTAGAGAGAAGGTGGAGAGATTTTGGATTTTCCCTCTCTTCCTCTCACGTTATCGGCTGAGCTAACAAATGGGGAGAAAATCTGATTTTCTCCCCTTTAAGTACCCTTTAAATACTTGGTCCACAACGCGCCACACAGTCCTTATTTCCCGGGTCCGTTTTAACCCCGAAACGATTAATTTTCGCTCCGGTTCAAGTTCAAAATATTTTTATTTTAACTTGCCATCATTTATTTCCAAAAATTTAAAATTTTAATCAGAATTTCGTTTTTTGGTCTCCCGAGGCTCGACCGCCTCGTAAAACGCGAAAAATCCGACTAACTCGAAATTTAATGAAATTTGACAGGGTAACTAGTTTTCGCGAGACGAATCCAACGGTGAGGTTCGTTTCGTCATCCGAGTTCTAGAAAATTTCAGGTTTACAACCTGTACCATAGTGACAATTTACCATTTTGCCCTTTTTCACAAAAGTTCAAATTTTCTCGGGTTTTACATAATCTTCAATGGTTCTTGAGATCAAAACTTGTTATTCATTTGTTATTGAATTCTAACCTTAATATTCAATTGTTCTTGAGATCTAAGCTTGATAACCATTTATTCTTGATTCCTGAGCTTAATATTCATTTGTTATTAATTTCAAACCTTGCTTATTTATTTATCCTTGATTTCCAAGCTTAATATTCATTTGTTCTTGATGGCCAAATTTGATATTCATTTGACTGATTCTAACTCTTGCGATTCATGTATTCTTGATATTTAATACTTGACATTCATTGGTTCTTGATTTTAAGACTTGACATTCAATTGCTCTTGATTTCAATACTTGATTTCTCTTTGTTCTTGAGTTCAAAACTTGATACTCTTTAATCCCTGATTACAAAGCTTAATTATTCATTTGTCATTGATTTCAAACCTTGCTTGTTCCATTGTTTTTGATTTCCAAACTTAATAGCCATTCATTCTTGACTCCAGAGCTTGATTACTTATTTGCTTATGAATTCAAAACTCTAGTGATTGGTAGTGACCACTAAAATGGTATTTTCGATGATATTAGGTTAATTTTTCTTAAATTATTTCGTTGGAAAAAAAAATGTATATGGATTTGGAAGCTAAAATGGGAGGACAAGTCGGGTTAGGTTTCAACTGTAACCTTTGGTGGATTTTAATTTATATCAGAGTGCGCAGCGAACTAACAGAGTAATGACTAAAAAGGGGGAAACTACGGAGAAGATTCAACTCATCTGAGAGAGGCTACGGACGGCGCAAGGTAGACAGAATAGCTAGGCGGACCACAGACGAAGACCCTTAGAATTCAAGGTGGGAGACTACGTATTTCTCAAGGTGTCACCCAAGAAGGGCGTGTTTCGATTCGACAAGAAGGGGAAGCTAGCGCCAAGATATACCGGACCGTTTGAGATAATCAAAGCGATAGGCAAGGCGGCATATCAACTTCGACTACCAGCCCAGCTATCCGGAGTACATGATGTGTTCCACGTGTCCATTTTGATAAGGTGTCAATCGGATGCAACGCCGGTCGTAGACTTGGAAGATATTGAAATTCAAGAGGGAGCAACCTATGAAGAACAACCGTTGAAGATTCTCGATGCCAAAGAGAAGGTGCTCCGTAACAAAGTCCTCCGACTAGTGAAGGTTTTGTGGCAACACCATGGAGTTGAAGAAGCTACTTGGGAACCGGAGCAATAAATACGGGAGAAGTATCCACATTTGTTCGCTACTTGAGGTAAGTTTCGAGGGCGAAACTTTCTTTAAGGGGGGTGGATTGTAACACCCCGCATTTTCTCTTATATATGCATATAAATATATAGATATAGCAAATAATGGTTGTAAAGATGTGGATAGGGGTATTGAAGTGTGTTTGAACTTTGTAAATTTGAAAAGTAAAGATTTAAAATGTTAATGAAAATCATAATTGAAATTTAGTTTTAGTGAGTGAAAATATAAAATGTTAGGTCCTATAACTTGTATTAGATAGGTTTGGTGTATAAATATGTGTTGGAGAGGTTTGTGATGGATGTGGTTAGTTTTGGAATGGGTTGGAAATGGAAAACAAAAGAAATAGGCAAAACTGGGTAATTGGTACCGGTACTGGGTACCGGTACTGAGTACCGGTACCCCGATTCCAGAAGGTTTTTGGTACCGGTACCGAGTACCGGTACTACGGAACCAGACTGTTGATTTTAAGTCGCGAACAAGCCGATTTTTCCTCCACAATAAATACATTTTGTCACCTCCTTAGCCTTCATTACACCTCTCCAAACCCTAGAAAACATAAGAGAGGAAGAGAGAGAGAGAGAAACACAAGATCAAGAGAAAACAAGAGATTTAAGAGTTGATTCAAGATCAAAGCCCTAATTTTTTCAAGAACATTAAGGTAGAGGATTTCTTCCTATTCTCTTACATTGAGGCTAGGATTAAATAATATGTATTCTTTTGGTTCAAAATCATATATACTTGCTATTATTTACTTGATTCTTGATCCTCTTGCATTTATTGCCATGTTTTAAACATTGTGGTAGTTGGGTAACCATTAAAGGTCCCTTTTTCATTCTCAAACCCTAGTTTTAAGAAAGATGAATCTTTCCTCTTTACATTTTCTTTGTTCTCACCATCACAACCTTAGTGCTTGATATTGTATAACAAAATGATGTTTATGGTGATCTCTTGCTCTTTTTCTTCCATTTTGCTATGGTACAAATTGTGAAATTTGGGGATTTGTGGAGTTATTTGTTAATTGAGGAAATTGTGGATATTGTATGTCTTGTTGGTTGTTTGGAGAAACAAGGGTGAGAGGTTCTTTGTAAGGATGCTTGAGAAATAAGGCTTTGAGGGTGAATTGGGGACTTGTGTAATTGTTGGTTATGTGAGATCTTTATTGGTATTTTATTTCTTACGTGGTTGTACGATACGAACATGGATTACTATGGACCGGGTATCATGTAGTGGGTATACGTCTTTATATGCCACGCGGGTATGAACTTTTCCTACCACATGGAGTGGGTAGACGTCTTTGTACGCCGTGTGGGTATAAACTTTTCATATCGCTAATGATCACGGTTTAGTAACGTGGGTTGTATCAGGCACGCAGTGTGGGTCATCGTACATTGTACCATAAATTGTTTTGACAAGAGTTTCGGGAAGTATGGGATTCTGCGAGAACTTGTTGAAAACGGTTCATGGTAGAATGAATTACCAATGGTATATGGTGTTTAGTTATCCATTTCGATTACTATTGCTCATTAAACTTGAGATCTATTTAAAATGTCCTGCTTTTCCTTCAAAATGTGATATATGTTATTTGTGAAAATGAGACCAACCGTTTTATATGCTTTCCTAAACCTTGTTTGAGTTTGGGAAGATTTTGCTACAGAGCTTCGTGCTCATCCCCTACAATTAACATTTTTTCAGATTATGCTATAGAGGAGGAGCTTGGCGCTAATGAGCCGGGCCTTGGGGAAGCCTCATTAGAGGGGTACCTGGATCCCAAGTGGGACATTTAGAGATGCCCTTTTATTTTTGTACTAGACTAGGGACCAATATGTACAAATATTGTAAAGTCTAGTTTCTTTTGAAATTCCGCTGCAATATATTCATGTAATTCTTTTGGGTTGTAATGGCCTTAGTTTGGCTTATTCTTTTGGGATGATTGTTGTGGATAATATATATGGTGAATGAAATATTTTGGATTTGATGGTTAGATAGACCCGGTGTGATCAATGTATTATACCTGTACAGGTTGTGAGTTTTGGGAGAGCTTTCCGTACGAAGGAGACTCTGCCCAAATTTTGTTAAAATTAAGAATGTTTCTTATTTGATGGATATATATTTAGTTCCTCTCATGACATGAATGGTTTCATAGTGTAATGCCGTCCAGGGTGGTATTTGGGGCGTTACAAAAACGATCTGAGATGTCAATAGCTCGAGACAGTTTGGGATAACGTTGTCCGTTAGATGATGCTTTTTTTGGTCACGAAACGATCTAGACTACTCTTTGTCTCTAAAATTCAAATTCGTTCTACTTTATTATATAGACTAGTCATTACCCGTGCCTGAAGGCACGATAGAACAAAAATTTCGAGTCCTAAAAAATCGATATCATTATATTAAATAATAATTTTTCTTTCCTTCATTTATTTGATTAAATCATTCAAAATTTATTTTTACCAATTATTTTCTTAAAGATATTGACAAATTTTTCTCAAAATATGTAATTCGATAAATTTTTTTAGCCGATCTATACTATCGTGTATGAATAATATCTGAAATAAAAATTATGTTAAATTACAAATTCATCAAATATTAAATGGTTGAACATGTGATAAAAATGAGTGATGAGATGATTTTGGGGGGAGAAATGTATACGGGATAAAATTCAACTTCCTATGTGTTTTATTATATAGATTTGTATAGATATAAGGGAAAATTTCATCCAGATCCCTTGTAATTAAGTCTAAATTCAATGACACCTCCTTCCGATTTTGAAATTTCACTGTCACTCCCTGTTAGTGATTCTCGGGTTACACCTTTAATGGCGATGGTTAATTTATAGAAATATCCCCGAGTATTTTATAGGATAAATTTTATCCACACCCCTGATAAATAAACCTAACTTTAACAACACCTCCTGTAAATAGACCTAACTTTAACAACACCCTCTCTTGATTCTGAAATTTCAATGCACTCCTTTTTAGTTCTATTATATAAGCCTTTATTTTGATCAATTTAATATTCAATTTTATCAAATTAATTTTCTTTATTTAATTTAAACTAAATTAACATTTCATCTTATCAAATCAACACAAAATTGATATTTAATTTTATCAAATTAGCATTTAGTTATATTAATTTAATATTTCATTTCATCAAATTAATATTATTTCTTTAATTTAATATTAAGTTATTATTTATTTTTATCAAATCAACATCAAATTGACATTCAATTTTATTAAATTAAACTATTTAATTTATTAAATAGAATATTAAATTTTATTAATTTAAAATTTAACCTTATCAAATTAATGTCATTTCTTTAATTTAACACCAAATGAACATTCAATTTTATTAAAACAACATTCAAATTTATTCAATTAACATTAAATTCAATCAAATTAATACTAAATTAATATTTAATTTTATCAAATTAAAACTAAATTAATATTTAAATTTATCAAAATTAAGATCAAATTACCGTTCTTTGTAGATATAAATTAACATGTAGATGTAGTATGTCTTCGATCTTTGTACTATATATATGTACATTAAAGATGTGTGTATGATATGAACAATAAAGATGGAGAGCAGCTGCATTAGGATAGAATTTTGGGGAGACATGTGTCTCAGTTTGGAAAGAGAATCATGAAAGATGAGAGTGTGAGAGACAATCAATGTCTCAATATAAAAAATGATCCCTTAACATAGGAAATAAAATCAGGGAAATAATGATAAGAGTTGTAATCTGTATTTTAGGGAGAGAGAGACATAGTTGAGGAATGAGAGATCGTTTAATTGCCGGATTTGATTGGGTTGGGAAATTAAATTCATGGATGTTAGTTTTGGAAACTAAAAGTTTTGAGCGGCAAAAAATTTTCAAGAGCTAATATGGTACGTCGGATCGAAACGATCTAAGACGTTAATAGCTTGAGACAGTTTGAAATATCGTCGGCCGTTGGATGATGCATTTTTTGATTTCGAAATAATCTGAACCGCTCTTTGTCTCTTGAATTTAAATTCGTTCTACTTTATTATATAGATTTAGAAATACTATTGGTATACATAGATGATGATTTAATAATAGAAAGTAATGTTTAAATACAAATTAAAAAAAATATTTAGAGATATTTTTGGTAATCGAGGGTATCTAAAAGGGGTCCGGCTCCTCTGCATTTAGGCGCTAACCGCAAACTCTGCGGTTTAATGGAACGGCGTCGTTTCGGCTACCTTTGCAATTTTTTTTTTTAATTCCCCATTACCCAAAACGACGTCGTTTTGGTCCAGCCCTAAAACCCGATCTGCACTCCTTCTTCTTCCTTTCTTCGTTAGACTTCAACAGCCTTTGGGAGAGAGTTCCCTTTCCCAAGTCGTTCCTTCTTCGTAAGGAGGTCTAAACAGACACCAAAATAGACACAGCCCCAGATCAAATACTTCTTTTATTTCTTGGTAAAAAAGCCTCAAAAAATTTCCCGAGAAAGTGACACCACCTCTGAAGATGGCTAGCAGAAAGCTGGTCCGTGACTTGCTTCTCTCCAAGCGTCCCGTTTATAGTCAGATGTTGAGACCTCCTCCATTGGTCTGTCCCTTGATTTTGTTGTTCTTTTTTTTTTTCTATACCTTTGAAGACTCTATACCTTTGGAGGTATCTTTGATCTTTTTTTTTTATTGTTGACTCATTGGTTTTTGTGATTCTTTTGGGTAGGTTTCAACTTCATGTACAAGAATGAGATTGTTTCCAGCAAATGGGTATGTGGGTAGTCGTCAATTTACTGTTACTCGTATTTTTGGATATTATAGCATTGTATGGTAATTCCATTTTGCTAATTCCCTTAACCTGCTGTTTTTGCTTTATCAATTTGTGCAGCAATTCATTCACTGGTATCATGTTTGTGACAAGAGTTTTTGGGAGGACACTGTTTGTTGCAGCCAAATCAGAAACTTCTGCTGCTAAAACTACATAAAAAAACTACATTACAGATGGATTTGGGTTTGACTTTTTTGTTGGGCTGTGAGCAATGGTGCAGGAACTGTGGTGGGGTTCATCTGTTTAGCCCTGTCAGCAGCTGGAATGGGATAGGTTATGTATGACCTTGGGCTGTTTATGTTTTTTCTGGAATATGGTAGAGAGAAAAGGGGATTGGGTGATGCAAAGATGGAATGTATTTGGTGCAGAGAGGTTGTTGCAGTCTTTGGCAGATAATTGCAAATTTTTGAAAGATTGAGTAAACTCTTGATTGCATTCTATGGCAGATAGTATGTTGATGTTGTTGTGCTGAGGGTGTTGGTCTTGTGATTCTCCACTGAAGTGAACTGTTATTTTGTTTGCACTGGACTGTATGTTTCTGCACTGAGCTGAAGCATGAGTACTATGCAAGAGGGTTCTTGGCCTTTTCTGTTGCAGTAGCTTTCTGCTATTCTGGCAAAATTGTTGCTGTGTGCTGATTTGTTTTCAAAGGAGCAGGAGCTTTCAGTAGATGGAATAGGACTAGTTCATGGGTTTTAATATTGTTGAAGGATTAAAACCAACTCTTTGTAATTAGAATTTTTTCAATTCCTTTGATTCTTGTAATTCAATTGCTTTGATGGAATAAGGTTGTGACTTGGAATTTCTGGAAAGTATTATTTGTTTTTGGGATTTGCTTGAAATCTGTATATTCTTTTGGGATTTGCTTGAAATGAATGTGAATGTGGAAAGTATTACAACTCATTGAATCAACACCATAATAGAAATAACAGTAATGCCAAAAATTACAAGAAGCAAAAAACAGTCACTGTTAAACAAAAACAGTCACTGTTTTAACAAGCAAAACAGTACATTGTACAAAAATCAAAAAACAGCTGAACAGTCCAGCTGAAATAACTGGACAATGCAGATAAAAAACTTCCAGCTGAAGAGAACCAGCTACACATCACAGGTCAAAAGCATCTCATATAACCTCCAAGCAACCCCTCCACTACCATCCTTCAAAGTCCAATAGGAAATATTAACAGCTCAGCTGCAAACTAGTCAGCATCAGACCAGGAACTCATCCAACTCAGAAGCTTAGCAGAAATCAACTAATCCAGGAGCATCAATCAAAAGCTGGGAAAAATATGATATTCATCAGTATATTATTGTGACTTGGAAGATCAAAAGCTACAAAATTTCTCGGTATATTGTTGTGACTTGGAAGATCATATTCATCAAAAAAGATCACATTCATTATAAATACAAGAAGCATCCTTACAATACAAAATGATCCAAATAAGCATCCTCCGAACATCATTACAAGTTGAATCCCCCATTCATGAAAAATGATTCAGCATCATTTAAAGAATGCACATATGTTGAATCAGTCGGAGTACCCTACATTAATGAGAAGGAGTCAGACAAATAAATTTGATATATATGTGAAACAAGGGATATTAACTATAAGGTAACATACCATAACACTCTGTACACTATTTGAAGCTTGAGAAGACATCGAATGACCACATGTTGATGTACAAGGGTGACTCAAACCATGTAACTGGAATACAAAAAAATTTACAATTATGTTTATAAAAATACGAAGTGAATAAAAATATAAAGTAAATAAAAATATGAAGTGAATTAAAAAAATCTACAATATGTGATGGTTGGGAAGCTCCTTTTTTTCTCTTTGTTGCTTTCTCATGCCAAGATTTTAGTCGACCCCAACCCTTGTAACCACCTTATTTTCTTTTTAAACCTTTAACTTGGAGAAGTTTTGGGTCAACATTTTCTATTCCACTTGGGTCAACATTTTCAAGGATTGGATCATCGCCACCATCACCAATTGATGCATACATACTATCCACTTCTTTGAACAATTCCTCAACACCACGTGACACTAATTCATATGCAGGTTGAAGACCAGAGCATCGAGCAGCTAGTTGTACCATTCTAGGACAAAGCTGCCTGTAACGTGACGCCACCATCAACTTGGGATTCTCTTCATTTGACAATAAAATGGGGGCTGTCCTACAACTCATTCTTGCATCTCGTCTCCATCTTTTACATATGTAATGCTCGGGAATTTGCTTAATATTCATCATGTCCAATACTTTAAGTGCATGGCCACATAATATTCCCTCCATTTCAAACTTCCGACAACTACAATTGACTAGCTCCTCATTAGTCTTAAGCAAGACCAAATACTCCCTATGTTCATCATATAAGCGAACTACAAATTGATGCCACCCATCCAACACATCACATGGTGTCGCAATAGCACACTGAAAGATATCATACTCCTCTTGGAATAGCTCAAACATGGTAGGAGTGTACACTTGCCCTGCTTGCACTAACATTGGAGCTCTTTTTAGCTTCAATCTAGGTAATTTTTGCCTAGCTTGGTATTCTGAGTCTGACTCCTTATACCGCTTATCATTGACAACTCTTTCAAAATGCACAAAGAACTGAACAATGTCATGGTCTGGCTTTAAGTACTTCCGTAAGGCTGCATTCAAGCTCTCACTCAATTGGGTGCTTCGCATTCCTGCAGTGAAAGTCCTCTTCATATACACATGCCCCCATTTCTCTCGCAATGCCCAAGTGGCTTTCATCCACATATTATCATCCAATTTATACTCCGCAAGCAACGATTCCCAAGCCTCAAATAGTTCATGCTCTTCCTCATATCCATACACACACTCTTTAAATCGAGCAGGAAATTGTGAACCATCCTTATAAATGTTCCCCAAATGTTTCAAAGCATTTTGGCAAAGGTGTCAAGTACATAACCCATGGTATGTCTCTGGCATAACAATAGAAATAGCCTTAGCAATCGCTTGATCTTGGTCCGTGAAGATGGTAATAGGATATTTCCTAGACATAGCTTGTAGGAATGTCTCAAATAACCACTGAAATGATGCTGTCGTTTCATCATACAATAATGCAGCTCCAAATAAGACTGTCTCCCTGAAATGATTGAAGCCAGTAAAACATGCAAAGGGCCGATACTCCTTGTTCGTTCTGAAAGTAGTGTCGAATGAGACAACATCTCCAAAGTTGCCATAGTCAACAATCATCACTGGATCGGCCCAAAAAATATTAGTAATATGCTCCTCCGCATCCAATTGCACTCCATAATAGAATGATGGATTTTTAGCTGCTTCCGCTTGAAAATACTTCAACAAACTACCCGCCTCACCATACATCAAGTCTCGTTGTCTCCTTTCACGGAGGTAATTCTTTTGGTCTCGCCGAGTAAAACCAAGACTTTCCTTTCCTCCAGACTGAGTACTTAAAAGTTCATAGGAAGCCTTAAGTGACAATCCACAATCCGCTGCCATATCAATATTAATGCCTTGTGCTTCGGTAACCTTCCGTTGAGATGACATCATATGCATACATTCAGCAAGGTGCAAATGATGGTTGTGGTTGTCCTCCCACTTCGTCACAACAAATTTACCAATATCTCTGTTAAGAGATATGCACATATGAGCTTCGCAATTTGTTCGTGTCTCTGCTCGAGGCTTCTTTGTTTGGCTGTCTCTTTTATCACGACCACTTTGACCTTGTTTACAACAAACATATTTTCTGTAAATGACAATGCCATCTTTCAAACTTTTATTCTGAGAGTCTTTTCTCACGCTAAATCCCACAGACCCTCCATAACTATTGTAAAACGCATAAGCATCTTCCTCCGCATCAAATTGCATACCAATATGAGGTATATTCTCTTTCGTATTAACTCCCAAATCATCCATCATAATATCCTACAATAAGAAATTTAATTGAATAAGATTGTTTGTTGTTAATGAAACACATACTATATGCAGAAACAACAATGAACTATTATACAAGAATCTGGTGTAGACTCGAAACAAGTATACCTGCTATTCTAACTGAAGTTTCTTTATCTTTTCAGCCTCAAGCCTCCGTAAGCTTCTGGAACTTAGCTTATCACCAGAAGATTCTTCATGTACACAGCTCAAGATTTGATGCCTTGGTTATTTCTGTAACTGCCTAAAAAAAGAACATAATTATCAACAAGGTAAACATTTCTACATGCAGATGATACACCAACTATTGTGAAACCATCCATAACTAATAGAAATTTCCCACAAATGATAATATAGTTTTTTTTTTTTTGGTGTTTTTCTGCTTGTTGAGATTTCTGATATTAATGCTCAAGTAGTTAACAAAAAAAGAAAAAGAAAAACAGTATTTGGTTTATCTGATGCATTTTGTAATGTCGGTAGACACTAGGAAGGTGATATCTTGCTTAAAGTAAAGCATCCAATAAAGATTCTAATTCTATGCTATCAGCTAAAAGAAAAAGTGAAGTTGTGGAGGCAACCTCATCCCAATATTTTGGGTAATCTTTCTTGAAAACCAAAGCAGGGCATAATACAACCCATAAAATACATAAGTATAATATTTAACTCTGGTAAATGGTTGTCCACCCACCTAAAATTATGAGAAGCGACATTAGCATCCCACATAATATGATCAAAACGGAGCTCATTTTATCAGCTGATGAATAAAATATGGACATTTTCTATGGATAAGATATCATACAACAAGCAATATTATAACATTACCATAACATATTAACAGGGCTGGCAAACTAAATATTCAAATTGCTGGAATGAGTTTTTTTCATTAAACAAAATGATGCAACAACTGAATAAGATTATTTGAAGAATGGAATAATGGAAGCAAAAGTTGTGTGTAACACTCAGAAAGTAGAACTACTAGCCAAATGCATACCCACGCCACTTCCTCTCTTCATCATTTGAGACAGAATCAACTGGGATCTCAGGATGAATTTTTTGGAACAATTTATCAACTATATCTGCATACATTAAACACCAGATGTAACAAGTCAATAACAAAACAAAACTAAACAACAAAGTCGGGTCATTCTTTCCACTCATACAGACTTTTCACAAAATACTCAAAAAAAAAAAAGCTTCCTGTATCAAGAACCTGAGGTTAAATTATCATTTTAAGATAGGCATTCAACAGAAGAAAGAGGCGTGGGAAATTCCAAGAGAGCAGAACCTGTGGGAGAACCGACAGAAAGATTTCATGTACACAGCTCGACTGAGTTGAGGCAGAAGAAGGCGGGAGAAGCAGGGAGAAGAAGAAAGATTTCATGTACACAGGCTGGAGGAGAAGAAAGCGGGGGAAACTGGTCTGGATTCATAAGTCCCAAAACGACGTCGTTTTGGGAAGGGGATTAAAAAAAAAAAAATTACACAGGCTGCCGAAACGGCGCCGTTCTATTTAACCGCAGAGTTTGCGGTTAGTGACTAAATGCAGAGGAGCCGGACCATCTAAAAGATAGGACAGTCATGGTATGTCCGAAAAATCAAACGGAGCTATAGTCGAGGTTCTTCTTCTATCAATGTGTCACCGGCCCAGAAAACAAGAATTGCTGCCTGCCTGTGCTCCTCTCCGCCCACTGCCGGTCAATTTTTTGGTAAGTCCCACTAGCTGTTAACGCCTGCTCTTTCACCCTTCTATTTTCGGAAAGATTTGAATGGAAGCCCAATAGAAAACCTGTGAAAATGTGTCTTTCACATTATCTGAGAAAAACCCCTAGAAATGGCCAACAACTATGCCACTGCTCCGCCGCCGCCGCCACTCATCCACTCTGCTTTGTCGATCACAGCAGACAAAGCTCCACCACACCACAACAAGGAGGCCTTGGCTTTCATCGGCAGAAGCAAGTCCAAACTGTCAATAACGGTAGCTCATTGATAGTGTCTCGTTTGTTTATTTTGCCACACCCCTTCTCCACTTCACTTTGTCCTCTTGCAGCGTCCCACAAAAGCCCCAGTTTCTATAAGATAAACCCAAATGCTTTGTACTACATAAATTATTTTAGCCGGTTTTCTACAGATGGGTATTCAGATTCTGATGGTGATGATGCTGTTGAGGAGAGTAGGAGTGAAAAAGGTAAGTCACAGGCTGATCCTAAAGAGGTTGATAGGGTGTGTAAAGTGATGGATGAATTGTTTGCATTGGATCATCGGAATATGGAGGCGGTTTTAGATGAATGTGGACTGGAATTAACCCATGATTTGGTTGTGGACGTGTTGGACAGGTTTAAAAATGCCAGGAAGCTAGCTTTTCGGTTCTTCAATTGGGTTGGGCAAAGGCCTGGGTTTGCTCATGATTCGAGAACCTATAATTCAATGATGAATATACTCGGAAAGACTAGGCAGTTTGAGTCCATGGTGTCATTGCTTGAAGAAATTGGTGAGAAGGGGCTTTTAGTGATGGAGACATTTGAGATTGCGATTAAGGTGTTTGCTGCCGCACAAGAGAGAAAAAAGGCGATTGGAATTTTTGAGTTGATGAGGAAGTATAAGTTTAAAGTAGGGGTTGAGACTATTAATTGTCTTCTTGATGCTCTTGGGAGGGCAAAGCTTGGGAAAGAAGCTCACCTTTTGTTTGACAAGTTGAGGGAGAGATTTACCCCAAATTTAAGGACATACACTGTTTTACTTAACGGGTGGTGTAGGGTGAAGAATTTGATGGAGGCCGGGAAGGTCTGGAATGAGATGATTGACAAGGGTTTTAAGCCTGATATTGTTGCTCATAATACGATGCTGGAGGGGTTGTTAAAGGGTAAGAAGCGGTCTGACGCCATTAAATTGTTTGAGGTCATGAAGGCAAAGGGTCCGTCTCCTACTGTTCGAAGCTATACAATCTTGATTAGGGATTTATGCAAGCAAGGAAAGATGAAAGATGCGGTTGAGTATTTTGAGGAAATGCTTGATTCTGGATGCAAGCCGGATGCTGCAGTTTATACATGTCTTATGACAGGGTTTGGGAATCAAAAGAAGATGGACAAAGTCTATGCATTGTTAAAGGAGATGAAGGAGAAAGGATACCTGCCTGATGGTAGGATGTACAATGCTTTGATCAAACTGATGACGAACCGGCATATGCCAGATGATGCTGTTAGGATATACAAGAAGATGATTCAGAGTGGTATTCAGCCAACTATCCATACTTATAACATGATGATGAAGTCGTACTTTGTGGTGAAAAATTATGACATGGGTTGTGCAGTTTGGGAGGAGATGAATCGGAAGGGATGTTGCCCTGATGATAATTCCTATATAGTTTTCATAGGAGGGCTTATAAGGGTCGGAAGATCAGTTGAAGCCTGTAAATATTTGGAGGAAATGATAGAGAAAGGAATGAAAGCTCCTCAACTTGATTACAACAAGTTCGTGGCAGATTTCTCTAGGGCTGGGAAACCTGACATACTGGAGGAGTTGGCTCAAAAGATGATGTTTGTAGGAAAGTTTGAGGTCTCCAATCTCTTTGCTAAGTGGGCTGAGATGATGCATAAACGGGTCAAAAGGAGAGATCCTGTCTGAAATGGACAGGCAATGTGCTTGGGTTACTTGCTTAACCAAAATGCTGGATGCCTCAGACTACATGACTTCATTCGGCTCTGAGCAAATTTCTCTCCCTCTTGTTGCACTTGCTGAGTTCCTTCTTATAAGTCCCAATTGTTATTGTGTAGCACCTGACATGTTTACCTTCTCTATAAAAGGTGCTGCCAAGGACAGTTTTGCAGTGAGTTCTCTTTACTCCAAGAGGATATTGTTTGTCAGTTTCCCTGTGTTATGTTGCTTAAGAGCAAAAGGCCTGTGAGTTGGGTCAATAATCAGATTTTTGGCAATAGTTTATTCTTGCATTTGATTGATTATATGAGATACTATCTTGGACTGTATGTTGCTGTAAATATTGATACGTGGTCACATGCCGTTATAAATGCTATTCCTGATTAACGCAATTATTGAATTCCACTATTTTTTATTGTCTTTTTTTCTTTTTGGGGTTTCAACATTACTATCGTGTACGCTTTCAAATGTGCCTGTGGTCTGCACTCTGCATCATTGTATCTTCTAAGTTTTTCTATCATTTTCTTTTGTTGGTCTGTATATTGCAAAATGTAAGAGGGAGAGATCTGGGGACCCCTGAACACTGAGATTTTGAGATAAGCCGTTATTATTTTTCTGCTTATGCCTCTTTTTAGTCAACGGATTTTTTGAGAAATCTAAATCCTAATGTTCTATCTTTTTGATGCAATTTTGCCTATTACCAATGTATAACACCACATTATCTTCTTTTTTTTTCACACTGATATATCACCCCAGATTGTCATTTGTTATGACTTTTTAATTTTTCTTTCCGCTGCCAAATGTCTCTGATCTGATTGGAAGAACATTTGCTTCTATAAGAAAACCTTCTATTTAATTTTCAGTATTTCTTACACTTCATCATGTTTCCTTATTCTTAGGGAGATCTTAGCTGGCATGAATTGGGTATTGGTCACCGCTAATGAATTCAAAAGATATAACTACTGTGCTAAAGCCAAGGTATGGTCCATTTTATTCTCGTCATATGACTATCTTATTTTTATGGAACCGGTCTTTCATTGACTACTGAGGATTTTTCAGTTCAAAGTAACTGTCTCTGTTACAATTTTCTTCTTAGCAAGTATTTTTTCCTTATTGGTAGGTTGCTTCTATATCTTAGGATGTATCGCTGTTCAAAAAATATTTATTGTGGACGGCAAGTTAACTAAATAATTTTAAACTCCTCTATGAATAAGGGTGTGGACAGAGGCCGTATTCAACTGAGTGGATTGCTTAAACTTGGCTTAAAAATTCTTATGAGCTCTAGAATGACTCGAAAATTTGGTTTTTTAATCTCAAGATTTGATGTCAAGTCAACTATGAGCCGAGCTCTCATAGCTTGGATCCTTATAGAGTTGTAGTCGTAGAATGCTTATTACCTTATGAAGACTTGTTCGAGTTGGGCTCCGCATCTTAATGAACTTAAACAGGATCAGTAGCTTTGCCTGTCTTATGGCTTTCTTGGGTAACGGCTTTCTTGGTTCTCTAACGACTGAGTCAGCTTGTGTCAAAGCCGAAGAAAATGTTTTTTTGCCAAAATGATAGTACCTTGTTAGACTAAGGGGTTGGCTTGGGGACCTGTGATTTCTGAGAAAAATCTCAGATTTTTAGTGGGTTTGTGTTTGGCCTGGAGTGCAGTCGAATCAAGCCACTGTTTTGATCGAAACGGCACTGTTGCGGCCGAAACGTTCGGAAACAATGGAATTTTGGGATTCCACCCATGTTTCGTGTTGGTGTGTTGAAAATCAAAAACATTTCCGACACTAGATTTCGATCCTTGATCACACTCCAACTGATATTTTTGGGTCGAGTTATCCTGATTATAGACTTTGGTTAGAAAATCCCACATTTCCTTCGAGGTTTTATAAGCCGCAGATTGAGAACAATCTGTTGATCAACAGAGCTTAATATCCAACTCATAATGCGTCATTGGTCTCCCACTGACTTTTTTTTTTGTAGAGACGGTGGGTGTACCAACAATCCCATCTGTGTCCCCATAGATCTTTACCCCTCACAAAGAGGCTAAACTAGAACTCCCACGAGAAGAAATTCTTTCCATTGAATTTGACAGAAATTATTTTGACCTTGTCAACCATGACTGATTCGTAGAGTATCAATTACGGAACCAGAATCAAAAGAGAAAGACTACAGAGCAGAAACAAGCCCGCTGATGTATCTCCACAAAGAAATCCAGAGACCAAGAAGCGGCAATGTGCACAGAAGTAACATGAAAATCAGGAAACAAAAGGGCAGTAAAATAACCCAGTGTTTTTTTTCTCCCAAAAGAAAACTCTAGAATGGCTCTGATACCATGACCAAATGACAGAACTTTGAACAATAAGACTGAGAAACAATGAATTCTGAGTGAGTGCCATACCCTTGCAGCCTCCTCAATATATAGAATTTGTATTCTATGTTTGGTATCTTTACAATCAGTGATTTCCTTTGATTTGGGAATTATACAACTGCCCTTTGATTGGGGACTTACACAGCTAGCATCTACATACAAGGGAATATTTATGATTCCCTTTGATTAAGGAATCAACCTAATAAGAAATCCCTATTTGACTAAGGAAACACAATCAGTGTTGACAAATTTGACCCCTAATTGAGATCGTCGTGGATGCTCAAAGTTAGCCGGATTATGGTGGAACACAGAATACATTTATCTTTGCCTCCGAGGCCATAAAAAAATGTATGTCCAATCAATTGATTAATAATGTTGAGACTCGAGAACCAAAGAGCAAAACCTTAGCCATCTTTTGACAACTTTTGAGTCCCCCTTCAACAATCAAAGCCAAATACCAATACAAATAATCTCCTTCGGGTTCGTCAAGAGAGCTAGAATCTTAGCCTTAATGGTAGTACCTAAGCATCAAAGTCTGAGAGTAATGAAGACTAGGATCGTTGCATCTTAGTGTACCTCGAATAGCTATCTGCCCTGAGTTCCCGAGGGAACAACTGTGCTCATTGCCTTCCCAGTGTTAGTGGAAATTGAAATTAGTTCACCCAGTGGACAGATGCTTACCCATACTAGAGGAAATATTGTTGGCGTTGATGGCACAACCTCCTAGTTACGTGTGAATGAACTTCAACTAAATCTCTTTTTTCTACATTTCTTCTATTCCCTCCGAATTTCTAGCCTTTACAAGTGAATGACCCTGTCATTTTTTTTTGTTTTAACCAGTGATTTATGATATTGTCACAAATCAAGTAGGTTAACATAAGTATTGTCCCGAGTCCCATGAATCCACTAGGGAACTTAGGAGACTACTTACAGTTAGAAAATGTTAGCATCCAAACCCAGAGCAAGTTGAGTGCTGCTGTGAGCCAAGCAACTAGAACTTTTTTCTTGCGCAGCTGCCAGTTGCTGAATCCATATTCTTCAGCACACCTTGCTTTAATTCCACTCAAGTAGTTCACTTACCATGTATGGGAGGCAGACCCACACTTATATTAATGATAGGTGATCTGCCTTTAAGGGAAATTGATGGAAAATGTATTGGAGGGGATCTTACTCCACAATTTCTTGTCAAATATTTTATTATTTTGACCTATTTATCCTATTTTATTGAATTTCCCGTGAGTTTTCTGGGAAGTGCCCCCTAAAAGATCCCTGATTTTTTGGGTTTTGGTATGATTGCTGCCGGTGTACAACCATAATGAGGCTTAGGCCCTTAGCTTTCTTGTTAGAGTATGGCTATCTAAAAGAACTGTCAAATTGGGATCTAGTGTTCTCGAAACAACTTAATAAGGCTCTGATAAGGCTATGAGTATATCTCCCAATACTTTTGAGAAGGGGCCGTTGATGAAAAGGTGGCTGCAAATCTTATTGCTCCTGAACACATGTCCTGTCTAGAAGTTGTTTTTTCACCAAATGACAGTGATTTTAAAACACAACTTTGTTGTCTAAACTACTATAGTTTCTAATTTATTTCCCTGTTTATCATTGTCTACATAAAAGCGTGGTTTAAATCCATCCTTTTCAATGTGAAACATACTTTTAAACATGGTTTTAAACCACACTTTTATGCAAACAATGATAAAATAGAAAATAAACTAGAAACTACTGCAGAGAGAAGTTCATACCCCCAAATGAAGAGGAGAGCTTAACAAGAAATGTAGAAGATAGGAAATGTAAACACAATAAAACTAGAGAGAATTTGAGAAAGAAGTTCTTCCAAGCATGCTTCAACTCTTAAGGACTAAGGGGGTATTTATAGAGGGAGATGGGCGGCAAGGAGAACCAATTCCAAGGCTTGAAATCAAAAGCAAAAAAAAAACAGCTTTGGGGAGCAGCGTCTGGACGGTGTAAACTCTCTGGAACTGGATTTCCAAGCTTTATTTATGCATTTGGAGAATGGCGTTCGGACAGTGGTCACTTTCAGCTTGTAGAATTTTTATTCCAAATTTTGCAGCCATTTATGAGGAATTTCAGATAGGCTGTGGCGTTTGGACGGTGGCAGCTTTCTAGAAACTTTTGCTTTTTCCTCTTTTGGCCAATTTTTTCACTTTGCTTCCCCCAAATTTTACCAAATTGTTCATTGTACCCTGCACTTTATGTTAGTCTCTAGATTTACCCCGTACAATTGAAATCACATAATTTGTAAATAATTAAACATGAATTGCTAGTAATTAACCCTCTTAATGTATAGTGAAATGTATTTAAAAAAAAAAAATTGTATATTGAAATGTCACATTTAAGGGTTAATCACAAATGGAAAAGACCATAACAAAAAAATCATTTGTAGATGGTCGATTCGGTTGGCAACACTCCCAAAGTAGGATGTGTGTGTTGAGCAAAGACATGACAGTTGTAGCCAAGGATACTTTGAACAAACTAATATCCGAATGGAACTTAAAACTTTGATTCCACAGAACATGGGATGAGGATAAAATCCATCCAAACAGAGGATAGCTACACTATCACCAAGTAAGGGTGTTCACCCTACCCTACAGGTAGGAAATATAGTCTTTCGTCTTCCTACCCGATATTTTGCGGAAGAATTTTTTCTTGGCCTACCCTACCCGATCAGGTGTGGTATTCCTACTCGACTTCCTACCCGATTAATCGGGTAGGAAGTCGGGTAAACACTTTTGTAGCTAGTAATTTTTGGATCATTTTAACAATTCAATTAAATAACATGCACCAATTTAACAACACAATAAATCAATAACACTAAAACTTAAAACAACAACAGCAATTACAATAAAACACAAGAAAACATGAACATCAATCCATCATAATTGTTACACAAATACAATAACAATTATTTTAAGTTTAAACCATATGAAACACATTAAAATCATAATTGTTCTAATAGATCACCAGTTCACCACAAATCATGTAACCTACACAAAAACAAGTCCATGTTTTAGCAACTCAAACATCCACAACAATAACAATGTTATAATATAAATTATGCCACACAAATACTCTTATGATTATTAAAAAAAATATAAAAAAGTTAAATATATTTTTTGCGGGTAGGGTAGGGTAGGAATGCGGAAATTGATGGGTATTCCGCATTCCTACCCGATTTAATCAGAAGACCAAAAACTCTTCTGCATTCTTATCCGATTTTTGCGGCTAGTCGTTCAGTAGGGTAGGGTAGGGTCAGGTAGGGTAGGAAATTGCAGTCAATCGGAAATTTGAACACCCCTATCACCAAGGACCAAATGCGATCAAAAACAAATCAGGAAATTGCTTATTAAAGGTGTGCATTATTAACATGTGACCTAAATAACTGACTAATGAGAATGGAAATCTAAAAAGACTCAAACATGAATTTGGAAAAATCTGGCTAGAATTTGGGTGTGCCACCATATTCCAACTAGGATCCCAAGTCCTATGAAATCGGGACATGCTTTTATAAATATCGAACGAGCTCAAGTCCAAGTTGCGCACACTCCTTTCGTTACAATTTCCTAGCTTAATCTCATGTCATTACTGACTTAGTAACTTAAGTATTGGAGTGGCTCTGGCCTGCTCAACCCCAACCTATAGTAGTTTGTTCGTCTTGGAGAGAAAGGGTGCACCAAATTGTTCGTGCAGGCTAATTTCAAATTCGATCAAATTTCCACTGTAGATCCTAAAACCAGAAGGTACACAGTTTTTCACTTGTATAGTGGAACATCTGTTGCAATTGGTATTGGGTCTATGTAAATGGTGTTTGAGTTTGCCTTGAATTGGTCTTTCTCTTGGAATGCTTCTTGGTAGGGCCTGCCTAATGCTAATTGAGTTATTGTTTTTAAGATGACATTGAAGTATGATGATGCACAAATCGGTTTCATGCATCACCTGTCGAGTGATTAGTATGGTTAATAAAATGTAGTAAATATGATAGAGAACTCAACACAAGCGGCACACAAAGATAGAGTGGTTCGGTCAGGGTGACTTTCTCCATTTTGAAGGCAAGCCCTAGGAGGGGACGCCAGGAGCTGGGCGCTAGGAGGGGGCTTCAAGAAGGGGCGCCGAGCGGCCTGAGTTCCAAGGGCGTGCCTAGAGATGGCAAAAATAATGTTATTCCAACATCAACATATCCAACATGCTTACCTGATGAGAGAGGCAGACACATCGGGATGTAGAGATATAATCGCTAAGTTGGAGGAAGACTGCTTGTGTGAGAGCAGAGGCAGAGTTTGAGGGTTGGTCATAAGAGAGTTGCACCTCTTAAGACCGAACTTTTGGCGGCCCGCGAGAGAGCCGCTAAGCTGGAGATAGGCTGGCTATGAGGCTGCCTGCACGAGAGCAGATGCAAAGTTTGAGAGTTGCTCGTGAGAGAGCTGCACCTCTTGGGATCAAGCTTTTGACGACTTGTGAGAGAGCCGTTAAGCTGGAGGTAGGCTGATTGTGAGGTTGCCTGCACGAGAGCAGAGGCAGAGTTTGAGGGTTGCTCGTGAGAGCTGCACATCTTGAGACCGAGCTTTTGGCGACCCGTGAGAGAGTCGCTAAGTTGGAGGTAGACTGACTGTGAGGCTGCCCGAACAAGAGTAGAGGCAGAGTTTGAGGGTTAGCTCATGAGAGGGCTACCAAAGCGAAGGCGCACTCTAGTAGATGGAGATGAGGAGGGCGTTGAGGAGCTGGGTGCCTGGGGCCTGGCGCCTAAAATGTTGGGCACTTGGGGGCACTTGAGGAGTTGGGAACTTGGGCAGAAGTGTCTGGCGCTGAGCCTTTTCGACAATCTCCCTCCTTAGTCGGTGTGAGTTCAGTCACAAAATCTATTAATGCCTATGCCTTTGTGGCTGCTCTTTGAGGAGTCGAGTGGTGATGATGAGGGCGAGGACTCACCTCGCCTAGCTTTAGTGACGTCCTAGGCGTTTATATACTTATGAGCTTTTGCCAACAATTTTGGCCTGCTCTTTTGTGGGTGCTTCATCACTCAGAAGAGAAAGCTAGATGAGCGTAGGCCTCCCAAGAAAGCGATTATGGTGACTTTGTCATCGGGCTCCTCAATTTGGAGGACCTCCTCGTTAAAACAAGTGAGGCAACTCCTCAGGCTTTCATCCCAGTCCTGTTTGATGCTGAGCAGGTGGGTGGCAGGCTTTTGGTGTCGTCGTCCTTCGATGAAATGCGACACGAAGGACTTACTCAATTCAGCAAAAGTGCCTATGGAGGTTGGGGTAAGCTTGGCAAACCACTGGCGAGCAGATCCCTTTAGGATAGTTGGGAAGGCCCTGCACATGATTTCGTCAGAAAAGTTGTGCAACTGCATCAGAGATTTGTAGGTGTCGAGGTGATCTAGTGAGTCTTTGGTGCCATCATAGGCTTCTACAATTGGCATTTTAAACTTCTGGGGGAGAGGAGAGTTGGCCACATTGGCTACAAAGGGCATGTCAGTGCGCCTCACAAGGTACTCAACTGTTTCAGGTCCTTGAGCCTTCATGGCATTGAAGATGTTACTAAGTTGGTTCTGTACTTCCTTGATTTTCTCGTCCTAGTGATTGGGGACTTCTTTGGAAAGGGCATTGAAGTGGCTCTTGTGGTCCAAACTTTGATTTTCTCCCTCGTCTTCTTGGAGAGGAGGGTCACCAGCATGGAAGGACGGAGCTGGAGGAGGAGGAGCCACCCCGTGGTGTTGAGGAGGGGCTCCCCTCAAGGGGGCGCCAAAGGGGGCACCTAAGGGGGCGCTCAAGGGGACCTGGGGGCGACCTGGTGGTGGGCGCCCAGTTGGGGGCCTCCTTGGCGCCTTGGGCAAGGGGCTCCCCTGACTTGCTGCTCTCCCGGCTGTGCACTTCCTTGCCCAGCGAGAATCAACTACAGGATCTTCTGGTTCTGGCTTACTAGTAGCTGCATTGTGTCTAACAACATCTTCTGCGAGTTTGGAATAGGATTGGCTGGCAGAGGGGCAACCTCCTCCTCACGTGGTGGATCGTCCTCGGGCTGATTCATGGATCTAGTGGTGATTGCCATAGATACAGAAAGAAAGGTGATTGGGTGAAAATTTAATTAGTTCCCACAGACGGCGCCAAACTGATGATGTATAAATCGGTTTTATGCACCACCTGTCGAGTGATTAGTATGGTTAATAAAATGCAGTAAATATGATGGAAAACTCAACACAAGCGACACACAGAGATAAAGTGGTTTGGTCAAAGTGACTTACTCCACTTTGAAGGACTTTAGTTGTTGGGGTGTTTTATTGCTATAGGAGAGTGGAGAGCTCAAGTGAGAGTAATGAGAGCTTAGGTGAGTCAGGTGTGAGATAAGATGCAAGATGTCAGATGCCAGATGCCAGATGCCCCTCATGTATAGGCGAGACTTAAAATTTATAGGCGCCTCCTAATAGATTGAGGCGCTACATCTGCAACAGATAGACTAATTTAGTGGAGGTGGCACCATTCTTGCAACGGACGGGGTAGTTGCGTGGAGATGGCATGGAGATATCTTTATCAGTTGCAGATTGGGTCTCAGGATGGCGTGGCTGACTTCTTGGCTCCAGGATGGCATGACTGACTGTGCTTCCTTGACTCCGTGGTGAGCCGAGCTGGGTCTCATTTGGGTCGGGCCCATTGGGCTTTGTTTGGGCCGGGCCCATTACTTGAGCTTGGCTCCGTCTGGGCCGGGCCCATCAAAGTAGATTAGGGAAATTTCTATTTGGACCAAGGAAGTCTCTGGTCTAACATGACACTGCATTGCCGGGTGCATTGCCTTAACACTAATATTTGGGCATCCTCTTGGAAGTAGTATGTTTGTTTCGTTGCTTCTGGGTTTTTGCTTTTTAGGAAGTTTTCCCCCAGTTTTAATAGCAAGGCTCTTCATGAGCTACACAATGTTTTTTTTTTTTTTTGATCACAAGACCACTCTGAAACTTCCACTTAAAAGTGGAAGCGGCTGAGGGCCTTATACACACACACCAACCCCAAGGCTATCCGATGTGGGATAGCTCCAGCCCCCGACGACACAATTTTGCACCACTTTTTTACGAGGACTGGGACCCACACACAGACGCGTGGGGCAGACACAAGCACACAAGTTCCTGTTTTTTTTTATCACATGACCACTCTGAAACTTCCACTTAAAAGTGGAAGTGGTAGAGGGCCTTATACACACACACCCAACCCCAAGGCTATCCGATGTGGGATAGCCCCCTACACAACGTTGAATAGTTGTGTTTTGTATTGTGCTATAATTTTGTAAATAACAATTTTATGTGGTGCTGAACATACTTGCAGATTTTGCAGTCCAATTAGATTAATTATTCATAAATAGTCAAAGGTACAGTAGACTAGGTGTTGAAATAGAAGGAAGGAATTAGTTTACCTGGTAAAGAGGTCATCTGGTGCTGAACATACTTGCAGATTTTGCAGTCCAATTAGATTAATTATTCTTAAATAGTCAAAGGTACAGTAGACTTGGTGTTGAAATAGAAGGAAGGAATTAGTTTACCTGGTAAAGAGGACATCTATGACAATGGGATAGTCATGTGACAGGATAGGATGCATTATATTGGCAGTTGTCTGATGAGTTTATAAAATAAGTTTGGATATGCTGTTAATTCTAAAAATTGTAGAATTAAACTTGAGATGCTAACTGGTTAGTAATTGATTGTTATATTTTTTTTCCTTTCTGATGTGCCAGAACTTGCTCGATCAAATTAGTCATTTTGTGTAGGTACCAACGCTGCACTAAATTTACCTTCCGAGACACTGCACCGAATTTTAGATGTTCAAATCGGAGAAAGATCATGTTTCATTTTGTCAAAAGAGTTACTCCAAAGAACAATTGCCATTGCTGGGAAATTCATTCTACTGAACAGTTACCATTCATCTATTACTCTGCAATATTTGATGAGATGATCATGTAATGTAAGACGAAATATATTGGGAAAGGATCGGGCCACTGGTGGAGAAAGTCGACTCCGGCTCAGGTGATAAAACGGAAAAAATAAAATGAGTCAGTTGAGTTTGCATCTGATCACATGAATACATCCTTGACATTTATGCAGTCATCTTCTCCTGAGTTAATATGCTATATTGTGTATAGTGATCAAACTTGTGCACGTCTTTGTTTTGTTTATGGTGGTGAACAGTATCTAAACGGGGTTACATAGATCAAACAAATTTAGACATTTGCATTCTTTTTGTACTAATGTATACTATTCATTTCAAGTATATTTTTTGGTGAAATTGATGGTTTTATGTTTAAGGTAAATCATACTAATGGTCCTTGAGGTTTGCCATTTGTTGAACTTTAATCCCTAAAGTTCCAATTTGCCAATAAGTCCTCAAAATTTTCATACTGGACCAATTTAGTTCTTCGCACTAAATACTATTCAAATTAGTGACAGAAAACAATCATGTGGGAGACATGTGACTACTATTAAGGGTAGTTAGGTCATTATTTAACACTTATATCCAATCACCCTTATTACTCGATTGAACAATTTTAATCATACGCCCCAAAATATTATTGTTCCTCATCTCTTTTATTCCTTCTTTTTTCTCTATAGCACACAAATAAACACCAAACCCCACACCCCCTAGCTCATACACACACCACATTATCTCTGTCCAATTATTTATTTGTATGTGTTAGGATCAAGTTGTAATTGGTCAATTTCGTGAAGTCTTATGTACTTTTGACTGAATTTTATGGTCATTAAGCTTTAAATATCAAAATTTATAAGCGACAAGGAAGGGAAGGAAATCAAGTCACAATGTCATATTGAGTTCACTACGATGCACCTTCAAGTGTAGACAAAGGTAATGACCGTAGAAACCTAACAACCCTTGGTTTAATTTGTTAGACGTAGGACGACTAGTGTTATAGATGGAGAATTTATTCAGAAATGACTCCAAGGGCTTTTTATTGAATAACATTTTCAAAACTTTAAATATGCTTTGAAATGATAGTTTGAGTCATTTATCGGACTCTACTTCATCAACACCTTTTAGTGCTTAAGGAGACACGTTTTTATTTGGCTTTCAGCTTTAAAACCAGGAGGGATGCCCTCCTGCTTGCTTGCCTTTGGGTAGAACAGTCTCTGAAAACTAGGGATAAAATCGGCAAAGACATGCGATTTAGATAGAGGAGACCGTCATTTGAGTCGCTTTCAAGCCGCTCCAGCGGTCTTGAGACGGCTTGAGCAGTTCGAAGGTTGCTCAAGCGGCCCTTACTCAGCCATTCTGATTTGAATCATCTGTTCATTCCAACAACAATTGCCCTCTGACTGCCTTCCTAGTGCTTGAACGGTGGTTCACGAATTTTAGTTTACTTGGTCCCCAAAACAAACTCTATTTTGAATCTATAAATTTAGGGAAGCCTTTCTGAGCTAAAAAAATCTATTTTGTGAGCAAAACTCTACCTCTTACACCTTAGGAGATTCTTCAATAATTCTAGATCCCTAGAGACTAAGGCAAATTTATATTGAGACTCTAATCCAACTTCAAACATTAGAGAAGACGATCTAGTTTGGAGATCAACCATATTCCATTGAAGATGTGTGCATTTTGAGGATTTTGGCGGAGAAGATTGCTTGAGGCCTAAATAATCCATTGCGGTGAAGAGTTTAAGTGAAACTATCCATAACACCGAAGAGGGATTTTCGGTTGAGAGATCTACTGAAGGAAAATAGTGTTTGACCATGATATTGATTGAGGTATAAGAGTCGAGCACTTGTAGATCGACCTTGTGATAGTGGATTAGGCTTTGGTGAACCCCGAGTGATTTTCCGTGGTTTTTCTTGGTTGGGTTTCTGCGTCAACAATTACTTGTCTCTTTATTGCTTATTTGCATATACACTTGTAATTGATGCACACAATCGCACTATGTGTTTGATGATTTGATTGTTTAGCTTTCAATTAATTCATAGTGATTTTGGTGATTGTTGTCTTAGTTGGGATCACGGTGTGAGATTGAGTGTTAATTGATAATCGACGAATTCATTATATCAATATACATGATTTTTGGGTTGTTCATTGTTAAAAAAGATTTTCACATTTAATTGTTTAATTAATTTGTGAAGAGGTAATTGTGGTAGGTTAAAATTGGTGTTTGTCCAAGCTTAAAGTTTGATTCATTTACTCACCTCTCGTCTAGATAGTCTCTTAATTCCACGTGCTTCATCTTGAGGGAGGATCAATTCTGCGTTCAATAAGATAATATTCTTAACAATTGGTATCAGAGCGGGTTTCCCTATAGGATTGCCTTAGGCACTTTGTAGGCATATTTTGCCGGTGCTTACTTACCTATTTTTTGATTTCTTTGAGATTCGTTGTAACTACAAGATGAGAAGGAGGAGGTTCAGTAGCACGACCACCACTTTTTGATAGTACGAATTATGCATATCGGAAAGCTCGAATGAGTGCTTTTCTAAAATCACTTAATGAATGTGTGTGGTTATATGTGCTAGCGGATGGACCCCTCTGACGGTCACTACCCCCATGGAAGGTGGTGAGCCGGCGTTGAACCAAAACCCCACAACCCTCGGACAAAAGTCGAGTGTGATTTGGTGGGTTGAACTCGAAAGACTTCAATGCAATATTCAATGGGGTGACACCAAACAAGTTTCAGAGGATAGCTACTTGTGAAACCTACAAAGAAGCATGAGACATCTTGCAAAGTTTCCCACCAATGGACTCCAATGGTGAAGATGTCTCGCCTCCAAAGGTATACCTTTCTGTTCGAAACATTGAGGATGTAAGAGGATAAAAGTTTTACTGATTTTTATGTTAAACTAAGTAATATTGTTAACTCTTCATTTGCATTAGGTAAGTATGATGAAGACGGCGATTAAGTGAAAAATCTTGATAACTCTACCGGAGAGATTTCATACTAAGGTGATAGCCTTAGAAATAAGTGTCAACATGAAGGAGGTGTCGGTATAATATCTAGTTGGGTCTATTTTGACTTTGAGATGAATCTCCCACCGTCCAGAAAATCAATGGGCTTAGCTTTGTGCTCAACTAGAGAAGGAGATAAATACCAGTCACCCCACTTAGGAGAAGATGACGTAGCCTATCTTGCGAGGAAGTTCAAAAAATACTTCAAAGTTAGTAATGTTGAGTCCTTTAGGTTGAAGGGTAAGGTTAGTAGAACGAAACTTCTTGAGGGAAGAGAGAAAGAGGGAAGAAAGTCTCGACAAGAAGTTGAGAAAAAAGGGCAAGACATCCAATACTTTTAGTATCAAGGTTTTGGACACATGATTGTGGAGTGCCCAAATAGAAAAAATAAGGATTTGCCCAACGAAAAGAGGAGAGCTATGAAAGATAAGTGGAGCGATAATAGTAGTGAGTCCACTCCAAGTGAGGACTTTTCTTTTCAAGAAGATGAGGAGAATTTTATAGCTTTCATTGGCTCACATTCCTCTCCCCCTAGAGAAACTTCAAGAAGTGAAGTTAAAGAAGTTGAAACGAGTCCTACCATGGTGGTAGAAGACTTGGATGTTGAGGTCTCCTCAAGTGAGGATGATACCGAGAACATTGAGGAAATTCATGAAGCTTTTGATCAACTAGTTGAAGAATTCGTCAAGGAAAAAAAGAGAGTGCATGCATTGAACACGAGGCTCAAATTGAGTGAAGAAGAATAGCAAGCACTCCATGTGGACTTAGTTAAGTTCAAGGCTCATAATTGTGGGCTTCAAGAAGAGAATAAGTCCTTGAAGGACAAAATAAGCTTCGTTGAGAGTGAGTGTCATGGGCTTATTGAGACTAAGAAGAGTCTAGAGCTTAAATTGTTAAAAGTTGATAGAGGCAGTCAAGAATCACAAGAACTCTCAAAAAGACTATCGCTAGGGTCAGAAAAGTTAGATAAAGTGTTGTCTATGGGGAAAAGTGTTGATGACAAACTGGGTTTGGATTTTACACATGAAAACACCATCACCACTTCTTCCAAGACCGTGTTTGTGAAAGGTAATCCCAACCCTTCACCCCCACAAGTGAACACAAGCCCATCTAAAGCAAAAAACTGTAAGGTATGTACTTAAAGAAGCCGATTATTAAGGAAACCCAAACCAAATAATCCGTGTTACACTTGTGGAGAGCACGATCACTATAGCTCATATTGCATGAAAAATATGGAAGTCTTAAACAAGAAGCTCTTGCATCTACCTAGCCAATCCAAAGCTTTGAACAGTCAAGTCATGTATCTCATAAGCTAATGGATAGATCATGTGAGTCTAAGTTAAAAATTGCATCATCTAAAATTGGCTCACAAGCTAGAGTAAATAAGGCTTATTCTACTCCCAAAGTAGAAATTGACCTTACATCCGGAGAGAAGAGAGTAAGTTCTACACCCATTGTCCAACCAAACCTAAGAAATTGGAAGGGAAAATAAGTTTGGGTGAGTAAAGAGGACTTTGAGAGGCTCACCACTTCAACCAAATTGGAAGCCACGAGTGTTAGCAAGAAGGTTAAGTCACCTAAGAAATAGGTGAGGTGAGAGTATGGACCTTGGTGCACAAGTCAAGCATTGCATCAAACACCCTAAGTTCATGCATTGTACTTACTTTTATTTGTTTATTTTTTTTTATTTTCTTATATGAAAAACACAAAAACAATAGAAATTGAAAATTCAAGAACATTTTTGATGTCAAGTTGGACATTCTTCATAGGATTTATAGTAGATGCTTTATTTTTCCCTTATTAGTGCATACTTATTCATGTTTTTCTATTTTTATATTTTGTTAAAAATAAAAAATATTGAAAAAAGCAAATATATATATATATATATTGTTTTTCATTGTTGATCATGGTAATCACACTTTGATTTGATTTGTAGTGTATTCACCATTACTTCAAATTTAAGTGCATTACTATGAGATATATTAGAGAATAGAGAACTTGATGGTTATAAATCATATTACATGATCCTTGAATCAATTCTCTTTTGCCCTAACGTGTTTGGATAATGTGTTATTTGTGATTCAAAAATCAAGTACACGCCAATCATTCACCTTCATACTTAGGAGTCTAGCTAGCTTTATTGATTAATGACCGTACATTACTATAAATATTGGTGATAGGTGAACACATAACTAAAGGTTAGTAAAGCCCTAAATCCCTTCAAAGATGTCACGTAGCCAATTATGCGAAAAGAGCTTAATTGTTTTTGAATTGGTGAGAATACTGTATGTTTATTGTCATTATTCATATGTAAAGCAGAAAAAAACTAAGTTCTTGACATTTAGAAGCATGCATTGAAAGTATGAAATTCACGGTCGTGTTAATAGAAGTCATTAGGAGAGGAAGAGATGTAAAAAAACAACAAGGGGTGTATCTAAAAAGAAAAGAAAAGATGCATATAGGACATTCAGTGATCGGTTATGTATTTATTTACACGATGCATTAATGTAATTCATGTAGAACTTTATTAATCCTTTAATCTAGACGGATTCTTGATGGTGTCGAAGTTTAGTTTTCACACACGTTACACTTGAATTAATAAAAAATGCAATATTTACATATATGTGTAAGTGAACTTGAACTAAGTGAGAGGATATTGCTCTAAGGTACATGAAAATTGAGTTCTACATTCATTAATATGTCTTAGAGTAATGTACTAGATGACAAAATAGGGATGCATATGCTATATTGAGAATATATGTGATTTTCATAATTAATGACATTTTTCATTTGACTGTTGAAATTTAAAATTACAGTACATATTTTGATCTTTATTTCATATATGCATGTGCATATAGTTGCATTTAGGTTGTACGTATGTCCATGCATGCATTGGAGGCGTAAAAGATGTTTTGGAGGAGTCGAATTGAGGTTATTTGTTTTGAGTCGAATTGACCATTATTGAGGTTAATTTTTTACTGACTAAAAAAGAAAATAAACATCTCATTGTTATTATGATTTCTTAATCTTTTAATACTGAGATATGTAATTGACACGTGCATATAATGATTGTTAGTTTAATTCATAAAAGAGTGAAATCTATATTTGAGTTAACAAACTTGGTGAATATGGAGATGACATTATTTGCATGGTAAAAATTAATTATTAAAAGAAACCACGTCCTAGTATTTAAAAAGGTTAATGATGTCCTCTTGAGGAAGCTCATAAGTTTTGTCCATGTCAAACCCAGCAGGTGGATTTAATTATCTGACATGATAAATAAATTGAGTGGTAAGATCTCAAGGATAAAAAGAAGTCAATTAAATATAATTGTCAGTAATTTAATTAATTGACAGACATCTGTAATTTTAAATGTGGGGACATTATTAAGCATATAATAGCGAGCAGTTCAAAAAATAATTTTGAGATGGGGTCTGGGAGATCAATAATAAGTTTTTAGTGAACTAACTTATTATTAATGGACCTTGAGATGTTTGTTTTGGGTTGGACATAGGATTCCTAGGCCTATTGGAAACTCGATCCTTATTTATCCTTAGGATATCTACTGTAGCCTATAAATACACACTCGCTGGTTCTTTCTGCCATAACCTTTACTGTCACGTTTAGGAGAGGTAGAGAGAGAGAGAGAGAGCAAGGGAGAAAATTTGGAGGATTGAACTGACACTGCTTTTGGATTTTGGCGTGGAAGGATATATGGTAGAAGATTGTTAGATCCATCAAGTCGACTATTTGATCTGCATCTCTCTTCATTCGTGCGGATCTGCTCGTCAAAGGTAAACCCTATTTCCGCCTTGTAGGGTTAATCGACAAATAAATTTTTATAATCAATTATACGCGCCATCAACGGATCTTGGGATTGCCATTCCAATAGGTTAGACGCTTCTTTCCTTCAATAAACCTCTTCTCTAGATTCCCCCAACAGAGTTATGGACAACTTCATTTGAACGCCTCCACTACAATGGATTGTTTAAGTTTTTTGAGCAATCTTCTCCACCAATATCCTTAGGATGCATACTCCTTCAATGGGTTTTGCGATTCTAACTGTAAAACTCGGAAAAATTTGAATTTTTATGAAAAAATGGCAAAACGGTAATTAGCCGCTACAGTACAGGTTGAAAACTCAAATTTTTGTAGAACTCGGATGACGAAACAGACCTCACCGTTGGATTCGTCTCACGAAATCTAATTACCTAGTCAATTTTTGTTGAATTCCAAGAAAATCATATTTTTTGAGTTTTACGAGACGATCGGGTATCGCGTGACCAAAATAAACGCGACTAGGAATTAATTGAGAAACATAGAAAATAATTTAAAGTTAAATCAAATAAAATATATTAAACTTAAAACGGGACGAGATTTAATTGATTCGGGACAAAATCAGATCAGGAAAAGACGGGGTGTGTGGTTTAATGAGAGCCAAGTGTTTGAGAGTATAAATATGGGAGAAAAATCAGATTTTCTCCCTATTTACCTTCAGATTTTCGGATAGAGAGAGAGAAGAAGAAGAGAAGAAAAATTGAGTGGGTTTCAAGCTTCTCTCTACGATCTAGGGCTAACCGTTCGTCGAAATGTTTTGGGCCAAAAATTAAAGTTGATCTACGCGACGAGAGCTACGTCTACGTACCCAAAATTGGAGATTTCGCTGAATTTTCAAAGACGGGATTTTTAGAAATCAAGGGTTGAAGTTTGATTTGGGTTCTTGGGAGCTTTTACCACTTGTATCACGCTTCAAGAGGCATGATTCTTTTCCTAGCTAGGTTTATTTTCAACCTTGGGTTTCGTATGAAATGGGTAGCATGACTTGAAATGAAATCTCTTGTCTAAATGTATTTCTAGTGTAACTAGAGTATGAGAATGAATAAAATCAATTTTGCATGAATTGGATTTGTTGAGAATTGCTCATTGGGTGATTTCATGAGAATGTGATAAATTGGGCATGATTATGTGTTTATATGATTTTGTGCATTTTAGGTGTTTGATAAAATGCATAGGTTAATTTAACATGGTTGTTTCATTGAAGATGTTATAACATGCTTGGTGAGAATATAGATTGTAATTATATGCTTATGATATAATTGACAATTGAGAATGTTGTTTGAGATAGAATGTTGTTCATATTGTGCTCATGACATGTTGAACATGATATTGTAATTATAATTAAAATCTTGGTTGCATAATGACATGAAATACAATTGTACATTACATTGCATATGCACGGGAATCATCACATTCGTGGGCATGTAACATGGGTGTGGGTGTGTGCATGGTTTTGATCAAACACCATCCTTGGTGGGTTGATACTTGTGCTCGAGAAAGTTGGGCCAATGTTCGATTGAGTCACACGGGTTTGCATTGAAAATTGGGTCGGGGTTAGCAAAAATGGTCATTTGTTAACATGTTTATCATCCATCAACCCACAGAAGTATCCATGAATGTCGTATAACTCGACACCACGACATAACATCTCCTTCACCGGGATCATAAACAACACAGAGTTTGGGCAGAGTCTTCCTTGTACCGGGCACTCCCAAACGCATGATATGTGTACATTTCAATCACTTGACCATTCCAAGGTACAATATACATCCATTTGTCCTTAATATTACTTAATTTACATCATTTGAACAAAAAGACTCAAGGTCCGAAGGCTTTTTTCTACTGGTAGATAATCAACGTTCTACCGGTAGAATAGTTCTCTGGATTTTTTCTACAGGTAGATACTCAATGTTCTACCGGTAGAAGAGCTCTTTGAAAATTTTCTATCGGTAGATAATCAATGTTCTACCAGTAGAAGAGCCCAGTTTGCCGCTAATTCAATCATTTTTCAATTCCAAATCATCCAATCTCATACAACATCCACCCAAACTTATATAACATCCAATTTTACACAAAACTTAGTTCATATGAGTTCGTTTTACAATCCTTTATGCAATATTACATGTCCAAAAACTAATTACACACTTGTTTTACAAAAATATAATTTAAAGCCACAACTCGACTTTCTTCATCAATAAGGGCCCAAGTGAGAGCCACCGGCGCTTGTCCCGCACCTGAAATGTTGTCCCCATAAAGGGTGAGCCACGCTCAATAGGGTATATCTCCTAAAGAGGCTACTCCTCAACCTGGATGCATTTGAAATGCTCACATGCCATTCAACAATGAAACAAATATTTATCCAAGGACATATAACTTCAAGAATGAATGTCATAATGTCATGTCATGTTATGAGGTGAGACTCACACATGCAATGCAACCCGATCCTTCACCGGCTCCCATAACACATGCAATGTCATGTGTATGGATCCGGGCATTCTAAGCCCCCGCCATTGATGTTGCACCTCTAATGACTATTTTATAAAATGAACCATGTGTCTTTCTTGGGTAGGTGATTTTCTGGACTTGCACCAACGGTCCACCACACCGACTCAGATTTTGGTATCCCCCTCCAGTTCCGCGTACACCAATACATTTTTTTGGACTTTCACCGTTGGAAGTGTATAAACCAGTAACCGAGTCTTGCACCCAAGGGAGAATCTAGCCCTTCTTGCTATACCCGACACAAGTTTTTCATGCAACCTGTGCAACTCAGTTGGACCTAGGTCCAACTTTTTCGAGTCCACGCCTCAACCACAAAAAATGGTGTTTGATCCAAAAATATGCACACACCCACACCCTTGTCACATGCCCACGAATGTGATGCTACCCGTGCATAAACAAATATAATGAACAATTGCATTTCGTATCATTATGCAACTAAGATTTCAATTGCAATTACAACATCATGTTCAACATGTCATGAGCACAATATGAATAATTCTATTTTGTTAATGTAACTTATGTCATAAGGCATGTAATTACATTCTAACATCAATACATTCTCAAATTGTCAATTATATCAAAGACATATAATTACAATACATATTCTCACCAAGCATGTTACAACATTTTCAATGAAACAAATATGCTACATTAACATAGGCATTTTATCAAACACTAGAAAAACACACAATCATGTAGCACACAATCATGCCCAATTTATCACATTTCTCATGAATTTACCAAACAAACAAATTTCACAAACCTAATTCATGTAAAATTGTTTAACACATTTCTATACCCATTTTGTCATACTCTACTTATACTAAGAGTACATTAAATAAGATAATTCATCTCTAATCAAATTATCCATTTCATTCGCAACCCTAGGTTGAAAATAACCTAGCTAGGAGAAGAACCCTACCTCTTGAAGTGTAATACGAGTGGGAGAAGCTCCAATAACAATCTTTGTTTCGTAGCTTAGCGAAACCCGCTATCTTTGCTATGGTTTCGTAGCTTACGTCGCATAGAATAATCTTTATTCTTGGCCTAAAGCGATTTGACGAACGGAGAGCCGTAAATCTTAGAGAGAAGCTTGAAGAAAACCCTATTTTCCCTCTCTTCTCTTCCCTTCTCCTTTCCAGAATACCCAGCAGCCAACAATGGGGAAAAATCTGATTTTTTCCCCTTTTCATACCCCTTGGATACTTGGCTCTCGTTGCGCCACACGTCTGCCTTTCCTAACTCCCATTTCATCCCAAATCAATTAAATCTCGTCGCTTTTCAAGTTCAATATATTTTTATTTGAACCAAATTTAAATTATTCTCCGCGTTTCGCAATTAATTTTCGGTCACGTTTATTTTAGTCACGTGACACCCGATCGTATCGTAAAATACAAAAAATCTGACAATCTCGGAATTTAATGAAAATTGACTGTGTAACTAGATTTCGCGAGATGAATCCAACGGTGAGGTCCATTTCATTATCCGAGTTCTAAAAAAATTTGGATTTTCAACCCGTACTGTAGCGACTAATTACCGTTTTACCCTTATTTATAAAAATTCAAAATTTTTCGGGTTTTACATTCTTTCCCCCTTAAAAGGAATTTGGTCCTTAAAAGGAATTTGGTCCTTAAAATTTACACATGCATGCACACATAACCACATGCATATACAACCAGTCACATAACACTTATGACCACAAGAATGTACTTCCATCCTTGAACAAGAACGGATAACTGGTACGTATAATGTCCTCATGCTCCCATAAGGCCTCCAACCCTTTCCCTTTTCCCCCAATCCGCCGATGTTCTTCTTCTTCTTCTTCCCTGTTCTCTACAAAATGACCCACCCTCTACAACTCCATGGCCACACACTCCACATACACAATCCTTCGCTTCATGTTTTGCATTTTAATTTTGAATTTGCTCATGGGTGTCCTGCTTCTGTTTACACTCACGCACAAGGATTTCCATCCTAGCCGAAACCCTGATCTTCCTAGAGATGATTACTTTGTGTATTTTGTTTGTAGGCATCGACAAATGAACATATTTCTACTTTCAATCCTAGCTCCACTTTGCGGATACTGGTAAATTCGAAACATTGAGGACAATGTTGAATTTAGGTTGGGGGGTGAGAACTACAGTTCAGAATTTTTGTTGATCATATTGCGTATTTTGTCTTGTATTTCGTATTTGTACAGTCTTTATAGTATATATAAAAACAAAAAAATTGATGATCATGTCTTTAAAACAACTTTAATCGTTTTGTGACTGACAGACGTTAAAGAACCAGATAGAGTGTCTTAGGATAGTAAAATTTTTTTGGTTCAGTTTAGGCATTTTACGCACTTTTTCATCTGATGTGCATTCTGTGATAATGAGAAAAGAAAGATTGATAAGAAAAACTGAAATCCGAGAACAGCAAGCGAAACCACTGTGTGGTAGAAGCAGTTTTGCTAAACGTCGTTGTGCCAAAAGACTTGGCGCCTGTAAACAATGTGGCCGGATCTTTCACATGAAAGAATATAATCATTGTTCTGAATCAATTTCCGGTCGCGCACTCGATCAATTAGACTGGATAGTGAATGGGCAAAGTAAAGATTATCCTGAGACGCTATGCTATTCCAGTACTTTAGTTACCCGTTTTGTGCGACAGAAAATTAGAAGTCACTGATTGTTCAAATGGCATGGAGACAGGGGAAGACTCAGATTAGACTGCTTTTTGACAAAATTATGGAAAACTGTATTTTTGGGATGAAAGCCATAGGTCCGAACTTTTTGTAAAAAGTGTAAATATCTTTTTGTTAGATGTACACAATCCTTTTTGTTGAAATAAAATGTGGGCTGGGTAAGGAATGCCTTGAAATACCAACCTTAAGCGTGGGTAGGGACTTATTCTGAGACGCCGTGATTTTTTTTTAAGTTCAAATTGTGTACATAGCCTTCTTTTAATGTGTATATAAATGTGCATAAAAATTGTGATTTTTGATTTGGCGTTCGAACGCCATTTAACGTTCGAACGTTCTGTGCTTACAATACTTTGGCCTCAGCAGGACATTAAAAGTACTGGGAGCACCAAACATTCGAACGCCTGGGTAACGTTTGAACTATGACCCAACGTTCGAACGCCAAACCCTCGTTCAAACGACAAGAGCTTACAGTACTGGGAGCTCCAAACGTTCGAACACCTGGGTAACGTTCGAACGTTCTGTTAAAAATCCTTCTATACACATTCGAACGTCAGTGACGTTCGAACGTTGGCTGCATGCCTATAAATACCTGATTCGTCTTCTTCATTTCAAAAACCCTCAAAACCCCCAACACCATTGGTGATTCTTCACTTCCCAGCCCTCAAAACCTCATCCATTTCCAATTTCTACCCAAAATCAAGCATCCCAAACACATTCCCACCTCGTTTCTCTCCTTTCTCACAAGAAATCCCAACTTTTCTTGCCCTAAATCCCCAAAAATCCGAGAATGATGCCTCCAAGAATGAAGATGCCCGCAAGGCACAAGACGGCCAACCAAGAGTCAAATTTTGTGGAGGAAGTGATCGAGGAACGAGAGGGAAGACCACCCATAGTTCGAAGATACGATAGGACCCGATTTCTCAATGCTCTCAAGGAGGATAGGTATGACAAATTTTATCAAAATCAATCAATTGTTTGTGAACGTTCAATTGAGTTGATTGATTTTGTGGAGTTGGGGCTTTATGCCAATATGGAGGCAAGGGGATGGACGATGTATATGAGAAATGTAGGGGAGGCGGTAAAGGAGTTGGTGCGAGAGTTTTACTCCAACGCCGAAATTGTCAATGGGGCGATTAAGACATATGTGAGGGGAACTCACATCAATGTCAATGTTGATTACATTATGGAGATGTGGGCTATACCACGGGTACAAAGGCCGAACTATCCTCCGAGGAAGAATGTTGAGATAGATGTTGTGGGTGTTGAGTTGACGGGCTTGGCGACTTTTGCTTGGGGAGGATGAAGATTTTTTAGGTAGGGTGAATTGATGGACAAGTACAAAATGTTGAACTTGATTGCCGTCTCGAACCTTGCCCCCATCGGACGCAAGAATCAGATCCTCCCATAGATGGCCCGATTGCTATACACAATAGGTAGGGGCCAAAGCATAGATCTCCTATCCTTGTTCTTGACGGAGATGATGAAGGGGTGTGATGTGAAAAGGAATTCACTCCCCTTCGGTGCACTTGTGACGAAGATGTGCCTAGACTATGGAGTGCAAGTTAGGCCACAAATGGGAGTGCATAAGCCGATGAGACTATTGAACAAGGCATCCTTCTGAAGGAGCCAAGGTCACAGTGGCAGCTCGGCGATGAGACAGGATGTGCCACCGGCCCAGGGCACCGATGAGGTGCAGGATGCCTTGGACGCCGAGGAGGAGAGAGAGCTCGATGCAGGTACCAACACCAGCACCAGAACCCGACGGTCACTACAGGATATCATGGTTGGCATCAAGGCAAGCAAGATGAGATTCTTCGACAGTAGGAGGAGATTTTGAGCCTTTTGAGGGGTGGAGTTGGAGGACCATCAGACGCTGGAGAGACGAGAGAATGAGAGAGAGATTTCTGTACTTAGTGTGGATGGTTGTGTGGATGATTTGAATTTTTTTTTGCTAAACGATGATGTTTTGTGAAATGAATTGGTTTTTATTATATCTATCTTTTTAAATGCATGTGTTAGCCTTAGCATTACATTGTTATCGGTTAATAATTGATGAAAATATTGAGATTGTTTGCTAAAGTGACTAATCACATGATCGGTCTGACACCTCACCTAGCAATCTAGACTTAAAACCACATGTCTTTGAAAAATAGTATTTTCTCTATGCTTAAATGTCAAATGTACATTAGTATTTGTTATTCTTAAGGTACAAGATGACCAGACTTGAAAATGGAATTGATATATAACCGACATTCTTTGAAAACCTGAAATAACCATTGGAGATAACAAAGAATACCATGGTAAGTTTCGAGCCTTGCGATGCTTTTGAGAGAAAATCAACATTTACTCAAGTAAGGTTTTTCATTTTCTATCCTTGAATAGTCTCATTAAAATTGTTATTGATTGACGCAAATGGAGTAGTCTATTGATGTATCCCACAAAGAATCTGTTCATACGACACATACATGTGCACATGCTTGAGAAAGGATCTTAGGCCATATTTGATTTAATTTTGAGCCTTAGCCATTGCTTTTACAAAATTATATCCCTAGTTAGCCGGGATTGAGCCTTTAAAAGTTTGAATTCTTTTTCATATAACCCATATGATAGTCGAGCCACGGAAAAATATATTTGACATACCTTTGCTATCTAATTTTCTTGCACCCTCTTATAAATCAATATAATACAGAAAAACAAGAGAAATAGAAAAGAAGATGGTGGCTACTGTTCAAAGAAAGAAAAGTTTGTGGAAACAACTGAAAGTTAAAGAGAAAGGAAGACAGAAAATGACCAAGAAAGTGAAAAATGAGAAAAAGAATGAAATACCATGTAGTTGATGTTTCGAAAAGCTAGAAAGAGGTGTGTTACATTACATAAGGAAATGATAGCTTTTGAATACCAATGACGTCATTTCGTTAACCACTGACCCCTGGCCACATTACAACCTATAAAAAGTCCTAATTGATCTCAAATTTGATGCATATGTAGGTCGTCAACCAAAAGTCTGGGGTATGTTAATAGTATTACTTTATTTGTATCAATATTCTTCCATGAGATTATGCCAAACATGATTAGTCTGTTTCCTTAGATTTCACTCCCGTACTAATCGTGCATGTGAATTTACAATTGGCTTTCTTCTAATCACATGTCATTTGAGAGAAAAGTCACTATAATCGGAGGGAATTTTTGCTGAGAGCATTCTAAGAGAGGTTTGTGAAATCAAAGCTATCCATGGAGGGTTGTAAAGAGGAGTGTTTGTTATATAACAATTCTTGTTGCTAGAATGATTATTCTGACTACATAGGGAATTTCAAATACCAATGTAACAAATGTTTATTTTTGCACAGAGTATATACCGATGAAAGAAAAATGCTTGGGAGGTAAGTCGAAATTGAGGGTTGGGTGTCTCAACGACCTTGGTGCTAACTCACTCTGACAAGCAATCTCACACACACACATCTGTTCGACTAAAGTTTGTGGGTAGCTTCATTGTAAACCCTCACGAGATAACACTCGTCTGCTAGGGGAAATCTAGGGGTTTAACGGCTTGTTGCATATGCTAAATGCAACCGGATGACCTACGAAAATGGCATTGTAAATAATTTTTCATTCAATTATTGTTGTATTACTAGAGACTAGCAATATTTTGGTTGGGGGGGGGGGTGTGATTAGTAGTTAAAATTAGCAACTTACTATACCTTTTTAAGACTAATTATGCTTTGATAGAGTTTCAATGATGACATTTCAGGAGAAAGATTGTGCAAGGGCTTAAAGTCAATGGATAACAAACTTTCATGCAACACCCACATGTTTTTGAAGAAAATTGGAGAAGTTTGAAATAACATGAACGTTCGAACGCCAATCCACGTTCGAACGTCCTCTTGAATTATTTGAGAACCAGACTACTGAGGTGATATCATTTGGCGTGCTGAAGTTACTCTCACAGAAGAACAAAGGCCGCTTGAGTAGGAAGTTCAAACTTCATTCAGCGTTCGAATGCCCATCAAGGAAGACAGGAGACAACGTTCGAACGACATCTAACGTTCGAACGTTGTCCCCAGACAAGCTGCAGAGTGGTTGATTTTCTATCCGACCTTGGGGTATTCACTTGGACTTTGAAGACTTTGTACTATTCTTTCACACTTCTTTACCCCCTCCTCTTTGCCTACAAATACTCCCATTGTGGGAGCTTCAAAGGGGACTTAAAAATTTGGGGTGTTAGTCTTAGAATTAGACTTACATTTACTTGCATAGAGGGAGATAGATCATCTTTTGGTTGAGGAGGAAACCCTCCAAAAGTGACTAGCTTTCTTCTACTTTCATTATTAGTTTCATTTACTTCCATTGTTTGAGCTTCCTTCTTCTTTTAGAGGAGTGAAACTCTTCCACTTTTCTAGAGATTTACCAAAGCCGTGAAGGGTGAAATGTGATTCACTCATTTTTCGTCGAAAATCGCCTCCTTGTGTAGTGTGTTTTACCTTGTAACTCCTCTACTTGGAGGGATGAGAATCACTCTTCTAGCTTTACCAAAGCCATGAAGAGTGAGTAGTTCCTCATTCACTCTTTAGTAAGAGTTGATGGACATATATAAATCGTTTGGAAGTTATATTTGTGCATTTCGTTTATGCTTAATGTGTTATATTTTACTTGCTTATTGAATGATTGAATGCATCTAGCAAAACTAAGGTACTTTGCACAACCATAAGTCTTTTCTATGACATAGATGACTCTTGGCATAGGAAGACTCATTGGTCATTTGCAAGTACTCCAGCTAGATCTTCATGACTACCTTTCAATCTTCACCATTATTGTGCTTCAACTAAGAATGGAATACTAACACTGTGGTTGGATGCCTTGTAGAAACACTTGCTTGTTTGTAGACGGGCTGAGTCTCGGCACAGATAATTCTTGTAAATCTCTACAAAGGCATCGAAACCATGCTCTTAATTCTTACAATCCATCTTTATCTTCCGATTAACTTTATGTTGACACAGGGATTAATTGAGTTCCAAAGCACAAGTATAACAACCGGAAGATTGACTACATGTCCAGATCCTCGAGCTAAAGGGTGACATTTACATTTGAAAGAATATTATAGTTTCTCTAGAAAATCCTCTTGGAAAGAATACTATATTCTGTCCTGATCAAATCCATAAAGATCATCACTTTAAATCTCAAGGGTTCCAGTCACTTTGGTCTCTGTCACTACTTATTTCGAAACACCAACATTAGTTCCCTGTGAATTCGACTCTGGACTTAACCGGATTATTACTACAACTTGACCGCTTGCACTTGGATGTACACATTTCGGATCAAGTTAAGTTTTTGGCGCCGTTGCCAGGGAACGAAAAAGGTGTTTTAAGGTAAAAGGTGAAAAGACCTTCATTTGTGAATATATATATATATATATATATATATATATATAATTTTTTTTTACTGTGTATAATTCTTATTTTATGTCTGAGGACGATCCTCACTTTCAAAATTTGCCAGAAGAATCTGTTGGGTCTGTGAATCAGTCTGAACCATCTTCACCTCGATCAATAGCAAACTCTTTTGACAATAGCATGACAAATAATGAGAGACCAGTGGAAGTTCATGTGAGAGAGGGGGAAGTTCCTAACATTCGAACTCTGCGGGATTACTTGCATCCCTCACGAAAAAGTGTCCCCTCTTGTTTTGTGTTTCCTGCAAATGCGCCCCTATTTAATGTATAGGCGGGGATAGTGCCACTACTACCTCAATTTCATGGACTCGAATATGAAAATCCGTTTCTGCATATAAAAGATTTTGAGGAGGTATGTGGAACATTCCAAGACAATTCTGAACTGGCCAAGTTGAAACTTTTTCCTTTCTCTTTAAAGGACAAAGTTAAACAATGGTTAAACTCTTTGAAAGCTCATTCAATACCAAATTGGCATGCATTACATAATGAGTTTTTCAGAAAATTTTTTCCCTTACACCATACCAATGTACTCAAAAGGCAAATCATGAATTTTTCGGTCAAAGTGGGAGAAACATTTTACCAATATTGGGAGAGATTCAAGGATCTTCTTCAATCCTATCCACACCATGCTTTTGAAAATTGGACTTTGGTAGGATTTTTCTATGACTCCTTGCCCACTAGACTACGTAAGTTTGCAGTTTGTTGAAATGATACCTCAAGGAGAGTTCATGGGAAAGAGTCCAGAGGAGGCATTCAACTTTTTTGACACCATATCTGATAGTTCTCAGATGTGGGACTCAGCCTCTCCTACCACTGTTGAAACCAAACCATCTACTTCCCAAGGGGGTAAGTATGTTTTGAAAGAAGATGATGACCTGAGAGCAAAAATGACTACCTTGTCTCGAAAGCTTGAAGCTCTAGAGATGAAAAAGGTACATCAACTTGATGTTGGCCCTCCCACAGAACAAGTGTGTGAGATTTGTGCACTGACAAGACACCCTACTGGGGAGTGTCCTAACATTCCGGCATTCGAAGAAGTCTTGTTGGAATGAACAAATGCAATTTCTAACTTCAACAAGTCTTATTCCAACCCGTATTCTGAAACACATAATCTAGGGTGGCAGAATCACCCGAACTTCAGTTGGTGGAACACACACAATCAACTCCCATGAATCCACAACAAATTTCACAACCACCACCTCAAGGACCTCCTGCATATCAACCATACCAACCACCACACAAAAGAAGTCTTGAGGATACACTGAATAAGTTCATTGAAACCCAAATGAACTTCAACACTCATTCCACTCAGGTTTTCAATGATTTCAAGGCACAGACCACCCAGTCTTTCGAGAATCTCAAAAGCCACATCTAAAAATTGATCCAATCAATGACCACACATGAGAAGGGCAAGTTGCCAATTTCATGTGAGAAATCCTTCAATCATGGAAACCCCACAAGACCAATCTCAAGCTATCACTACACTGAGAAGTGGCAGAGTGATTGACAAAACCATCAGAGACATGTTAATTCCAAAGTCAAAACCTAAGTCAATCCCAATCACTGAACTAGTTGAGCCTGAACCTGTGATTGAAAAAGAGCCAGAACCATCAAAGGAAAAAGATCCTTCTTGTCCTATTCTTGCTCTTTTTCCTCAAAGACTCAAAACAGTACAGAAGTTGAATAACCATCCAGAAATTTACGAGCTCTTTAAGCAAGTGAAAATCAATATTCCACTTCTGGATGCAATCAAGCAAGTTTCCTCTTATGCCAAGTTTCTAAAAGACTTGTGCACAATCAAGAGAAGCCAAAATGTTCAGAAAAAAACCTTCTTGACAGAACAAGGCAGTGTCCTTCTTCAACACAAAACCCCTCCAAAATATAAGGATCCAAGATGTCCAACTGTGTCATGTGTCATTAGAAACTTCAGCATAAAACAAGCTCTGCTGGATCTTGGAGTTAGTGTCAATTTGCTCCCTTTCTCTGTCTATCAACAATTGGTCTGGGTGAACTCAAACCCACTTGTATTACACTCCAGTTGGCAGATAGGTCTGTCAAAGTCCCGAGAGGCATTGTTGAGGATGTCCTTGTTCAAGTAGACAACTTCGTCTTTCCTGTAGATTTTATTGTTTTGGACACTCAACCAACAATGCATTCAGAGAATCAAATTCCCGTCATTCTTGGTCGACCCTTCCTAGCAACCTCCAATGTATTGATCAATTGCAGGAATGGAGTCATGAAATTAAATTTTGGGAATATGACTCTTGAGCTTAATATTTTCAATATTGCCAAGCACCTAGGAGAGGACAAAGAAACGAGAGAAGTAAATTCCATTGAGTCTTTGGTTCACGAACATTTGAATGATATATTTTGTGAACCCTCTACTGAATCCTGTCTGTTGGAACCTATCACATCTGAGTTAACAGATGATGATCAAAATCCACAAAGTTGCCCCGCTCATGCTGTTGAGACATGGGCATCCAAATTTGAAGAACTTTCATCAAGTGGTACAAAGCCACTTTCATCAAGTGTCAAGCCACCAAAGCCTGAACTAAAAGCTCTCCCATCTGACCTAAAGACTGTTAAAGATGTCCGATCATTTTTAGGACATGCAGGGTTCTATAAGAGATTCATAAAAGACTTTAGTACCATAGCTAAACCCATGTGTCAAGCTAAACCCACGTGTCATCTCCTAAGTCAGGATGTATCTTTTGTGTGGAGTGAAGCATGCCAGAAGCTTTCGATAAGCTTAAAGGTATGTTAATTTTTGCCCCAATAATGCAACCTCCTGACTGGACTCTACCGTTTTAATTAATATGTGATGCAAGTGATTATGTTGTAGGAGCTGTGTTGGGACAAAGAAAGGATAAGAAACCCTATGTGATTTACTATGCAAACAAAACTTTGAATGATGCTCAAATGAATTATTCCACAACTGAAAAAGAATTACTTGTTGTAGTTTTTGCTCTGGAGAAATTTTGTTCTTACCTTGTTGGTTCGTTTGTTATTGTGTTCACTGATCATGCAGCATTAAAATTCTTGCTCAGAAAGAAAGATGTCAAGCCAAGGCTCTTGAGATGGATACTCTTATTACAAGATTTTGATCTGACCCTTAAGGACAAGAAAAGTGTTGAGAATGTGGTGGCAGATCATTTATCCAAGTTAACATATAAATTTCATGAGGATGGCCGGCCAATCAATGAAAATTTTCCTGATGAACAACTGTTCACAGTCATGGAAACACCATGATACACTGATATTGCTAACTTCCTTGCTACTGGTACGTTTCCTCCTTCCTTTACAATGATGGATAAGAAGAAATTTCTGAGGGAGGTTCGTAATTTCTTTTGGGAGGATCCATACGTGTTTAAATACTGTAAGGATCAAATCATAAGGCGTTGTATCCCCAATCATGAGAGCAGACTGGTAATATCTTTTTGTCATTCTGAAGCATGTGCTGACCATTTTTCATCTAAAAAAACCGCTGCAAAAATCTTGTAGTGTGGATTTTATTGGTCCACACTTTTTGAAGATGTCCATGCCTTTTGTCTAACATGTGATAGATGCCAAAGGTTGGGAAGCATTTCTAAAAAAAATATGATGCCCTTGAACCCAATTCTGGTAATCGAAATTTTTGACTGTTGGGGCATCAATTTTATGGGTCAATTTCCCCTTCCTTTGGCTATCTATATATTTTAGTGGCTGTTGATTATGTATCCAAATGGGTTAAAGCAATTCCATGTCGAAATAATGATCACCGAACACTGATTAAGTTTTTAAAAGAAAATATTTTGTTTAGATTTGAAATTCCTAAATTCATTATAAGTGATGGGGGTGCTCATTTTTGCAATTGTCCTTTTTGAAATTTGATGAAAAAGTACTTGATTTCTCATAAAATTGCAACCCCTTATCATCCACAAACTAATGGACATGCTGAATTAACTAATCGAGAAATCAAACTGATTTTAGAAAAAATGGTAAACCCAGACCGCAAAGATTGGTTGTTAAGACTAACTGATGTACTTTGGGCATATCACACAGCTTTTAAAATAATTTTAGGCATGTCTCCTTATCGATTAGTTTATGGCAAGCCTTGTCACCTACCTGTGGAATTGGAACACAGAGCATACTGGGTCATTAAAATAATGAACTTTGACTTAGACAATGCTGGAATCTCAATAAAACTTTAGATTAATGAGTTGGAGGAATTGAGAAATGAGGCATATGACAATGCCAAAATTGCAAAGGAAATGATGAAAGTTTTTCATGATAAAAACATATTGAGAAAATTCTTTTTCCCTTCACAAAAAATCCTCTTATTTAATTCAAGGCTCCGCCTGTTCCTGGTAAGTTGAGATCTAGGTGGACTGAGTCTTACATCGTCAAACAAGTGTTGGGATATGGAGGAGTGGAAGTGGAAAATCCATTAAATAGTAATATTTTTATTGTCAATGGTCAACGTTTGAAACCATTTTTCGAAGACTTTGATAAAGATGTGGAAACCATTTTTTTAATGGATCTAGAATATTCCTCCGAGATTCGCGCCTGCCGACACAAAAAGGGGTCGAGTCAGCAAAAATCTAACCCAACCCGACCCGAAAAGACGCCCTTATAAGGCCTCCAACCCTTTCCCTTTTCCCCCAATTCGCCGCTGTTCTTCTTCTTCTTCTTCTTCTTCGTTTTCTTCCCTGTTCTCTGCAAAACGACCCACCCTCTACAACTCCATGGCCACACACTCCACAGACACAATCATTTGCTTCATGTTTTGTATTTTAATTTTGTATTTGCTCATGGGTGTCCTGCTTCTGTTTACACTCACGCACAAGGATTTCCATCCTAGCTGAAACTCTGATCTTCCTAAAGATGATTAATTTGTGTATTTTGTTTCTAGGCATCGACAGATGAACATATCTCTACTTTCAATCTTAACTCTACTTTGTAGATATTGATAAATTCGAAACATTGGGGACAATGTTGAGTTTAGGTTGGGGGGTGAGAACTACAGTTCAAATTTTTTGTTGATCATATTGCGTATTTTGTCTTGTATTTCGTATTTGTATAGTCTTTGTAGTATATATAAAAACAAAAAAATTGATGATCATGTCTTTAAAGCAGCTTCAATCGTCTTTGTGACTGACAGATGTTAAAGAACCAGATAGAGTGTCTTAAAGCTTAGCATGCATGGATAGTAAAAAATTTTTGGTTCAATTTAGGCATTTTACACACTTTTCCATCTGATGTGCATTCTGTGATAATGAGAAAATCAAGATTGATAAGAAAAACTGAAATTTGAGAACAACAAGCGAAACCACTGTGTGGCAGAAGTATTTTTGCTAAACGTCGTCGTACCAAAAGACTTGGCGCCTGTAAACAATGTGGCCAAATCTTTCACATGAACGAATATAATCAGTGTTCTGAACTAATTTTTGGTCGTGCACTCGATCGATTAGACTGGATATTGAATGAGGAGAGTAAGGATTATCCTGAGACGCCATGCTATTCCGGTACTTTATTTACCTGTTTTGTGCGACAAGAAATTAGAAGAGTCACTGATTGTTCAAATGGCATGGAGACAGGGGAAGACTTTGATTAGACTGCTTTTTGACAAAATTGTGGAAAACTGTGTTTTTGGGATGAAAGCCAAATGTCCGAACTTTTTGTAAAAAGTGTAAATATCTTTTTGTTAGATGTACAAAATCCTTTTTGTTGAAATAAAATGTGGGCCGGGTAAGGAATGTCCTAGAATACCAACCTTAAGTGTGGGTAGGGACTTATCTTGAGACGCCATGATTTTTTTTCAAGTTCAAATTGTTTACATAACTTTCTTTTAATGTGTATATAAATGTGGATGAAAATTGTGAGTTTTGATTTGGCGTTCAAAAGCCATTTAACGTTCGAATGTTCTGTGCTTATAGTACTTTAGCCTCTACAGGACATTAAAAGTACTGGGAGCACAAAACGTTCAAACGCCTGTGTAAAACCCGAGAAAATTTAAACTTTTGTGAAAAAGGGCAAAACGGTAAATTGCCACTACGGTACAAGTTGTAAACCTGAATTTTTCTAGAACTCGGATGACGAAACGAACCTCACCGTTGGATTCGTCTCGCGAAAACTAGTTACCCTGTCAAATTTCATTAAATTCCGAGTTAGTCGGATTTTTTGCGTTTTACGAGGCGGTCGAGCCTCGGGAGACCCAAAAACGAAATTCTGAATAAAATTTTAAATTTTGGGAAATAAAGGATGGCAAGTTGAAATAAAAAAATTTTGAACTTGAACCGGAGCGAAATTTAATCGTTTCGGGGTTAAAACGGACCCGGGAAATAAGGGCTGTGTGGCGCGTTGTGGGCCAAGTATTTAAAGAGTATTTAAAGGGGAGAAAATCAGATTTTCTCCCCATTTTGTTCAGCCGATCAACGTGAGAAAGAAGAGAGGGAAAGAGTAAGTTTTCTCCACCTTCTCTCTAAGATCCTCGTCTCCACGGAGCTCAAATCAACTCGAGCCAAGAGAAAAAGTTGTTCTCCTCGCCAAGGACTACAAAACCATACCAAGGAAGTCGAGTTTTGGGGTGATTCGAAGAACGGGATTTTGGGAAGCTAGGGCTTGGAGCTTGAATCGGGTCTTGGAGGCTTCTCAACGTTGTTCTCCACGCTTCAAGAGGTAGGGTTCCCTCCTACCAAGGTTTATTCCACACCTAGAATGCTTAGGTGAAATGGGTAAATGAATAGATATAGATATATATATATGTATGTCATTTGCCTATGGTTGTGAAATTGGGTGAAATGGGTTGAAATCAATTCTAATTGGATTGGTAATTAGAAGTTTCTAAATGAAATTTCTAGGATTGAGTATATGAAATTAACCCAATGTGACTCTTGGGCTATATGAAGTGTGGGCATGCTATGTGTTTATCTTGTGCTTGAAATTGAAGTATGTTATCTTTTGATAATGTGATGACATGCTTGGGTGTTGATTAAGATTAAATGTTGATATATATACATGCTTGTGATATATTGACATTGTAAGGAAATATGGAAATTATATGCTTATGATATGATTTTGCCATGAAGTGTGAGAAATGTATTGTAAATGTTCATATGTCACTCATACCATATTGAACATTGTAATATTATTGAAATGGGACATCACATTTCATATGCACGGGAGCATTGCACTTAGTGGGTGTGTGTGCATGGTGGTTGTCTTCACCACGCTTGGTGGATGACAAGTGGGCTCGGGTAAGATGGGTCGATGACCTAATCGAGTCGCAAGATTTGCACGGTTGTTAGGGTTGGGGTAGCAAGAAGGGCTAGACTATCCCTCAGGTGAGAGACCCGGTGATTGGATACGCACTCCGTTGGTATAAGAGTCCATAAAGTGTATCGGTGTACGCGGAACCGTTGGTGGAAGTCCATGAATTCCGTGTCGGTTGGGTGCCGTTGGTGTAAGTCCATAAATATCCACCCCAAGAAAGACCCTAGAATGAAATGTCATTTGATGTACAACATAAATGACGGATTAGTACACATTGGCACTTGCATGTGTAGAGGAGCCGGGAGGGACTGGGATGATATGCTTGAATGGGTCTCATCTCATTCCATAGCATGGCATTGCAAATTCCATCATTGAATATAATTCCTTGCTTGGAATGTTATAAATTGTTGTTTTGGGCATGTGACCATTTCATATGCATATAGGTTGGGGAGTAGCCTCATTAGGAGATACCTTATTGAGCGTGGCTCACCCTTTGTGGGAAAAACATTTCAGGTGCGGGGTTCACACCGGCAGACGGCTCCCATTTCGAGCCCCAAAGTTGAAGAAAGCCGACTTGTGGCTTTTATGGTTATTTTGTAAAGCTTGTGAAAGAATTCCATTTTTAATATGTAAATGTATGGAATCAATTGTAATAGAACTTGTACAAACCATGTTTTATATGGTAATCCTTGTCAAACATGTATTTGATGAATTGAGAAGGGTTTTGAATGGATTGGAAATGGAAAATGGTTGAAAATGGCAAAACTGGGCAGAGAGTACCGGTACTGGGTACCGGTACTGTATGGTACCGGTACTGTGTACCCGTACCCCCTTTCCAATACTGAATGGTACCGGTACTGTGTACCGGTACTGAATGGTACCGGTACTCTCTCCAAAATTTTCAGATTTTCACACTACTTCGCCCTATTTTCAATCTACGTTTTTCTTCCCTCCAATGATGTAAATGGACTATAATGGAGTACAAATCATGGTATATTGAATATTGGTTGAACCCAAATGAATAATCGAATCCGGTTAACAATTGTGAGTTAAGATCCCGGTTAAGGGGATGCTACTACCGTGGTGTTAGGTTGAGTGACATCCATGGGTATTTCCGCGGGTTGACGGGTGGTCAACGGTTAATATAGGACCCCCGGAAATTGGGGCGTCACAGCCTGGGTAACGTTTGAACTAAGACCAAACGTTCGTACGCCAAACCCTCGTTCGAACGACAGGTGCTTACAATACTTTGGCCTCTGCAGGACATCAAAAGTGCTAGGAGCTCCAAACGTTCGAATGCCTGGGTAATGTTCGAACGTTCTGTTAAAAATCCTTCTATACACGTTCGAACGTTGGCTGCGTGCCTATAAATACCTGGTTCGTTTTCTTCATTTCAAAACCCCCCAAAACCCTCGGTGACTTTTCATTTCCCAGCCCTAAAAACCTCATCCATTTCCAATTTCTACCCAAAATCAAGCATCCCAAACACATTACCACCTCGTTTCTCTCCTTTCTCACAAGAAATCCCAAAAATCCAAGAATCATGCCTCCAAGAATGAAGATGCCCGCAAGGCGGAAGACGGACAACCAAGAGCCAAATTTTGTGGAGGAAGTGATCGAGAAACGAGAGGGAAGGCCACCCATAGTTGGAAGATACGATAGAACTCGATTTCCCAATGCTTTTAAGGCGGATAGGTATGACAATTTTTATCAAAACCAAACAATTGTTTATGAACGTTCAATTGAGTTGATTGATTTTGTGGAGTTGGGGCTTTATGCCAATATGGAGGCGAAGGGATGGACGATGTATATGAGGAATGGAGGGGAGGCGGTGAAGGAGTTGGTGCGAGAGTTTTACTCCAACGCCGAAATTGTCAATGGGGCGATTAAGACATATGTGAGGGGAGCTCACATCAATGTCAATGTTGATTACATTGTGGAGATGCAGGCCGTACCACGGGTGCAAAGGTCGAACTATCCTCCGAGGAAGAATGTTGAGATAGATGTTGTGGGTGTTGAGTTGACGGGCTTGGCGACTTTTGCTTGGGGAGGACGAAGATTTTTTAGGAAAGGTGAATTGATGGACAAGTACAAAATGTTGAACTTGATTGCCATCTCAAACCTTGCCCCCATCGGATGCAAGAATGAGATCCTCCCATAGATGGCCCGATTGCTATACACAATAGGTAGGGGCCAAAACATAGATCTCTCGTCCTTGTTCTTGACGGAGATGATGAAGAGGAATTCACTCCCCTTCGGCACACTTGTGACGGAGATGTGCCTGGACTATGGAGTGCAAGTCAGGCCACAAATGGGAGTTCATAAGCCGATGGGACTGTTGAACAAGGCATCCTTCTGAAGGAGCCAAGGTTACAGTGGCAACTCGGCTATGAGACAAGATGTGCCACCGGCCCAAGGCACCGATGAGGTGCAGGATGCATTGGACACTGAGGAGGAGAGAGAGCTCGATGCAGGTACCAGCACCAGCACCCGACGGTCACTATGGGATATCATGCTTGGCATCGAGGCTAAGCAAGATGAGATTTTTCGACAGCATGAGGAGATTTTCATCCTTGTAAGGGGTGGAGTTGGAGGACCATCAGACGCTGGAGAGACGAGAGTGTGAGAGATAGATTTTTGTACTTAGTGTGGATGGTTGTGTGGATGATTTGAATTTTTTTTTTGCTAAACGATGATGTTTTCTGAAATGAATTAGTTTTTATTATATCTATCTTTTTAAATGCATGTGTTAGCCTTAGCATTACATTGTTATCTGTTAATAATTGATGAAACAGCGTTCAAACTCCATCCAGCGTTGGAACGCCCATCAAGGAAGACAGGAGACAACGTTCGAACGCCATCTAACGTTTGAATGTTGTCTCCAGACAGGCTGTAGAGTGGTTAATTTTCTATCCGAACCTTGGTGCATTCACTTGGACTTTGAAGACTTTGTACTATTCTTTCACACTTCTTTACCCCCTCCTCTTTGCCTATTGCTTGACTTTTTCCGTCATTCCTTATTTTCGACCATGATTCCGGTAATGTGTATGTGGCTTATACGATTAGATGAGTGTTACTCTCCCTCGGATATCATGCAAGAAATGGAAAAACGGGTGTGAATGAACAAAATGTGTGTGTGTGTGTGCAAAATTGCTCCCCAAGCGTAGAGAGAGTCTTGCAATGTCGTGTTTTACTTGGAATGGGTATTCCAAAGTCGTCTCCTCAGGGAAGGAAGGTGAATCGTGTTGAATGTGATTTTGTAAAAAAATAGAAAAGTGTAAATCTTTGAGTTTGTGTTTTGGTGAGTGAGATTTTGATAAAGATGCAATGGAAACAATGTTGGTTAATCCAAAGAGTTCATTCTAATGGGAATGTCAAATCAACTCAAGACATTTTTCCAATGGTGCATAGGTGTTCGATGGATTCGTTGGAAGCGAGGGACTAAAATGGAAGTGAGGGCTCAAGCATACCTCGTGACAAATCTACGGTGTATAAAGTACTCACAACCATGTCCGCACTCAGCCTAGTCAAACCAAATCACCTTTCACTACAAGGAAGAATGAACGAGAGTCGATTTCACATACCCAAGAGGAAATCTCTCTTGGATTAGCCAACTAAAAATCTAGCTACTCATAATAAAAAGAAAGACATACATAATGTAAAGAGACATAATGAAGAAATAAAACATGGAACTTGTATTCTTGCAAGAAAAGAGTTAAACAACAAGAGAGAATGCATTCATAGTCAAAATACAAATATTGAAGGCAAATACCCAAATGTAAAACTTGAAATGCTAGAAGATGTAGTTAAACTTGAATACACTTGAAATAAAGGAGATTAAAGTGCAAGAAGTAAATATTACAAGTGATTTAAAGCTTACTACAACTGAAATGAAGAAGAAAATGCAAAAACATAAATTTCTCTCTCTAGAACTTCATCTTCTTCATTGAAAACTTCTCTCTCTAAAACTACTCCTAAGCTTAGGTAGCATCTTCCTTCCTCAAAGCTTGTGTGAATGCTGAATAAATGGTGTTAAGACCTCTGCATTTTCGTCCATAGGGCTCCTCTAGCATGTGTGTCTAGGCCTCCCATCAATGGGAGGTGAGTTGATGGCTTTGGACAGGCTAGGACAAGTCTAGCCTGCATCCTAGCCTGCAACCCACCATGCCTCCTCCTTCTCTCTCTTCCTTTCCCATCATCCATCTTCCAAGGCTGACTTTAGGGTGTAGGAGGCATGTATGTATGTAGAATATGTCAGGGGACAAGTAGGAGAATCATAGGTGGGACCCCCAAGTGGCAGAGCTTGAGTTGCAGGATGTTCTGGCGGTTCTGGGCCAAACCTTCCGGAAGGTTGAAACAAACCTTCCGGAAGGTGCTAGATCAGGACCAGTTTTCGTAAAATTGTCAGAACTTTTCATCCAACCATTCGATTGAGCTGAAATTTTGACACATTACAGAGGATATCCAGATCTAACACTTTCATGTTTTACACTTTTTCAGATTCAATGTGTATCATGGTCAAAAATGGGGAAAATAGAGGTACCAATACCAAATGGTGCGGGTGCCGATACCAAAAATCAAGTAGGCTTAGATATCGGTGCCTATGATACCAAATACCACTACCTACTTGATTTCTTTCACTTTAAAGCCTTTCAATTCTCATGTAATGTGTCCATCTCTTCACCACTCATCCACACTTAGTAGCAGGGTTCCGAAATCCATCATTTACGCTATGATTACCTGCAACATCAAAATTTTAACATTATTCATAAATTCGACAAAGTCTAAGTAATTAAATGCAAAGTTGAGTTAAAATGCATGTAATGAGTCCTTTAAATATGCAATATTACACGCTCATCACCTATAAATACTCTCATTGTGGGAGCTTCAGAGGGGACTTAAAAATTAGGAGAGTTAGTCTTAGACTTAGACATTTACTTGCATAGAGGGAGATAAATCATCTTTTGGTTGAGGAGAAAACCCTCCAAAAGTGACTAGCTTTCTTCTACTTTCATTATTAGTTTCATTTACTTCCATTGTTTGAGCTTCCTTCTTCCCTTAGAGGAGTGAAACTCTTCCACTTTTCTAGAGCTTTACTAAAGCCGTAAAGGGTGGAACGTGATTCACTCATTCTTCATCGAAGATCGGCTCCTTGTGTAGTGTTTTATCTTGTAACTCCTCTACTTGAAGGGATGAGAATCACTCTTCTAGCTTTACCAAAGCCATGAAGAGTGAGTAGTTCCTCATTCACTCTTTAGTAAGAGGTGATGGACATATATAAATCGTTCAGAAATTATATTTGTGCATTTCATTTATGCTTAATGCTGTATATTTTACTTGCTTATTGAATGATTGAATGCATCTAGCAAAGCTAAGGTACTTTGCATAACCATGAGTCCTTTCTATGACATATATGACTTTTGGCATAGGAAGACTCATTGGTCATTTGCAAGTATTCCAGCTAGATCTTCATGACTACCTTTCAATCTTCACCATTATTGTGTTTCAACTAAGAATGGAATACTAACACTGTGGTTGGATGCCTTGTAGAAACACTTGCTTGTTTGTAGACGGGTTTAGTCACGGCATAAACAATTCTTGTAAATCTCTACAAAGGCATCGAAACCATGCTCTTAATTCTCACAATCCATCTTTATCTTCCGATTAACTTTATGTTGACACAGGGGTTAATTGAGTTCCCAAGCACAAGTATAACAACCGGATGATTGACTACATGTCCAGATCCTCGAGCTAAATGATGACTTTTACATTTGAAAGAATATTATATTTTGTCTAGAAAATCCTCTTGGAAAGAATCATATATTTTGTCCAGGACAAATCCATAAAGATCATCACTTTAAATCTCAAAGGTTCCAGTCACTTTGGTCTCTGTCATTACTTACTTCGAAACACCAATATTAGTTCCCTATGGATTCGACTCCGGACTTAACCGGATTATTACTACAACTTGACTGTCTGCACTTGGGTGTACACATTTTCATGCCACTTGGATGCATAGCTAGACGAGAGCAATGAAACTCTCTAAGAATCTTCTCTCTCAGATCCGCAGACTGGGGAACCACAACCCTTCCCCTGAACCGAAGACTACCATCTGTGTGAATGGCCCAACCCTCGTCACCTGTACCCAATTGTATCTGGTCCCTAATGGAAAATATCTTCATGTCCTGCCCCTAGGACTCGATCACCCCGCTCAGTAGGGAAGGCATAACCACCAAACTCCCCAAAGTGCCCTAAGTCTAACCCCCGTAGAGCAGCTTGAACTGCCTCACAGTCTCGAGAATCTACCACTCCCGGGAAGCTATACTAGCTAAGATTCCCTGTGACTTCCGGCTAAGTGCATCAGCCACCACATTTGCCTTACCGGGATGGTAATGCAAGTGAAGTCATAGTCCTCCAAATACTCCACCCTCTTGTGTTGCCTCCTATTGAGATCCCGCTGCGTGAAGATGCACTTCGGACTTTTATGGTCTGCAAAAACCTCAAACTGCATCCATGCAAATAGTGGCGTCATTCCTTCAAGGCAAATACAATGGCCGTCAACTCCATGTCATGCATGGGGTAGTTCTGTTCGTGGCTCTTTAATTGCCGAGAACCATAAGCTACCACCCTCCCGGACTGTATCAAAACACATTCAAGTCCGTCTTTGGAGGCATCACAATACACTGTGTACCTTAGTCTCCTCTCCGGAACTATCAAAATTGGAGCTGAAGTAAGCCTCTTCTTCAACTGTTGCAATGTCCTCTCACATGAGTCATCCCACTGAAACTTGACCTCCTTCTGGGTCAATCTAGTCATAGCTGCAGGTAGTCGGGAGAAGTCCTCAATGAACCTCCTATAATATCCTGCCAATCCCAAGAAACTATATGTATCTCGAAGATTGACTTTGGCCTCTTCCAACTCATGACTACCTTACCTTTCTCCGGATCCACAGATAAGTTTGAAGCCGACACCACTTGTCCCAAAAATTTCACCTCCGTGAGCCAAAATTCACACTTGCTGAAGTTGGCGTACAACTGATGGTCTCTCAAGGTCTGGAGAACAACTCTCAAGTGACCCTCATGCTCTTCCTCAGACTTGGAGTAGATTAGGATGTCATCCACAAAAACCCCGACAAGTTGATCTAGGTAGGGTTGGAATACCCTAGGCATGAGGTCCATGAATACCGCCGGGGCATTTATTAATCCAAATGGCATCACAATGAACTTGAAATACCCATATCGCGTCCTAAACGCCGTCTTAGGGATATCTGCCTCCCTAATTCTCAACTGATGGTAACCCGTGCACAGATCTATCTTGGAGTAGACCCGTGTCCCTCTCAGTTGATCAAACAAATCATCAATCCACGACAAATGGTACCTATTCTTGATAGTAACCCGATTCAATTACCAGTAGTCTATGCATAGCTGAAGGGCCTTATCCTTCTTCTTGGCAAACAACACCGGAGTACCCCAATGTGAGGTACTCGGTCTAATGAAACCCTTGTCCAATAATTTTTGCAACTGGACCTTGAGTTCTTGCAACTCCACAGGTGCCATTCTATGCGAAGTCATAGAAATAGGGGATGTACTGGGGTGCAACTCAACGGTGAAGTCTATATCCCGATGTGGAGTTAATCCCGGTAGTTCGTCCGAAAAAATATCATCATACTTACAAACCACCCCAGGTAGACACAACTCCTGTCTCACCTCCTCCTCCAGGGTAAGGGTTGCTAGCCAACCCATCAACTGCCCGTTCCATCGAGAGTTATACATGGTTTGGGATAAAACATCGTGATTTTCCCCCTGAAACTTGAAACTAACACTTGACCCTTTTCTAATCACAATCGATGATGACTCGGTGTGTCGCTAACCAACCCATCCAAAGGATGACATCAAACTCTGACAAGTCCATGACCCTAAGGTCTACGATGAGTAAAATCCCCAAGAACTTTAGCTCACAACCCTGACATATCTGATCAATGCATACCCTAGCTCCTAGGGGAGAACTCACATGCAATGGCTCTTTCAAGGTCTCAACCTCTAAGTCCAATTCCCTTACACATGATGCATAAATAAATGAATGCGATGCACCAGAGTCAAATAATACCCTTGCCCATAAGTGAGAGAGTAGAAATGTACCCTGAATAACCGACTGATCCCTAGGCTCATTCCACGGTGCAACGTTAAAGACCGTCTCTTGAGTGCCCGATCTTGCAGCCTCGAAGTCTTTTCCCTGGCCTTGGCCCATATCCTGGCTCATCCGACCTGATTGTGGAGTACCTACACGTGAAGTACTAGGGCTTGTGCAACACCCTGTAGTTGGAACAGATTTTCCTAGTCCATAATGGGATAGGGAGGAACAACATGTGCTTGTGTGAGTCCTACTAATGACAGGGATTGAGGCGTTTCGAAACTCTGTGAGTTTTACCAAAGGACCCCTAGTTTTCGGTGTGTCACATCAACACAATAAGCACTTCTTCAATAAGTGATGTTGAATAAAGATTCAAGATGGATGCCTTAGGTCTCTTAGGGTTTGAGAGGCTGAAAATAAGCCTACAAAAGAGTTACTTTAGCTTTAGAAGACTTTTCCTATTTATAGACTCGGAATTAGGTCAAGCTTGGAGGTCAAGTAAACCAAAATTTTAGAACGATCGTTTGAGCAGTGGGAGAGCGGTGAGAGGGCAGTTGTCACTAGAATGGAAAAAGAATCAAACTAGGTTTGACAAGTTAGAGACTACTCAAGCTGTCTATAGACCGCTCGAGAGCGACCTATAGGGCAGTCTCTACTGCCTAACTTGACGGACTTCTTCGATTTTAATCCTAGTAGAGGGCGGTCCCTATTGTGCAAAAACTTATACTTTTGAACACTAACGGTGTTGTTCAAATAGGTTCTGATAAATGAATCAAAATATCTTTTTAAAACACATTTAAGGTTTATAAAAATATTTTTAATAAAAACCTTGAGAGTCATTTCTAGATAATTTCCCAATTCCATTTCTTTCACCTTAATCATCTTATGTGCAAATTAATCCAAGGGATCTAGGTCTCTAAGGTCATTACTGCTTGTATTTCCTTTCCCTTGCGTTTAACTTTCCTACCTCGATGGTGGGTGTTGTTTGAGGGGTATGATGGAATATATGTGAGTGCCAAAAGTGGTGTACCCTTAAAATTTTGGTGATGCAAAAGTTGCTCTCCAAGCGTAGGGAGACTTACGTGCCGTGTATTAACTCGAAATTTTTTTTGAAGTCGTCTCCTCAGGGAAGGTCAAGACAAAGTGTTCGATAGTGATTTTGAAAATAAAAATGAAAATTTGTTCTTTGAGAATGTTGGTGAATCGTGAGATTCGGGGTTGAAAATCTATCAAATAAAAGGGTTGGCTAATCCTCAGAATTCTTTCCACTGGGTATGGTTGATCAATCACACTTATGACAATTGAAATCAAAAATGTTTTTGTTCAATTGGAAGATAGGAATTAGAAATCAAGAGGTACCAAATGTGTGTATTGGTATCAAATTTATTCGTAGGAGGATTGATTCGTATAAATTTGAAGGGACAATAAGCATGCCTCGTGACAAGTCTACGATACATCAAATGTGTACAAATATATACGTTGCAATCTACCTAGTCAAATTCAACACACTAAATTACAAGACAATGTGTGTGAGGATTGATTTTTTCATACCCGGATGTACCTCCTTCCTTGAATTTTGCCAACTAATGTTCTAGCCGGCAATTAGTGGAGTGAAATTGCTAAAGAACATAGAAATCATTTCAAAGGAAATAAATACTAACTTAAACAAACCAAAGAAAAAGATAAAACAAACTTGAAGTTTTAATCAAACACCAAGAACATAAAACTTAAAACTTAAAAGCTCAAAAATTGAAAATGGAGTTTTCCCAAAACGATTGTTGTGGTGAAAATCTAACAAAATACATTCATGCTTGGAAATGGAAGTTATATCCAGTTTAGAAATGAAGATTACAAATCTTAGAAACTTACAAGGATGAAAATGGGCAAGAAAATACAAAAACCCAAACTTTCTCTCTAAAACTATCTTCTTCTTCCTTGGAGCTTCTCTCTCTAAAAGATTAATGCAATGTCACTTTGGTCTCTGTCACTATCTACTCCAAAACACCAACAATAGTTCCCTGTGGATTCGACTCCGGATTTAACCCGATTATAACTACAACTTGACCACCTGCACTTGGGTGTACACATTTCGGATCAAGTCAGGTACCAGTATCTCATCACTTGATATCTGTACCTGAGTCCACTGGAAGATAGGTATCGGTACCTAGGACCCAAAGTACCGGTACCTAGGACTGTGGCTGAGCCTTTTCAAAAACTGAAGAAATGAAGTAGGTACTGGTACCTTTATCACTTGGTACCGATACACGAGCCCACTGTCAGCGGGGTACCAATACCTCATCACTTGGTACCAGTACCCAAAGCTTATAATTCCCAGATCACTTCTCCACGATCCAATTAGCTACAAGGGGCCCCACTTAAGTTGTCTAATCCATGTTTTGACTTTGCCAACACTCCACCATGATTCCCTAACCTCTACAATCAGCCCATAAGCATGAAGGAGTGGATAGGGTAATGATGAGATAAGAGGAGAAGGAGAGTGGATGGAAAGGGCTACGAGGCTATACCTTGGCTGACATCGGAAGGATTTTTGAAAACCTCTCTCCATGCAAGCTTTCTCAGCACACTTTAGAGGAGAGAGAAGGGGATGGAAGAAAAAAATTGAAGATTATTTGAAACCCTTGAGAATTGAAGTTATGATGTTTATGGGATTTTCTAGAAAAAATATAATATTCTCTTGGAATTTTTGGACATAATATAATATTCTCTCAAATGAAAGAGTCACCCTTTAGCTCGAGGATCTGAACATGTAGTCAATCATCCGGTTGTTATAATTGTGCTTGAGAACTCAATTAACCCCTATGTCAACAACAAGTTAATTGGAGGATAAAGATGGATTGTGAGAATTAAGAGCACGTTTCCGATGTCTTTTTAGAGATTTACAAGAATTGTTAGTGTCGGTATTCAACCCGTCTACAAACAAGCAAGTAATTCTACAAGTCATCCAACCACTGTGATATTATTCCATTCTTAGTTGAAGTACAACAATAGTGAAGATTGAAATGTAGTCATGAAGATCTAACTGGAGTACTTGCAAAGAACCAATGAATCATCATGTGCCAAGAGTTATCTTGTCTTAGAAAGGACTCATGATTGTACAAAGTACCTTAGCTTTGTTAGATGCATTCAATCATTCAATAAGCAATCAAAAGATAAAGCATTAAGCATAAATGAAATGCACAAATATAACTTTCGAATGATTTATACATGTCCATCACCTCTTACTAAAGAGTGAATGAGAAACTACTCACTCTTCATGACTTTGAGAAAACTAGAAAAGTGAGTGATTCTTATCCCTCAAAGTAGAGGAGTTACAAGATAAAATACACTACACAATAAGCCTATCTTTGATGCAGAATGAGTGAATCACTACCCACCCTTCAAGGCTACAAGAGAGCTAGAAAGGTGAGAGAGTTTCACTCCTCTAAGTGAAGAAATAAGTTTTTACAATGGAAGCTAATGAAACTAATAATGAAAGTAAAATAAAGCTAGTTACATTTGGGGGGTTTCTTCCTCTTTCAAAGATGATCCTTTTCAAGTTCCTAATGGAAGGTATTTATAAGCAAGGAGGAATGGGTAAAAGAAGAGTAAAAGAATAGTTCTAGGTGTTGAAAGTCCAAGTGAATGCCCCAAAATCCGGATGGAGATCTAATCTTCCTGCAGCCTGTTTGGGATTTGCGTTCGAACGTTGTTGAGGTTTGAACGTGGAAGCCTATCTTCTTTGATGGGCGTTCGAACGTTATTGGCATTTGAACGTAATACTCAAGTGGCTTTTTTCCTCCATAGTGAAGAGCTGCAACATGCCACGTGTCATCACCCTAGCAAGCTCCTGGGGGTCCTCAATTATTTCAAGATGACGTTCGAATGTGGATTAGCGTTCGAACGTGGATGCTTTGCTTCGTCCTTCTCCAATCCTCTTCCAGAACACGTGGGTGTTGCATGAAAGTGTGATAATATTGACTTTTAGGCCTTTGTACAACTTTCCCCTGAAAAGTTATCATTTAAACTCTATCAAAGCATAATTACTCCTGTAAAAGCATAGTAAAATGCTAATTTTCATTATTCATCACACCCCTAACCTAAATATTGCTAGTCCCTAGTAATACAACAACAATTGAAAAAAATTATTTTATAATGCCATTTTTGTAGGTCATCCGGTTGCATTTAGCATATGCAACAAGCCGTTAAACCCCTAGGTTTCCCCTAGCAGATGAGTGTTGTCTCGTGAGTGTTTTTAGTGAAGCTACCCACAAACTTCAGTTGAACCGATGTGTAGATTTCTTGTTAGAGTGAGTTAGCACCATGATCATTGAGACACCGAACCCTCAATTTCGACTTGTTTCCCAACCACTTCTCTTTCATAGGTACATACTCTATGCAAAAATAAACAATTGCTACATTGGTATTTGAAATTCCCTATGTAGTAAGAATAATCATTCTAGCGACAAGAATTATTATATAACAAACATTCTTTTTTATAACCTTCCATGAATAGCTTTGATTCCACAAACCTCTCTTAGAATGCTCTCAGCAAAAATTCCCTCCGATTATAGTGACTTTTCTCTCAAAGATCATGTGATCAGAAGAAGGTTAATTGTAAAATCACATGCTCATCAATTACGGGAGTAAAATCCAAGGAAACAAACTAATAATGTTTGGCATAATCTCATGGAAGAATATTGATACAAATAAAGTAATAATATTAACATACTCCAAACTTTTTGGTTGATAACCCACACATGCATCAGACTTGAGATCAATTAGAGTTTTTTCCAAGTTATAACGTGGCCAAGGGTAAGTGGTTAATGAAATGACGGATAGGAAGAGTTCAAAATGGGTTATCCAATTTGTTTATAGTTCTGCACATTCTCTCATTCTTTTCTTCATCATGTCTTCGGAAAAATCACTCGTGCTTCTCTCTTTATTCTCTTTTCATTTCATTCCCTTTTTCTTTCAAATCATAATTCTTTGGCTAGATTGACTTCTTTTGCATTTTCTTTCTTTGCTCATCACATTCTGCCCTTTTGTTTGCCCTTATTCTCCTTTCTTCTCTCTTTTCATACCCAGGAAGTTCGCCTTTTAGAAAACGTGCAATAAAATTAGATAACTCAGGTAGGGATTCAGAATTCTTTTGGCTTGGTCAAAGTCATGGTTGTACCGAAAAGAATTATCATTTTGAGGCTCAATCATAGCTGACTAGGGATTATGTATCAAAACGAAATAGATAAAGCTCAAAATTTTAAAAATGGCCTAAAATCCTTTCTCAAGCATGTGCACTTGTATTTGTCGTATGAACAGATTCTTTGTGGGATATATCAATAGACTACTCTATTTGCGTCAATCAAAACAATAATAATGAGATTATTTAAGGATAGAAGGTGAAAAAACTTACTTGAATAAATGTTGATTTTCTCTCAAAAGCATCGCAAGGCTAAAAAAGTTTCCATGGTATTTTTCGTTATCTCCACTGGTTATGTCAGATTTTCAAAGAATGTCAGTTATATACCAATTCCATTTTCAAGCCTAGTTATTCTGCACTTTAAGAATAACAAATACCAATGTACATTTGATATTTAAGCATAGAGTAAATTTCATTTTTCAAGGAAATGTGGTTTTAAATCTGGATTGTTAGGTGAGGTGTCAAACCAAGCATGTGCTTAGTCATTCTAGCAAGCAATCTCAATATTTACATTGATCCCATCAATCATTAACAAATAACAATGTAATGCTAAATTTAACACATGCATTTAAGAAGATAAATATAATAAAACTAAATCATTCATTTCACAATATAACATAGTTCAAAACAAAAAGACTTAGATAATCCAAAAACAACAAATAGTCATCAATCTTAAGTACATAAATCACTCTCACTCTCTCGCCTCTCCAGAGCCTGAAGGTCCGCCAGCTCCTCCGCGCAATAGACGGAGAATCTCCTCTTGCTGACGGAGAATCTTATCTTGCTTCGCGTCGATGCCAAGCATGATCTCTCGTAGCGTTCGTCGGTCGCTGGTCTTTGTATGGGCCTCTTCATGGGCCTGTTCAGCCTCTTTCTCCTCCTCAGCATCCAAGGCATCCTAAACTTCATCGGTGCCTTGGGCTGGTGGCACATCTTGCCTTGCCGCTGGCCCTCCGCTATGACCTTGGCTCCTTCGGAACGACACCTTGTTTAAAAATTCTATTGGCTTGAGCACCTCCATCTCTGGCCTAACCTTCACTCCCCAATCCAAGCATATCTCCGTCACTAGCGTGCCGAAAGGGAGTGAATTCCTCTTTGCATCACATCCCTTCATCATCTCAGTCAGTATCAAAGATGGGAGGTCTATGATTTGGTTCTTCCCTATCGCATATAGCAATCGAGCCATCTCCGGGAGAATCTTGTTCTTGCGTCCAGTAGGGGCAAAGTTCGAGACGACAATCAAATTGAGCATCTTGTATTTGTTCGTCAACTCCCCTTGCCTAAAGAACCTTCTTCCTCCCTATGCAAATGTCGACAATCCCGTCAACTCAACCCCTACCATGTCCATCTCCACATTCCTCCTCGGGAGGTAGCTAAGCCTTGGTACTCGTGCTACGACCCTCAACTCCAAAATGAGATCCTCGTCCACGTTAATGTGAGCCCCCCTCACATATGTATTGATAGCCCCGTTCACAATCTCGGCATTGGAATAAAATTCCCTCACAAGTTCTTTCACCGCGTCATCACCATTCCTCAAATACATACTCCAACCCCTAGCCTCCATGTTAGCCAAAATACCCAAATTCGCAAAATCCGACAATACAATAGTTCGTTCACAAACAATGGCTTGGTTTTGAAAAAAAAATTCGTACCTATTTGCTTTGAGAGCATTGGGGAAGCGAGTACGATTGTATCTTCGGACCAATGGTGGTCTTCCCTCCCTTTGCTCGATCACCTCCTTCACAAAGTTGGGTTCTTGGTTGGCCGCCTTTCTCCTAGCAGGCATTTTCAGTCTTGGAGGCATTTTCGAATTTTGGGGTTTTGGGGGCAAGAAAAACTTGGGATTTTTTTGGTTAAAATGTGATAAATGAGATGTAAAAGGGTTTTGGATGGTTGATTTTGGGTAGAAATGGAGAAGGAAGGAGGGTTGGAGGCTTAGGTAGTGAAGGGGCGATCTAGGGTTTGAATAACTTGAAGAGTTTTAGGCAATGTGATATGGAGAAGACAAACCAGGTATTTTTACCCAAACAGATGTCGTTCGAACGTGACTTCCATTCGAACGGAGATAGAAGGAAATTTAAAAGAAGATTCGAACTTGAAACTGTCGTTCACATTAACAGTTGCTCCCAGTACTTTTGATGTCCTGCAGAGATCAAAGTACTGTAAGCTCCTCTAGTTCGAACGTGAAAATGGCATTCGAACGTGGCATCCTAGTTTAAACGTTCATCAGGCGTTCGAACTTGAGGTGCTCTCAGTACTCTGTTGTTGGTGCAGAGATCAAAAAGTACTATGAGCTCCTACCGTTCGAACGTTAAATGGCGTTCGAACGTCAAAATAAAAATCAGAATTTATACAAATTTATATACACATAATAAAAGAAGACTATATGCACAAATTGAACTTGAAAAACTATGGCGTCTCAAGATAAGTCCCTACCCACGCTACAAGTTAGTTGGTATTTTAGGACATTCCTTACTTGACCCACATTTTATTTCAACAAAAAGGACTTTGTACATCTAACAAAAAGATATTCACACTTTTTACAAAAAAGTTCAGACCATTAACCTTCATCCTAAAAACATGGTTTTCCATAACTTTGTTAAGACGCATTTTAATTCGAGTCTTGCCTTGTCTCCATGTCATTTGAACAATTAGTGACTCTTCCAATTTCTTGTCACACATAACGTGTAAGTATCTGACTGGTATAGTATGACGTCTCTGTATAATCCTTACTCTGCCCCATTCACTATCCAGTCTAATCGATCGAGTGCGCGACCGGAAATTGGTTCAGAACACTGATTGTATTCCTTCATGTGAAAGATCCTGCCACATTGTTTACATGCACCCAATCGTTTGGCACGACGACGTTTAGCAAAAGTGCTTCTGCCACACAGTGGTTTTGCTTGCTCCTCTCGGATTTCAAAATTTCTCACCAATTTTGCTTTTCTCATTATCACAACATGCACATTAGATGGGAATGTGCGTAAAACGCCTAAACTAAATCAAAAAATCTTACTATCCATGCTTGCTAAGCTTAAGACACCCTATCTGGTTCTTTAACGTCTGCTAGTCACAAAGACCATTGAAGTTGTCTTTAAAGACATGATCATAATATTTTTTTTTATTTTTTATTTTATATACTATAAAGACTATATAAATACAAAATACAAGACAATTATAAAGACTACAGAAATACGAAATACAAGATAGAATACGCAATACGATCAAATTTTTTTTTTAAAAGTACAAAATATGAACTATAGTTCTCATCCCCAACCTAAACTCAACATTGCCCTTAATGTTTCGAATTTACTAGTATACGCAAAGTGTAGTTAGGGTTGAAAGTAGAGATATGTTCATCTGCCAATGCCTACAAACAAAATACACTATTCAATCATCTTTACAAAAATCTGGATTTCGATTAACATGGAAACCTTTTTGCGTCAGTGCAAACAGAAGAAGGAAACCCATGAGCAAACATAGAATTAAAATGCAAAACATGAAACAAAGGATTGTGTATGTGGAGTGTGTGGCCATGGAGTTGCAGAGAGTGAATCGTTCGAAGAGAAAAAGGAACAAGAAGAAGAAGAGCGGCGGATGGGAAAAGGATTAGGGTTTGGAGGCCTTTTAAAGGCGTCTGTGACCCGATCCTTTTCCGTGTCGGCAGCCGCGAATCTATCTTGAATATTTAGGATCCATTAAAAGCATGGATTCCACATCTTTAACAAAATCTTCGTAAAATGGTCTTAAACGTTGTCCATTAACAGTAAAAATATTATCATTTGACGGATTCTTTACTTCTACTGCTCCATGTCCAAACACTCGCCTTACAATGTAAGGTCCAGTCCATTTTAATCTCAACTTACCAGGAAACAGGCGAAGCCTTGAATTGAATAGGAGGACTTTCTGTGAAGGGGCAAAGGATTTTCTCACTATGTTTTTGTCATGAAAAACTTTCATCATTTCCTTTGCAATTTTAGCATTGTCATATGCATCATTCCTCAACTCTTCTAACTCATTTATCTGAAGTTTTCTTGAAATTCCAACCTTGTCCAGGTCAAAGTTCATGGTTTTAATGACCCAGTATGCTCTGTGTTCCAATTTCACAGGTAGGTGACAAGGCTTGCCATAAACTAATCAATAAGGAGACATGACCAAAATTATTTTAAAGGTAGTGCGATATGCCCAGAGTGCATCAGTTAGTCTTAACGACCAATCTTTGCGGTCTGGGATTACCATTTTTTCTAAAATTAGTTTGATCTCTCGATTAGCTAATTCAGCCTGTCTACTAGTCTGTGGATGATAAGTGGTTGCAATTTTATGAGAAATCAAGTATTTTTTCATCAAATTCCAAAAAGAACGATTGCAAAAATGAGCACCTCCATCACTTATAATGGATTTAGGAATTCCAAACTTGGACGAAATAATTTTTTTTTTAAAATTTGATAACTGTTTGGTGATCATTATTTCGGCATGAAATTGCTTCAACCCATTTGGACACATAATCAACAACCACTAAAATATATAGATAGCCAAAGGAACGGGGAAATGGTCCCATGAAATCGATGTCCCAACAATCAAAAATTTTAATTACCAGAATGGGGTTCAAGTGCATCATGTTTCTTTTAGAAATGCTTCCCAACCTTTGGCATCTATCACATGTTGGATAGAAGGCATGGACATCTTTAAAAAGTGTGGGCCAATAAAATCCACACAGCAAGATTTTCGCAACGGTTTTTTTAGATGAAAAATGACCACCACATGCTTCAGAATGACAAAAAGATATTACATGTCTGCTCTCTTGATTAGGGATACAACGCCTTATGATTTGATCCTTACAATACTTAAACACGTATGGATCCTCCCAATAGAAATTACGAACCTCCCTCAGAAATTTCTTCTTATCCATCATTGTAAATGAATGGGAAAACGTACCAGTAGCAAACAATATCAGCGTACCATGGTGTTTCCACGATTGTGAACAATTGTTCATTAGAGAAATTTTCATTAATTGGTAGCCCATCCTCATGAAATTCATATGTTAGCCTGGATAGATGATCTGCCACCACATTCTCGACCCCTTTTTTTGTCCTTAATGATCAGGTCAAACTCTTGCAATAAGAGTATCCATCTCAAGAGCCATGGCTTGGCATTTTTCTTTGTGAGCAAGAACTTCAATGCTGCATGATCATTAAACACAATGAAAAATGAACCAACATAATGAAATTTCTCGAGAGTAAAAACCACAGTAAGCAATTCTTTTTCAGTTGTGGAATAATTCATTTGAGCATCATTCAAAGTTTTGCTTGCATAGTAAAACACATATGATTTTTTCTCCTTTCTTTGACCTAACACTGCTCCAATAGCATAGTCACTTGCATCACACATCAATTCAAACGGTAGAGTCCAGTCAGAAGATTGCATTATCGGGGCAGAAATTAACATACCCTTAAGCTTTTCAAAAGGTTGTTGGCATGCTTCATTCCATACAAAAGTAACATCCTGACTTAGGAGATGACACATGGGTTTCGATATGGTACTGAAATCTGTGATGAATCTCCTATAGAACCCTGCATGTCCTAGAAATGATCTGACATCTTTAACAGTCTTGGGGGCAGACAAATTTTCAATCAGATCTATCTTTGCTTTGTCAACTTTTATGCCTTCAGACGACACAATGTGACCCAAAACAGTACCTTGTGTTACCATGAAATGACATTTCTCCAAGTTGAGCACCAGATTGATTTCCTTACATCTTATCAAATACCTTTTCCAAGTTTGTTAGACACAAATCAAATGAATCACCATATACAGAAAAATCATCCATGAACACTTCCAAAAATCTCTCAACCATGTCACAAACAAACTTAACATGCACCTTTGAAATGTTGCAGGAGCGTTACAAAGTCCAAACGACATCCTTTTGAATGCAAAGGTGCCAAAGGGGCACGTGAATGTTATTTTTTCTTGGTCATCAAGTGCTATCTCAATTTGATTATACCCAGAATACCCATCTAGAAAACAATAGAATACATGACCTGCAATTCTTTCCAGGACTTGATCAAGAAAGGAAAGAGGAAAGTGGTTTTTCCTAGTTACCAAATTGAGTTTTCGATAGTCTATGCACATTCGCCATCCTGTGACAACTCGAGTTGGTACCAATTCATTGGCATCATTTTTTACCATTGTGACCCTAGACTTCTTGGGCACAACTTGGGTTGGGCTAACCCATTTACTATCAGAGATGAAAAAGATTATTCCTGAGTTCAATAGTTTGAGAACCTCAGTCCGTACAACCTCATTCAAGTGGGGGTTCAACCGTCGCTGCATTTGACAAGAGGATTTTGCATCCTCCTCAAGGTATATAGCATGATTGCAAATTAATGGGCTTATACCTTTTAATTCAGCAATGGTCCACCCAATGGTGCCCTTATGACGTCTAAGGACTTCAATCAGCTTAGACTCTTGTGAATCTTCAAACTTGGATGAAATGACCACAGGGTATGACTCGTCCTCCTCTAAAAATGCATATTTTAGGTCAGATGGGAGAGTTTTCAATTCAGGCTTTGGTGGCTTGACACTAGATGGGAGTGGCTTTGTACCATTTGGGGCCAGTTCTTCAAATTTGGGTAGCCATGTCGCTACAGCATGAGCGGGCAATTCTGTAGACTTTGATCATCATCTGTTAACTCAGATGTGATAGACTCCAATAGACAAGATTCAGCGAATTTTTCACAAAATGCATCATTCAAATGTTCATGTGTCAAAGACTCAATGAGATTAACTTCTCTTAATTCCTTTTCCTCTTCTGGATGCTTGGCAATGTTAAAAATGTTAAACTCAAGAGTCATATTCCCAAAAGTTAATTTCATGACTCCATTCCTGCAATTGATTAATGCATTTGAAGTTGATAGGAAGGGTCGACCAAGAATGACGGGAATTTGATTTTTTGAATGCATTGCTGGCTGAGCATCCAAAATAATGAAGTCAATAAGAAAGAAGAAGTTGTCAACTTGAACAAGGACATCCTCAACGATGCCCCTCGAAACTTTGATAGACTTATCTGCCAACTGGAGTGTGATACAGGTGGGTTTGAGTTCACCTCTTCTAACTCCGGGTTTTTCAACTCGGATAAGCCGTAGCGTCTCCTCACCTAGCTAAGCTAGCCTTTTCACGCCTAACAACTGGAACTCTTTCTTGCCCAGCGGATAAAACTACTGGGACAGTCTCACCGACTTCCACTTCCACATCTACTGGACAAACTACAACCACTGGAACAGGAACAACTGATCCAACTTCCACATCCACTGTCCCCGCTGAGAAAACAACTAGCCCAACGACTGACACTAGCTCCAAGATCCAGCAGTGCTTGTTCTATTATAAAATTCCCAATGACACATGACACAGTTGGACACCCTGGATCCTTGTATTTTGGAGGGATTTTGTGTTGGAGTATGGCATTAGCTTGTTATGTCAAGAAGGCTCGTTTCTGAACATTTTGGCTTCATTTGATTGTGCAAAAGTCTTTTAGAAACTTGGCATGAGAAGGAACCTGCTTGATTGCATCCAAAAGTGGAATATTAATTTTTACTTGCTTAAAAAGCTCGTAAATTTCTGTATGATTATTCAACTTATGTGCTTTCTTGAGTTTTTGAGGAAAAAGAGCAGGAATAGGACATGAAGGATCTTTTTCCTTTGACGGTTTTGGTTCCTTGTCAATCACAGGTTCAGGCTTAACTGGTTCATTGACTGGGATTGACTCAGGTTTTGGCTTTGGAATTAACATATCTCTAATGGTTTTGTCAATTACCTTACCACTTCTCAGTGTAGTGATAGATTGAGCTTTTTTTTGTGGGGTTTCCATGGTTGAAGGATTTCCCACATGATATTGACCTTGTGGTTGTTTTGGTTGGGCAGGAAAATTGCCCTTCGCATGTGTGGTCAATGACTGGGTCAAATTTTGGATATGACTTTTGAGATCCTCAAATGATTGAGTGGTCTGGGTTTTGAAATCATTAAAAGCCTGAGTGGAATGATTGTTGTAGTTCATTTGGCTTTGCATGAACTGATTCAATGTGTCCTTTAGACTTCTCTTGTGTGGTAGTTGGTATGGTTGATATGCAGGAAGTCCTTGAAGTGGTGGTTGTGATCCTTGTTGTGGATTCATGGGAGTTGGTTGTGTGTTCCTCCAACTGAAATTCGGGTGATTCCGCCACCCTGGATTATACGTTTCAGAATATGGGTTGGAATAAGGCTTCTTGAAATTTAAAATTGCATTGGTTTGTTCTAATAAGACTTCTTTGAATGCAAGAGTGGTAGGACACTCCTTAGTAGGGTGTCCTATCAACGCACAAATCCCTCACACTTGTTCTGTGGGAGGGCCAACATCAACTTGATTTACCTTTTTCATCTCTAGAACTTCAAGCTTTCGAGACATGGTAGTCATTTTTGCTCTCAGGTCATCATATTCTTTCAAAACATACTTATCCCCTTGGGAAGTAGATGATTTGATTTCAACAGTGGTAGGAGAGGTTGAGTCCCACATTTGAGAACTATCAAATATGGTGTCAAAAAAATTGAATGCCTCCTCTGGACTCTTTCCCATGAACTCTCCTTGAGCCATCATTTCAACAAACTGACGTAGTCTAGTGGGCAATAGGTCATAGAAAAATCCTACCAAAGTGCAATTTTCAAAAGTATGGTGTGGGCAGGATTGGAGAAGATCCTTGAATCTCTCCCAGCATTGGTAAAATGTTTTTCCCTCTTTGACCGAAAAATTCATGATTTACCTTTTGAGTGCATTGGTACGGTGTAAGGAAAAAAAATTTCTGAAAAACTCATTCTATAATGCATGCCAGTTTGGTATTGAATGAACTTTCAGAGAATTTAACCATTATTTAGCTTTGTCCTTTAAAGAGAAAGAAAAAAGTTTCAACTTGACCAGTTCAGAATTATCTTGGAATGTTCCACATACCTCCTCAAAATCTTTAATATGCAGCTATGAATTTTCTAATTCGAGTCCATAAAATTTAGGTAGTAATTGCACTATCCCCGTCTTTACATTAAAGAGAGGTGCATTTGCAAGAAACACAAAACAAGAGGGGACACTGTTTTGTGTGGGATGCAAATAATCCCATAGAGTTCGAATGTTAGGAACTTCCCCTTCTCTCAGGAACTTCTCCTCCTCTCCCATTATTGGACATGCTATTATCAAAAGAGTCTGCTACTGATCGATGTGAAGATGGTCCAGATTGATTTACAGATCCAGCAGATTCTTCTGGCAAATTTGAAAAGCGAGGATCATCCTCAAACATAAAATAAGAATTATATATAGTAAATCAAAAATAAATACAACAAATGAATGTCTTTTCACTTTTTACTTCAAAACACCATTAGGTTCCCCAGCAACGGCGCAAAAATTTGACTTGATCCGAAATGTGTACACCCAAGTGCAGACAACCAAGTTGTAGTTATAATCCGGTTAAGTCCAGATTCGAATCCACAGGGAACTATTGTTGGTGTTTTGGAGTAAATAGTGACAGAGACCAAAGTGACTGAAACCCTTGAGATTTGAAGTAATGATGTTTATGAGATTTTCTAGACAAAATATAATATTCTCTTGGAATTTTTGGACAGAATATAAGATTCTCTCAAATGAAAGAGTCACCCTTTAGCTCGAGGATCTGGACATGTAGTCAATCATCCGGTTGTTAAAATTGTGCTTGAGAACTCAATTAACCCCTATGTCAACAACAAGTTAATTAGAGGATAAAGATGGACTGTAAGAATTAATAGCACGGTTCCGATGTGTTTGTAGAGATTTACAAGAATTGTCAGTGTCAGGACTCAACCTGTTTACAAACAAGCAAGTAATTCTACAAGTCATCCAACCACTGTGATATTATTTCATTCTTAGTTGAAGCACAATAATAGTGAAGATTGAAATGTAGTCATGAAGATCTAGCTTGAGTACTTGGAAATAACCAATGAATCCTCATGTGCCAAGATTCATCTTGTCTTAGAAATGACTCATGATTGTACAAAGTACCTTAGCTTTGCTAGATGCATTCAATCATTCAATAACCAATCAAAAGATAAAGCATTAAACATAAATGAAATGCACAAATATAACTTCCGAATGATTTATACATGTCCATCACCTCTTACTAAAGAGTGAATGAGAAACTACTCACTCTTCAAGGCTTTGAAAAAGCTAGAAAAGTGAGTGATTCTCATCCCTCCAAGTAGAGGAGTTACAAGATAAAATACACTACACAATAAGCCTATCTTTGATGAAGAATGAGTGAATCACTACCCACCCTTCAAGGCTACAAGAGAGCTAAAAAGGTGAGAGAGTTTCACTCCTCTAAGTGAAGAAATAAGCTTTTACAATAGAAGCTAATGAAACTAATAATGAAAGTAAAAGAAAGCTAGTTACATTTAGGGGGTTTCTTCCTCTTTCAAAGATGATCCTTTTCAAGTTCCTAATGGAAGGTATTTATAGGCAAGGAGGAGGGGCTAAAAGAAGAGTAAAAGAATAAATCTAGGTGCTAAAAGTCCAAGTGAATGCCCCAAAATCCGGATAGAGATCTAATCTTCCTACAGTCTGTCTGGGATTTGCGTTTGAACGTTGTTGACGTTTGAACGTGGAAGCCTGTCTTCTTTTATGGGCGTTCAAACACTGTTGGCATTGGAACGTAATGCTCAAGTGGCTTTTGTGCTCCATAGTGAAGAGCTGCAACATGCCACGTGTCATCACCCTAGCAAGCTCCTGGGGGTCCTCAATTATTTCAAGATGACGTTCGAAGGTGGATTGGCATTCAAACATGGATGCTTTGCTTCCTCCTTCTCCAATCCTCTTCCAGAACACGTGGGTGTTGCATGAAAGTGTGATAATATTGACTTTTAGGCCTTTGTACAACTTTCCCCTGAAAAGCCATCATTTAAACTCTATCAAAGCATAATAACTCTTGTAAAAGCATAGTAAAATGCTAATTTTCACTATTCATCAGTACCTCCTTGCTTTCTTTAACTTTTCTACATTCCACATTCTCGAGCCCTTGTTTCTTGAGTTCCTTTTTTGCCTATTATCCCAAATCACGTTGCTAAGTGATTAACACCTGTATTTACAATCCAATCACCTACAATCATACATTTCTCCATTGATCTCCAATTAAACTAACTCCCAATAATACATTACAAAAACAAGCTAAAAAGAATGTAATGAAGCCGTTAAATATGAAATATTATGCAATCATCACACCCCCTAACTTGAGTTTTGGTAGTTCCTAGCAAATCTTAGCACCGTCTGGATGGTGGTGGTGGCGTCCAGAATGAATTGGTGCACGACATCTTCCAAATTTCTCTTGTGAGGAGGTTGGTAGATTGGTGGGTTAGATGGTCCTTGTTGACCAAAAACTTGTTGAGGTGGGTTTTGCGAAAATCCTTGTTGATTGGACCGTGGGTATTGGGATCTAGACGAGGGACCATGACCATAGTAGGATTGGTTTTGCTTTGGCGGAATGGGAGGCGACAATGAGCTAGACCCATGATGAGTAGGGTTGTCATTTTTTCAACTAAAGTTCGGATGATTGCTCCAACCCAGATTATATGTGTTGGAATGTGGAGAGAATGATTACCTACTTTGATTGAAATCATTCACTTGCTCATGATAAACCTCTTTGAGTGCCGAAATGTTTGGTCACTCTGAGATAGAATACCCAACACTTTCACATATATAGCAACACTCCTCAGCCTTAGTGATGTTAAACACCTCATGCCTCCTATTCACCTCTAGACTCTCTACCTTGCGAGACAATTTTGTGATTTTGGCAAGCAATTCTTCTTGGTCACGCAAATTGTACATCCCTCCCCCACTTGGTTGACTACCTGGAGAGGACCTTTGGCACATTGGTGGGATCCATGATATCCCAAGATTGGGTATTTTCCACCAATGTGTTAAAATACTCAAGGGCCTCATCGGGATCCTTGCTTAGAAACTCTCCATTGCACATCGTGTTGAGAAATGGCTGATGGCCAAGTGTAATTCCTTCATAGAAGAAACTCACCAATTGTCATGGTTTGAATCCATGATGTGGAATGGAGTGTAGAAAGTCCTTGTATCGATCACAACATTGATAAAACTGCTCATTGGGTTTTTTCTGAAAAAAATTTAATTTGTTTCTTAAGAGCAATGGTCTTGGGCACCAGAAAAAATTTGTTTAAAAATTCGGAAAATATTTGTGCCCAAGAACTTATCGATTGGGGTTTCAATGAGTTCAACCAAGTTTTGGCTTTGTCTTTGAGGGAGAAGGGAAATAATTTCATGTGTGCCATGTCTTCCATGGCATGGTTTGTGATGAATGTTCCAACAATTTCCTAAAATTCCTTAATGTGTAAATAAGGATTTACTCTTTCAATTCAATGGAATTGAGGAAGTAGTTATAACATTCTCGGTTTAACAAGGAAGCCATGGGCTTGCACAGGTAAAAGTATGCATGAGGGAGTGATGCTCCGAGTTGGTTGGAGATAATCCCTCATTGACCTCGCTGGAGGATCAATTGGGAGATTATTCCCTTCATTTCTCGGAGGGGGGAATTGCATTTGGGGGTTTGGAGCTCTAGGGTTTTGCATTCCCCCGCCCTTTGGAATATTGGCACAATCATCCCCGAAATTGTCTCCGGCATCCTCGAGTGGGTCTTGATCTAAATTCATGTTTGGTCCTAGGGCATGTCTCATTAGTCTATTTTGATCGTCCCATCCCCACATACAAAAATGTTATCTATAATTGAAAGAAAAAGTATACACAAATATGTACAAAGGAGCAACGTACCTCGGCCCATGATGAGAATCACAGGACTTACCTCTGTTGTCCCGAAATCACCTTCTAATTCGACGCTTAGCCTTCCCCGGCAATGACGCCAAAAAAGCTTGTGTGGTTTTCCCTAATCTCCAAACACGAACTTGGATTGTGTGCATATGGCTTATACAAGTAGGTGAGTGTCACTCGCCCTCGGGTTCGATGCAAGAAATGGAGAAATCGTGTGTGTGAATAAAAAATGTGCGTGTGTGTGTGCAAAAGTGCTCCCCAAGCGAGTGTGTGCAAAAGTGCTCCCCAAGCGAAGAGAGACTTGCAATGTCATTTTTTTATTTGGAATGGGTATTCCAAGGTCGTCTCCTCAATGAAGGAAGGTCAATTTTTTTTGAAGGTTGATTTGAAAAGAAATGAAAAGTGTAAAATCTTGTGAATTTTGGTTTGGTGAGTTGTGTTTTAATAAAAATGCAAGAAAGCAAGGTTGGCTAATCCATAGAGGTCATTCCAATGGGAATGCAAAATCGACTCAATTCATTCAACCAATGGTGTCTCGGTGTTTGATTGGTTTGTAGGAAGTGAGGGACTAATGTGGATGTATTAGGCACAAGCATACCCCGTGACAAGTCCACAGTGTATCAAGAGCCTACAACCACGTCCGCACTCAACCTAGTCAAACCAAACGACTTTACACTTTGAGGAAGAATGAACAAAAGTCAATTTCACATAAACAAGAGGAAATTCCCCTTGGATTAGCCAACTAAAAGTCTAGCTACTCATAGTAAAAGCAAGAACAAGCATAATGTAAAGAGACGTGGTAGTGAAATGGAACATGGAACTTGTATTGATGTAAGAAAAAGGTTTAAACTACAAGAAAAAAATCATTCATACCAAAATACAAAGCTTGAAAAGGAAAATACCCAATTGTAGAAATGTAAACACAAGAACATTAAACTAAGCTTGATTACAACTTGAATGAAAGATTTTAAAGTGCAAGAGGGAAGGATTACAAGTAATTTAAAGCATACTACAATGAAAATGATGAAGGAAATGCAAAAATCTAACTTTCTCTCTCTACAACTTCATCTTCTTCCTTTGAACTTCTCTCTCTAAAAGCTTGTGTGTAACTCAATAATGGTGGAAGACTTGGTCAAAATTCATCTATACCCCCTCCTTGGTCAATGAGAACTGAGTTGCAATGAGTGGGAAGAGATTGGACACTTCAACAAGCAAGGACAAGCCAAGCATGCACCTCCCATGCTTCACCAACCACCTCTCTTCTCTCTCTTGCCTCTCCCATGCTTTTCACTTCCAAAATATGACTTTAGGGTGTAAGAGACTATGATGGTGTGTCAAAGATGTCAGGGTATGGTTGGGATGACAAGAGGTGGGCACCCAAAATAGGTGGAGTCGTATGAGCAGGTTTCTAGCGTTTCTGAGCAAAACCTACCGATCGAAAGTCAAAAACCTACCGGTAGGTTTTGTCTAGTAAGCATTTTCTACCGGTAGGTTTGTGGCAGGGGCTCCAGTAGAAGAATTCCAGTGCACTTTTCCTACTGGTAGGTTTTGGAACTTCTACCAGTAGTTTTTGCTAACTTCTACCGGTAGGTTTTGGCTACTTTTACTAGTAGGTTTTCTCCTGTTTTGGAATTTTCTTGGTCTCTTGATGTCCCGAGCCATCCGTTAAGCCTTCCCTTCTTCTCCATTGCCTTTAAGCACTTGATGGGAGGCTCAATACATGCCCTTAATTGCTCTTTACCTACAATCATACGAATCTTCATTAAATGCGAGTTTAAAAACATTTCCCCCAATTTTCACCACAAAAACAAGCATAAATTGGTGCAAAAGAGATACGTGATATGCAAGATTCTATGCTCATCAACCTTCAACATTGATAAGCAGCAAGGTGATGATGAGAAAATGCACGAAATCAACATGATTGATACCATCATAGAGTAGTAGGCATCACATTTTAGTGATAATGATTTCGAGGAAGCTACTTCGGGAGGGAGGACAGATTTGGATGAAGTTTTAGGGATAGGCACTTTGTTGCCTAAGTTTGAATAAGACTGTCCCATATGATATTCATCCACCTACACTGGAGTTGAAGCCACTGTCATCTACACTAAAATATTCATTTTTGGGTAGTAGGGAGACCTTTCTGGTAGTGGTCAGTTCATTATTTGAATCAGAGCAAGAGGAGAAGTTGCGGAGTGTCTTGAGAGCTCACAAAGGAGCCATTGGGTGGACCATAGCTGCTATTAAGGGGATCAACCCCCTTATTTGCACATATTGGATATACTTAGAATATGATTCTAAGCCATCTTGACAACCATAGAGATGACTGAATTCGATTATGAAATATGTGGTTAGAGCTAAAGTCCTAAAGCTACTTGATGTGGAAAACATCTACCCGATTACTGACAGCAAATGGTTGAGTCCCACTCAAGTAGTACCAAAGAAGTCGGGGGTGACTGCGGTCGCAAATGAGAGCAACAAACTGATTCTGACTCGAGTGGTGACCGGGTGGTGAGTTTGTATTGATTATTAAAAACTCAACTCCTACACCTGCAAGGATACTTTTCATTGCCATTCATTGATCAGGTGTTGGAGAGGGTTGTAGGTCATTTATTCTATTTTTTTTCTTGGATGGATACTCAATCTACAGTTCGATTGAGATTGCTTTGGAAGATCAGAAAAAGACTACCTTCACTTTCCCCTTTAGGACGTTTTCCTACAGTTGTATGTCATTTGGGCTATGCAATGCTCCGAGTACTTTCCAAAGGTGCATGATAGGCATCTTTATGATATGGTGGAGAAGATAGTGGAGGCATTTATGGTTGACTACACAATATTCAGTGATTCTTTTGAGGGTTGTTTGGAGAATTTAGAGAAGGTGTTGGTAAGATGTGAAGAAAAGAGTTTGGTACTTAATTGGGAGAAATTCCATTTTATGGAAACTCAGGGTATAGTGTTGGGACATATAGTGTTCGAAAGGGGTATAGAGGTCGACAAGCCCAAAGTGGAGTTAATTTCAAACTTACCTACCTCTAAAACTTTTAAAGATGTGTGGTCACTTCTTGGTCATGCTAGGTTCCATAGATGATTCATAAAGGATTTTAGTGCTTTGTCACGACCTTTATATAATGTTTTGGCCAATGATGTTCCTTTTGCGTGGTCACCGGATTGTGAGGTAGCCTTTAAGAAATTGAAAAATATGTTGATTTCACCTCCAATCATGTAACCACCAAATTGGAAACTTCCATTTGAGCTTATGTGATGCAAGTGATTATACAGTTGGAGTTGTGTTAGACCAATGGTAAGACAAGAAACCTCACATCATCTACTATGCTAGTAAGATCTTGAAAGAAGCAAAAATTAATTACACTACCACTAAAAAGGAATTACTAGCAATAGTTTTTGCTTTGGATAAGTTTAGGCCATATATCATTGGTTCGCCTATTGTAGTTTAGACTGATCACTCTACTTTGAAGTATTTGTTGTCTAAGCAAGATTTCAAATCACAACTAATTAGGTGGATCCTCCTCCTACAATAATTTCACTTTATCATCAAAGATAAAAAAGAAGTCAAGAATGTGGTGCCGGTCATTTATCCCGACTAGTTTTTAAGGACATACAAGAGCACATACCCATGCCCAATCCCTGATGAGCAATCATTTTTAGTTGATACAGTTTGTCCCTGGTATGTTAAGATAGTTAATTTTCTTCTTACATGGCAGATACTAGTGCAATGGAGTCCATAGGAGAGGAGAAAGTTTCTAGCGAAGGTGAAGAAGTTCTATTTTGATAATCCTTACTTGTTCAATTGTCCTGATCAGGTGATGAGGAGATGCATACTGGATGGTGAGTAGTAAGACGTCATCTCCTTTTGCCATTCAGAGGCATGTGGAGGTCATTTTAACTCCAAGAAGACTGCAGCCAAAATTTTGCAATGTGGCTTCTACTGGCCAACGTTATTCAAAGATTGCTTCTATTTTTGTAAGGGTTGTGATCGATGCCAGAGTTTAGGTAGTGTGACCAAAAGGAATATGATGCATCTCACCCCATCCTCGTTATAGAGGTTTTTGATTATTGGGGCATCGATTTCATGGGACCCTTTCCTTTTTCTTTTGGTTATCTTTATATTTTGATGTAGACTATGTGTCTAAATGGGTAGAGGTGTGACGCCCCAAAATCCGGGGGTCCCGTTGATAACCCATCAACCCGCGGAAACATCCGTGGATATCGCTCAACCCGACACCACATCAAGAATATCTTTAAGCCGGGATTATAACCCATAATGAAAATTCGGTTTAACATTCATTTGATTCAATTAAAGTCCCATACACCGTGGTTTGTACCCCATTAGGGTCCACTTTGATCATTTAAAGGAAGGAAATTCAAAGCCCAAAGATTTGGCAAAACATTTAAAAATTTCAGATTTTTGGAATGACTACCGGTAGCTGTTTATCGACTACCGGTAGCCGAAACATTCTGGAAATCAACTACCTGTTGTCTACCGGTAGTTGTTTCCTTCTGGAAAACAACTACCTGTTGGCTACCGGTAGCTGTTTCCTACTGGAAAACAACTACATGTTGTCTACCGGTAGCCGAAACATTCTGGAGCTACGACTACCTGTTGGCTACCGGTAGCTGTTTCCTTCTGGAAAACAACTACCTGTTAGCTACCGGTAGCTAAAGGCAGATTTTGCCCATTTCATTAGTTTTTCATTTCCAACTCATTTCAAACCTTCCCAAAGTCACCCAAAACATGTATAACAAAGTTTCTTACCTTATACATGATCTCTACAAGGTTCTATTATAAGTATTCAAATATGATTACAATATTTACATGTCATAAACCATTTTAAAACAAAAGGTTTACAAAATCTTGAGGTAAGGCCACACATAGGCCCCCTTCACCCTTGATGCTCTCCATGGGAGTCATCCACCGGTGCCAACCCCACACCTGAAATTGTTCCCGTATAGGGTGAGCCAACGCCCAGTAGAAAACTTCCTACAAAGGCTACTCCCTCCCTAGATGCTCATGCTCATGCAACATTTATGTATAGCACATAACCAATCATTTCACATAAGGATATGCATTCAAAATTAGAATGCAACAATGTCATGCATGAAATGAGATGGAAACTCACTCATGCAACTTCAACCCGAGCTCTCCCCAACTCCCCAACGCATGCAAGTGTCAATGTAGTCGAAACCGCCATTCTTGTTACACATCAATGACGTTAATCACTCTAGGGTCTTGTATAGGGGTGGATGTTCATGGGCTTACACCAAGGGTCTCCAACCCACACGGAATTCACGGACTTCCACCGAGGGTTCCGGATACACCCACACACTTTATGGGCCGAGCCAAGGGAGTACGTACCCTAATCACCGGGCTTTGCACCCGAGAGGTCGTCATGCCTCTTCTTGCTACCCCAACCCAATTCTATTTCATGCATACATACGACCCAAAGGAATCTTCAATCCCTTTCTTCCGAGTCCCTTTATCAATTACCAAGAGTGGCATTTGACTAACCATGCACACCCACACTCACACCCATGACATGTGTCCATGAATGTGATGTCATGACCATGCTCAAAATGCAATGACTACCATATGAGCAACATTTCCCACACTCATGCATATAGCTCATGAATGTGATGCCATGATCATGCCCAATATGTAATGTATACTACATGAGCAATAATCAACACATATCTTCACATTCCATGGAATTTAAATCATAAGCATATAAATTCCATAAACCATCATAAACAACATATCAATGAGCATATGTCAACGCATCCATAACACATTCCAACATGTGATTCCAATGGCATCAAACAACCATTTAAACAATCAAGGCATTTTATCAAACACCTTATAGGCACAAATTATAAACACATAGCATGCTTATCCAACACGTTCAAGACACATTTCATAACACATAGCATGCCCCCAATAGCCATAAGTCACATAATGAATTACATGTAACATCCTTAAATCAAAATCAAGCTAGGATCTAGCCTAAGCCATTTCCATGCTCCCTTTTTCACTTTTATTCCCATAGACACATATATATAAGACAATACATATGCATATACAACTTAATCCTTAGTCTAACAACAACTAAGGTAAGAATAGTCCAAGGTAGGAAAACCCCTACCTCAATAGAGATGTAGGCAACCTCTATACACCAAAACCAACCAAAAAGCTTTGATCTCCCAAATTTCTTCCTTTGAATATTCGGTGAAATCACTCCCCTTTTGGTACGTTGACGTAGCCCTCGACGAGTAGACGAACTTTAACTCTTGGACTATAGCCTTCCAACCAAAGGAACTTGGTGTGGTTTGCACTTTTGTAATAGGGCATTTGTGACCTTGATGCACAAATATGGCATTACACATGGAGTGTCTACTGCTTACTACCCACAGACCAATGGTTAGGCTGAGTTAGCTAATAGGGAGATTAAGCACATACTAAAGAAGACAGTTAACCTAAATCGTAAGGATTGGTCACTTCGATTGACTGATGCTTTGTGGGCGTACCGTATGACTTTCAAGACACATTTAGGTATGTCTCCCTATAAGTTAGTATATGGGAAAACTTGTTGCCTGCCAGTAGAAATGGAGCACCGTGCTTATTGGGCCACCAAAACCCTGAATTTCAATTTAAATTTAGCTAGGGGCCATAGGAAACATGAACTGAATGAACTTGAGGAGATAAGGAGAGATGCATATAAGAGTACCTGCATTTATAAGGAAAAGACTAAGTATTTGAAATAAGTATTTCTCTAGACCTTGGATGAGGAAACGGATTTCACCCTTGGATTCGTATTGCGAAATTCAATTACCCTGCCAAATTTCATCGAATTCCGAGATAGTTGAATTTCTGCACGTCGTTCGAGGCGACTGGGTGGCGAATGACCTCACAAAGGTCCCCAAATATAAATTTTATAAAATTTATGTATAATTGAACAAAATTTCAAATAAAATTAATTTGAATTTAAACTGGTACGAAATAAATCGTTTCGGGGCGAAAAACGGACCCGAAAGTAGTAAACGAGCGGTGCGATGTGGACCGCACATTTAAAAATATAAATAGAGACTTAAATCTGAAATTTTGAGAAAATATCTCATTTAGTCAAAGAGGGTGGCCAGCCATAAGGGAGAGAAAAAAGAGAGAAGAGAGAAAATTTGTTCTTCAAGCTTCCAATCCAAGATCTTCGAAGTTCCGTCGCTCGGATTGCTTCGGACCAAGAGTGAAAGACTATCTCCTCGACGAGGGCTACGTCTACGTACCAAAAACAAGATATTTCACCGAAGATCCAAAAGGGTGATCTTGGAGAAATCAAGTCTTGGAGGCTTTCCTTGGTGTTTTTGGGAATTCTATCATTCCCTTCACGCTACTAGAGGTAGGGTTCTTCCTACTTGGGTTCATTTCCTACCTAGCATGTTCATAAGGGGTGGTTAAGTGTATGTTGATGTAAATCACTTGTGTATTGTTAAGGAAAATGAAGAATTGAGTGTAGGAATAACTTAAGCTAAATTCTAGCTTGCAATTGATACATGGAAGTTACTTGTATATCTTCTTGTAAGTGAATGAAATTGCGGACTGTTTTTAAGTTGTTTTGGACTGAAATTGCGGACTGTTTTTGGACTGATTTGGAACTGAAATTGCGGACTGTTTTTAAGTTGTTTTGGATTGAAATTGCGGACTGTTTTTGGACTGATTTGGAACTAAAATTGCGGACTATTTTTAAGTTGTTTTGGATTGAAATTGCGGACTGTTTTTGGACTGATTTGGAGCTGAAATTGCGGACTGTTTTTAAGTTGTTTTGGATTGAAATTGCGGACTGTTTTTTTGGACTGATTTGGAGCTGAAATTATGGACTGTTTTGGGTTGAATTTATGGACTGTTTTGGGCTTATTCCATTCTATGATGTTCATGTGAAAGGGGTTGATGTATGAGACCTTGTATAGGACTCTTACCTATTGTTGATGACTTGATTAAATGGGTGTTGGAAGTGGAGAGAATATATTCCATCTTGAAATAGTGGAGTATAAATTACTTAGAATAAATTCTTGTGTTATATGATACTTGTAGGATTCTTCCTATTTGGGATTATTCCTAACCTAGGTGGTTTATGTGAAATGTTTATATGGGATGAGTAGGGTGTTAGGGACTTAACACTTACTAAATGGTTATGGAAATGGCCTAGATCACTTCCTTGTTTAATTGGATGTAGGGATCCTCCTATTTGGGATTGTTCCGGTAGAAATGACTTTGAACAAATTCTATCATGAGATTTGATGTGGAAGTTCATTGTGAAACCACTTAGGACATGGTAGTGTGTAGGCACTCTAAATGTTAATATTATGTCTTGTGAATAAAATGGATTGGTGACATGAATTATAGGATGACTTGTAGAGTTTTCCTTCCATTTGGGTTCCTCCTATTGTGTATAGTTATGGAATTAAGGAAAAAGGGTAGAGAATTGGCTTAGGCTATCTCTTAGCTTGAGAATGATGCATGATAGTTACTTGTGAATTTTCTTGTAACTTAGTGGAATTTGGGCATGATTTGTGTTCAACATGAAGGTTGCCTTGAAGGTGATTGATAAAACACCTTGAGTGATTGAAATCATGCGTTACATGACTATGTTTAGCATGTTAAATGTTGTGGTGAAATATGTTAATATGTTGCTAAGATATTAGTTTCATGATGTTTTATGGTAATTGTATGCTTAAGACATATATTGCCATGACATATGTTGATATGTGGTTTAAATTGTTCATAAGACATTCATTGCATCTTGAACATGTGGAAAGTGTGCAATGAGGCATTGCATTGCATGTGTATGGGAGCATCACATTCATGAGCATAAGTCATGGGTGTGGGGGTGTGAGGTGCATGTTTAATCAAACACCTTGTTTGGTGGTTGATATGTGGACTTGGAAATGTGGATCAATGGTCACATGAAGTCACATGATTGCATGAGAAAAACTTGTGTCGGGTATAGCAAGCAGGGCTAGACTCTCCCTCGGGTGCAAAGCCCGGTCACATGGTTCAGGCACTTTGCTGGCGGTAAAATTTCAGAAAAGTGCTGATGTTTACGGAACCGGAGGTTGAGATACCAAAAATCCGTTGCCCAACAAGACACAAGATTTTGTTAATAAAAAAAAAAAATACTCTGTCAATGAGTATCATCCCATAATGATTTGATTTATAAAACGCATGACTTTTATTCAAAGCGATCATTGGATGTTTTTCCGTCAATGACGGGTTCATTACATATTGGTACTGCATTGTGTCGTGTGAGTCGGGGAAGACTCGGGGAAATCTGCATGAGTGAGTCGCATCTCATTTCATGGCATAACATAGTAGAAGTCCAGCCCTTAATGCATGTTCTTTTAAGGAATAGTGGATGTGTGTGTAAATTGTTGCATGTACACTCTTCATGTGCATCTAGGGGGGGAAGTAGCCTCTATAGGAAATTCTCTACTGGGCGTTGGCTCACCCTATACGGGAAACATTTCAGGTATGGGACATGCGCTGGCGGATGGCTCTCATTCGGGGCCTCTGGGGTGAAGAAAAGTCGAGTTGTAGCTTTTGAATTGAGTTTTTGTAAAACTCTTGGTTAAATTCCATTTTGGATATGTAATCACGTAAATGGATTGTAATAGAACTTGTAGATATCAAGTTTCATGTGATAAACATATATATAGATGTATGGAATGATTGTTTAAGGGTTTTGGTTGAGTTGGGAGTTAAACTGAAATTTTTCTGAAATTAAAAACTAAGTCCCATTGCTTTCGGACTTTGATTTCTTTCTTTCCAAAGATATAATGGGACATTGAATGAGTCATTTTGAGGTACATTGAACCTCGGTTGAGTTAAATGATAAAGTGATACTCGGGTTACAAGTGTGGGTTAAAATCCTAGTTAAAGGGATATTCCTGACGTGATGTCGGGTGATGCGACATTCACGAGTATTTCCGCGGGTTGATGGATGATCAACGGACCCCCGGATTCTGGGGCGTCACACATCAAAACCCTGAATTTCAATTTACATTTAGCTAGAGGCCATAGGAAACATGAACTGAATGAACTTGAGGAGATAAGGAGAGATGCATATAAGAGTACCTGCATTTATAAGGAAAAGACTAAGGTTTTTTATGATCAGTCCATTTTGAGAAACTCCTTTCAGTCAGGATATAAGGTACTTTTATATAATTCTCGACTTCACTTTTTCCCAGGGAAGCTGCACTCACATTGGACGGGTCCTTTTGTGGTCTGTACAATTTATCCTCATGGGGCTATTGCTTGGAACAATTCACCCTAATCTACAAACATGATCCCAGTTGTGTGTATATGATTTATACGAATAGGTGAGTGTCACTCTCCCTCGGGTTCGATGCTAGAAATGGGAAAAATCGTGTGTGAGTGTGAAAAAGTGTCTGCAAAAGTACTCCCCGAGCGAAGAAAGACTTGTAATGTCGCGTTTTACTTGGAATGGGTATTCTAAGGTCGTCTCCTCAGGGAAGGAAATGTCAAATGTTTAGGAAGGTGATTTGTGAAAGAAATGAAAATTGGAAAATCTTGTAATTTGTGTTTTGGAGAGCTGTGTTTTGGTAAAAATGCAAGGAAAGCAAGGTTGGCTAATCCATAGGGGTCATTCCAATGGGAATGCCAAATCGACTCAAGTCATTCAATCAATGGTGTCTTAGTGTTTGATTGATTCGTAGGAAGTGAGGGACTAGTGTGGATGTATTGGGCCAAAGCATACCCCGTGATAAGTCTACGGTGTATCAAGAGCCCACAACCACGTCCACACTCAATTTAGTCAAACCAAACACTTTACACTACGAGGAAGAACGAAAGAGAGTCAATTTCACATACCCAAGAGGAAATTCCCCTTGGACTAGCCAACTAAAAATCTAGCTATTCATTTTTCTTTTTTGGCGAACCTCGATGGTACGAGGAAGTTTTATTGATTTCAAAATTATATTACACCTGGCAAGGGGGGGATGTATGTATCTTACCCCTCAATGCAATCTAATTACAAAATTTAAGGAATTATTAAAATTCTAATGCATGATAATTACATGAAAATAACTTAGAAAATAATCCAAAAGCTGAAAAGTTATAAAGCCCATTGGATAGAGTCCTGATGAGAACGATCTTCTTGGCAGCACAAGTTTCTGTCTTGGCATATAAGCAGATAAGAATTATGCATTGCCTACATGTGATAAAGATATAAAATCCTAAAAACAGTCATAGAAGCATAGGTGAGCAGGTCTAACATAGATTAGCCAAAAAATCAGCTACTAAGTTAGCCACATGAACAGTCACGTGAACAGTAACATATATGCATATATTGGTGATGAGTAGAGTCCAAGAATGATAGAATTCCATCTAGTAAAAAAATCCAGCTGAAGCATTAAATTCCAGCTATAGGAATTCCAGCTAAGGCAAAAAATCCAACAGAAAACCGCTAATTGATAATCAATTGAGAGGATAATCCAACAAAGAGGGAAGTTCAGCTGATAGAAAATCCAGCGAAGAGTCCAGCTGAGATAAAAAAATCAACGAAGTGAAGAATCCAGCTGAGAGAAAATCCAGCAAAGAGAAGTGTCCAGCTGAGATGCACTCATTGGTGAAAGAGCCCAAAACAAAGTTGGAATCCAATAAGTAGCAGCTAAAGAGACTAGCTTATGAAGAATTCCAGCTACAACAAACAACTAAAACAGCTAGAAGTGCAGCTGAAACCAACTGTTAACTGGAATAGTCACGTGAACAGTCACGTGAACAGTGATTGCTGCCTTATAATCCACGAAAATTCCTTGAGTGCAACAGTGATTCAGGAGAGATAAAAGACGTGAAAGACCTGCTTGCTGGAAGATTTTAAACCCAAAAATAACCAACAGATAATCCAGCTGAAAGTTATCTCTATACAACCGAAACAGCTTCCTGCGATGTAGAGAAGTGTAACTGGAATAGGATTCCACCTGGATAGATTGATGCTGTGAAGATAACGCCAATTTTGAAATGCTGCTGAAATAACTCTTGCAATTTGAATGACTGTTAGAAGTTGAAACAATTTGATAAAGTAGAGTTCTTGTTGCTAAAGACTCTGCAATACCGCTGATCCAGATGAAGAATTCCAGTGCAAATAAAGTTGATAATGCTACAAATAAAATAAAAGTCCAGTTGATCAGAAAGACCTGCATGTGATAAGATTTTTGAAAAAATAGATAAGAATATTCAGCTGCAAACCACTAGAGTCCAGCTAACTTTGAATTCCTGTCTCCATTGAAATTTACTACTGTTCTCTGATCTGGAAAAATAGAATGCCAACTAATTAAAGACCAGTTGTGTAATATCATGGCCAAGCCTATCCAGCGACAATCCAACTGCATGTAAGAAAGACCATCAAAGAACAGTAGAAGAAGCATCATGATATTTTCTGCGAAGAACCCTGAGATGAAGTTGATCTTGTAAAAGAAGATTCCTCCCCTCACCTAGAAGTTGATCAGCTGAAGTAAACTCCCTCTCTTCTCGATCATGAACACCTTGATTTGCAAGAAAATCAACAACCAAATTTTCCTCTCGATAAATATGATGGATTTCAAAATTTAAAGGACTGAGAAGCTGCTACAGCTGATAAATAAAAGACTGGTACCTCCAACTGCAGTCACACCTACCATTAACCATATTAACAAGAATCAAAAAGTCTGTCTCAATGATTAAACGATAAGCAGACAAAAAAAAATTTATGATATAACTGTAACCCATCCACCAATGCTCGAATTTCAGCTGTCATATTTGTGCCCATATCATAAAACTTTAAAGCAGCTAGAACTAGCTGCCCCCTTTGATTACGCAGCGCAGCACCACCAGTGGCCACCGCAAGCCTCTGAATGGCAAAATACAAGGACTTCCCGTTGTTCATTTTCTGGTACACATCTCCTCATTACTTGATCTGGGCAATAGTTGAACAAGTACGGGTTGTCAAAGTAGAAGTACTTCACATCTGCCATAAACCTCCGTCTATCATCCGGGCTCCAGTGCGGTGGTATATGTCCTGTAGCAAGATAATTGCAAATGTCAGCATTGATTAACCCTAATTAGTGTATAAATTAGAATAATTAAAATAAGCAAATTGGTAAGATAAAGCAGTTAAAAACTATCAATTCGTGTTTGTGCGTAAACTAGGGTTTTACGAATATTATGTTTGAAATTGCAGGGTTTGATGCAGAATTGTCAGAGAATACAAGGAATAATATGTTGAAGCTTGAAAGAGCAAAGGACCAAAGTGTAATTTAATCAAAGAAAGAGTCAGCACTTAAAAAAGATGACCATCCAGCAAGGCTCCACCGTCTGGACGGTGGCCAAAGTCAGCTCAAGCAAATCCTCCACCTCATGCTTCCTTTTTCCCTATATATATGCATGTCTTCTTCAGTTGAACAGGAGGCCGTGGCAAGGAGAGAAAGAGAGCTCCAGAGAGAATTCCAAAGAAAGAAAAGAAAGAGAAAAAGAAAGAGGAAGTTATACACAAATCCGGTCCGTCATACAATCCAACCGAAACTCTGTATTTCTACATTTCTGTGTTATCTTTCTATTCGGATAATTGAACTGCCGCCACCTTTTTTATCTTGACTGATAATCAAAGGTGGGTGTGTTTCATTTGTTCCTTGTGAAAGAAGTGTCTAAGTTTGTATTTCAGTTATAGTTGTAATGAAAACTACCTGCCTCCTCAACACTTTCAATAGATCTTCTTCTTGCTTTGCCTCCAAAGTTGAGCTTATCACCACCGGGAAGGTCTCATGCTCCCTCAAGAATGCATATTTGAGGTTGGATGGTAATGGTTTCAACTCCAAGATGGGATTTTTCACAGTCGATGGGAATATCTTTTTTCTCTTGCAAAGGAAGTCTCTCAAATGTTGGGGTCCATTTTTCTACCCCTTGTAAACTTTCCAAATCCTCTTGATCAACCATCTTCTCCTCCCCAAACTCCAATGTGCTCAATAGCTCCAAGTGCTACTCCACCACAGTATCAATCATATTGACTTCATGCACTTCCTCATCGTCTCCCGTTTGTTTGCACAAATTGAATACGTTGAGGTCCATTGTCATATTTCCGAAAGTAAGCTTCATAAGTCCATTCCTGCAATTAATCACGGCATTAGAAGTAGCAAGGAACGGCCTACCAAGAATGACAGGAATTTGTGAGCTAGGGTTAGCAACCAGATGAGTTTTAAGTACAATAAAATCAACAGGAAAATAGAAATTATCAACTTGAACTAAGACATCCTCAACTACTCCCCTCGGTGTTCTAATGTTTTCGGTCTGCCAACTGAAGAGTGATTAGAGTTGGCTTTAACTTTTCGAGTTGGAATTGTTAATACACCGAATAGGGTAGGAGGTTGACACTTGCCCCCAAATCAAGATGTGCTTGCTCCACCCGAGAATTCCCTATTATGATGGCAATGGTAGGGCATCCGGGGTCTTTGAACTTTGGAGGTGTGTTTGTCCTCAAGATTGAGCTCACTTGCTCGGTGAGGAATGCCTTCTTGTGCACCTTCAACTTTCTTTTCACGGTGCACAAATTCTTCAAAATCTTGGCACATGAAGGGATTTGTTTTATAGCATCGAGGAGCAGGATGTTGATCTTAACCTGCTTGAACATCTCAATAATGTCAGAATAATTAGCCACCTTCATGGGTGGCTTCAAATGATTGGGAAAAGGGACCGGAATGGGACATGTATGCACATTTTCATCAACAATTTTTTTCTTTCTCACTCACCTCACCCCCTCGGAGTCACCCTTAGTCTCATTTTCTTTGGTCAATGTGGTCTTGGGTGAGACTTTTGGCACAATGGTCTTGTTGATTTGCTTGCCACTCCTTAGGGTGGTGACCACCTTGAGTTGCTCACAACTATCCTTTGTGGGTTCGGATGAATCAATCACATGTTGGCTTCTAGGGTTTTCTTGGGGTTGAGCGGGGAATTTTCCTTTCTCTTGTAAGGCCGACCCTATGGCATTGGTCAATTTTGTGATTTGGGTCCGAATATCATTGAAGGCGACGATGGTTTGGTTGTTAATGGTGGTTTGGCTTTGTATGAATTGGTGCACCACATCCTCTAAGTTCCCCTTATGAGGTGGTTGGTAGGTGGGAGGATTGGATGGTCCTTGTTGACCATAACTTTGTGGAGGTGGACTTTGGGAAAAACTTTGTGGAGGCGGGTTTTGTGAATACCCTTGCAGATTGGACTGGGGGTATTAAGAGCTAGACTATTGACCTTGGCCATGGTATTGATTTTGCTTAGGAGGCATGGGGGGTGAATATGAACTAGACCCGTAAGAAGTGGGATTCTCATTCTTCCAACTAAAGTTCGGGTGATTGCTCCAACCCGGATTGTAAGTGTTAGAGTGCAGATAGAATGATTGCCTACTTTGATTGAAGGGATTGACTTGGTCATGGTAGACTTCCTTAAGTGCCCGAATCTTAGGGCACTTCGATATGGAATGCTCCACACTCTCACAAATTGAGCAACCCTCCTCGGTCTTGGAAATGTTAGACACTTCATGTCTCCTATTGACCTCTAAACTTTCCACTTTCTGAGACAATTTGGTGATTTTGGAAAGCAAGTCCTCCCGATCCCTTAAATCATACATCCCTCCCCCACTTGGTTGATTACTACCCGGAGAAGACCTCGGTACATCGGTGGGATCCGTGATATCCCAAAATTGTGCATTTTGTGCCAATGTACTAAAGTATTCTAGGGCCCCATCAGGATCTTTGTTTAAAAACTCCCCATTGCACAACATGTCTATGAACTATCGATGGCTCAGCGTAATCCCTTCATAAAAGAAACTCACCAATTGTCATGGTTCAAAGCCATGGTGTGGAATGGATTGTAGCAATTCCTTGTAGAGATCCCAACATTAATAAAATTGTTCATTGGGCTTTTTCGAAAAGTTTTGAATTTTCTTTTTAAGAGCGGTGGTTTTAGGCACCAGGAAAAATTTGTTCAAAAACTCAGAAAGCATTTGTGTCCAAGAGGTTATTGATCGGGGCTTCAAGGAATTCAACCACGTTTTTGTCTTATCTTTTAGGGAAAAGGGGAACAATTTCATACAGGCTATGTCTTCCATGCCATGATTAGTGAGGAAGGTTGTAACTATTTCCTCAAATTCCTTAATATGTAAATAAGGATTTTCTCTTTCAATTCCGTGGAATTGACGAAGTAGTTGTAACATTCCCGACTTGACTAGGAAGTCATGAGCTTGGACCGGGAGAAGTATGCAAGAGGGAGTGGTGCTATGAGTCGGTTGGAGATAATCCCGCATTGACCTCTCCAGAGGATCAATTGGGATATTGTTTCCTTCATTCCTAGGAGGGAAATGCATTCTAGGGTTTGGAATTCTAGGGTCTTGCACTCCTCCTCCCCTTGGGACATTAGCACCAATATCCTCAAAATTGTCACCGGCATCCTCGGGTGGGTCTTGGTCAATATTCATATTGGGGCCTAAGGGTTGTCTAACCAATCTATTTTGATCGTCCCATCCCCACATACAAAACAATATCTACGAATGAAAAGACAAGTAAACAAAAATATATACAAGGAACAACGTATCTCTACCCGTGATGAGAATTCACAGAACTTACCTCTGTTGTCTGAAATCACCTTCTTGATTCAACGCTTTGCCTTCCCCGGCAACAGCGCCAAAAATGCTTGATTCGCTTTGGCCCTAATCTTCAAACAATAACACAGACTAAGTGTATATGGCTTATGTGTGCAAGTGAGTGTCACTCTCCCTCGAGTTTGATGCTAGAAATGGGGAAAACGTGTGTGTGGATGAATATGTGAGTGTGTGTGCAAAAGTGCTCTCCAAGCGAAGAGAGACTTTCGAGTGTCGTGTTTTACTTGGAATGTGTATTCCAAGGTCGTCTCTTCAGGGAAGAAATGTTGAATTGTATGAAGATGATTTTTTAAAAATAGAAAAGTGTAAAATCTTATGAATTGGTGTTTGGGTGAGTGAAGATTGTTGGTAAAATGCAATAAAAACAAGGTTGGCTAATCCGAAGAGGTCATTCCAAAGGGAATACCAAATCAACTCAATTCATTCAACCAATGGTGCCTAGGTGCTTGATTGATTCGTAGGAAGAGAGGGACTAATGTGGAGTGTAGGCTCAAGCATACCCCGTGACAAGTCTACAATGTATCAAGAGCTCACAACCACGTCCGCACTCAACCTAGTCAAACCAAGCACTTTACACTATGAGGTAGAATGGAGAAGAGTTGATTGAGCATACCCAAGAGGAAGTTCCCCTTGGATTAGCCAACATAAAGCTTAGCTACTCATGGTTGAAGTAAAAGCATTCAGGATGTAAAGAGACATGTAGAAGAAATGGAAATGAAAATGAGTTGAGAATGAAACTTAGAGCATATATTAAAGCTAGGAAGAAGTAAACTACAAAGAGAAATTCATTTCATACCAAAATGAAGAAGTTGCAGAGCATATCCAACAAAAAATGTAAGAGTGCAAGAACAATAGATTAAATTCGATTACACTTGAAATAAGGAGATTACAATGCAAGAAACAAATATTAAAAGAGTCTTACAGCTTGTTACAAGTGAAATGGGTGAAGAAATTGCAAAAATCTAAGCTTTCTCTCTCTAAAACTATGTCTTCTACCTTGGGAGCTTCTCTCTCTAAAACTATGTCTTCTACCTTGGGAGCTTCTCTCTCAAAAAGTGCTGAACTATGGTGTGTAAAAATGTATCCCCTTCCCCCTTTTCATCCATGAAGCATATAGTCTGTATGCTACAGAGATTCAATGATTTTGAGAGGTTTGGAAACCTGCACAAGCAAGGTGCAGGCATGTCCTGTACTTCCCTGCACTTTATCAGCCTCTCTCCTTCTCTCTCCTCTTCTTCCATGCTTCTTCTTCCAAGTAAAAATTTTGTGTAAGAAATGGCATGGTTGTATGTGGAACATATCAGGGTAGGTGTGGGAGAAGTGTAGGTGGGCCCCCCAAGCAGTTGGAGTTGAGTTGCAGAGTTCAGGCGTTTTTTCGGCAAAACCTACCGGTAGGTCGATAGCCAAACCTACCGGTAGGTTTTACTCCAGTAGCCAAAACCTTCCAGAAGGTTTGCGGTAGAACCAACTCCAGTAGACAAAACCTACCGGTAGTTTTATTGTCAAACCTACCGGTAGGTTTGTCACACTCCCACCCCGAATCACATAGGGTGGGCGGCGGACCGGCCACCAAGGCCTTAACTAAATATCCCTGTGCATAATAAATGCAAAATACAGCGGAAGACAAATAATAAAGTGATCCAATCCATCGACCTACTGAATACCAGAGGAATAAACTAAACATCACCGACGTCATTATTAAACTCATGTAAAACAATAATTAAACCATAAAGTTCACTACTCTAAACATAAGCAATATTGTTCCCAAAATAATTAAACATTTGTCTCACAATTATAAAAGACTTTTATTCCTGAAGACCTAAAATAAAATAAATCTTCGATTCCTCTAATCTCTTGTCTATCTGTGGACTTACTCCTCACCCTGATCCTCACCTGAAAAATGTTAAATGTTTGGGTGAGCACAAAGGCCCGTGAATAGCAACCACCTCTAATGAGGTGTGAAAATAAATCCCACAATTTATATACAAAAATAAACTTTGATATATATACATAAGTACAACAAATTGTACCCCAATTCCTCCCAAATAATCATGTAAACAAAATGATCTCATGATCACAAATAACTTTATAAATGAAAAGACATTTATAACTCAAAACACTCACACACACATTCAGTCTCAAATACATTTGTCAAATCATGTTTGTTACCACTAGCCTGGTAACTGGCCCAGTCTCTTGTCATCACTAGCCTGATGACTGGTCTAGTCTCTTGTCATCACTAGCCTGATGACTGACCCCGTCTCTTTTTACCAATAACCCGGTGACTGGCCCAGTAGCTTGTTACCATTTAGACCTGGTAACCCCAGTCCCAGTCGCTTGTTACCACTTAGACCTGGTAACCCCAGTCCCCGTCTCATAAACATGATTTTCACACACACCAAAACTGTAGTTTTAATCCCAACGCACACAAAATTTCTCTTTCATTACCAAAACAATGATATAAATTTTTTCCACAAGTTTTCCAAAATTCACATGTATAACAGTTCACAATTTCAAACATTCAATAGCAATCCCAAACATCAACACATATATCATATATATGAAAAATCCACACACACGCACCCACACATTTAATATAGAAAATCCTCCCAAAAGAAGTAGTAAACTACTCACCTTGATTCCCAAAATTCATTTCAAAGCACACTTTTCCAACCTCAATGCAATCATCACCTAATCCAAAATAACATATAACAATCAATCCCTATTCCTAATTTCGTCGTTTCAAAATTCTATATTTAATTTTTATACTTCCTACCCATTGATATATATTTAATATATCTTTTACATATAAATATCCTTTCTAATACTATGTAATAGGGTATGAAGTATTTTGGGCTATTTATAAAAAGTTTCTAAAGTTTTGGTGTCAAATCATAATTTTTGAAACTTTTGGGGTCCAAGTGTAATTTCCTTGAAAAACTAATTTTCTGTTTTCGGGGCTGCCATAAATTTTCTAAAATTCTATTCTTCTAACTTACCAAGTAAAACAGTGGTTAAAATTAAGTTTAGAAGAATATAGGGGTCAAAGTAAAGTTCTTTGAAACTAAAGGGGAGCTTTCTATAATTTTTTACTTTCCCCATCTTCTTCCTACGGCAGAACATGAACCAGTAACTTCCTTCTTTGTTTTTCTTCTTTTTAACACATAATTAAATTATCTACAAGCCTCAAAATCAACCAATCTAAATTAGGTCTAATAATACATAGAATTAATAACTTATAATAAAATTTATTTATATATTCATCTTTATTTCCCATCATGAACACACACTCACACACACACACATATATATATACATATACATATATAGATTATGATAAAACTAGCACCATGTGATTTAATATAAAACCCATAAAATAAATGATGGGTTCATATCTTCAATAGATCCAAATCCCTTCTTGTTCTTTTTTTTTTTTTTTTATTTCGTTCTTCTTTCTTCCTTCCTTCCTTCTCTCTCTCTCTCTCTCTCTCTCTCTCTCTCTCTCTCTCTCTCTCTCTCTCTGTAGCGGCAGAATCCTTCTCTCTCTTTTTTTTTTTTTTTCGCCCTATTTGACTGCCTACATATGTATATATACAAAATAAAAGAAACCCTACAGTAACCCTACAATTCCTCATTCTTTAATTACACTCACATCCCTTTTCAAAAATAATATCACAAATTGACCTAAACTAAGTTATATATATATTTCAAAATTTTGGGGTTTTACAAGGTTTTTACTTGTTTTGCTCAAATCTTGGTCTTTTCACCTTCCAAGCCATCGTCAAGCCTCCCCTTCATCTCCATTGACTTTAAGCATTACGATGGGTGCTTAACTCACGCCATTTCCGACTCTTTGCCTGCAAACACACCGAAACCTTATTAATTGTTAGAAATATTGCAATGCCTCCCATTTTCACCTCAAAAGCAAGTATAAAAAGGGGTACAAATGTGTATATGATGTGCAATATTTTGTGCTAATCAATAACCCATGTAAGTCTTGTTCTTAACATTGTTGGAGGGTTAGAATGCATTTACTCAAAGATTATTCTTTCAAAATCAATCTTATTCAATAATCTCATTATTTTTTATTTGATTAAGAGTATATGAGGTGATTAGTTGGTTATATCTCAAAATAAGCAACATTTTCCCAAGATTTCTAAGAAATGATTTTTTGCCATTTTTGAAATTTATTTGAGCCTTAAGCCTATTCTTTCTTCTCATTGTCCTTAGAAGCCATGTTTGATCCAAAAACAAATATTATTTCTTTACCACAAATAATAACCTAGCCAAGCATAAAATTTTTATACCTTACCTTAGTTATCTCGAGAATTGCTATGTACTTGTACATGTGTGTGGAAAATTTATGGTAGATGCTCAATCGGAAAGAAAGAAAAATAAAAGAAAAAGGAAAGAAAGAGGCAAGAAAAAGAAAAGGCAAGGAACTTTTGAAAAAGTGTGGAAAAAAATATAGTACAAATTGCAAAAGCCAAAGGTTGTGAAGAAAAAAATGAAGAATATGTTATTGCTAAGACTTATCAAAAGAAGAAGACAAGTGTTATTAATAAAGATAACATCTTTGGGATATCTTCTTTTGAATTCTTATTATCCTTTGTTTCTTTAAACTTCACCCAAGGCCATATTACAACTTGCTTGAACTCGTTTTCCCTAATCTCCAAACACGAACCCGAATTGTGTGTGTATGGCGTATACGAGTAGGTGAGTGTCACTCTCCCTCGGGTTCGATGCAAGAAATAGAGAAAATCATGTGTGTGAACAAAAACGTGTGTGTGTGCAAAAATGCTCCCCAAGTGAAGAGAGACTTGCAATGTCGTGTTTTACTTGAAATGGGTATTCCAAGATCATCTCCGCAGGGAAGGAATGTCAAATTGTTTTGAAAGGTGATTTGAAAAGATATGAAAAGTGTAAAATCTTTTGAATTTTGGTTTGGTGAGTTATGTTTTGATAAAAATGCAAGAAAGCAAGGTTGGCTAATCCATAGAGGTCATTCCAATGGGAATGCAAAATCAACTCAACTTATTCAACCAATGGTGTCTCGGTGTTTGATTGATTCGTAAGAAGTGAGGGACTAATGTGGATGTGTTAGACACAAGCATACCCCATGAAAAGTCTACGATGTATCAAGAGCCCACAACCACGTCCGCACTCAACCTAGTCAAACCAAACCACTTTACACTACGAGGAAGAATGAACAAGAGTCAATTTCACATACCCAATAGGAAATCCCCCTTGGATTAGCCAACTAAAAGTCTAGCTGCTCATAGTCAACGCAAGAACAAGCATAATGTAAAGATACATAGTAGTGAAATGGAACCTGGAACTTGTATTGATTCAAGAAAAAGGTTTAAACTACAATAACAAAATCATTCATACCAAAATACAAAGCTTGAAAAGGAAAATACCCTATTGTAGAAATGTAAACACAAGAACATTAAACTAAGCTTGATTACAACTTGAATGAGAGAGTTCAAAGTGAAAGAGGGAAGGATTACAAGTAATTTAAAGCTTAATACAATGAAAATGGTGAAGGAAATGCAAAAACCCAACTTTCTCTCTCTACAACTTCATCTTCTTCCTTGAAATTTCTCTCTCTAAAAGCATGTGTGAACTCAATATTGTGTAAGACTCTTTTCCAAATTCGTTCATACCCTCTCCCTTGGTCTGTGATAACTGAGTTGCAATGAGTGGGAAGAGATTGGACACTTCAACAAGCAAGGACAAGCCAAGCATGCACCTCCCATGCTTCACCAACCACCCCTCTTCTCTCTCTTACCTCTTCCATGCTATTCTCTTCCAAAATCTAACTTTAGGGTACAAGAGACCATCATGGTGTGTCAAAGATGTCAGGGTATGGTTGGGATGACAAGAGGTGGGCCCCCGAAGTAGATGGAGTTGTGTGCGCAGGTTTTTGGCATTTTTGGGCAAAACCTACCGATAGAACATCAAAAACCTACCGATAGGTTTTTTCCAATAGGCATTTTCTACTGGTAGGTTTGTGGCAGGGGCTGCGGTAGAAGAATTTCAGTGCACTTTTCCTACCAGTAGGTTTTGAAACTTCTACCGGTAGGTTTTTGCTGACTTCTACCGGTAGGTATTGGCTACTTCTAACTGGCGTCGAGCATCCCTCTTGGCCTTCTTTCTCTGCTTCTCAAGGTCCCCACTCGAGCCTTCTCCACTTCTTTTGCGGCTGGCAGAACCCATGGCAGGAGGAGAACTGGGCTCTGGTCCTGATCCGACCATCTTGGTGCGAGGCATTGTGTAATGAATGGAGAGAATAGGAGGAACTTGAGATTCGGCTATAAGGGTAGGGTAAAATGGAGCAGGACTTGTGGAAAATAATCTAGCTCAAGGGAATTTTATAGACTGAGGGGGAAGAAAAAGGGTTCTTGACCCTTGGAGTGCCGTCGGGTAGAGGGGAAGAAGGAAGGGGAGGAGTAAATGGGGAGAGTGAAGAGGGAGAGATAAAGGGTTCTTGACCCTTGGAGTGCCATCGGGTAAGGGGGAAGTAGGTAGGGAAGGAGTAAATGAGGGAAATGAAAGGTTGAATTTATGTTTTGAAATTAAAAGCCCTAATTTTTTTTCGTCAGGCAGGCGGTACCGGTACCATTTGGTACCGGTACTGGGTACCGGTACTGCGATTCCAGTAGGTTTTTGGTACCGGTACCGAGTACCGGTACTGTTCTGCTTTGTCCGCCAAACTACTCCTGCTGAAACATTCCTTCAATCAAAATCAACTTCGGCCCTTCCTAGACACTTCATCACATTACTTCTAACTCCAACTCCATTCGAAAAGATATATTCCAATTATAAACCACAACTCGAACCATCATGCTCACTTTATGATTGAAATTGCAAGGTGATTTAAACCTATGATCATTCATGATACAAACATTCAAATTCTGTTCTCAACTATCAAAATGAGCACCCAAAATAAACATCATAAGGTTCAGAATCAATTCATTCCTAAAATATGTCAATATCAATAACTTGAGAAATATTCCCTCATTCTTGTAAGCATGGAGCTTTTTAACAAATTTCTTAATTGAACGAACTAGATGCACATGAGCAAAACCATAGTCCCCAATGCTAGTCAGAAGTATGCACCTACCAATTAATTTTCAACTCGTGTGCATGTGAATTTAAACAAGTAATTTGGGCATTTACGAAACAGAATTCACATTCGACAGGCTAGACAAACTCAGTTTCAATGCAAAACTCACCAAGGGACACTCTTAAGCAATAACTGCACTCACGTTATACTGGTATGCACTCCATGTGTACATGTGATATGGAATCTTGTGTTCAAAACAAAGTGCTCACATGTAATCCAAAAATGAAGTTCATATATGAAAATGAGGCAACCTTGGCATAGTCTCATGAATGGAATATTAGTGCATTAGGTAGTAAGACTAAACTTATCATTTCTTTAACAAATATGCTTCACCCATGCTTCTCTAGATCACTTAGGGCTTTAAGGGTTGTAATGGGGCCTTGGGGTGATATCTAGGTAAAAGAAATGAAGGAAAAAGGACAACAAAGAGGGTTGTTCCGAGTGAGAGACTTTAATGTTAGAAAAACACTTCCTTTTCATGGGATTTTGATTTTCTCACCATCACCACACCCCTTGTTTATTTTCTTAACTCTTCTTGACATCTTCCTTTTCTTTTGATCACTCTTTATTCTTTTCACCCCTTTTTCTCCTTTTCTTGGATTTTCATTCAACTCTTTGAGTTTCAAATCATTCATCCCTTTTGTTGGAGTTTCCACACCACACCTCTTTGAGTTTCAAATCATTCATCCCTTTTGTTGGAGTTTCCACACCACACTTCCTTCTCTTTTGCACTCACTCATATTCAGCTCTAGGAACAACCAAGGTGAGATAGATTTTTATCATTTTGCATTGGCTTGGTCAAATGTGTGGCATAGAAACGAATTTTAAAATGGGCTCAATCACGGCACTAGGGATAAAATTTTCTCAAGAAAAAGGGCTAAGGCTCAAAGTATTCAACAATGGCCTAAGATCACTTCCAGGTCCACATGGGGAGAGCATTACATGATCAAGACAAATCAGTCTACTAACCAAATGCAACTAACCAAAGCAAGCATAATGAGACTATTGAACAAACTTGATATCAAAAAAAAAATTTCTTTGAGTAAACGTAAGTTCCCTCCAAAAAGGTTTGGCACTAAAACTCTCATGGGTCCTTACTCATCTCCACTACTTATGTCAAGCTTAAAACATGAATCCAACCCGTAAATCACTGAAATTACAAATTCATAAATCACATACAGATGAGTTCGAAAAATCAATACATATGTGATACTTATGCATAGGATCCATTTCTATAGTAAGCTCATGTGCACAAGGTTCACAGCAACAATCAACATGTCATCCAGTTCATACTCACTTCATAAGGGAATACAGATCAACTTAAAGGTATTTTTCATCAAAAATTTCAAAAATTTCACCTATTTTTCACAATTGCAAGCAAAAATCAAAAAAAGAAATTCAGACAACCTTGGTGTATCATACAAATGGTGCACCTCACCCCCCAACTAGAACCATGCATTGTCCTCAATGCAACAAAAAGATATAAAATGCAATGGGAGACAATAAAAAAAAAAGATAAATAGGGTAAGAGAACACCTCGCAATTTCGCTTTCGACAAAAGCACCAAGATCTGGATTCAAAAGAAAACAAAGCTATACACCAACACACAAGTAAGTGACATGAAATAAAAACATGACATAATTAAAATGAAAGAAACTGTACATGCGAACAAGGGACCAATTGTTATTCCTCAATCACTTCCGGATACACCGGGTCGGTTAACTCCTCCTCCACCACTTGGTTTTCAAAGCCCTCAAAGAATGGCTTAAGTCTTTGGCCATTGACTTTGAATGTTTGGCCATCTTTGAGGTTGGTGATCTCAACAGCTCCATTGGGGTAGGCCACCTTGACAAGATAGGGGCCATCCCAACGAGATCTTAGCTTTCCGGGAAAAATGGAGAGGCGGGAATTATACAAGAGTACCTTTTGCCCGGGCTCGAATGATTTCCTCACTATGGAGTTATCATGAAAGATTTTCGCCCGTTCCTTTGAAATTTTTGAACTCTCGTATGCATCCCGCCGAATCTCTTCCAATTCATTCATTTCTAACATCCTATGTTTCCCGGCCATTCTCATATTGAAATTTAAAGTCTTGATGGCCCAAAAGGCCTTGTGTTCCATTTCTACCGGCAGATGGCATGCCTTTCCATAGACAAGCCGATAGGGAGACATGCCCAAAACTGTCTTGTAGGCAGTACGATATGCCCACAGGGCATCAATCAATCTCTCAGACCAATCCTTCCTATTGGGGTTAACTGTTTTTTCAAGGATGGTCTTGATCTCCCTATTGGCTAGCTCGGCTTGGCCATTTGTTTGTGGGTGATAAGCGGTGGATACTTTGTGAGTAACGCCATATTTAAACATTAAAGATGCAAATGGCCTGTTACAAAAGTGTGATCCACCATCACTAATCATCGCACGAGGCGTCCCGAACCTCGAAAAAATGTTCTCTTTTAAGAACTTGACTACAACCCGGTGGTCGTTAGTCTTGGTTAGGATAGCCTCCACCCATTTGGACACGTAGTCCACTGCCAGAAGAATGTATAGATAGCCAAACGTATTGGGAAGGGACCCATGAAGTCAATGCCCCAACAATCGAATATCTCTATGACAAGTACAGGGGAGAGGGGCATCATATTCCTCCGGGTCACATTCCCCAAACGTTGGCATCTATCACATTCTTTGCAAAATGAAATACAATCCTTAATTAAAGAAGGCCAGTAGAAACCTGATTGGAGAATTTTTGAAGAAGTTTTCTTGGCGGAGAAGTGGCCACCGCAGGCTTGGGAGTGACAGAAGGCAAGGACATTCCGCTGCTCATTTTCAGGCACACATCGCCTCATGATTTGGTCTGGGCAGTACTTGAACAGATACGGATTATCGAAGTAAAAGTACTTAACGTCCGCCATAAACCTCCTTTTATCCTCAGGGCTCCAGTGTGGTGGGATTTGTCCTGTTGCAAGATAATTGCAAATATCAGCATACCAAGGACAATGAGAATGAATGGACAGTAATTGCTCATCAGGGAAGGAGTCTGTGATAGGGATGTGCTCATTTGTCTCTTGTGCCACCAGTCGGGACAAGTGATCCGCCACGACATTCTCAACTCCCTTCTTGTCTTTAATGGTCAAGTCAAATTCTTGTAAGAGGAGGATCCACCTAATGAGTCTTGGCTTCGCATCCTGCTTAGATAACAAGTACTTTAAGGCAGAATGGTCAGTGAAGATAACAATAGGCGAACCAATGATATATGAACGGAATTTATCAAGAGCAAACACTACAGCTAGCAATTCTTTTTCAGTGGTAGTGTAATTCATTTGTGCCTCATTAAGTGTCTTGCTAGCGTAGTGTATAACATGCGGTCGATTGTCCTTCCTCTGACCAAGCACTGCGCCAACCGCGTAGTCACTCGCGTCGCACATAAGCTCGAAAGGTAGATCCCAATTGGGTGGTCGCATGATCGGAGGCGTGACAAGCATGCTTTTTAATTTTTTAAATGATGCCTCACACTCATTCGACCACTCAAAAGGAATCTCCTTAGACAGTAAATTGGTCAGGGGTCGGGCCAATGCACTAAAATTTTGAATGAATCGGCGATAGAAACCTGCATGGCCCAGAAATGACCGGATACCCTTGATAGTTGTCGGCGTGGGAAGGTTGGAGATGGCCTCCACCTTGGATTTGACAACTTCGATGCCCCTTGCCGACACTATGTGACCCAACACGATCCCTTCCGTCACCATAAAGTGACACTTCTCCCAATTCAGCACAAGATTCTTCTCCTCACATCTCTCCAACACCTTCTCCAAATTTTCCAAACACCCCTCAAAGGAATCCCCGAAGACTGAGAAGTCATCCATAAACACCTCGACAATCTTCTCCACCATATCACTAAAAATCCCCATCATGCAACGTTGGAATGTTCCAGGCGCATTACATAGCCCGAAAGGCATGCGACGATACGCAAAGGTACCGTAGGGGCAAGTGAAGGTGGTTTTCTCTTGGTCTTCAAGGGCAATCTCTATCTGATTGTAGCCAGAGTATCCATCTAAGAAGCAATAGAAAAGATGCCCCGCTACCCGTTCTAGCACTTGATCGAGGAATGGGATTGGAAAGTGGTTTTTCCTTGTGCACAAGTTGAGCTTCCGGTAATCAATACACACTCTACATCCAGTGATTACCCTTGTTGGAATGAGTTCATTCTCCTCATTTTCTACCACAGTCACACCCGACTTCTTGGGTACTACTTGCGTGGGACTAACCCACTTACTGTCGGCAATTGGAAAGATAATGCCCACGTCAAGTAGTTTCAAAACCTCATCCCGTACCACATCCTTCATGATCGGATTTAATCTCCTTTGTGGCTGGCGAGATGGTTTTGCATCTTCTTCAAGGTAGATCCGGTGTGTGCAAATGGTAGGATTTATCCCCTTGATATCCGCAATTGTCCACCCAATTGCTCCCTTATGTCTCCGCAGCACCTCCAAGAGATCTCCTTCTTGCTTTGCATCCAATGTCGAACTAATCACCACCGGGAATGATTCATCTTCCCCAAGATATGCATACTTTAAGTGGGAAGGTAGTGGCCTCAATTCCAAAGTAGGCTTTTGTACATCGGATGGAAATATCTTCTTCTCTTGGTGTGGGAGTCTTTCAAATGTTGGGATCCACTTATCCACCCCTTTCAAACTCTCCACTTCTCCATGCCCATCCAATCCTACATTCACTTCTTCCTCATCAACAAACCCATCCTCTCTTAAACTCAAGGTGCTCATCATCTCCATGTGCTCCTCCATCAAAGTATCAATCCGGTTAACCTCATGTGCATCTTCATCGTCCCCCGGTTGCTTGGATAAGTTGAACACATTAAGCTCCATTGTCATGTTTCCAAAGGCTAGCTTCATGAGACCGTTCCTGCAATTTATCACAGCATTAGATGTCGCAAGGAAGGGTCTACCAAGAATGACAGGAATTTGGGAGCAAAGATTCGCAACAGGTTGAGTATCGAGTACAATGAAATCAACAGGAAAATAGAAATTGTCCACTTGGACTAAAACATCCTCAACCACTCCCCTTGGTGTGCGAACACTGCGATCCGCCAGCTGAAGCGTGATAGGAGTAGGTTTCAACTCCTCAAGCTTGAGTTGTTGATATACTGAGTAGGGGAGGAGATTGACACTGGCACCCAAATCAAGCAAAGCTTGTTCAACCCGGCAATCTCCAATGGTTATGGCAATGGTGGGGCAGCCTGGGTCCTTGAACTTGGGAGGAGTGTTAGTCCTCAAAATTGAGCTCACTTGCTCGGTGAGAAATGCCCTCTTCCGGACATTCAACTTTCTTTTCACCGTGCATAGGTCCTTCAATATTTTGGCACATGACGGAATTTGCTTGATGGCATCAAGGAGCGGGATGTTGATCTTTACCTGCTTAAACAAATCCAAAATGTCAGAATAATTAGCCACCTTGAGAGGTGGCTTCAACCGATGGGGAAAAGGGGCGGACATAGAAGGAAAGCATAAACCATCATCAACCACATGTTCTTTATCAACCCCATCTCTCTCACTCTTTTCACTCGAATCGCCCTTGTCGACCACACTTTCTTTGGCCTCTCTTTCTTTGGCCTCACTATCAATTTCTTTTTCTTTTGGCAATGCGGCCTTTGGTGTCAACTTTGGCAACGCCATCTTTTCAATTTGTTTACCACTCCTAAGTGTGGTGACAGCTTTGAGTTGCTCAAAACCCTCTTGGGAAGTCTCGGCCAACTCAACCACATTTTGACCTTTGGGATTTTGTTGGGGTTGAGAGGGAAATTTTCCCTTCTCTTGTTGAGACAACCCAATGGCATTGGTGATCTTGGTGAGTTGGGCCGAAATGTCCTTATTGAAGGTGGTTTGGCTTTGCATGAAATTAGTGAAGGTTTGATTGAGGGTGGTCTGGGTTTGAATGAAATTGTGGAGCATATCTTCCAAATTCTTCTTATGAGGGGGTTGGTAGATGGAAGAACTAGACGGACCTTGTTGGGAGAAATTTTGTGGGGGAGGATTGGATTGATACCCTTGCGGATTAGACCGTGGGTATTGGGAGTTAGAGGCTTGCCCTTGACCCTGGGATTGAAATTGGCCTTGCCTAGGAGGTGCGGGAGGTGTATATGTGTTTGAGCCATAAGGAATGGGGTTCTCATTCCTCCAACTGAAATTAGGGTGATCACGATACCCTGAATTGTAAGTGTTGGAATTTTGAGGAAATGATTGCCTCGGTTGGTTGAAGGCATTGGCCTGTTCATGGTATGTCTTTTAAGTGCCGGAATGCTCGGACACTCCGACGTGGAATGATCGACACCCCCACAAATAGAGCAAGCCTCCTCGGCTCTTGACACATGAGACACCTCTCGTCTCCTTTCCATCTCAAGGCTATCCACTTTCCTAGACAACTTGGAAATTTGGGAAAGTAGATCCTCACGGTCTTTTAAGTCATACATCCCTCCCCGTGGTGGTTGACTACTCACTGGCATTGTCCTAGGTACATCACTTGGATCCCTAACATCCCACGATTGTGCATTTTCGGCCAAGGTACCAAAGTAATCAAGGGCCTCGTCAGGGTCTTTGTTCAAAAATTCACCATTGCACATCATGTCAATAAATTGCCTATGGTTTGGTGAGATTCCTTCATAGAAGAAACTCACCAATTGCCACGATTTAAAACCATGATGTGGTATGGATTGAATCAAATCTCTATATCGCTCCCAACACTGATAGAATTGTTCATTGGTTTTTTCAGAAAAGTTTTGAATGTCTTTTTTCAATGAAGTGGTTCTATGAACCGGAAAAAACTTTTTCAAAAAGAATGAAACTATATGATCCCAAGATAGCATGGTCCGAGGTCTCATGGAATCAAACCAAATCTTTGCCTTACCCTCCAAGGAAAAAGAGAAAAATTTCATCCTTGCAATCTCTTCCATGTTGTAATTTGGGATAAAGGTTGCAACTATTTCCTCATAAGACTTTAGATGACTATAAGGGTTTTCCTTCTCAACCCCATGGAATTTAGGGAGTAGTTGCAACATCCATGGTTTGATTACAAAGAGATGTGCTTGGACAGGAAGGACAAGGCATGATGGTGTGGAGCTACGGGTCGGTTGGTGGAGGGTCAAGTTGGATGTTCCCTTCATTCCTAGGTGGGGGAAATTGCACTCGTGGGTTGGGCATCCTAGGTTGTTGGAATCCCCCACCCATTTGCCTATTCGGGTTAGCATCCTCATTATCAAAAGCATCGGGAGGGGGATATTGCATTCTTGGGTTAGGCATCCTATTTTCGGGTAACCCCCCACCCCTTTGAGCATTTGGATTCACCCCGACATTGTCAAAATTTCCACCCCCTTGGATGTTTGGGTTGGCATCCACATTTTCAAAATTGTCACCCGCATCTTCGGGTGGGTCTTGGTCGATGTTCATGTTGGGGTCTAAGGGTTGTCTAACTAATCGGTGATAGTCGTCCCTTCCCCACATGCAACAAGATATCTATACAAATGAAATTGTAAACAAACAAGAATATATACACGAAACAACGTACCTCAGCCCGTGATGAAGATCACGGGACTTACCTCCATTGTTCGGAAATCACTCTCTTGGTTTGACACTTGCCTTCCCCGGCAACAGCGCCAAAAATGATTGATCAAAAACAATCCTATTCCTAACCCTTTAACTACAATCCCTCAATTGATGCAATGTATGAGCGGAAGGAAGGATTTCTCCCCCTTTGGGATAGTGTGAAAAGAAAGGGCAATAGGAAAGGGAAATGGGATGATGTAGATATGGAATGTGTATGCACAAAAATGCTCCCCAATCGCAAGGAGACTTTCGTGAGTTGTGTTTTACTTGGAAAGTATTCCAAGGTCGATTCCACAGGGAAGGAAGTGAGCAAATGTGAAAGTGATTTAGTGCAAAAGAAAGTGTAAAATTCTTGTTGTTGGAAATTGTTTGGTGAAGTGTGTTTTGGTGAACTTAGAATGAGAGAACGAGCGTTGGCAATTCCAAGAGGTCCCTCCAATAGGTATACTATCTCAACTCAAAACACTCCTCCGATTGAGCAAGAATGAACGGTTGATTCACGGAAAGCCGAGGATGATGTTGGTGAATGCCTAAGCATAAACCGTGACTAGGCCTACGGTTTATCAAAGATTCACCAATTCATCCACCTTCAATCCGGTCAAACCGAACCATGGGACTCTAAAGGGAGGGTGTAGAGAGAGTTGAAATGGTATATCCAAATGAGGATTTCCCTTGGTCTTGCCAACAAAAAGTGTTTAGCTACTCATACTTGGAATGGAAATAACTATGTAATAAAAGTGCATTGCAAATCTATGAACTTCTAAAGCTACAAAGTACAATAATTCATAAGCTACAAGAAAATGCATTTAAAACCATTACATAGTTGTGAAAATGAAGAACTTTCATTCCTTAATGGTAGAAAGTGGAAGAGAACATTAAACTAGTGTAAAGCATGAAATGACTTACATTAATGGCATTAAAAGAAGTTCTAAAGAGTCTTAGAGAAGAATGCGAGGCAATGTACTGGAAAAATAAGTGAAAATTACAACTTTCTCTCTCTAGAATCTATTATTCATTGTCTTCCTCGCCAGAGCTTCTCTCTCTAAAACTGTCTAATGTAATACATGAATCCCTCTCTTGCAGGAGACTCTTCCTTTTCCACAAACGTGCCTGGAGAGAGAGATGGGTCTACAGATGTGATTCTCCTTCATAGGTATGCAGCAGCCAGGGAAAGACAGGGAGTGGCAGAGCATGTCTGCACACCCAGCACATCCCATCCTCTCCCCCTTCATTCAATGCCTTCACTCTACAAGTCTAGAAGGGAGTGTGAATCATGATGAATAGTAAGGTGGGCGTGTCAGAAAAAAGCATGGAGGGGTCCACAAGACAGCTGAGCAGATCTGCAGAATTTGGGTACATCAGGAAATCAGTACCGGTACTGGGTACCGGTACCATTTGGTACCGGTACCGAGTACCGGTACTGCGATTCCAATAGGTTTTCAGTACCGGTACTACGATTCCAGTAGGTTTTCAGTACCGGTACTGGGTACCGGTACCATTTGGTACCGGTACCGAGTACCGGTACTGTTATGCATCCTTTTCTGAATTTCTTGATTTCTTTGCTCCCGATCTATCCTCAAACTATCATTTCAACTCCTTTCATCCCAAGTGGTATGGGAGGGTCTTTAAAGGCCACATTTAGCTTCATTCAACTACAAAACAACAAAATGATGTTAAGACTTCAATCGTCATAACTTAGACAATTTAAAGCTCAAAAGTAAGTGAAATGAGTTGATTAGCATCTTAAAAATATACAAAGTTGTGTGCTAATCAGTATCCCCTTGTTTTCCCGTAGGCAAGTTAACATATACAGTAAGTTCTAGTTTCTCGGAACCCAATCCCAATTCCACAGCGTCCACAGTACGTATAGAAGAATGAGTCGCATAGGAATCCAATAAAATTCGGGCCCAAGAATGGTAGAGAAGAACAATACCTTCCACAACGGCATTGGAGGCATCTTCCTCCGGTTGAGTCAAAGCAAAAACCCTTCCTTGATTGGCGCCGCCGGGGGCATGAGCTTGTAACGGTCTCTGTGGTGGTAATGGTTGTCGTAGTGGTGGCCTGTTTGCATTCACTCGCCCAGTTGCTTGGTTGGTCTTAGTAGAAAGAAATGGACAATTATCTATGAAGTGCCCAACACCTCCACAGGCAAAACGTCGGCGTGCATCTGTGCCTATTCTCTCTGGTACGCATCCCGCTCCTCGAGCTATCTGAGGTCTCTGCTGTGCTGGCCTTTGTAGGGGTGGCTTGTTTGCTGGTACTTGCTCGGTTGCTTGCTTGGTCATTGGGGGAAACGAGGGGCATCTATGTTTGAAGTGCTCATACTCTTCGCATGCAAAGCATTGGCGCGGGTCCATACCTGCTCTCGTCTGAGTAACTCCATCTTCTCCAACTGTCTGAAGTCTTTGTTCAACCGCGTCCACGTCCCCGTACACGTCCACGTCCACGTCCACGTTCACGAGATCTTGTATTCTCGAATTAAGAGTGTAACCAGCTTCTCACGGATGGAAGGCCTCAAATCTTGTTCAAAGCGTTTAGTTCTCCTTGCCTCAGTGACCACAAACTTGATTGCGTAGCGAGACAACTCATCGAATTCGAACAAATAATTAACCCTTACACTAAATATAAAATGAATCTAACCTATCTGATAAACACATAGCTTCAAACCAATACAAGCCTACGGTTCCTTCAACCTAGTCCTACCTTTCCGGTGGTAATCCATAACCTACAGCTCCCATGTAAGACCTAAAGCCTAAGCTCTGATACCAACTTTGTAACACCCCAAAACACACCCTAGACGGCATTACATTCTAAAACCATTTACATAATGAGAGCACTAAGATAATCCATCAATAAGAAAATTTTTCCATTCATCATCCATAGAATTTACAATATCATCCCAAAAGAATAAGCCAAGCTATGGCAATTACATTCCAAAAGAATTATACTTAAACTTAGCAGCGGAATAAACAGAATACTAGACGATACATGATCTCAAAATAAATTCTCTAGTCTAGTGCAAAAGAAGCTATATCTCTATATGTCCACCTCGGGATCTAGATTTCCCTCGAATGGGGCCTCCCAATACCCCTGCTCGTCAACTCTGAGGTTCTCCTCTAGCACCGTATCTGAAAAATGTAATTTGTAGGGGGTGAGCACTAAGCTCCGTAGCAACATTCCTCCCAAACTCGAACAAGGTTTATAAAAACATATAAAATGGCCGGTCTCATTTTACAAATAGCATACATAATCTTTGAAGAAAAACAGGGACATTTTAAAATGGATCTCAAGTTTAAGTAGCAACAGTAATTTACATAAACAGTAAAAGAAACCAAGATCCAATACATATCCATTTTCCAAAATATAAACCATTTTCCCACAAGACCTTGTGGAATCCCATACTCCCACAAGTCCTTGTAGGAAACCATTTTCCACAATAATACAACAATCCATCAATATGTATATGTATCTCAAACATGATGTAAGGCAAACCCCATGAATCGACACATTGAGTAATATCTAACTCACACACACCCACACAAATCTTATCAAAGATATCCATCCTTTAGGAAGGGCGTATGCCACACCAATGGCAGTGACGTATCCAACCCAGGTATTAGTATACTAACCCTCTTACACGGCACCCGTGAGCAATAGCGGTTTAGTCTTACCAAAGCACTAACCCCACTACGAGTGGTAGGAGAAATGCCAACCCCCACGGAGCAAGCAACACGTCTACCCACTCTACGATATCTCGTCAAAGGCCACCCATGGTCATCCCACACTCATAAGAGATACAATACCAAACCCAATTTACAAGAATATCTTAAAAATCCCCAATTTAAGCATGTGACATTTTCAATAACCAACAAAGAAAATGCAAGAGATCACAATAATATCATTTTATTACTCAACACAAAACACTATGATTTTGAAATCAAGAATAAAGGAAGAGTTCAAGAAGAAAACCCATCACTCTTGAAAACTAGGGTTTTTCAAACAAAAGAGGGATTTCATGGGTATACAACCCTAACTTTGTGTAAAACATGTAATCTTTGTCAAAAAGCCTAAGAAAGGATGATTACATAGCATATATATACCATTGATAGCCAAAACATACATATATAAATACCCTAACCTCAATGTAAGAGAAAGAGAAGAAATCCCCTACCTTAAGCTCTTGAAGAAACCTAGGGTTTGAGTCTTGAATCACTTGTGAACCCTTTGTCTTTCCTTGTTTTTCACCTTTGATCTTGTGTTTTTCTCTTCCCCTCTTTCTCTCTAATGTTTTCTAAGGTTTTAAGGTGTGTAATGAAGGCTAAGGGGATGGTAAGAAGTATTTATAGTGGGGGAAAAACCGGCTATTCGCGAACTAAAATTGTCTGATTTTTACAGTGACTACCGGTAGTTAAACTATGACTACCGGTAGTTCGACTATTCTGGGCACTCGACTACCTGTTGACTACCGGTAGTCCGAGTACACTGGGCACTTGACTACCGGTAGTTGATCCCAGATTTGCCTACTTCTTTTATTTTTCATTTCTAATCCATTCCAATCTCTTCCAAAACCATCCCAAACCTCTCCAACATATATTTCTACCTCAAACCTATTTAGTACAAGTTCTAGGACATAAAATTTCATATTTTCACATACTAAAACTAAATTTCAAATATTATTTCCTCGAGTTATACTATATCAACATTTTTACAACTATTATTTAGTATATATCTATATACATATATAAACGAAAATGCGGGGTGTTACAGAAACGGACCACACCGTTGGATTCTTCTCTCGAAATCTAGTTACCCAGACAAATTTCGTCGAATTCCGAGATAGTCAAATTTTTCGCGTTTTACGAGGCGGTCGGGTCTCGGGTGACCCAAAAATGAATTTTTTAATAAAATTTTAAAATTTGGAAAAATAATTTAAAGCAAATTGAAATAAAAATATTTGAACTTGAACCGGAGCGGAATTTAATCGTTTCGGGGCGAAAACGGACCCGAGAAAGGGGGCGTGTGGCGCGACGTGGACCAAGCATTAAAGTGTATAAAGAGGGACTAAAATCTGATTTTTGTAACACCCCGCATTTTATTTTATATATGCATATAGATATATAGATATAGCCAATAATGGTTGTAAAGATGTGGATAGGGGTATTGAAGTGTGTTTGAACTTTGTAAATTTGAAAAGTAAAGATTTAAAATGTTAATGAAAATCATAGTTGAAATTTAATTTTAGTGAGTGAAAATATAAAATGTTAGGTCCTATAACTTGTATTAGATAGGTTTGGTGTATAAATATGTGTTGGAGAGGTTTGTGATGGATTTGGTTAGTTTTGGAATGGATTGGAAATGGAAAACAAAAGAAATAGGCAAAACTAGGTAAATGGTACCGGTACTGGGTACCGGTACCCCGATTCCAGAAGGTTTCTTGTACCGGTACTGGGTACCGGTACTGAATGGTACCGGTACTGAGTACCGGTACTACCGAAACCAGACTGTTTATTTTAAGTCGCGAACAAGCCGATTTTTCCTCCACTATAAATACATTTTGTCACCTCCTTAGCCTTCATTACACCACTCCAAACCCTAGAAAACATAAGAGAGGAAGAGAGAAAGAGAGAAACACAAGATCAAGAGAAAACAAGAGATTGAAGGGTTGATTCAAGATCAAAGCCCTAATTTTTCCAAGAACATTAAGGTAGGGGTTTTCTCCTTTTCTCTTACAGTGAGGTTAGGGTTTATATTTATGTATTTTTTTCTTCCAAATCTTATATGTATGTTATGGAATCTCTATTTCTTGTTGCTCTTGTAATCCCTTACCATATCATGAACGAAATTAGGGCTTGATAGCCATAAATCCCTTGTATGCCTTTGAAACCCCAAATTTTCAAGGAGATTGTGTTTTCTTTTGATTTCTCCTTTTCTCTTGATTCCTAACCTTAAATATTACATGTTCTAAACTATGTTGTGCTTGGGTAATCACTAAATCTCTTGGTGTGCCTTCAAAACTCTAATTGCAAGGAAATTGGGTTCCTCTTGATTTCCCCCTTGTTCATGAGGTCTAATCTTAATGTTTGTTGTTATAAATGACAAAACTTGATTGTTCCTTCACTTTTGGATTCCCAAGCTTGATATTTGTTGCTATGGATGTCAAGGCTTGATTGTTCTTTTGTCCTTGATGTCCAACCTTGTTATTCCTTTATTCTTAATTTCAAGACCTTGTGTTTAATTGTTCTTGATTTCAAGCTTTATATCCATTGGCCCTTGATATCCTAACCCAACATTCACATGTCCTCACTTCAAAACTTTATTTCTTCATGAATTGTGGATTCTCCTTGAATATTCTTTTGTCTTGTTTTAAAAAAGAAATTTAGTGTTTTGTGTCGAACAATAAAATGATATTTTTTATGATCTCATGTACTTTTGCTTAAATTGTTCTATTGGAATGCTACATGTGAAATTGGGTTGGTATTGTATCTCTTATGAGTGGGGGATGACCATGGGTGGTCTTTGACGAGATATCGTAGAGTGGGTTGGCATTTTTCCTACCACTCGTAGTGGGGTTAGTGCTTTGGTAAGACTAAACCGCTATTGCTCACGGGTGCCGTGTAAGAGGGTTAGTATACTAATGCCTGGGTTGGATACGTCACTGCCAGTGGTATGACATACGCCCTTCCTAAAGGTTGGATATCTTTGAGAAGATTTATGTGTGTGTGTGTGGGCTAGATATTACTCAATGTGTTGATTCATGGGGTTTGCCTTACGTCATGGTGGAGATACATGTTTAAAATGTTGATACGAATGAAATGGTTAGTATTTGTTCATTCTACCAGATACGGTTTCTACAAGAGTTTTGGGGAAGTATGGGATTCCGCAAGAACTTGTGAGAAACGGTTTATGGTGGAATGTATTATTAATTGTGTAATTGGTTCCATTTATTCATTAAATGACTGTTGTTACCTAAACTTGAGATCTATTGAAATGTCCTTGTTTTCTTTCAAAATTGATATATGATATTTGTGAAATGAGACCGACTTGTTTTACATGTTTTCTAAACCTTGTTCGAGTTTGGGAGAAATGTTGCTACAGAGCTTAGTGCTCACCCCCTACAAACCAACACATTTTTCAGGTGATGCTGTAAAATAGGATTAGTTAGAAGACGAGGAGGGAGATCCGGAGGGGGATATCTCGACGGTCCTTCGTTGTATTAGATTGAAAGGTTATTTTGGAATCATGTAAAATATAATATTTTGTTATTCCGCTGCTAAGTTATGTTCAATGCTTTTGGGATGTAATTGCCATGAATTGGCTTATTCTTTTGGGATAATGTTATGGATATGAAATATGATGAATGAAATTTTCTTATTGATGGAATTTATTTAGTCGCTCTCATGTTGTGAATGGTCTTAGATAGTAATGCCGTCCAGGGTGTGTTTTGGGGCGTTACAATTTTTTAGGGAGATTTCTGCTGGGTTTATGCTGGGTTCAATTTGGAAGAGAAAGAGATGGAAAAATAAAGATTTCAAGACTTCTTTCTTAGATCTACGGAGTTCTGCCGGTCAGAATTCTTCGGGCCAAGTATTAAAGTCGATCTACGCGACGAAGGTTACACAACCATACCAAAAATGAAGGATTTCACCAAATATTCAATGACAGAATTTTGGAGAAAGTTTGGTTTTGCACAAGGTTTGGGTTCTTGGAGCTTCCTAACATTGTTTTACGTTTTAAGAGGTAGGTTTTCATCCTAACTGGGTTTATTTCCAACCTATGATGAATATATGGAATGGGTGGGCTATTGTGTGTATTTTAACACATGCCAATGGTAGTTGATTTAATGGAAATGGGTGGATTCACTTCTAGTATGTATTGGTAATTAGAATTGCTAGTTTGTGATTTCTTGGAAGTTTTGATATTGGGTAAGTGGAAATCACTTAATCTAATTTTTTTTGAGTTATGTGATGAATTTGGGCATTTTATGTGATTACATGATTTGGTGCCTTGAAGGTGTTTGATAAAATGCCTATATGAAATAAAGTGTGTTAATTTCATGAGATTATGTGATAACATATTTGAGCATTATTGTTGATATGTTGATATATTGACATTGTGATGAATCATGGTAATTGTATGCTTTTGTTATAAATTGTCTTGGAATATGTAGATATGTTGTTAAATGGTTCATATGGCACTCGTGGACATGACATTGGTGTTGCAATTACACATTACATTGCATTTGCACGGAGGCAACACATTCATTGGCATAAGGCATGAGTGTGGGTGTGTGTACATAGTTGATCAAACACCATTATTGGTGAATGATTCATGGGCTCGGGATAGTTTGGCCGAGGTTCGACTGAGTCACATGGTTTGCATTGAAAATAGGGTCGGGGTTAGCAAGAAGGGCTAGAAAATTCCCTTGGGTGCAAGACCCGGTGATTGGGATACGCACTCCCTTGGTTCAGCCCATAAAGTGTGTGGGTGTACGCGGAACCCTTGGTGGAAGCCCATGAATTCCGTGTGGGTTGGGTGACCCTTGGTGTAAGTCCACGAATACCCACCCCAAGAAAGACCCGAGATTTATAATGGTCATTTGATGTGCAACATAAATGACGGATTTATACACATAGGCATTGCATTGTGTTGTGGGATCCGAGGAGGGCTCGGGTTGAAGTGCATGAGTGAGTCTCACCTCATTTCATGGCATGGAATGGTGATTTCCAACATTGAATTACAAATTCTTGATTGGAATGCTTTGTGACTTGTTGAATGTTGCATGTGAACAATTCATATGCACTTAGGTTGGGGAGTGACCTCTTTAGGAGATACCCTATTGAGCGTGGCTCACCCTTTATGGGAAAATATTTCAGGTACGGGTTATACACCGATGGACGGCTCGTATTTGGGGCCTCAAGGATGAAGAAAAGCCGACTTGTGACTTTTAATCTATTTTTGTAAAACATTTGAAAAGTTAGTTTTTGGGCATGTAATGTATGTAAACGAATTGTAATTTAAACTTGTATTAACTATGTTTGATGTATATTGGACCTCGGATGGGTCATGTGATTGTATGATTGCACAGGTTGTGTTTTGGGTAGAGCTCCCCGTACAAAGGAGACTCTGCCCGAATTTTGTTAAATTATGGATCCCAGTAAATGGGGCATAATGGCGTAATATCGAATTACACGGTATCCACGGGTATTCCGCGGGTTGATGGGTGATCAATGGGTTGACAAAGGACCCCCGATTTTTGGGGTGTCACAGCTTGGTATCAGAGCTTAGGTATACGATTTACCTAAGAATTGATGGGCATGGGTCTAGATCATTGCATTCATTGTGCATTTCATGTTATATGTTTTAATATGCTACATGTTATGTGTTATGTGTTATGTGAAGATTATGCATGGTTAAATGTATATGGAAAAGAGACACTGGGGTTAGAGAACATAACCTTGGGGGTCAGAAAGAGAATAAACGAGATAGTTCAAGATTTAAATGTCTACTAGTGGTGGCACACGCTTTACTAGTGAGACAATGAGAGAAATCTCAAATATTCAACTTTGATCCCTACTTTGGGATACTAAGTTCGTGCTCTTTATTATTGGAATTGTGTGAGGGATTTGGGCTTAGAGGTTGGAACCTTGGAAAAGCCATTGCATTTGAGTTCTCCCCTAGGAGCTAGGGTGAGTATTGATCAGATATGTTGGGGTTGTGAGTTAGAGATCTCGGGGATTCTACTCACCGTGGACCTTAGGGTCATGGACATGTCGGAGTTTGATGTCATCCTTGGGATGGATTGGTGGCGGCACACCGAGTCGTCATTGATTGTGATCGTAAGAGGGTTACTGCCTACACACCGGAGGGTGTTTGTTTCAAGTTCCAGGGGGAAAAGCATGATGCTTTACCCCAAGTAGTGTATGATTCCCATTGGCATGGACAGTTGATGGGTTGGCTTGCGAGCCTTACCCTGGAGGACGAGGTGAGATAGGAGTTTGGTCTACCTCGGGTGGTGTGTGAGTATGGGGACGTTTTTTCTGAAGAACTACCGGGATTACCTCCACATAGGGATGTGGACTTCACTATTGAGTTGCACCCCGGTACATCGCCCATTTCTATGACTCCCCATAGAATGACGCCAACTGAGTTGTAAGAACTCAAGGTCCAACTGCAAGAATTGTTGGACAAGGGCTTTATTAGACCGAGAACTTCACCTTGGGGCGCTCCGATATTGTTTGCCAAGAAGAAAGATAAGACTCTTCGATTATGTATAGATTATCGACAGTTGAATCGGGTTACCATCAAGAATAGGTACCCTTTGCCGAGGATTGATGATTTGTTTGATCAGCTAAGAGGGGCGCGAGTCTACTCCAAGATAGATCTACTCACGGGTTACCATCAGTTGAGGGTTAGGGAGGAGGACATCCCTAAGACGGCATTTAGGACGTAGTATGGGTATTTCGAGTTTATAGTCATGCCTTTCGGATTGACGAATGCCCTGGCGGCATTCATGGATCTCATGCATAGGGTGTTCCAACCCTACTTAGATTAGTTTGTCGTGGTCTTTGTTGATGACATTTTGATCTACTCTAAGTCTGAGGAGGAGCATGAGGGTCACTTGAGGGTTGTTCTTCAGACCTTGAGAGACCATCAGTTGTACACCAAGTTTAGCAAGTGTGAATTTTAGCTTGCGGAAGTGAAATTCTTGGGACACGTGGTGTCGGCTTCGGGTGCGTCAGTTGACCCGAAGAAGGTTGAGGCGGTTATGAGTTGGGAGAGACCGAAGTCAGTCTTCGAGATACGCAGTTTCTTGGGATTGGCGGGGTATTACAAGAGGTACATTCTTATAGTCATTTAATATTATATGACTGTTGCATATGCATGTGGTTGAATGTGCATGTGTATGTGTGAATTTCGGGGACGAAATTCTTTTAAGGGGGGAAGAATGTAAAACCCGGGAAAATTTGAACTTTTTATGAAAAATGGCAAAACGGTAATTTACCACTATAGTGCGAGTTAAAAACCCGTATTTCTCTAGAGCTCGGTTGACGAAACGGACCTCACCGTTGGATTCGTCTCGCGAAATCTAGTTACCTAGACAAATTTCGTCGAATTCCGAGATACTCGGATTTTTTGCATTTTACGAGGTGGTCGGATCTCGGGTGACCCAAAAGCAAATTTTTTAATAAAATTTTAGAAGTTAGAAAATAATTTAAAGCAAGTTGAAATAAAAATATTTGAACTTGAACCAGAGCGAAATTTAATCGTTTCGAGGCGAAAACAGACCCGGGAAAGGGGGGCGTGTGGCGCGACGTGGACCAAGCGTTAAAGTGTATAAATAGGGACTAAAATCTGATTTTTTTAGGGATATTTCTGCTGGGTTTATGCTGGGTTCAAGTTGGAAGAGAAAGAGATGGAAAAAGAAAGATTTCAAGACTTCTTCTCAGATCTACGGAGTTCCGCCAGTCAGAATTCTTCGGGCCAAGTATTAAAGTCGATCTACGCAACAAAGGCTACGCAACCATACCAAAAATGAAGGATTTCACTGAAGATTCAAAGATGGAATTTTGGGGAAAGTTTGGTTTTGGGAAAGGTTTGGGTTCTTGGAGCTTCCTAGCATTGTTTTACGTTTCAAGAGGTAGGGTTTTCATCCTAACTGGGTTTATTTCTAACCTAGGATGAATATATGGAATGGGTGGGTTGTTGTGTGTATTTTAACACATGCCAATGGTAGTTGATTTAATGGAAAAGGTGGATTCACTTCTAGTATGTATTGGTAATTAGAAATTGCTAGTTTGTGATTTCTTGGAAGTTTTGATAATTGGGTAAGTGGAGATCACTTAATCTAATTTTTTTTTGAGTTATGTGATGAATTTGGGCATTTTATGTGATTACATGATTTGGTGTCTTGAAAGTGTTTGATAAAATGCCTATATGAAATAAAGTGTGTTAATTTCATGAGATTATGTGATAACATGTTTGAGCATTATTGTTGATATGTTGATTTATGTTTGTTGATATATTGACATTGTGATGAATCATGGTAATTGTATGCTTTTGTTATAAATTGTCATGGAATATGTAGATATGTGGTTAAATGGTTCATATGGCACTCGTACATATTGGACATGACATTGGTGTTGCAATTACACATTACATTGCATTTACACAGAGGCAACGCATTCATGGGCATAAGGCATGAGTGTGAGTGTGTGTGCATAGTTGATCAAACACCATTATTGGTGAATGATTCATGGGCTTGGGATAGTTTGGCCGAGGTTCGACTGAGTCACATGGTTTGCATTGAAAATAGGTTCGGGGTTAGCAAGAAGGGCTAGAAAATACCCTCGGGAGCAAGACCCAGTGATTGGGATACGCACTCCCTTGGTTCAGCCCATAAAGTGTGTGGGTGTACGCGGAACCCTTGGTGGAAGCCCATGAATTCCGTGTGGGTTGGGTGACCCTTGGTGTAAGTCCACGAATACCCACCCCAAGAAAGACCCGAGATTTATAATGGTCATTTGATGTGCAACATAAATGGCGAATTTATACACATAGGCATTGCATTATATTATGGGAGCCGGTGAGGGCTCGGGTTGAAGTGCATGAGTGAGTCTCACCTCATTTCATGGCATGGCATGGTGATTTCCAACATTGAATTACAAATTCTTGATTGGAATGCTTTGTGGCTTGTTGAATGTTGCATGTGAACATTTCATATGCACTTAGGTTGGGGAGTGGCTTCTTTAGGAGATACCCTATTAAGCGTGGCTCACCCTTTATGGGAAAACATTTCAGGTACGAGTTATACACCGGTGGACGGCTCGTATTTGGGGCCTCAAGGATGAAGAAAAGCCGACTTGTGGCTTTTAATCCATTTTTGTAAAACATTTGAAAAGTTAGTTTTTGGGCATGTAATGTATGTAAAAAAATTGTAATTTGAACTTGTATTAACTATGTTTGATGTATATTGGACCTCGGATGGGTCATGTGATTAAATATTGTAATTGGACCTCGGATGGGTCATGTGATTAAATATTGTAATTGGACATCGGATGGGTCATGTGATTGTATGATTGCACAGCCTGTGTTTTGGGTAGAGCTCCCTGTACAAAAGAGACTCTGCCCGAATTTTGTTAAATTATGGATCTCGGTAAATGGGGCATAATGACATGATATCGAATTACACGGTATCCACGGGTATTCCGCGGGTTGATGGGTGATCAATGGGTTGACAAGGGACCCCCGATTTTTGGGATGTCACAAAAAATGTTATTTTATTATATTTAATAATTAATTAATTACATATTTAAAGTTAAATATATTTGATTTCTTGATTTTCTAGCTTGATACTTGTTCTAGTTATTTAATTTATTTTACAGGTAATTTTGTTGATTTAAAGTAATCATGAATAAAACAAGTGAAGCATACACTAGAGGAAGAGTCACAGTTAAGAAGGGGATATTTAATAAGAATTAAATAATCAAGATTAAAAGATGAAGATTTGAAGATAAGACAGCAATTTAATTCTTATGGGAGTCCAAATTAGTAGAAAACTCATTTAGAGTTGGATTATGAAAGAATTCTAAAATATAAGGTTTAGATAAGGATTCTAGAAGAAAAGGTTTTAACACATCTTCAGTATTTTAGTCATAACTTTTGACTCTGATGTTCGATTGACCTGATTTTTGTGACGTTGGAAAGACGACATAAAGATCTACAAAACTTTATCTCATGAAAATTTCGTGATCATTCTCTAACTATGCACAAATTGAGGTCAAATTTTGGGCAGATATGCTACTCGCATGAGGACGCACATCCAAGATTTGATGTACGAGTTTTGACTTAAATGTACTCCTTTGTTGACAAGGATTTGTTCTAAAGCCAACCCTAGCCTCCCTAGTATAAATATAAGTTCTTTCTTTTGAGAGAGGAGAATTCTAGATCTCATCTTATACATCTTTCTTTATTTTGTTTTTTTTAAATCTACCCATGGCCAGTGAATAGTTCTCCTTGCACTCTTTAGTTAGAGTATGAATTTATGATTGCAATCCAAATATTTATGTTTTATGCAATTATTCTTCCTTGTTCTTTAATGTTATATTCTTCTTGAAATTAATGATTAATTGAATGATTTTTAGCAAAGTTTTATACTCTGTACAATTAATTGATTATTCATTAATTTGATTGAGTTCTTAGTATGAATAATGCTTTTAATTTCCTGCAAATTTTATAGAACTAGTTCTTCAATTCTTATTTTTAGATTAATCAAATCTTGTGTTTTCAAAGTTAAATCTTTCGGTTGACTACACTAACGTTGGAAATCAACTGAGATAAATTATAATTATATAAACATAGATATTTGGTGAGCATGAATAGATCTAGATCCCAAAACTAAAGAGTCACTTTTCTAATTGATAAATTCCTTTAAAATTTTTTTGATTTTATTTTATAAAACAATTCCAACTTTCCAATCAAATTTTACATGTTCTTCCTTTAAATTTTTTCAATCCCTGTAGTTTGACCTTGGACTCTCAATTATTTACTACTTCTTGATCACCTGCACTTGGGTGTACCTATTTGGGATCAAGCATCACTCGACAAATGACTTTTGTGTCTAGCAATTTGGATTTCCTAATCATGTGCTCATGTTACAAGTTGTTCGAAAGTAATCTTGAATGTATCCCTTGGACACACTTTTCAATTGAAGAAGCTTTACTAATGTGTTCCTTGCAAATCAGAACAAGACTCCTCCAACGCTTGATATAATCAATGATGGGTTTATCTGTAACACCCCGCATTTTTCTTTTATATATGTATATAGATATATAGTAGATAATTGTTTTAAAACTGTAGATATATGTAGTGACATAAGAATAAACCGTAGGAATAAATGCTATGGAGACAATTTGATTGGGAAGCTACGTGTCGAAGATGTTTAAACTTGGAAAGGGTGATTAGACAAGTTTCTAAAGGTTTTTAGGTCAAAATAATGCTTCCATTGAATCCGGAAGGTCGAACAACCTTGGGAGAGGTAATATGAAGTGTATTGGAAGTTAGGAAGTATTTTGGAGTTAAAACCCACTTTAGAGTGAAATTGGGTAAAAAGTATCTTGGACACCTTCTAGTATTTTAGCCATAACTTTTTATCCTTACATCCAATTGATCTGAAATTTTGACAGTAGATAGTAGACATCTAGGGCTACAAAAGTGTATCTCTTGGAAATTTTCCAATTCGACCTCTAAAGGGGTAAAAACTGCTCTGGAAGTCGAAGCAGCCAAACAGTACCGGTACCCAGTACCGGTACCGAACAGTACCGGTACCCCCGAACCAGTAACTAATTGGTACCGGTACCCGGTACCGGTACCCTTTGACTGGAGCCTTCCCGAACAGTAAAAAGTCGGGATTTTGGGTTTTAAAACACCCATTCCAAGCCCTATTTGCCCCATTCTTCATCTCATCCTCACCACAAACATCTTAGAGCCCTAGGAGCAGATAAAGAAAGGGAAAAATACCAAGATCAAGATAGATTCACACCTCATAGAAATCAAACCCGAAATTCCTCAAGAACACCATTCTTCTCCTCTCTTCCTATACACATTCACTACACCCTTACCCACATCTCTTAGAACCCTAAGAGAAGACAAGAAGGAGAATGAGAAGGGAGGAATGAGATCTTTGGAGCTTGGGTTAGCTTATAACTCTTGGATTCAAGGTAGGGGTATTTCTCTCATTTCTCATGCATTGAGGCTAGGGTTGTATATTTATGTATGTCACTCACTTGTCTTCTCATATATATGATATGTAGTACATGATTCTTGATATTTTTGCAATAAAGGACATGTTTCAAACATTTTGGTGGTTGGGTAACCATGGAACCATTCTTTTTCACAATCCAACCCGAGTTTTGAAGAAAATGGATTTTTCCTCTTAAATTCCTTTTGTCTTGGTTACCAAACTTTAGTGTTTTATCTTGTACAACAAAATGATGTTGTTAATGATCTCTTGTTCATTTTCTTAAAATTATGCTATGGTACATGGCTTGGGAAATTGGGGAATTTGATAATTTCTTGGGATTGTTTATGAATGGAGATATTCTTGGTTTCCTCTTTTGTATGGTTGCTTGTGATGGACTTGAATTACTTACGAGATATGCCGTAGAGTGTAAATGTCAGTCGAACCCAGTGGGGGGAGATGGTTTCTTGCATTCGTAGTGGGTTGGTGTTTGGCAACACAACCGCTATCGTACGCCTGGAGTTCGAACTAGGGATGGTATACCTTTCCTGGGGAGGGATTCGGCAATGCCATGGGTATGGTATACGCCCCTTTCCAAATGTGCTTGTGATTATTATGGGTGAACTAGGTATAATCGTTGGGAAGATTCAGGAGAAACGATCAACATACATGGCCTTGAGGATGAACTAGAATACCTGGGTTTGTTATAGTATCTCTTGGGGGGTTATTGTTCATTCTACCAGAAACGGTTTTGACAAGATTTTTGGGGTAGTATGGGATGCCACAAGAACTTGTTGGAAATAGTTTATGGTGGAAATGGATTATAAATTATATATGAGTATTGTTCATTGCACCAGATACAGTTTCTACAAGAATTTTGGGGTAGTATGGGATGTCACGAGAACTTGTGGAAATGGTGTATGGTGGGATGGATTATGTTTTGGAAATGGATTATTAATTGTATATTGGTTCCACTCACTCATGAATTATTCTTGATGCGTAAACTTGAGATCTAGATAAATTGTCCCTGTTTTCCTTCAAAAGCTCTATATTATATTTGTGAAACGAGACCGACCCGTTTTATATGTTTTCTAAACCTTGTTTGGGTTTGGGAGAAATTTTCTACAGAGCTTCGTGCTCACCCCCTACCGCTAACATTTTTCAGATTATGCTATAGAGGAGGAGCTTGGCGCTAATGAGCCGGGCCTTGGGGACGCCTCATTGGAGGGGTACCTCGATCCCGAGTGGGACATCTAGAGATGTAGCTTATTTTTGTTCTAGACTAGGAGATTTATTTCTGAACAATGTAAAGTCTAGATTCTTTTGAAATTCCGCTGCGGTATATTCATGTAATTCTTTTGGGAATGTAATTGCCATACTTGGCCTATTCTTTTGGGGATAACATTATGGATAGTATAGATGGTAAATGGAATTTTATTGTTATTGAATGGTTAAATGGACCATGTGTGGTCAAGTTAATATAAGTGCACAGGTTGTGTTTTTGGGTAGAGCTTCCCGTACAAAGGAGACTCTGCCCAAATTTTGTTAAATTTAAGAATTTTTCTTATTGATGGAATTATATTAGTTGCTCTCATGCTATGAATGGTTTTAGAATGTAATGTCGTCCAGGGTGATATTTGGGGCGTTACATTATCTTTTCTCCATTTTTGTTCCTACAAGTTTAGGAAAAATTACCATATGTCGAGTGTTGTAGAAATGAGTGATAAACTCTTGTTCAAGTTGGTCCCAACTGTCGATAATCCTAGCTGTAAGATCAGTGGACTTTTTGAAAGTAGCACTTCTAAGAGAGATAAAGATGAGAGAAAGAAAGTGCCCTACCGAGAGTGCCAGAATTTAACAACAAATTTTGTGTGTCAATTTACACAAAAACATGTCAAATTACAATTATTTAATTTGTATTGACTCCCTTTGACATGCTTCTTACATGCATTATCCTCTGATTTCTCAATGAATTTGGTGAAGACGAGGGTTGTATCAACATGGTTCTCAATATTCTCTTTGGCGATACTTTGGTGAATTTGGTGAAGACGAGGGTTAAATCAACGTGATTCTTGATCTTCAATTTGGTGATGCTTTGGTGGATTTGGTGAAGATGAGGGCTAAAACAACTTGATTATCAATCTTCGATTTGGTGTTGACTGACTTGATCTGAAATGTGTACACCCAAGTGCAGGTGGTCAAGTTGTAATTATAATTTGGTTAAGTCTAGAGTCAAATCCACAGGGAAATAATGTTAGTTTTTTGAAGTTATAAGTGATAGAGACCAAAGTGACCGAAACCCTTGAGATTTGAAGTTATGATGATTATAGAATTTTCTAGACAAAATATATGATTCTCTTAAATGAAAAAGTCACCCTTTAGCTTGAGGATTTGGACATGTATTTATTCATCCGGTTGTTATATTTATATTTTGTAAACAAATCAATTAACCCCTAAGTCAATAGTAAGTTAATTGGAGGATAAATATAGACTGTGTGAATCAAGAGCATGGCTCCGATGTCTTCGTAGAGATTCGCAAGAATTGTTTGTGTTGGGACTTAACCCGTCTATAGACAAGCAAGCAATCCTACAAATC